>CM017763.1:25705667-26351982 GCA_008009225.1 Acer yangbiense
CAATGCACCCATTGCACTAGATTCTTTTACTCAAAGACCCTCCAATGATTTTAGACTCATCATAACTCATTTGTCCCACTCAATGCTAGCAAAAGAATTCTACACCTTTACAAGGTAAAGGTGCCCAACCTTTAACTTAAGTTGTGAACATTATTCAAGACTAACTAAAGAATTGTGTCTTCCTCATACATATCCAGATGTACAAACAATTCTTCTTTTCTCATAGTCTTTAGACCTTATGATTATTTACTTTGACAATCATAATATTAAACTATAAATGCTATAAGATTTGTTAAACCAGAAATCACTTTATTAATATGAAAAGATTGTCAATTACAATATTATACTCTTGCTATTGAGCATAATCCTAACACATCCATGATATCTAGGATGTTCTAGTGCATAGGTCTTCATCAACACACATTCTATGGTAAGTTGAACACTAATTTCATCTAATCTTAGTGTTTTTATTTATCTATTTATCTCTTTGATTTCTTGTATGTTCTTAGAATTAATTCTAATTACAAGATTGAGATTATGTGTTGTATGTTTGAGTGTTGTATTGTGATAGCTATCTAGATTTTCATAATCTATGTTTAGCTAAGCTATTTGACATGTCATCTAGCTTTTAATATTTATGATTTAATTAATTGCAAAATCATCATCCTAGATAAGCATATAGAGTAACCTAGCTCTAAATTGCATTTTGAATATTTCTCATATTCACATAGTTTTTATTATCTCTTCTTAGAGAATTAAGTCTTGTGTTGTGACCGGGATTAGGTTGCTTAATTCGCAAGTAATTGGACTAGGTCCACTTATACCGGGATTAGGTAGGTGTGTGATTACTTACCAAGATTAGGTTGTAATCGGTTTACACATTTAGTGGATTCGAGGTTCGAGTGTGGCTCACTTATTAGCCCGTGGTTTTTCCCGTGAGGGTTTCCACATAAATATCAATGTTATTTACATTCCGTACCATATTACACTTGCTATACTATATTGACTATTATGGGCATTTTCGTAATCTTGACCATACACGAAAATTTGGTAAAATCGATTAAAATCCCTCTAGATTAATATTAAACACACAGAGTATTTGTTTCAATGGGGAATAACGAGTGATGTTTATGGCAAGACAGGAGTCCGAAAAGTGGTGGAAATCCTAGGAGAGAAAAGAGAAAATGAAATAACATATTTTTTAAGAAGAAGAGAAGAAACTAGGGTTATGAAAAGAAGAATGTGAAGAAGAAGCTTGCAAGAAAGGGAAAATGAAGAGTTTTCAAAATAAACAAAGAAGAAAGAAACGTCATCCCACGTCCAGAAAGGTGTGAGAGCACGTGGGAGTTGGTGCACAAAATTCAAAAAGACGTTTTCACGCGTCCATTGAAAGTTAGACACGTGTAGTGCAGGAAACGAAAAGGAATGTCAGCCAATCCTATCGTCGTGTCGCATCAAGAAGGCAAAACGAATGTTATGGTTGAAAGTAAATGTATAGTTGTTCACCTTAATAACAACATTAATGGGCTAGATGACAAAAGTGAATAATGAATTAAATATGCCTCTGAAGAAATTAAATATGCTTCTTCGAGCGAGTTTCTTTTCAAAGAGAAGGCAAGGCACTTGGATCAGATATTTAAGGGGGTATTGTTATTGGTAAAATTCAAAAAAGTGACAAGTCAACATGGAAACTGGGAAATACGGTTGTTAGACACGCCATGTCATGAAAAGTCAAAACCGGCAAGATGGTCAACCCCGATCACCACCAGATAATTCTAACATCCATTCGAGGAAGTCCAAACGATTGGGCCAAGATAACATGATCGAGGTAACAACAACGATTGGGCTAAGATGGTATGATCGGGATAACTAGGTTGGCCGGAAATAAATAACTGATTGGGAAAAATAGTGCTTGGTAGAGTAAAACAAATGGCTGGATAAGCGACACGTGGATAATGTTGTATTTAATGCATCCACGACTCGAGTACACAGAAAAAGATCCTTATGTTAATAAGGCATCTAGAAGAACATTCCAGTAAAGAAACAACTTTCCTTACAAGAAACAGAGTTCAAATCCAACAAGGACTCATCAAAACGCACAAGATGCAGAATTGGAAAGAATATTAAGATGACCCCTATAAGTTAGAGTTTGATTAAACCTCGTCAACCAACCCTAACTTGTACAGTAAAAATTAAGGTTTCGTATGTATAAATAAACCCTCAAAATACCAAAATAGGGTTACAACTAAGATAGCTGCGAGTATACAAGAGAAATTGAGTGTGTAATTCAAAAAGTTCATAGTGAACTTGTTCTCGCCATCTCCGGCACCCGTGGTTTTTTCCCTCTTTGGGTTTTCCACATAAAATCGTGTGTTTGCATGCTTTCTTTTCAATTCATTCTTTAATCAACACCTTAATATGTAATTGTTTGTGTGACGCATGAAACAAATACGCAGTGTGTAATATATTAATCTAGAGGAGAGGGGGGGAGGGGGGTGAATGGATTATAATCGATTTTACCAAATTTTTGTGTATGGTCAAGATTATGAAAAAAACCCCTAATAGACAATATAGTAGCAAGTGTATTATGGTACAGAAATATAAACAACACTTGATATTTACGTGGAAACCCTCACGAGAAAAACCACGGGCTAATAAGTGAGTCATACTCGAACGTCGAATCCACTAAATGTGTAAACCGATTACAACCTAATCCCGGTAAGTAATCACACACCTACCTAATCCCAGTATAAGTGGACCTAGTCCAATTGCTTGCGATCTAAGCAACCTAATCCCGGAAGCTACACACAAGACTTTAGTTCTCAATCAAGAGATTAACACCCTAAGTGAATATGTGAATATCCAAAATGTAACATAGAGCAAGGGAACCCTATATGCTTATCTAAGAGGATGATTTTGCAATAAAAGCAATCCTAGATATTAAGAACTAAATGACATGTCAATTAGCTTAGCAAATCATAGATTATGCAAACCTAGAAAGCTATCACAATACAACTCTCAAACATTCAAAAACACTAATCTCAAACTTGTATCTAAGATATATATGAATAACATACAAGTAATAAATGAGATTGCTTACAAAGAAAAACAAAAAATATGTAAGATATTAGTGAAAAACTTACCAAGCAAAATGTGATGAAGAATCCATGCAAGATGATATCTAGATGATCAAGGATGATGTTAGATGATGATTGATGATCATGGAAAAGTGTTTGAGTAATCAAAGATGATCAAAGATGAGTTCTTGATGAAAAAGCTCTCTTTGAAAATTCTCTCAATTAAAAATATGATATTTGAGTCATGGGGACGACCTAAAGATGAAGCAATGTTTATATAGGTGTCCCAATTGAAGAAACGCCGTTTTGAAAAAAATAGGGCAAACCGCTGCCATTACCGCTGCCAAAGCCACAGCGGTATCGACAGCGGTACATAAAAAATGCATCAGGTATGAAATCGCTGTGCCAACTACTGCGGCTTCCATGCTTCTAGTTTTACACATTTTAATATAACGAAAGCATCTTGGTCTAATATGACCATCAAAACCATAAAAATGACATGTAGGAATAAAATAAGGAATCATACCTTGTCCTTGTATGTACATAAGAGTTTTCCCATGTCTTTGTGGTTAAGTAGGTTCAAGCCATCTTCGTTGTTAAACCGGTCTAGCTTGCTTCCGAGGTATAGCTTGCATGATTGGTTCCTTTCCTTTGTGAGCCATAGGTTGAGAAATGTTGGTTTGAAAAGCTCTTGTAGGTTGAGCTTGAGGTTGCCTTCTTAGCGTCACCTTCACTTAAGCACTATTCGAACATTGTCATAGATTAATTTTCTTCCTAGGAGTTTGCATCGGTGAAGCTTATTTGTTGCCCAAGCTTTTGACAAACACGGTCTTGTTAGAGGTTGAGATCTCCTTACCATCTTCATACCCAAAACCCCTCTTGTCACATAGACTCTTTCCAACACCAAGTATGTGATCAAGCTTCTTGGTGCTAGAAGCCATCCTAGTTAATGACTCTTTAGCTTAATCAAGTTCCCTCTTCAAACCTTCTTCATTCCTCTTAGATAAGACTAACTCCTCTCTTAGCTTATCTTCATTCGATGTGGATCTCACTACTTCTTCACTTAATTGATCTATATGTGTTGAGAGCTATAGGTTTTCCTCCTTCAATCTCATAATTTCTCTCTTGTTTTTTAACCTTGAATTCTCAAACTTGACCATGTAGTCTCTAAGATCCATCTTATCCACTTTTCCATTAGTGGAGTGAAATGAATAACCATCATCACTTGAGTCAATTTCCTCTTGACTCTCATTCTCTTCTTCACTAGAACCTTTGCTTTTGTGGAAGGAGGCAAAGGCTATGAACACTATAAGAAAATTGTTATTTAGTAACTAATTTTCTATGACCATGTAATAAATGGTTGCAAAATGTTACTTTCTGCAACCATTGTAACATGGTAGTTGCGACAAAGACAAATAATAGATCCAAATCATTCTATAACAAACTATTTGTGATTTGTGACTAAATATTTAGTCAATAAAAGTATGTTTTTGCGACTATGTGTAATTTAGTTACAAATGGGTGATTAATATTTTGGCGCCACCATTTCCCTCCACATGCATATTTTTTGTGACTAGTATGTATCTTTAGTAACTATAATTTTAGTCTCAAAATGATTCTTTCAGCGACTATTAAATGGTGTCGCCAAAGAGACAAATAAATATTTGCGCCATTCTTTCCCACCAAAAATATACCTTTCGAGACTAAATATAAGACATTAACAACTATAAATTTAGTCACACATTAAGTCTTTTTATAACTAATTTGACCATGTAATAAATGGTTGCAAAATGTTACTTTCTGCAACCATTGTAACATGGTAGTTACAACAAAGACAAAAAATAGATCCAAACCATTCTGTAACCAAATATTTGTGATTTGTGACTAAAATTTTAGTCAATGAAAGTATGTTTTGGTGACTATGTGTAATTTAGTTGCAAATGGGTGATTAATATTTTGGTGCCACCATTTCCCTCCACATGCATATGTTTTGTGACTAGTATGTATCTTTAGTAACTATAATTTTAGTCTCAAAATAATTCTTTTAGTAACTATTAAATGTTGTCGACAAAGAGACAAATAAATTTTTGTGCCATCCTTTCCCACAAAAAATATACCTTTTGAGACTAAATATAAGATATTAACAACTATAAATTTAGTCACACATAAGTCTTTTTGTGACTAATATGACCATGTAATAAATGGTTGCTAAATGTTACTTTCTACAACCATTGTAACATGGTAGTTGCAGTAAAGAAAAATCATGGATCCAAATCATTCTGGGACCATTACTATTCTTGTATTATCGATACATTATTATATATAGCGATTTCAAAATTAGGGTAACATTGGAAGTATATAGGACCATTACTGAGGCTGGTTTTAGCCATTCCTAGGATTGATTCCATATAATCCGTAATCCTGCCATCACGCAGACAGATCATAATGGAATTATTGAGTCCAATTTTCGAGAGTGGTTTTAGGCCGATCTAGACACTACCTTATTTTGTAGTAATGTTTAAGAGTGTTCTTATTCAAAAGATTTGTCGAAAAAGTGTCGTTTTGAAATTTGATATTTATTTCTTTGGTTATTTGTCCGAGCCTGATTCTGAAATCTAGTTTTTTGGTTTTGTACATACTTTTTTGGTTAATATTAGGCGGTTGCCAATTACACAAATCTTTGTATTCCCAATTGGTCTCATAATTTGCTATAGATTGTCCTTCTATACTATTTTCATAATTATCAGGCTCTACACTCTGATGTTTGGAACCAGAAGACATGATTAAATGGGGTACATGCACACAGATATGTTGAAATGACTATTTTGCCCCCAAAATTAATTTTTTTGATTGAAAAGATTGTTTGACCCACTTATATTTACAATTTTATCATTACCAAAAAGACTTATATGACCTTATGAATGTTTCAATATTAAAAAGGTAATTTGGTCATTTAATAAATATTTTATTTTATAGATCTAAAACCGATAATGTAAAGAAAATAATAATAAAACCCAAAAAAAAAAAAAAAAGCACGTTCAGTTCTTCTACCCAGTTGAAGCAAGGAAAATAAAGGTCTTTGTTTCCTAATCCAAATCAGTTTCCAATTGAGAGAAGGAGATGATTTGGTTTTGCATATCACGTACACCGAGCGGGACGCTCCTAGTTTTTTCCCGCAATTTTTTTCTTCACTGCTATATAATCTTTAACCCTAAATCCCAAATCGGCTTTTTTGCTCACATCCTCACAATCGACGAACACTGCTGGATTTGGATTTGAAGTTCGTTGATTTTAGCCTTCACGGATTGGGTAAGTTTTCTATTTCTTTGGTTTTTGTTTTCTGGTGTCAGCGTTTTGTTTTGTTTTCGATTTCAAAAAAGATTTTTGTTTTCTGGTGTCTGCTGCAATTTGGGTTTTAAGGATTTTAAGGGATTCTTTGATATAATGATTGAATGCTATGCTCTGTTTTGTTAATTCTTCAATTAGGTATGGGGTGTTTTCGGGTGGATGGTGTTGCGTGTGTTGGTTGTGTGATTTGCTCTCCCGTTGGTCTTTGGTTTGTTGGGTCTGTTAATGGTGTAGTTTGTATCTCTGTTTCTGCTGTTTTTGTTTTGATTTTGTTATTTGGTGTGCTTTCTTTGTATTTCCCTGGGATCCCTTCACTTTTTAATAAAATTGGGTTTCAAAAAAAATTATGTCTTTCATTAAAAATTTCAGTTTCAATTTGGTTGTTCTTAAACAACAACCAACAACTTTGTCTTTGCTGAATACTTGAAAACTTGTGTATGTGATACTATATTTTTCCTTAGTCAATTTGGTTGTTCTTAAACTGCCATTATCACAAACCCCCCCCCCCCCCCCCCCTTTTTTTTTCCTTTTTTTTATCTCTCTGTTGAATTATACTTGAATACTTTAATACTTGTGTATGTGATACTATATTTTGACACTTGCAAACTTCTAACTTAATTTTGCAATTTAATGAATTTAGATTTTTAATATTGATAATTTTTTTTGCTATTATTTGTTATGGAGGTGTGGGCAGTGTGGGCTTTTTTGGTGATCGAGAGCTATTGCTATTTGCTGTGATTTGCTGAGTTGAGGTATGTTTCATGGTATTTTGAGTGGCTTTGGGCACTGGTCTGTTTGTGTTTCTGGTGTATCTTGTAGGCCTGCTGCCTGTGCGTTTTTTTCTCTGCTTTGCCTTCTCTTCTGGTTGTCCTGTTTTGGCTTTGTTGCCTTTAATAAAATCTGATTTCTGCAGTTAAAAAAAATAAAGACTGATAATTAAAAGTTGAAGTCTTCATTTACTTGTAATGTTTATGATCTGTATATATACTATTGATGTATTCATATTAGATGATAATAGAAGTTACTACCACAATCGCCTTGATTCATGACTGGGGTTACAACACCTTTCGTTCTCCAGTCTACTATGGTCGACAAATCCTGAAATTTGAAACACTGAGTGCATCCCGTTGCTTGTTGTTGCCCCTTACTCCTAAACCCCATGTAGGCAGATCTAAATTCTTCATTTATCAAGTCTATAAATTGGTTGTCAGTCAATTGGAATGGTAAATCTTGTAGATTGATAGAGTCAATGAACTGAACATTAGATGTATAAATTTGAAATCGTAGTTGCCATTCCTCTCTGCTCCCGTATTCTCGGTCATATTGTGTCAGCTTACCACTTTTACTCTACCAACTACTAGGAATCATCTGCTCTGGTTAAAACTTTAACATACAAGGTTTATGTGTAATTTCAGAAACCCCACATGCTTTCCTGTGCAAGGCAAATCCGGTAGAATGAAAAGTGAAGGAGAATAGACCCTGGAGAAAAACTGAACTGATATATTGCTATAGCTTGAAATGTAGAAGAGTGGTGTTACCATGAGTTTTGAACTTGTATACTTGTCCATGAATAGACACTATCGCTCAACGTTGAGATTAATATCCAATTATCAAACATCCATATGATGATATGTGTCCATATCTAGTTTATCGATTAACAAATGAATATTATCGAGGATTATGCGCGTACTCATTGATAACAAATGATATCATTGCAACCATAAGTCCATCATTTATCTCAGGATTAAGATAGACATTGTCCTGATAATGTATGTTAAGATAAAATTTCAATCCAAATGCACAATCCTTTTGCTCGAAGACACTCCGATGATTTTAGACTCATCATACATTTGATCTCAAATAGCAAAAGAATTCTAAAAACAAGACATTTAACTTAAGAATAAACTAAAAAAAATATATTGTACGAACAATAGTGACATGATTATTTAATAATATTAAACTATAAATGCTATTGCCAGATCTAGAATTCAACATAGATTGAGCATAGAGATAAATTGGTTGTCAGTCAATTGGACCAATGAACTGAACATAGATGCAGTTGCCATTCATTCTCGGTCATATTGAGCCACATAATCTGGATTTGTTAGTTCCATACAGATCTATAGACATATGCAGATAAATATACCCAATATTGCAAGCCATCAATATGCACAAGTTAGAATGTTGAGCAATCTAGAATTCTAGCCTACTCTAACAATCTAGACATAGAGATTATACTCTATATAATACAATGATCCAAATTTTTTGTTAGTTTGCACTCTAAAAATAGAGATTGGACCTTGTACAATACAATGAACAAATCTTTTGTTAGCTCAATCTAGGAAGACCAAATATAATCTAGCCACACAACAGTCAATTAAGGGAAAAGGAAATAAGATGTAAAATTACAATTTCTATATCTATTTACTAATGTGATTGACCAAATATATTGATATTTTTAAATAGGATAGTTATTTTTACCCCCATATATTTTTTTAGAAAGTATTTTTGCCTGGTAATTGATTTGAAGGATAGTTATTTGTATCTACTACATTCTACGTGCGGTGTGATGCATATGTAATGTTTATGAAAGCTGCATCTGAAATCTAACTTATGCCCGTGTCTACATCGTCGTAGTTAGAGCCTTCCGATAACCAACAATCTAAGCTAATGAATCCTGAGAGAGATACAAAGACAGAGAAGGCTTAATTTTACTGTTAGAACAAGAAACATATAGTACTCATACAATAACTTCAGAATTTTTAGATATTAAAACCTGATTGATCTTGACAATGAACAAATACTGCCACAACGAAACTGCTAAGCAATGCGAAGAGGAGCTTTGAAATCTCCATTACTGTCTTCTGATTTTCCCTGTTCTGGATATTGAAGAAGTAAGCAACCATTATCTTAATTTATGATTGTTCTATTCTAATTAAATTGAATATTAAGCAACACATTTGACTAATAAAATTTGGAAAAGGTGTAGAAAAGAAAAGGAAAATTGATAAATCCTAGAATGAGTTTTCATAGAGCTGAAACATCTCTTTCTCGTCGTTCTCCTTCACTTTTCCTGTTGTGGAATGTTGATGCACCACTGCTCCAGGTTCTGTTACTGTAAGATTATTTTTTTTCCTGTAAGATTAAAATAGTCAAGCCAGCTTTCCTTAACATCATGATCATGTTTATTGCTATAGCTTGAAATGTAGATGGTGAATGAGAACTTGTATATGCATTGCTTATAAATAATAATATAATTTTATGAAACAGTTTATTGTTTTGATTGGCTACGCAATATTGCAAGCCATCAATTATGCATGTTTAGTTGTTAAAAAAAAAAAAAAAATACAAGTTACTATTACAACTTAAACTAAAACAAACATATGAATAAATAAAAAAAATATTTATAGTGACAAAAATGATTGCAATCTAGAATTCTAGATTTAGAGATTAGACCTAATATAGTGCACAGACCCAAATCTTTTGTTAGTTTACAATCTAGACATAGAGATTATACCCTATTTAATACAATGATCCAAATTTTTTGTTAGTTTGCACTCTAAAAATAGAGATTGGACCTTGTACAATACAATGAACAAATCTTTTGTTAGCTCAATCTAGGAAGACCAAATATAATCTAGCCACACAACAGTCAATTAAGGGAAAAGGAAATAAGATGTAAAATTGCAATTTCTATATCTATTTACTAATGTGATTGACCAAATATATTGATATTTTTAAATAGGATAGTTATTTTTACCCCCATATTTTTTTTTAAAAAGTATTTTTGCCTGGCAATTGATTTGAAGGATAGTTATTTTTATCTACTACATTCTACATGCGGTGTGATGCATATGTAATGTTTTTTTAATTTGCTTATGTTTACTTATTTACATTGCTACTCTCTGCATTGAATTTATAAGTATTATGAACTTGGATAAAACCTTTTTTTTATTTTTATTTTATTTTTTTTATAAATATAATTTGCGGGTTCATGACCATAAACTAATTGATACATAAGAAAATAGTAATATTCTACATTGTTTTATTGTTTTATTAATATTTATATAGGTGATTGAGGATGGATATGAGTTGGATTTGGTCGCATAATAGATTATCAAAAGAATACAGAGATGGTATTCAGTCATTCATTGATGTGGCAAGAAATCATTTAGACCATTACAATAAAACGTTATGTCCATGTAAAGATTGTCTAAATATGAGGTCACATAATATACCAACCATCAAAGCACACTTAAGGGAATATGGGTTTTCACGAAGCTATGGTACATGGATATTTCATGGAGAAAAAATAGATCAAACTAATGAGAACTTGAATGAGGAGACTGATGAATTAGTTGACAATGAAGGTGAAAATGACGATGGTGATGATTATATAGGAATGTTGAATGATGCACTAGGTCCAATGGATAGGAATGTTGACATGGGTTTGGAAGAGTCGATAAATGATAGTAACAATGATTTACCGGATGGTGATGGTGACAAATTTGATGATTTATTTGCTGCAGCCACGCAAGAACTTTATGCGGGTTGCACAAAGTTTTCAGTTTTGAGTTTTATTGTAAAGTTGATGCACATTAAGGTGCTCAATCATTGGAGTAACAAATCATTTGACTTGTTGCTTCAATTTCTCAAAGATGTTCTCCCTGAAGGATCAAATATTCCATTGTCACATTACAATGCAAAGAAAATGTTGCGTGATTTAGGTTTGGGCTATGAATCTATTCATGCATGTAAAAATGATTGTGCTTTATTTTGGAAAGAGCATGCGGGAGCTGACAAATGTCCAAGTTGTAACGAATCTAGGTATCAAATTGATGATGGGAAAGGTAAAACAATACCGCATAAGATATTGCGATATTTTTCGTTAAAGTCTAGACTGCAAAGGCTATTTATGTCAAGACATATAGCTTCTGATATGAGGTGGCATAAGGAAAAACGAGTTGAACAAGAAGGTGTTTTAAGACACCCATCTGACTCTGAATCATGGAAGCACTTTGATGTGCAATATCCTCAATTTGCACAGGATCCACGAAATGTACGATTGGGTCTATCCACAGATGGTTTCAATCCATTTGGAAATATGAGTAATGCATATAGCTTGTGGCCAGTGGTACTAGTCCCATATAATTTGCCACCATGGAAATGCATGAAAACCCCATTTCTCATGATGTCATTGCTTATTCCTGGTCCACAAGCACCTGGAAAGGATATTGATGTCTATTTACGACCTTTAATTGATGAACTGAAGGAGTTGTGGGATCATGGTGTTGACACTTATGACGTATGCGGTGGAGAAACTTTTCGTTTACGTGCATGTATTATGTGGACGATTAATGACTTCCCTGCGTATGCAAATTTGTCTGGTTGGAGCACCAAAGGATATAAGGCATGTCTAGATTGCAATGGTGATACATCTTCACAACTATTGAGAAATAAAATATGTTATATGGGGCATCGTCGATACTTGAGTCTCGACCATCCTTGGCGAAGAAGTAAGAAATATGATGGTAATGTAGAAACTAGGGATGCACCTGAGATGTTATCTGGAGATGATATATTGAAACAGTTGGATTGTCTCCGACATGTGAATTTTAGAAAACATCCTAATAATGTTGATCATAAAAGAAAACGTACTCCCGAAGAATTGAATTGGTCAAAGAAAAGTATATTCTTCGAGTTAGAGTACTGGTCACAATTGAAATTAAGACACAATCTTGATGTAATGCATATTGAGAAAAATATATGTGACAACATAGTGGGAACATTATTGGATATTGAAGGGAAATCAAAAGATACATATAAAGCTCGACTAGACTTGGCAGATTTGAAGATAAGAGCAGAGTTACACTTACAACCCCATGGGAATAAATTTTTGAAGCCTCAAGCAAGTTATACGCTCACATCCGATGAGAGAAAAAATTTCTGTAAGTTCTTAAAATCAGTTAAATTTCCAGATGGATATGCTGCAAATATCGGTAGAAATGTAAACATCAAAGATGGTAAGATATCAGGTTTAAAAGCACATGGTTGTCATGTGTTATTACAACGACTTCTTCCAATCGGTATACGACCATATTTGTGTAAAGATGTATGCACGACTCTGATTGAATTTTCTCATTTCTTTCAACAGATTTGTGCAAAGACTTTATATGTGAAAGATTTGGATAGTTTACAAAAGGAGATAATCTTAATACTTTGTAAGCTTGAAAGAATTTATCCACCGACATTCTTCGATATTATGGTTCATTTGGCTGTACATTTACCAATTGAAGCTAAACTTGCTGGACCTGTGGCATATCGTTGGATGTATCCATTCGAAAGGTATTTAGGGACATTGAAAAAATATGTGAGAAATAAAGCTAAGCCTGAAGGTTCTATTGCTGAGGCATATGTAGTGAATGAAGCACTAACATTTTGCTCCATGTATCTTGGTGGAATTGAAACAAAATTCAGTCGGCCTGAACGGAATGATGACAAAAGAAAAAATCGACAAGAATGTGTGCTGTCGGTATTCTCATAGAAAGCTCGTCCCTTTGGTGCAAACCAATTGGTTAATCTACCTCAAAATGAATTGCGTAGAGCTCATTGGTATGTGTTGAACAATTGCGAGGAATTACAACTATATTTAGAGTAAGTAATTATTCTATTATTTTGTTTTACTTTAGTGTAGGATATATATTTAATGTTTGTAACACATCTTTTTAAATCTCAGTGAGCATAAAAAGGAGTTAGAGTCGGAAAGTCCTACCAACATATCTGAAAGACAAGCACAACAGTTTCCTGAGTGGTTTAAAAAACGTGTAAGTGAACCAAAAATATAGTGACGTATAATATATTATTTTTGAAATATATAATACTTAATTTGTATATGTTTCTTGTAGATGATTACTTTGCATCACAAAGGATTAGTTGAAGCTACCGACGAACTATATTCATTGTCTTGTGGCCCTGATCTTCGAGTAAATTCATACAATAGTTGTATCGTTAATGGTGTCCGCTTTCATACAAAAGCTCGTGATGAAAGGCATACAACTCAAAATAGTGGTGTGGTTGTACCAGGAGAGCATGATGATAATGCTGTTGATTTTTATGGTGTTGTAATTGCTGTTTTACAACTAAATTACATACTTGGGTACAAGGTTCTCCTTTTCAAGTGTCAATGGTTTGACACTGATGTTAAAAAAAAGGAGAATACACAAAGATTATCATCTTACATCTATTAATGTAAGTAGAGAATGGTATAAGAGTGGCCCTTTTGTGCTTGCAGTGCAAGCACAACAAGTATTCTTTGTTGATGACTACAAGTTTGGAACAAATTGGAAAGTTGTACAATATATACAACATAGACACTTGTGGGATATACCAGAGATGAATGATACAGAAAACTCACAAGATACCAATGATGTTTATCAAGAAAATGAATCGTCCGATATTCAACTTATGGTTCAAGAAGATGACTTAGAAATTGGACAATTTCATCGTGTTGATGTGAGCGCAGAGGAAGTTTCTGCTAATGTTATATTAGATATTGAGAAACAAGCAATCAATGATGATATTTTCGAGTTTGAAGATGAAGATGAAACAATAATGGATTATTGTAGTGACAATGAAGAAAGTCTTTTGAATAATGATGACATTGATGATGATGAATAGATATCCATATGATTCAATTTTGGTTCTCGTATGGTATAAATATATTTTATTAATTTTATGTTACCTTTTGTTTTACGGTTAATGTTTTACTTTTTTTTTTTTTTTTTTTGGTTAGTTATGGATTATTTATATTTACAACTTGTGTTTTCACAGACTTTTAATATGGCTCCTGGTAATCGACGACGTTCTGCAGTTTCTGTCATTGACACTCAGATTACTTCTAGTGACTTGGGCTCTGTTGCTCCTGGTAGTGTTGAATTTTTAATTTTGACTTGTTTTTAATTTTTTACTTGCAAAATCATTCTACATTCCTTTAATTTATTAATTATTTGAACATTATGTTTCTATTTGTAGCTCGAAAGATTGACAAGAAAATAAGAGGCAAATCAAGACGGGTGAGATTGGATCGACTAATAACATCTGCAAACGGACAGCTCCATGTTGATTTCTCAAGTGGCAAACCGAAAGGTCCTAATGCAGAGATGTTCTCTACAGAGATAGGCATTGTTGTTAGGAGTCATGCACCTCTTAATGTGGAAAAATGGGATGACATACCTAAGGAGCAAACACAACCATTGATTGATCGTGTATTGGTAAATTATCTTGCCTATTATAATGTTTATATTAATCATACTTTGCATATTAAAAAGTGTAGCTGATAAAATTTTTTAATTTTAATTGTAGAGCAAGTTTGATGTTGATATCTCTAGGCCATATGTTAAAGATTGGATGTTAAAGAAAATGCGGTTGCGATTTAACGGATTTCGAAACAAATTAAATGAGGAATTTAAGAGCTTTTCTGACAAAAAAACTGCATTGGAAAACCGACCAAAATACCTTGATAGTCAAGAATATTGGGTGTTTCTTTGTGATCGTTTTGATAGTGCCAAATTCCAGGTAATATTGAATTATTATTTTTTTTTCCAAAATGTAATAGTTTACAATTCATTACAAAATACAAGTACTCTAACTCATGAATGCAGGATCGTTCGAATAAGAATAAAAAAAATAGAGGGGGGTTGCCCGTTCATCGTGGTGGGTCAAAATCTTTTGATCAACATATGATGGAAATGGTATGATCAATTTACTATACTATTAATTTGAAGTTTTCAATGATATTTATGTATATAAGTTCTACTATATATATAACATTGATAATTTATTAGGAAGTTGAAGAAGGGAAGGCTCCTGGAAAAATTGCTTTATTCAAAAAGTTACATTGGAGTGAGGGGAAAGGATGGATCAAACCAGAGGCTGAAACTCTATATGTAAGTTATTGAAATGTATATATTGTAATATTTGTGAGACTTTTATTTCCTAAATTTCTAGTATGTTGCACAGATTCTCTAGCATTGCAAACACACATTTTTGTATCTTATGTGGTTGTGTTGTGTAAAACAATAACCATTATCTTAAAACAGTACTTTATTCTATATGACAAATAAAAATTAAGGCAACTAATATTTTCTTACATGTTTATATATTTTTCTGAATGTTTTAAGGCAGTATGTTTAATATGTATGTAGATAATGTTGTATATGCATGTTTGTATTGAGGTCTTGTCTCTTGCTGTTGGTGTTTATTTTGGCTCCTTGGTGTGGTTTATAGTTATAGAAGATGCGGGAGTCTGAGAGGCTAGTGGGAGGGTGGTGCTTTGTTTTGAGAGGGTGTCTCTATTCCTGTGGTTTTTTGGTGCTTTGTTTTGGTTTTTTCAATTCTTGTTTGTTTATAGGGCCTGGTGTTCTTTGCTTAGCCTTTTGCTTTGGGTGTTTTTATAGTCTTTTTCTTTGGTGTTGTTGTTTTGGGTGATCACCTTGTTGCCCTTTTAGCTATAAAGAAAGTTTAACCTTCTTAAAAAAAATGTTTGTATTAAAGTTGAATTGTTCATAATTTTATTTGCATATTGTTAAAAATTTACAGGAAGCAATGATTGGATACTTAGGGAATGAAGACTTTGAAAATAGATCAGAGCCAATATCTGAAGTAGAAATTTGTATCAAGGTTCTTGGAAACAAATCCGGTTATCTTAAAGGCTTGGGAATAGTTATGCCTCAGAAGACATCATCATCATCTTCTAATGTTGTTTCACCAGAAAACATTGAGCTAAAGGAAAAAGTTGAACACCAAGATCAACTCATAAAAGAGTTGCAAACGCAAAATGCAAAAATCATGGCAATCATGTCCAAGTTTGAATCTTCCAACATTGGGTCATTCAATATGGATCAAGATTCGCAGTTATCTTAAAGTATTGTTTTATCATTTATCTTCTTTAATCTTTTAGAAGTTTGGATCGGTAGAAACTTATTAAATGTTTATTTTTTATTTAATGACTTTATTATGACTTGTTGAATACAAACATCTTTGCTTTTTATGTTAGTGAATTGATTCTTAGTTATTTTTGTTTATTTTTTATTATTTGTCTTTTTTACAATTTGGTACAATATATATATATATATATATATATATATATATATATATATATATATATATTGGATTCTAAATATTAAATTCAGTAAAATGCTTTTACCACCAAAAAATAATGGTCACGAATTTATATAAATATTAGTCACAATAACATTCAATCGGTAACCAAATATATATTGGATGCTAAATATTAAATTCAAATATAGTTTTTTACAACTAACTAAATTAGTCATAATTCAAATAAATATTAGTCACTGAAACAAACAATCAGTAACCAAATTGTTGTTGCAAAATATAATATTCATGGACTTTAAAGATCATTGGCATCAAATATAATAATACTTTTATAACTAAATATTTGGATGTAAAAACTAACATTTCGCAACTAAATTTGTTTAGTTACAAAATAACTATTAAATTACAACCAAATATTTGGATGCAGAAACTAACATTTCACAACTATATTTGTTTAGTTGTAAAATGATTATTAAATTTATTTGGATGCGAAATGTAAGTTTTTTGCATCCAAAAATGTGGTTGTAAAATAATATCAGTAACTATTGATTTTGATTCTTTAAAATCTTAAACAACTAACACAAATACAATCTACTACTAAATAGTTGGTTGCAGAATGTGTATCTTTCTGCAACTAAATGACTATTGGTTACAATATCCTTTTGTATCCAGCCTACTGCTACTAACAGGTGACCAAAACAAATTAGTTGCGAAAAGTAATTACTAACCAAAAATGTACCTTGTGTGACAAATAATTTAGTGACAAAATATGCATTTTTTTGTAGTGTATATTGAATATTCATATCTTGTTCTTATTGATTCACATGCTTTGATTTCTAGATACATTTGTGATTGTTTGTTGAAAGCATATTCTAGATTATCATTGAACATGTTCATAGAGCTTGATTGATCATCTTGCTTTATTTGATTGTACTTGCATCATTTGCATCACTTAGATCATTGCCTTGTGGAAATGTTGAAGTCTCTTGCAAAATGAGTGAAGCTTTGTGGAAAGAGCAAGAAGTCTTGGTTAGGAAAGTATTTCGGATAACCAAGCAAGAAGACTTAGCTAGGAGTAGGAAACTCCGGATAGCTAAGCAAGAAATCATCCTAGAAGCTTAAGAGCTTTGGATAGGATGTTACTACCTAGAGGTGTAGGATACACCTTGGATAGGTAGTAGGCGTTATGGTTCACTAGCCCGAGGGTAGACTAGGAGGTGATAGCTTAGAGCGGATATCTTGAGTAGGTAGCTTTGAGTGTGTAAGTCCTTTTCATATAGTGGATTGCTTTGCCGGTGGTTGTGGTATCAACCCGTGGATGTTTCCTTTTTAAGATTTTACCACGTAAAAATCATTGTGTCAAGTTTCGTTTTATATTTCTTTATCTTCCATATTTTTTTATTGATTGCATATCTTGTATATTGATTTTCACATGTGTTGATTAAATCAATTCAATTGATAAAACTTATCAAGTGTGCTTTTAATTCTTGTATCCCGCATATTTTTTAATATTGGAAGAAATTGGGCATATACCTATTCACCCCCCCTCTAGGTATATATTACACTATATTGCTTAAGGGAATTTCATAGATACATCCTAGATGATGCTAGATGATGTTTGATTCACATGGATACGTGTTTGAGTAATCAAAGGTGAGTTCTTTAGTGATGGAGCTCTCGTCCATCACTAAAGTTCTTTAGTGATGGAGTTCTTGAGTGTCGTCCGACGACCCGCTCTGATACCAATTGAAAGTATACAAACGTAATTAAATTGCTTAAAGCATACATAGAGGGGGTGAATAAGTTTTTACACCTTTTTCAATCCCTTGAAACAAACTCATGTTTGTCCCTCAATGTAGCTTTACATACAACACATAAACCAAACATTCATACATAGACAAGATAAACATGTGATCATTTAAGCATTGTCTATATATATCAATGAGTTGCATGAGAAAGAATAACATAAAATCTCAATAACAAAGAATACTTGTAATTCAATATTGTTCAATGTATTACAAGTATAAACAAATATAACTATACACAAAGGTAACAATATACAAAATAATTATAATAACAATTATGATCAAAATGAATTTGCTTATAAATCACACTTTACAAAATCTTGTTCCAATATACATCACAAGTGAATAATATGCAACAAGATAAAAACATACACATAAACAAATAAGAAAAAGAGTGATAGAAAGAATTGACACATGAGAATTTTTAACGTGGTAAAACCTCCAAGGAGGAAACATCCACGGGTTGAATTACAACCATTGGGTACTATATATATTGGATGATAGATTAGAAATTCTTCAAAAATGACCAACCTTGATCTACTTCCTATTGGAGTCTGTGTCTACCCAATCCCTATTGGAAGATACAAAATCCCTCAATGATTCAAAGCCACCATATATTGGAGTCCATACCAAACCAATATCGTTGGAAGATTAGAAATTCCTCAAGAGCCAATGCACATCCCATGCAACACTCTCTATTGGAGTCTATGTCTAACCAAATGTCCAGGCCTACCAATAATGTAGCCAACTCCCTATCCAAGGCACTCATGCCTCTAGAGAGCCTCCAATGCATAGTTATCCGGACCTTCCCGATCCTAGCCATGACTTCTTGCTTGGTTATCCAGACCTCTTGTCCTAACCAAGTCTTCCTTGCTTGACTATCCGGACACCTTGTCTTAGTCAAGACTTCATGCCTTTTACAAGGACTTCCTAGTGTGATCAAATGAATGCAAATGATGCAAACAAGCAATTCAACATAGAACATGTGATCAATGAATTCCATGGAAACTAGACTTAAAACATGTGAGAACACAAGTTAAAATAGTCTAGATGCAAAACATGAAATAAACCTAGAGCATGAGAAAACACCTAACACATATAACTCATAGTTTCATTCACACAAAGAACACTTGAATAAATCATAGACATGAAGCACATATTCAAGATGTTACAAACATACACATAAATACTAGAATCACAAAATGTGTTCAATGAATATTCTAGACAACAATTAGAGCAAGGATATAATGAATAATCAATTAAATCATATTAGGCTATAAATACAAAAATACAAGTGCTAATCCTAGATTTGTTCAATTAGAGGATCAAAGCACATGTTGAGGTTATTGATCATAAAATACATCAATCAACCCACAAATAACCCTAGATATCAAACTAATCACAATACAACACTCAATCATATGAAAAAACCTAGAATCCTAGAAAACTAGTTCACATATGTCTCTAATTAGACTTTGATTAGGTTTGATTATGAAGCTATCTTTCTCAATAGCATTTATCATACATACACATACATATAGAAGAAGAAACCCCAAGCAAATTGAAGGTTATAAAATAAGAAATCACAAAGATAAGTCAAATAACTATGATTCACGAGCTGGTTCATTTTTCTGGGTAGAATCACTAGAAAACTCGATCAAATAGCTACAATACCACTTGGAAAAGGTAGAGGACTCCATTACGAAGAATCTCCAACTTGAATCACCCAATTTCGACTTCGTATGACAAAGTTATGGTGTTTGGTAGGTGAGAAAAAGTTGAGAGAAAATTCTGCACATGAGATTTCTAATTTTTCTTCTTGAAATGAAATGGGAGGGAAAGGAAGAACTTAAAAGAAATGAAAGAGAGAGAAAAGGGCAGCCAATCAAGTGAGGCCACCTCACTGCCCCATGAGAGGTGCGTGAGCCTCATGGGGGCAGAGAGGTGGTGAGGTCGTGAGCCTCACGGCCTCCTCATGCACCCACAAGCTTGGCCGTTGGCCAAAGCTTGCTTTATATTTCTCCATTCGCGTTCTCCGAACTTCGAATTTGAATCCATCTTCGGATTACGAACCATGACTCCTTCATGCACAAGGACGACTATGAAACTTTGACAAAATGATGAGAATTCGACTCGATACAAAGACGAAAACAACTCAACGAATGAGAACAAAAAGTAGCGTAGCTTCCTAGTTTGAACTTGAAACCTAATGAGTGAGTAACCGAAATGACTGAGACTAAATAAGGAATCATAAGAGATCATGTTCAAGTCCAAAATCAATAAAATGGAAACAAATAAACACAAAGTCACACATGTATGCCGTTTCCTAGACATAGTCCTAGAACATGCAATTAACATCGTTTATCAAATTAAATCTAATGCATGATGAAATTTCCCTTAAGGAGTAGTGTAGAATATACCTAGAGGGGGGGGGGGGGGGGGGGGGGGGGGGGGGGTGAATAGGTATAGGCCACAAATGAATTGATTTAACTAATGCAAGAGTAAATCAATTTACAAGATATGTAATCAATGTAAGATATGGAAGATAAACAAAAGTAAAGCAAAATAAAACAAAAATGAACACAAGTATTTTTACGTGGTAAAACCTCAAAGAGGAAACATCCACGGGTTGATACCACAACCACCGGCAAAGCAATCCACTATACGAAAAGGACTTACACACTCAAGCTATCAACATAAGATATCCGCTCAAGCTATCACCTCCTAATCTACCCTCGGGCAAGTGAACTACCAAGCCTACTTCCTATCCGAGATGTGTCCTACACCTCTAGAAAGCAACTTCCTATCCAAGACGCTCACGTCTTAGGAAGATTTCGTGCTTGCCTATTCGGATCCTCCTGACCCTAGACAAGTCTCCTTGCTTGATTATCCGAGTCCTCCTGACTCTAATCAAGACTTCTTTGCTCTATCCACAAAGCTTCACTCACTTTGCTAGAGACTTCAACCTTATGCAAGGCAATGATCTAAGTGATGCAAATGATGCAAATCACAATCAAATAAAGCTAGATGATCAATCAAGCTAAATGTACATGTTCAATGATAATCTAGAATATGCTTTCAACAAACAATCACAAAAGTATCTAGAAATCAAGACATGCAAATCAATAAGAACAAGGTATGAATATTCAATATATCACACTAAAAACCTAGTTCTTAGATCATGAAATTAAACCTAGAAAATAACAAGAGGCACATCATATATACATTTTCTAGAATCAATTTCAAGTTGAATCAAGTTTAGCACATATATCTTCAAGAGAAGTCACAAAGCTAAAACTCAATTAACAAATTATCAAACAACCCTAGCATATGATCTAACATCATTCTCAACATATTTCATCAATCAAATAGTAAGAATAAAAGAGATGATCAAAGATGAAATGTAAAAGAAGAAGTTGAACATACAACCTTGACCACGTACTTAAAATCAGGCCACTGGGAAAAATGACGAAGTCAGATGCCTATGGAAATGCTTAGGGTTTGTAGCTCTCATCAAGACCAACAATTTTGGCTTTTGGATCAATCGATTTCGAGTTCGTATGAGAAAGTTATGATCAAAATACTAATACTAAAACTAAAATTGAGAGAAAATTTCTGATTTTATCTTTTTCAAATTTTTCTCCTTAGAACAAATGGGAGGGAATGGAGAGGATTTAAAAAGAAGAGAGAGAGAGAAAATGAAAACCAATTGAAGGCTGCCACATCAGCATCCCATGTGGGGCGCATGGGCCACACAGGACCAGAGGGGTGCTCTGGCCGTGGGTCCCACGGCTCCCACACGGCTTGGCATAGCTTGGCCATTTGGCCTCGCTAGCTCTCCCACGCACCTCTCACGTTCTTCAGCCGTACTCGGGCATCCAAACTCCGAATTCGAATTCGTTTTTGGATTATGAACCGTGACTCCCTCACGCACGACGAAGACTAAGAAACTTTGACAAAATGTTGAGAAATCATCTCGGAAAATGACGATGAAGTCAACTCAACGAATGAGAACGCAAAGTAGCCTAGCTAAGTCGTTTGGACTCGAAACCTTATGAATGAGTAACCGAAATGACCGGAACTCAATAAAGAATCAAATAAGAACATATTCAAGTCCAAAATACAAAATACATAAACAAATAAACACAAATTCACACAAGCATGCCATATCAAAGTGATAGTCACAAAGCATGCAATTCTACAATGTTTGTCTATTAGAGACCAATGCATGTGCATACTTAGAAGTGTGTGAATGTGTTATACCAAATGTTTGAACTACGATGCAGGGACACACATGTATGAATTATGTGTGTGTGCGCTAACGCCTTGCAAGAGGATCAAAGTCGAAGTATACCTTTGACGCTTTCACCTCTTGAAGACGACTTTTGCACTAGACGTTGCTCTTCACCTTTTAAGCTTCTTTTCTTTCAAGAACATCCTAAGCAACAACTAATACAAATATAGAGCGTTTTGCAATGGAATCAAACCAATACAAATCATGAACCTTACAATCTCCCCCTTTGGCTATTCCATGGCAAAACCTCAACCTCACCATACAATGATTCACTCCAATAAACTCAAGTTGATAGCATACTCTCATCCTCACATTACAAGGAAATTCCTAGACAAAAAATCTTCATGAGTCTTCAAGAATTCCTCTTTGGTCTTCAAAGTACCTATGAGAGACAAAATAGCAAACCAAACAAGAGATCTTCTCTAAAGAAGAATGGTGAGTTATTTATACCAAAAACAAATATAGAAGACATCCCTTATCTCATACAAAAATGCATTATCTCAAGTGAATAAAATGTTTTCATATTAAAGCATTCCTTTAATTTCCCAATTCCCAAGGACCAACCATCCTTAACATTATCAAGAAAGAATTCTTTCTCCCCCTTAAGACAAGAATTCTTCCCCTTAAGACAAAGTCACAATTAAGCACAAAGAGGAATATGATTCACACAATTGGAACATTTTTCCACACAAGGTGTGAAGTATACAAAATCTCCCCACTATCAAACATGGTAAAGTATACATTTTCTCCCCCTTTTTGTTAAGGAATAGACAAGGGACACAAAGATAAAGAACGAGATATTAAGCAAACAAATCATATAGAAAGCGAAGTTGAATAAACTAAAGCTCCCCCTTAACATATGCTCCACATATTATCATCAAGTAGATTTGTTCACAAGGGACATCACATAATCACACAATCAAGCAATAAGAGAAAATATTTCATAACTTGTCAAAATCTAAGAGAGAATCATAGATTTTCATTAATCTCTCAAAAATATTCTCACATTGCTAATGAATCAAGCACATAAGCAAAATGTGTGTGTGTGAATGCTTCTCACATATATAGTAAGAGTAATTGTGATATCAATATGCAAACTCTATCCACACCTATCCATCTAAAGCCTTTCAAAAAATAGGTCAAACCAATATTCATCCGGATTTTTGCTTTTAAAAAGAATAGATATCAACATATGAGCGTGTGTGTGCATATGGCTCGTTTTCCCGTTTCTATTTGTCAACCCGAGCTTTTTCACAATTCTCAACTATACACCAATAAGCCTTTTTGTTTTTCATTTCTTTTAGGCTTACTATCAAAGATTTTTTATTTATTTTTATTTTTTATGATTCATTTCAACACTTCTTTGATTTTACTAACAAAAACATATAATCCTCATGGCGGCTTTCACTCATCACAATGGCGTAGCCCTTTCCTACATTGGGTGGCTGCACAACCAATGTGTGTAGCCCTTTCCATAAAGGTGCTCGTTGATTACTATGTAGTGCCGAAGCAAAATGGATACATACCGTAGGTCATCTATCATGTACTTAGCAATAAACTTCTAGATGCATCCATTATCTACACATATTCAACCACAAAAACTCAAAACTAAAACATATAAGAGAAGCATTAGTGCACTTTTCAAAAATAAGATTTTCAAGCTCAAGTGCATGATCTAGAAACAATAAGAGATATTTGTTTAAGATCACTACTTCTCAAGTGAGTAGCTCTCAAAGATAATGATATTCAATTAAAGTTTTGCTTATCAAGCCACTCACAATCACACAAAGACATCAATCAACACAAATCATGCCAATGGACATTCTCAGAGTTTTAAACCTCTCTTTGTCCAAGGGCTTAGTGAACAAGTCCGCAAGTTGATTTTTAGTAGTCAAATGCTCTAGAGTAACAATAGAATGTTCAACTAGATCTCTAATGAAATGATGCCTAATGTCTATGTGCATTGTGCGGGAGTGTTGAACCGGATTTTTAAAGATGTTAATGGCACTTAAGTTATCACAATAAATGTCATTTTTCTTTGTTCTATCTCATAATCCTTAAGGATTTGTTTCATCCAAAGTAATTGTGTGCAAGCACTTCCGGCCACAATGTATTCGGCTTCGGAAGAGGAAAGGGAAACCGAATTTTGTTTCTTACTTGACCAAGAAACCAAGTTATTACCAACATAAAAGCAACCGCCCGATGTGCTTTTACGGTTATCTATGTTTCCTGCCCAATCCGCATCACAATAGCCTACAAGGATATCATTGGTATCAAATGAATAAAATAGACCAAGACTATGAGTTCCTTTGATGTACCTAATGATCCTCTTGATGGCTTATAAGTGGGATTCCTTGGGATTTGCTTGGAATCTAGCACACAAGCCTACACTAAAGCAAATGTTGGGTCTACTAGCCGTTAGGTAAAGTAGACTACCTATCATGCTTCTATAAAGGCTTTGGTCAACACTTTTCCCTTTTTCATCTTTGTCAAGTTTTAAAGTGGTGCTCATAGGAGTTTCAAAATCTTTTCCATTTTCTAGGCCAAATCTCTTAACAAGATTTTTAGCATATTTAGATTGATTCAACATTATGCCCATGCTAGTTTGCTTTACTTGTATTCCTAGAAAATAATTCAACTCACCCACCATGCTCATTTCAAATTCACTTGACATAACACTTACAAATTTATCAACCTTGGTTTTATTAGTAGACCCAAAAACAATGTCATCAACATATATTTGTGCAGTAAAAATATCATGATCATGATGTTTAATAAACAAAGTTCTATCAATGCCACCTCTCCTATATTGGTTGTCAATAAGGTATTGAGTCAACCTATCATACCAAGCTCTTGGAGCTTGTTTAAGGCCATAGAGAGCCTTTTTTAATTTAAACACATGATTAGGAGAGTGTGGGTCTACAAAACCCTTAGGTTGTTCAACATAAACTTCTTCTTGAAGGTATCCATTGAGGAAAGCACTTTTGACATCCATTTGAAATAATTTGAACTTTTTAATGCATGCAATGGACAACAAAAGTCTAATGGACTCGAGACGAGCAACCGGGGTAAACGTCTCATCAAAGTCTACACCTTCCACTTGAGTGTAACCTTGAGCCACTAGTCTAGCTTTATTCCTCACAATCTGGCTACTTTCATCGGTCTTATTCCTATAAACCCATTTAATGCCAATTACATTAATATCTTTAGGTCTAGGAACCAAGGACTACACTTCATTCCTCTCAAATTGATTAAGTTCATCTTGCATAGCCCCAACCCAATATTCATCAACAATTGCTTCATTAATATTTTTGGGTTCAATTTGAGAAATGTAGCAAGCATAAGAAATTTGGTTAGCAATTTGATTTCTTGTTCTAACCCCTTCATTTAAATCACCTATGATGTCTTCTTTATAGTGTAAGTTTCTAAGTCTTGGGTGAGAATGTTCAACAACTTGGTCATTTTGTTGATTATCATTTAAAACATTTTCCAACCCTTGACTTTCAACTTCAACATGACTATCATTTTCATCATCTTGACTAGAAACACTACTAGCCACATCAATAGGTGTTTTAGTGTCATTCAACATGTTTTCTTTAGGTTCATTGACACCATTATCATCACACAAATTAAGCATGCTAAGATCATCTATCTTCATATTGATAGACTCCATGATAGTCTTAGTAGTCAAGTTAAAGACTCTATATGCACGACTATTAATAGCATACCCAAGAAAAAGACCAACATCATTTTTAGCATCAAACTTTCCTAAGTGATCTCTATCATTCAAAATATAACATTTACTCCCAAAAGTATGGAAGTAACTCACATTAGGCTTCTTGCCCTTCCATAGCTCATAAGACGTTTGTTTTGTGCCGAGCCTCTTAAAAACACGATTAGACACATAGCAAGCGGTATTGACTGCCTCGGCTCATAGGTTTCTAGGGACTTTCTTGCTATTGAGTATGACCCTAGCCATCTCTTGCAAGACACGGTTTTTCCTCTCAACAACACCATTTTGTTGAGGAGTTCTAGGTGTGGAGAGCTCATGAGAAATCCCTAAACCATCACAAAACTCACTAAATTTTGCATTTTCAAATTTCGTCCCATGATCACTCCTAATGCGACATATTTTCTTGATATCAAGACCTTTTTCATTTTGAACTTGATTACAAAACTTTTTAAAGTAATCAAAAGCCTCGGTCTTATTTCTAAGAAAATAAACCCAAGTAAACCTAGAGAAGTCATCAACGCATACACAAATGTACTTTTTGCCATTGATGCTCTCGGTTTGAATTGGCCCCATTAGGTCCATGTGCACAAGTTCTAAAGGTCTCTTGGTAGCTATGTAAGAATTCTTCTTATGAGATACTTTGGTTTGTGAGCTTACCTAATTGGCAAGGTTCACAAACCACCTCTAGCTTTTTACCAAGATTAGGAAGACCTCTAACAATGCCATGTTTTTCAAGCTTTTTCAAATCTTTAAAATTCAGGTGACCCAAACATTGATGCCACAAATCAAGCTTGTTGCACTCATGTGCCATGTTGCAAGTTAGAGGATCTATCTCAAGACAATATCAATTGTCTATAGACCTTTTGACTTTTAGGACAACATCGCCCTTTTTATCAATTATAGTGCACACATCTTTGTTAAAACTAACTTCTTTAAAAATTTCACACAAGTGAGTAATGCTTATCAAGTTAGCTTGTAACCCATCAACATACAAATTATTGAGAAGTTTAGGCAATCCGGGGATACAAATTGTTCCCTTGCCAAGAACTTGCTTTTTGGTACCATCACCAAAAGTAACCCAACCTCCATCCTTTAAAACAAGATTCTTAAAGAACTCTTTGTTCCCTGTCATGTTCCTAGTGCAACCGCTATCTAGGTACCAAGAATAGGAGGAGTTGGCACGTAAAGCATATTGTGCAACATGACATTTAGATGTGTCTTTTCTAATCCACACATTTTTCAGAACATGCCTCTTACTCTTACTTCTAACATGCTTTGACTCAATGTTAGGCTTTTTAACATGCACCTTGACCTCATTGGTCACATTTTCAAAAATATCAAATAAAGCATTATCAACTTTCTTATGCATAGTAGAGTGAGGCACAACACAAGATTTAGCAAGCAAGTCATCAACAACATTCTTCACAACATGCTTTTCCAAGGTCTTCCTAGGTCTATTGCTATATCCATACATGGATGATTGCCTAGGTCCATTCAAAGACATATCATGAAAAGCATTATCAAGTTTGCATTTCTGAATATACTCAAAGCATCTAGGTCGAATATGTCCTATCATATTACAATGATGACAAATAGAAATAAATTTGAGAAATTTACCATTTGCATTTGCTTCCAACTCCTTTGGACTTCTCATAATTTTTCCTCTTTGATGTGCAACCCTTGATGCTCCACCTCTTGCATTTGAGGTTGATGCTCCTTGATGTTTATGTTGTTGAGTTCTTCCATTGAACATCCTTGTTGATGAAGAGGCACCTCCGGTAGCTTTAATAGCTTTTCCTTGAGTGAGTGTACCTACATTTGTTTCAATGCTTGCTTTAACAAAAGTAGATTTGTTAGATGAAGGAGTCTCCTTCTCATTGATATAACCCAAACCTCTTTTGTCACATGGATGCTTTCCACTTTTAATGAGGGTTTCAACTTTGTTAGAGCTAGATGACATCTTGCTAATCATATTATTAGCCTCATCAAGTTTCTCACGAAGCATCCTAATTTTAATGGCATATTTTTCTGTTATGTCATCACTAAACATAACATATTTACGTGATTTATCTAGCCATTGTTCATACTTTTTCTCTTGTGTTAAGTGCTCACTAATTTTGGATTGAAGCATGTTTTCTAGCCTTTTAGCACTAACAAGAGAAATATCCCTTTGCTCAATTTCTTGCTTCAAGATGCCAAGCTTATCATTGCTATCTTTTAGATTCAATTCTAGACTTAGGATCTTATCTTTAAGTTCATTGAATTCTTTTGAGCCAAGACCATGATCTTCTAGCTTCTTGTTGAGGGACATATTGACTTTGGATAAACGTTCATTTTCAAAAGTAAGATCATCGATCTTTTTCTCATCTAAGTCAATATGTTCAACAAAAGAAGCCACATAGGAACACACTTCCTTAATCATGATTATCACAAACAAAAACAAAAAACACAAAACACTACAAAGAAAGGATCTATCTAAGTGCGTCTAGACACCCGCTCTGATACCAAATGAAATTTCCCTTAAGGAGTAGTGTAGAATATACCTAGAGGGGGGCTGAATAGGTATAGGCCCAATTTATTCAAATATTAAAAATAATACGGAATATAACAAAGAAAATGCTCACTTGATAAGATTCAACAAATGAATTGATTTAACTAATGCAAGAGTAAATCAATTTACAAGGTATGCAATCAATGTAAGATATAGAAGATAAAGAAAAGTAAAGCAAAATAAAACAAAAATGAACACAAGTATTTTTACGTGGTAAAACATCAAAGAGGAAACATCCACGGGTTGATACCACAACCACCGGCAAAGCAATCCACTATACGAAAAGGACTTACACACTCAAGCTATCAACACAAGATATCCGCTCAAGCTATCACCTCCTAATCTACCCTCGGGCAAGTGAACTACCAAGCCTACTTCCTATCCGAGATGCGTCCTACACCTCTAGAAAGCAACTTCCTATCCAAGATGCTCACGTCTTAGGAAGATTTCGTGCTTGCCTATTCGGATCCTCCTGACCCTAGACAAGTCTCCTTGCTTGATTATCCGAGTCCTCCCGACTCTAATCAAGACTTCTTTGCTCTATCCACAAAGCTTCACTCATTTTGCTAGAGACTTCAACCTTATGCAAGGCAATGATTTAAGTGATGCAAATGATGCAAATCACAATCAAATAAAACTAGATGATCAATCAAGCTAAATGTACATGTTCAATGATAATCTAGAATATGCTTTCAACAAACAATCACAAAAGTATCTAGAAATCAAGACATGCAAATCAATAAGAACAAGGTATGAATATTCAATATATCACACTAAAAACCTAGTTCTTAGATCATGAAATTAAACCTAGAAAATAACAAGAGGCACATCATATATACATTTTCTAGAATCAATTTCAAGTTGAATCAAGTTTAGCACATATATCTTCAAGAGAAATCACAAAGCTAAAGCTCAATTAACAAATGATCAAACACCCCTAGCATATGATCTAACATCATTCTCAACATATTTCATCAATCAAATAGTAAGAATAAAAGAGATGATCAAAGATGAAATGTAAAAGAAGAAGTTGAACATACAACCTTGACCACGTACTTAAAATCAGGCCACTGGGAAAAATGGCAAAGTCAGATGCCTCTGGAAATACTTGGGGTTTGTAGCTCTCATCAAGACCAACAATTTTGGCTTTTGGATCAATTGATTTCGAGCTCGTATGAGAAAGTTATGATCAAAATACTAAAACTAAAATTGAGAGAAAATTTCTGATTTCATCTTTTTCAAAATTTTCTCCTTAGAATAAATGGGAGGGAATGAAGAGGATTTAAAAAGAAGAGAGAGAGAGAAAACGAAAACCAATTGAAGGCTGCCACATCAGCATCCCATGTGGGGCGCGTGGGCCACACGGGACCAGAGGGGTGCTCTGGCCGTGGGTCCCACGGCTCCCACACGGCTTGGCCTACCTTGGCTGCTTGGCCTCGTTAGCTCTCCCGCGCACCTCTTGCGTTCTTCAGCCGTACTCGGGCATCCGAACTTCGAATTCGAATCCGTTTTCGGATTATGAACTATGACTCCCTCACGCACGACAAAGACTAAGAAACTTTGACAAAAGGTTGAGAAATCATCTCGAAAAATGACGATGAAGTCAAATCAACGAATGAGAACGCAAAATAGCCTAGCTAAGTCGTTTGGACTCGAAACCTTATGAATGAGTAACCGAAATGACCGGAACTCAATAAGGAATCAAATAAGAATATATTCAAGTCCAAAATACAAAATACATAAACAAACAAACACAAATTCACACAAGCATGCTATATCAAAGAGATAGTCACAAAACATGCAATTCTACAATGTTTGTCTATTAGAGACCAATGCATGTGCATACTTAGAAGTGTGTGAATGTGTTATACCAAATGTTTGAACTATGATGCAGGGACACACATGTATGAATTGTGTGTGTGTGGGCTAACGCCTTGCAAGAAGATCGAAGTCGAAGTATACCTTTAACGCTTTCACCTCTTGAAGACGACTTTTGCACTAGACGTTGCTCTTCACCTTTTAAGCTTCTTTTTTTTCAAGAACATCCTAAGCAACAACTAATACAAATATAGAGCATTTTGCAATAGAATATTCCAATACAAATCATGGACCTTACACATGAGCATACATTACCAAGAGTGTGAAAGTGTTATATAAATGTTGTACAACTATGCAAGGACACAAATGAATGCCATGTGTGTGTGTGCCTATTTCTTGTAAGAGAAATGAGGTCTAATATACCTTTATTGTGCAATGTAGCACATTCCTCTTTGAAGACACCATCTTGCAAGAAGTGGCTGAGTCTTTCTTTAAAGTTTTGAATCATCATTTCTAAGACCACTAATCAATATAAGAAAAACATCGTTTTGATTTGGAATACATGCCAAAACAAACCAAAAACCTAACAACCTTGTCATGAACATCTATATCATGTTTGATTATTTTTAATTTTATTATTGTCTATGGATTGGATGATCGTTTAGTGGTGGATAGGATGTCCTAACTAGTGTTTTCTATATATTTTTCATCATTAATTTTCTGTTGCGTTTCTAGTTAGTTGTTTATTTAATTTTCTTTAGTTTTAATAATCAAATCAAAACCCCCATTCGTGTGTGTGAGTTAGAGTATTTGTTTTTATATATTTAGTTAGATTAGAATCCTGGAGTGTTTTAGATATAAACTCATTATTTTAGTAGGTAATTAATTCTTCGTGGAAACGATCCTTGCTTAACCGTTGTTCTATCGTTTACGACTTGTGCACTTGCAAGGTTTTTATTATTTTTGTTTGCCTATTTGGCAACCAATACAAAGCATCATATTTTTTTGACATGGCCTGGCACCACTTAGGATCTTTGATGGCTTGAACAGAAGTGTTCGGTTCCAGGTCACTTGGAGAGGGAAGCTGAGCATAAAGGTTAATTTTCTGTGTGGGCTTTTGGATGTTGTGTTCATAATGGGTAGCCATAGAGTGTGTATTGGTGGAGGTAGGGACTGGTTCATGAGATAAGGATTGTGATTGAGGCAAAGGTGGTAGCAAGGTCTAAGAGGCAAGAGATTCCAAATTGATGGCATCATTAGGTGAGAGTTCTGGTGACATAGGTAATTCACAATAGGGAATGGCGAGTGGTGACGGATCATTGCATGGAGACGTAGTTATTGAAGAGGCAGAAGAAGGAGCATGTGGCGTGGCCAAAACTAAGAGAATGACAAACACTGGAGGAAGCCACTCTGAAATGGGGCTGGACTGACTACGAGGAAGATGACTATGGAGAGATTTGTAAGAGAACACGGACTCAATAAATTTCACATGATGAGACGTATAAATGCGAGAGATGGAGTGATCTAGACACATATACGCGCTTTGTGTAAGAGAGTACCCAAGGAAGACATACGGAATGGATAGAGTTCAAGTTTATGGGAAGAGTAAAGGCGAAGCCAGGGATAACATAGACATCCTAACGCACAGAGTTTAGCATTATTGGGTGCAGAGTGAAGAAGTGTTTCATAAGGAGAATAGAGATTAAGAGTTGGCATATGCATGCGATTTATGAGATAAATCGCATTAGCAAAAGCATGGTTCCAAAAGGTGAGCGGAAGTGAGGCATGAGACAGAAGGGATAGGCTAGTTTCAACTATGTGGCGATGACGTCGTTCAGAATACCCATTATTTTCAGGAGTATGAGGAGGGGTGGTGAGATGAGAAATACCATTTGTGGCAAGAAAAGTTGCTAATGCCTAATATTCACCACCATTGTCAAAGTATAAAGTGATGATTTTCTTATCAAAAAAAAATTCCACTAAGGCTTTAAACTTAACAAAATCATCATAAACATGAGATTTGCATTTGAGAGGGTAATACCAAATATATTTTGTGTAATGACCAACAAAAATACACTACAAGAAATTTGGCATTTTGCAACGCGCAAAATGCGTTGCGAAAGGTTTTTACAACGTACGCCTGTACGTTGTTGATACACATGTTACCAAAAATCTGATGACTTTTTGCAACGCGCCAATGTACTAATTGTGTTGCGAAAAAGACGTACGTTGTCGTAAACATTTAACGCAACACGCTATAGATGTTGCGTTAAATGTTTAACGCAACGTGCATTGTACGTTGTCTTAGAACATCGACAACGTACTAAGTGCGTTGCGGAAGAGACGCATGTTGCTGTAGATATTTATCGCAATGCACAGTGTATGTTGCCTTAGGCCATGAAAATAAATAAATAAATATAAATGATCCCCCATACCACCCATTGGACTCCCTCTACTAAGCCCTAACACTATCAGGCCTTCAACCATATGGGACCAATGTTTATTAAATCTCACAATTATTTGCTTGGGTTGGGAGTTGAACCCGAGATAGTGAAGACAGCGAGGAGTGACTTTGCCATTTTGCTGGAAGCTTAACTTTGTTAAATAATGCATAACTATTTATATATATCATATATATGCTACCAATCTGTTTATTTTTTTTTATAATTAATAATTTATTAAAAAAATATTAATTTTTATTAAGTGGCCATATAAACTCATTCTAGTAATCTTTGTAATTATTTTGTATGATAAAGACATAGATATTAAAAAAAAAAAAAACGTTTAGTGTAGCATTTAATTAAACTATCTTTTTTTATTTAAAATCAAATACAATTGGGTTAGAGTCTATCAAAACTTAATGATAACAAACGTTGCAAACTCAGAACTCGAAATGAAATTCCCACTACATGGAAGAGGTCTAGCTCCCCCACATTTTACAATATGATAGTCAAAAATGAGACTTGAATCCTTATCACAAAGTAACAAGGGATGGGTCAAACCACTTTGCTTATGATTGTTGTGTATTTTTAATAATTATGAATATGTCCATGATGTTCGAGTTTCTAAATATTAAAAAAAAAAATCGAAATGCACAAGTCAACAATTGATAAAAATGTTCTTACGACAACGTGCATATAATATGTGTGTAACGAAATATTAGTATTTTTCGCAATGTGCAATCCAATGATTGCTAAAAGAGTTTCTACGATAACGTGTATGACATTTGTGTTGCTAAATATTAGCCTTTCACAACGTGTATGACATTTACAGCAACATGCATCGCTTGTGTGTTACTAAAATATTTGTCTTTCGCAACACGCATAACAGGTGTGTTGTTAAATATTATCATTTCGCAACGCAATGACATCTACGGCAACGTGCATGACTTGTGTGTTTCTAAAATATTAGTCGATCTTTTGCAACGCGCATGACACGTGTGTTGCTAAATATTAGCTTTTCGCAACGCGCAAACCAGTAGTTGCTAAAAAGTCTCTTACAACAACGTACATGGTATGTGTGTTGCGAAATATAAGACTTTTCGCAACGTGCATGATATGTGTTGCTAAATATCAACCTTTTGCAACGTGCAAACCAATAGTTTCTAAAGATTCTCCTACAACAACGTGCATGCTATGGGTGTTGCAAAATATTAAACGTTTTCACAACACGCATGACATACGTGTTGCGAAATATTTGACTTTTTCGCAACACGTAAATAATCAGTTGTTAAAGAGTATCATATGGCAACGTTCATGATGTGTGTGTTGCCAAATATTAGATTTTTAACAACATGCGCGTTTGTACGTTGCTAAAAACACACTTATAGCAACGTGCACAAACTTAATAAAATAACAATGACAGCGTGCATCCGCTATGTGTTGTCATATGTACTCAATTATTGGCAACATTCGCATGTACGTTGTCGTAAGTGGTTTTAACAACTCACATTTTTTACACGTTGTGATAAATGACTTTTGGCAACGTGCTTTACCTGCGCGTTGCAATAAATGACTTTTAGCAACATGCGCAGCCCGCACGTTGTCTTTTGAATGTTGCTAAAAGTGAAATTTCTTGTAGTGATAACATAGTATTTGAAATCATCATAGGTGAAAATGGGAAATGTCCACACATCAGAAAATATGATTTGAAGTGGTTGAGTAGACGTAATAGATGAAGAATGAAAAGGCAACTTATGACTTTTATTGCAGTGACAAGCATTACAATTTAAAGTTGTTATAGGACTTGATAAATCTAAACAAAAATTGGATACAAGATGGCGTAAAATTGGAAAAGCACCCTAAACGATGATGCCACTCGGACGAAGTGGTCTTGACACTGGAAAAAGCAAGTAATGAACCGGATTTGCCTGGAGAGGCCGGGCACTCATACACTCCATCTTTAGTCTGCCCCCGTGGGAATATCCTTCACATGAAAAGTAGTGGGTAAGAATTCAATAGAGACATTGTTAGAAGTACAAAATTGAGAGATGGAAATAAGATTTTTATGCATGGTAGGAACACAAAGAACGTTCTATAAATTAAAGGTACGAATGGAATGAGATAGAGAAGTTGTGTGTTATGGGAAGCCCAGTGCCATCACCAATCACAATATCATCTGAACCTATATACGGTGTAGGAAGAGATAGATTGTTGAGATCAGAAGTAACATGATGTGAGGCACCACTGTCAAGTAGCCAAGTAGAGGTGCCATAAGTCTCAGTTGCCGTAAAGTGAGCTCTAGGCAAAGGAGATGCATGTGGTCGAGGCTACCAGGATGATGAGTTATGTGGTTGCCAAGGCTGCTGGGGTGGTCGAGAATTCTGAATTTGAGAGGCCACCAGGTTGAATGACAGACAACGTTTGGTGGTGTGCCTAATCGGCGCGAACGAACGCAATAGTTCTATAAACTACTGTGAATAATATGGCGTACGAGTGTTTCTACCCTTTTGCAAGTATACGAATCGTTGGCCACGTATAGTGGTTATGAGTAAGGGTTTCGTTCCCACAAGGAGGTGTTTACCTTAAATCGGTTCTAGGTCTTAGATAATATATATATATACACAATATATTTACACTATTAACATGCAATAAAAGTAAAGGGAGATGTCACAAGCTAAACTAACAACTAAACTAAACTAATATTAAACTAAATGCAACTACAACTAAGGGTTGTCAATCCCTTAGGCAATTAACTAACCTAATCACTAAACTTACCAATAACAATTAACTAAATTAACTAACTAGCTAAACTAATTACCACTAATGCAAAGTTATGCAAGAGTGATAATGAGATATGTTAGGGAACTAAGGAATCATGCAAATTACCTAATTACTAGTTGATAACAATTAAGCACTTCAATTATAGGTTAACTAAATTAAGCAAGGTTTGCATTAATCAAGTAAATCCTATTTTGCAAGTTAACAATTGGATTAATCAATTAACAAGCATATATCAATTAAAGCTCAATTCAAATAATAGATACAACTAGTCTCATAGATATAACACATGAATACACCAAATCCTTAACATAGCTATTTAATTACACATTAACAACAAACTAAGGAAATAAGAGAGACAATAGAGACAACCCAATAATCTTGGTGTAGTCTTCAAGCTAGCTCACTCATCTTGCTTCCCCAAGCTTGGAATCAATATATGGATGCCTTGGATCAAGATTGGTGGCTGGAAAACCACCTTACACACTAGTTACAAGAGGTTTGGTGTTCTTGGTGAGCTTCTAGGTTATTCTAAGCTATTTAGGATATTTTAGGGTTTAGTTTGGATATTAGGGATTGTGTTTAAGGTTAGGAAAGTTGTATATTTATATGGGGAAGGGTTTGGCAAGCTTTTGGACGAAATATCTCCCAAATCGGTCGAGCTCACGGGTTTGGATCCCCTGGCTCGCAGGTTTGAGCTCGCCGACGGAACTCGCGGTGGAAAAATAGAGTTTGGCCAAGAGTTTGGACCTTCTGGACCGCGGGAATCTTCTTGCTGTGTGAAGTCGCGGAGATCCCGCATGTTTGGATGTTCTGGTTTGCGGGAAAGAAGCCGCTAAACCAAGCTTGCAAGCTTGCAAGCTTACATTTCCATGGAGGTTTGGCTTCTTGGAGGAGAAGGAGAACTTGTGCATGAAGACCTGGAAATGGGTCCATTGTGACCGGAAGAAGCTTGGCCGTCGATCTGGGCAAAGAGACGTCGAAAAACTGGCCGAAAAATGGGTTTGCTTTTTTGGGTCAAACGTCGGGTCAAACGGGGCTGAACCGGGTCGAGTCAGGTAGGGTCGGGTCCGGGTCTGGGTCACACGGGTCATTGGGTCTGCATGGCTAAAGGTTGAAGACGATGACGTCACACTAAAGCGCGCAACCATTAGCCCAAAACGACGTCGTTCTACTTGCTAACGTGGCAAGCTAACCCTTTTTTGGCTGGCGAATTACAATCTGCTCCCCTGTTCTTTTCATTATTCACAGAATCTTCAATAATAACCCGAATATTGCACTTTAGCCCCTGAAATGTCCAAAATGACAACAATGCCCCTAAACTTCCCTGTATACCTAAAACACTTATTTAATCCATTAAATACTCGGTTTTACCCGAGAAACAAGCATAAAGTAATAGTTATTAGGGGTATAAAATAGGTACTTTTATACCCCGATCAGTGCCCTTGAGTGCTGCACGCTTGGCAGAAACCGAGATATGGTTCGGAGGGAGGACGAGGCCCATGAGAGGATGAGAATTGCGACCCAGTAGTTGAAGATGCAGGGGAAGGAGACGAAGATCGCCAGGACCTGGTGTGGGGTGCAGCCAGATTTGTCATGGCCGGAATGCACTTCATGATCGAGATTGATTCAACATCAACTCTTTGGTGATTAATTTTTCATGAAGTTCATCGAAGGAGATCGTTGTGTCATGACCATTAATTGCATCAATAACAGATCGATAATCATCATCGAGTCCATCCAGAATCTTTTCAATAAGATCTTCATCATCCATAGGTTTGCCTAAGACAACAAGTTCATCGGCCCGTGACTTGATAAACTGCATGTACTCTGATATGCTACGGGAGCCTTTGCTGGTACGTTTGAGTTGATCTTTAATCTGTTTGATGTGTCCTCGAGTGGGTTTGGCATATATATTGGCAAGAATGGTCCAAGCTTCCTGAGAAGTGGTGGTGCATTGAATAAGAGGTATAATCGAAAGAGTGTGAAAGATCTAACAATGGCGCTAAAGATGAGTTTATCTTGACAAACCCATGCGGTGTAGGTTGGGTTTAGAGAGGTTGTGTTGTCAACCATAACAGTCGACGCTAGAGCTAGGTGAGTGCCATCTACATAGCCATCAAGATTGTAGCCGACTAGTATGGCATGAAATTGAAGTTTCCAGGATAAATAATTGGTGGAAGTAAGTTTGATATTATGTTGAGAAGAAATATTGATGGCCAACAGAGGTTTAGTGGGATCCTTATCATTGAGATGGTGATCTGATTATTGGGGTTAGCCATGGAAGAAAGAAGATCAGAAAAATTCGGCTATGAAGGAGAAGGAATGCTTAGAGAGCATGAGGCTCTGATACCGTATAGAATTGTGTGAACTGTGGTATATTATTCCATTGATGAACAGTGTATATATATATATATATATATATACACACCAATTACAATCATAAAGAGATACTAGGATATTGCTGAAACTAAAGGATTCTATACAACTGAATATGGCAAGTCAAAGCTAGGATACATAATTACAAGAATCAAACTTTAAATAACAGAATAAACAAAGAAGGAAATAAACTATAATCACGTATTTGCTTCCATAAGCAAGCCACTGTACAACAAAAAATATATATATTATATTTAAAAAAAAATAAAAATTAGAGGTCTATGACACCTCCATTAGAGGTTTGTTGGATCTCTAATGGAAACGTAGTCATGGAGATATACAAATTTAAAAAGCCCTATAATTATAAGGCTATTTATCAAAAGATGCCTTAAAATTCTTTTTATAAAAAAAAAAATTAAAAATTAAAAAAATTAAAAAATTAAAAAAAAAAAAGGAAGGAAAAAAAGATGCCTTAACATTTTGATACGAAGTAAATCATTTATTATGTTAAGGGGTGAACTTTTGTAGACATCAAGATGCACTCAATAGCATATTAATGCTACACTGTATTTGAAAACAATTTCACATTATTCATCCAAAATGATACCTCAACTAATATTTCACGTTATTCATCCAAAACGGTACCTTAACTCATATAAAACTATTCCCATAAAAAATAAAAAAAAATAAATAACTAATTTAAAACTATCATATCTTTTATTATGCAAATTTAAAAAAAAAAAAAAAAAAAAAAAAAAAAAATTGATATAAAACTAGCTTTTATTCTAGAAGTGAAAAATGGGAGATTCCCAAAAAAAAAAAAAAAAACCTTTTAACCGTTTTTCAAAAGCTTCTAGTTTCATAAAATGGCTTTTACATAAATTTGAAATTAAAGGGTTGTTCAAGAAAAAAATCAAACCCCAGGGGGTATTTGCAAATCTTTCGATAAAATAAATAAAACATATATGAAGAAAATGTGGAATTACAGTTAAGTTCTTATATTTTAAGAAAATATTACTTTTTTACCTAACTTATTTATATTGGGTCTTTGATCCTCATTTATTTTGGAAATACATCAAAATAGTCCTTTGACCAAAAAACGTAATGGTCAAACATAATAGAGGCCGTGAAAGTACTATTTTCCCTCACTTTAAAATAATTATATATTAAAAAATTGAAAAAAAAAATGAATTGAAAAATTAAAAAACAAAAATGAAATGGATCACCACCATCTATTGACCCCATCTAATGGTTGTTCGAGATCAAATAAATGTTTTATTAAAATAAAAAAGGAAATTAAAAAAAATCTTTGAAAAATCTGAACAAATTAATTTTTTTTTAAATTAATTAAAATTTGTTTTTTAAATGGATGTGATGGATGGTGGAGATCAAATAAAAAGCAAAATAAAAAAATTAAAAAAAACAATTTTTTTTTTTTTTATAAAAAATCTTTTTAAAAATGGATCTCCACCATCCATCTTTGAGATGGACGATGGATATAAAATTATATATATATATTAAATGTATCCCCAACCATCCATCACATTGATGAACGTTGGAGATTATTAAAACAATTTATTAAAAAAAAAAAAAAAACGGGTTTGGTGGAGATCCATCGACGGATGGATCTCCATCAATTATTATTATTATTATTTTTTAATTTTATCTGCACCATCCATCGCTGAGATGGACGTTGAAGATTCATCCAACTTTTTTTCTTTCAATTTTTTCAATTTTCTTCTTTTTAAATATTTTTTTTTATTGGTACACATTTCACATGTGTATACTAATTGTGTATAAAGACGTAAATACCTATGTTTTCGTTAATTTTGACTAACCATTGGCCATCAAATGTACCGTTTCGATGTATTTTCTAAAAGATGAGGATCAAAGATTTTAATACATATAAATTAGGTAAAAAGGCAACATTTCCTAAGAATATAAAGACTTAACTGTAAATTCCCCCAAAGAAAAAAAGAAGATGTATAAGCCAAAAGAACAATTAGAACATTCAGCAAAAGTAATGACAAAGGAAAAAGACAAAAAATGATACATAGAAAACAAGAGATCCCCATTTGGGATTTGCAACTCAAAAAGAAAACAAGCGAAAGAAACAACCACAACAACATTTGGCATTTGCAGCAACGCGGCAATCACCTCTTCTTCCACGTTAGTGGATGGGGGTTCGAGTCCTAATTTTATAAGTATATGCGGGGAGTAGATATTCAAGCCAAATTTGGTGTTCAAATTTATTGTAAGTGGGAATAGGCCTAAATCACACCATATCCATAGAGACTTTTAGGATTGGCACTATATTTATAATTTGAGTTTAAATAGTACCGATGGACAAAAATACCCCACATTTTATTATTATTTTTTTGCCATTTTTAGGTTTGATTTTTGTTTTTCAAAAACCTCCATGGTGAGGTCCTCCATTAATGGAGGTAATGGAGGTCGATGAAGAAGATGAAGAAAAAAAATTCTGGAAAGTTTCTTATTTTCCCAATAAGTCTCAGAAATTGTAAAAATACACAATAAGTCTCGGAAATTGAAAAAATTACCCAATAAGTCTTGGGAATACAAAATAAGTTTTGAAAATACCTACATAAGTCTTGAAAATATAAAATACATCTCGAAAATAAGAAAACAAGTCTTGAAAATACCACAATAAGTCTCGAAATCACCAAAATAAGTCTCGAAAAAAAAAAAAGTATTAGGGTTATTTTTGTGAAAGGGTATTTTTGTTGGAAACACATTTTTAGTTCTATTTAGTTCTATCAAAACCTAAGTTATGGAAAGAAAAATCAGCATGAAATATTTCAATACCTAGCCGCCGCCGTCCCACCTCAACCAACGACCAAGAACCCTGTCACCGCCGTCAGCTCGGTCCCACTCCAATCCAGTCGCCGACCTCCACACCAATTCTGGTTTCGGTTCCGCTTCACTGAGAGCTGTTTGGGCGACTGCCGTTGCTCCGTCCGCCAGATTTCGCTCCTTGCTTTCTGTCGCCTCTCCGCCTAGCTCCTCGCTGCCCACGACGTTCACCTGCAGATTGAAGAGTCTTTAATTTATTTTATATTTAATTCATATCAGTTTCACGGGGCCATATAATTTTAGCATCATTATTATATAATTTATTTGCTACCAAATTTCCTTGATTGTCGAGTTAGTGGAGTTTGCTTTAACTGATCACTAATTCACTGCTCACTAGACACCATATATTGATTATTGTTGTTTAGTTGATGTTTGTTTAGAGCTATGGCTTCTATGGAGTTATTGGATCTCTTTCCAGAGCTTGAGTTGCGGGCTAGAGACCCTTCAATCCAAACAGACTCTCATATGGATGGACTTCCCAAAACAGTAACGAAATCTTATGCCCAAGCAATCTCATCCGCCATTGCACCGGTTTCTTCAGCTCCGAAGAAAAAAGGTGATTATGTTGCAGTTAGAGTCAACCCGATAGCTTATGAAGAAAGGTTGAAACTTTGCAGTTATTCTCTTATCGGTCGAGTTGTTTTGTCAAAAGGAGAGGAACCTTGGAATATATTGGCTCTTAAAGAAAAACTTCAAGCTATTTGGAAATTGAACTCTCAATGGCGTCTCATCTCTCTTGGATGGGGTTTCTTTCAGATTCTTTTGAATTCTGAGGAAGATAAAGCACGAGTTTGGGGCATCAGATCGCTTCATTTGAAACCTGAAATTCTAAGGCTTTAACCATGGACTCAGAATTTTAATCCCAACACATAGCACACAACGAATACTCAAATATAGGTGCGGCTTTATGATTTACCTTGAGAGTTTTGGCACCCTCAAATCCTTTCAGATATGGCACGTGGGATCAGAATTCCGCTAAAGTTTGACAGAGCTACACTAGAGGGTGATTATGGCCACTTTGCTCGCATGCTAATTGATGTTGACCTTTCTAAGCCTTTGCCTGATTCCATCATGATAGATGTTGGGGAAGATTGTTTGTTTCCGACTATTTACTTTGAGAATGTTCCAAGTTTCTGCTCGGTTTGTTGATCTATTGGTCATACGGCTGCTTCATGTTATCATGCAACCCGATTTACAGCGACTGTCATCACCGAGCCAAAAGACAAGAATTCGGAAAGAGGAAGATCTAGAACCCGACAAGAGTACAGACTGAAACATAAGTCAAGTGATGTTCTGACTTCTCGAGTCTTTAAGACTATCAAATCGGGTATTTATGCCAATGCGACTAAGCCCGATGAAGCTGCAACCTCTCTTCCGAACAAGACAACTCTAGACCCGGCTACCTCTTCTAGTTCACTCAGGCCAATCATCCCTCCTAGCCATGGGGAGGCCTTGAAAAAAACTGTTTATTTGGATGATTTGACAAATCCATTAAACACTGAGCATGTAGATGCTGATGCTAGGACAGATCTTGTTATTGCTCATATGGAGCCCTTGATAGATCCTCACATGGTAGAGCCACATTTTCACAATCTTGAGGGTGAAGTTAGTTCTGACCCTAATAGTGAAGGCACCAAATCAAACTTCAGCCACCTCGCAGTTTTAGACATCACAGGTATTCACGGTAGAGTCTCTTGGGCAGATCAATTGGAAGATTCAGGTTGGAAGGAGGTTACCGCTAAAAAAGGTAAGAAGAATAAAAAATAGGTTATCAGTGTTGTTTCGCCCAAAACTAGGGCTGCTAAAAATAAATTACTACATAAATGATTGTCCTTTATTAGAACCGTAGAGGCATTGCAAACAATGATACCCAACGTACTTAGAAAGATTTTTGTTCTCGTCATATACCAAATTTTGTTTGCATTGTTGAACCATTGTGTGCTTTTGATTCGATTGCTCCTGCGTTTTGGCACTCCATGGGGTTACACTTTATTGGTGCTAATGCTAGAGGTACTCCTAGTATATGGATTTTTGGGTCTACTGCTTTTCAGGATTCTACTATTGTTCTGTCTCATTCTCAACATGTTACTATTTCTACTAATTTGTGTGGGACTGTCCATCAGATCTCTTTTATTTATGCCAGTGTGAACTACATCACCCGTAGACCTCTTTGGAACTATCTTATGGACATTGCTGGTTCGGATGATCCGTGGCTTGTGCTTGGGGATTTCAACTCGATTCTAAGAGCTCATGAGACCACTGGTAACGTTTCTGCTATCTTTTGTGATGATTTTCGTGCTGCTTTGATGGTCTGTGATCTTGTTGACATTGAAACAAAATGAGTTTTCCATACCCGTATTGGCCGGGGTAGGCGTGATATGGTTCTTTATCGATTAGACAGAGATGTATGTTCCCATTCTTTTTTGGATGCCTGGTCACATATTTCTTGTGTTACCTTGCCTAGATCTCATTCAGATCATCACCCTTTATTGGTTTCTTGTTTTGCGGGTGTTTCACAAGGTCCACGGCCCTTCAGGTTTCAAGGTATGTGGGTTTCTCATCCTTCCTTCCTTAATTTGGTTAGATCGGTTTCGTCATCCACTATTACTGGGAGTGGTACTGGGATTATTGTTCAGAAGTTAAAGCTGTTAAAAAAGGCTTTGAGAAGGTGGAATTGGGAGGTGTTTGGGGATATTGCCTTGAATGTCACTAATGCTAATGAGAAGGTGATACTTGTTCAGGGCAGGATTGGTTCTGAAGGTTTTTCAGACGATCTTTTTCGTCTTGAGACTGCCGCTCTTGTGGATTTGGATAGTGTTTTGAAACAACAAGAGATTTTTCTGAAAGAGAAAAGTAGAGTCAATTGGCTTGCTGAGGGTGATCGGAACTCTAATTTTTTTCATTCATTGTTGAAGCATAGAGGGGGAAAAAAAGTCTCTTTCCTCTATTCAAATTGGGGAGAATATTTCTTATGATCCAACTGAAATTGGTGAGCATGTTTCCTCATTTTATCAACATCTCTTTTCGGATCCTGGCAACGATAGTTCAGACTTCTTTATAATTCGAGAGCATGTGCTTTCATTGGATACTGTTGATGAGAATGCTTCGATTCTCAGGGTTCCCTTTTTTGATGAAGTGAGGAGTACGATTTTTTCCATAGATTCTCTAAGTGCTCCTGGTCCTGATGGTTTCTCGGGTAGATTTTATTCTCATTGTTGGGAAATTGTGGGACATGATGTGGTTTTGGCTGTGCAGGATTTTTTTTCACACTGGTCGAGTATTCCAGGGTTTGAATTCTAATTTCTTGGTCCTTATTCCAAAGATTACGAACGCTCTTCTGGTTGATCAGTTTCGCCCGATTGCTCTTAGTAATTTCCTGTTTAAGGTTATTGTTGATAGTGATTTTTCATCAACACTCAATCGATGATTTGAGATCACGTTTGTGGGTGATAATAGCTGAATCTTAATACCGTAAAATAATAAGCAAGAGATACGTGGTAAAACTCCGATGACCGGAGAAACGTCCACGGGTTGTTGTCTAAGCAACGAAGCCAAAATCCACTATATAAAAATTGATTACAAAAATACGCTCTGGTCTCTTTTATGCTAAAAAAGAGTCTCTCTCCCTTATGCGTTACAAAGGGTATTTATACATGTTGTTCCTAGGGTTTGGGGATACCGCTAGGGTTTGGTGTCATGGAGCCCAAGTCTTAAACGGTTGCCCAGTCCTAGTCGGATTCTGTTTCATTTTTGGGCATGATATATTTCCTGCTTTGGCTGAGTCCGAGTTTGGCCCGAATTCTTTCTCCTTTATTCGCGGGAGACTTGCTTGTTTCCTTATTAAACTTTGAAGGGTTGCACTGCTACGTATTGTGGAGGTGCTCACTACTGATTCCTTCCATGCGATTGGGAAGTGAGTTTCCGTAACCATCTCTTCTTGTTGATCCCCGAGTATGCCCGAGTATGCCCGAGTAGGTGATGTTGCCCGAGCTGGCTCTCTTTGTTTATGATCGGGTCGCTTTGGTTTCAGCCGAGTGGGTTACTTGGGGGATTTCCCCCTTTCGAGTTGACTTTTCCTGATTCCTGCTTATGTGGCTCCTTTATGGGGATGACGTGTCCTTTATGATGATTTTTACCTATAACAATACCCCCTTAAATATTTGAGCCGAATACCGCTTGCTCGGGACAAATATTTAACCCCTGTTTGCTTCGTTTCTCACGACTTGTTTTCATTTGTCATCTTCCATATTAATGTTTGTTTTCAGTATCCTCGTTTGATTCGAAGTATTACTGACATGTCTCAATTATGTCCGCACATGCTTGATCCACCCACTATTCAGAAATCTTTTCATGGTGACACACTGACTTCCTGACGGCTCAAGGCTCTCTCTGCTTGCCACCTGTCTCCTTTTGCTTGGTTGTGGTAGGAGGCATTAATAGGACACGACCCTTCTGTTCGTTCGTGCGTAGCCTACGTCACTCCCCCCACCTCTCTGTTTTCCCGCTTCTTCACCTACCCTCTCTAGGGTTTCGATTTCTTTTGAATCCGGTACCGCCTATATATATATCAGCTTGATGCTTCGTGGGGAAAATCCCTATTTCTCTGCAAAAAATATCCTGCAATTTTTCTTTTCTCTTCCTGATAGAAGTTCGCCTGCATCTGTTACTTTTCTTTTGAAACTAGACGCTCGTTTCTCAGTCTTGCCAAGATCCTCAACTTCAAACCCCGGATCTTTTCTTGAAGACCATTCCTCCTTCTCTGAAGATTTCCTCTATAGTTCGCGTACCTCCAGTTTTCTGATACATCAAGGTTAGTTCTTATGGAACTTGCTGCTAGGTATCGTCTTTTTACTGTTGGTATGATTGCTATTGAACAAGGTGATGCTTTTCTTGCCACGGTTGTCCACAAGTTGCTAGGAGACCTTCTCCCTGATCAACCTCATTATTTAGACGCCGACGTTTCGGGGCTTTTTCGTGAAGGACCTGTTACTTCTGAAGTTCCTCTTGCTTCAGAAATTCCTTCCGTATCTTCGAATTCATCGCAGCCTGACTCTTATCAACCTGAAGCTCAGTCAGATTCTTCTGCTTCCGTTCGTGTTGATACTCGGCCGTGGAGACGAACGGGGAAGAGGATGAGTAATTTTAAAAAGGATTCTCACTCCCTGGAGAGCCGAGTCGGGACCCAGAGGGTATTTGAGAACGATATTGAAGAGGAGCATAGGGCCGATCGCATTCCTTTCTCTCCCGAGCGGATATATGCCTATGACATCGAGCCGAACGTGGTCGGCCCTGAAGAGATAAAAAAGTATATGCGACGGTTCGACCTGGACAGCAACATGGTTTTGCTGATTCCTACTGACGGTCGAGCTGTATGGAACCCCCCACCAGGCCACATGGCAATCTATGGGGCAATGCTTACTTGTGGCGTTACTCTTCCTCTTCAGCCTTTCAGCACCTGGTTTTTGGCTGAGGCTCGACTTGCCTCGGCGTAGCTAACTCCGAATAGCTACCGGATTTTGATGTGCATGTGGCACATGTGGCATAGGATGAAGCGGCCACCTCCCACACCTTACGAAATCTGGCACTTTTATGCGCTAAGGCCCGTGGGGAAGACTAGGGTTTATTTCCTTCAATCGAACCAGCCCGAGTTCTGGATCCCTAAAGATGTAGTGGTTAAGAGTGAAATCGAACCGACCACGGACGAGAAGATGAAGGGATTTGTTTGGGGATTCCCCACTTTAAACAAATTTTGGAAGAACAGCTGGTTCTTCGTGGGTAAACGCTGGGGCCAATCAATCAGTTTTGATCTTGATGGTACTCGGGTGACTTACAGGGTTCCTCGGTACTTTTGTTTGCCCCAATGGAACTATATGACTCCTGCTTTTACTGACGAGGAGCTCAAGACTTTGGCTCGGGCGGCCGTTCGCCCTTTGGAGAAGAGGGGCAGACCTTATCTCTTCAATGAGGAGAAAATGATTAGAGCTCACCTTTTTCCCCAGATTTCTGCATGCCGCAAACGCCGTAAGTTTTTTATAAGCTTTCCCTGGTTATTCTTGCATTCTGGCTCTTAAATCAGTTTACTAACTCGGAGAAACACCTTCCCTTCTTTTTTCTTTTAAGTGTTCGATGTAGACATCGTCTGTGATGCTCAGGCACGCAGGATGAAAGACATCGTGGACGCGAGCCGAAAAGCGGCTCTTCGCCAGCGAGATGCTGGGATAGCCCCTCATGAAGGTGACTCTGATGAGAGTGCTCCTGAGAATCCTCCCGAGGGAGATGATGAAGAAGGAGTACCCGATTATGTGCCAGAGGAGACCCATGGTCAAGAAATGACCGCATATTCAGCAGAGGCTGTGGGCGATTCGGAGGGCTTTGGAGTAAGTAGGACCAACTTTGGAGTAAGTAGGACCGCTGCTGGGCAGGACAATCAAGCAAGTCCTTCTTAAAGAGAAAGCTGGGCACTCCTCTAAGCCTGAGCCTGAGCCTGAGCCAGAGCCAGCGGCTTTCTCCCGTGGAACTAATTCTCCCCACTCTGCTACAAACATGCCAAGTGCTACATTCCAGGGTGCTGAAGCAGCTGGGAAACATTCGGACGTGATGGCTTTAGAGATTCTGACTCCTGCCGAGCCAATTCCTACTCTTCCCGGGAATAGCGGTGTTGAAATGAGGCATCTCGATCTGGATTCTGAAGATCCTACGGCTGACTTGAATTCTCGCGGGAGGCAATCTGAAAAGAGAAAAGCCTCGTTTTCTCCTAGTCGCCCTACCCCCAAGATTCCCCGAGTAGTTGCATATGTTGATTCATCTTCAAGTGATGAGGGGGGAGCAGAGGTTGGGAGAAAAACGAGTATGACCCCTCCACGGGACCAGATCAAGGGCAGTGTTGGTGGCTTCGCTAGCTCTCCTCGGGTGGCCTCGACTGCCGGGCTCCCTGAAACTGGCATTGGTGGTTTGGGCCCCTCGACCCAAACAGACGATCTTACCCTCGAAACTATGCTAAAGGCCATGGCTTCAGGCCGAGCCTGCATTGGGGAGGATCATTGGAGTCACCTCAGGGCTGGAACCGTGTCTGACAGGCTCTGTAACTTCTTCAATAGTGCTTCCTACATGAGTAACGCCTTGATTATATGCATAATTTTATATTTTTCTTTTTTTTTTTTTTTTTTTTTTTTACTTCACTTCTGTTTACCGTTGATTTGCTGCAGATGGTGGCTGAGATGTCTGGGGCTTGCCAGGCTGGTGAAGCCCAAACAAAAAGAATAAGTCAGCTAGAAGCCCAACTTAAGGAGAGTGAGAACCATCGCTCTCGGGCTGAGTTAACTTGTTAAGAGGGGGTTAGATCAAGTCAGATGCTCCTGGATCAATTCCTGGCACGTCAAATGGAGGCTGAACAAAAGACATCTTTTGCTGCTGAGAAGGCCACAACCCTGCAAGATCAGTTGTCCTCCACTCAAGATGTTTTGCTCCAGGCCGAGCAGACCGCTAAGGACGTGAAAACCTCTTATGAACGCCAGATAGAAGACTTGAAGCGTCAGGCCTTGACAGTCAAATCTCTGTCAAAGGAAGCTAGGCTGGAGTTGGAGATACAAGGGGTCGACCGCTTTAAAAGATCTCCAGCCTATGATGCTTTGCTTCTCAGGGAGTTCCAACGGGGAATGGTCTCGGCTGGAGAATTCTTCAAGATGAAGAATAGGGCGACCGATCGGGCCAGGCCCAACTGGAGCCTTTCGATTAAGAAGCATGTGGATACGTCTCTGGAGTCTCTTCGGATCCAAATGAAAGAGTGGCGAGCATATTGCCAAAGTAAAGGTAAGGTGCCACATCCCATGCATCTGGAGGTTCCCACCGCCGATTCCTTCTCTACTTTTCACGCTTGTCAGAAAGCGGGGATCGATGGTGAGAATCCTGATGTTGGTCCCGTCCCTGGGATGGGCTATAGCGCCTGGATGGATGACAAAGAAGATGTGATTTTGTGGCCCTCTGATGATAGCCTCTTCAGCGAGTACGTGATGGAGCCTGACCCTAGCGTCGGTGGGAGCAGCTCACAACCCCCAGCTCCATCTTCTTGATTTTTTCTACTGTACTTTTTGTAATGATTCTTGTATTAACCTTATATATATGAATTTTCATTCTTACCGTTCTGCTTTCTAATTCCCGAGTACTTTGTTAACTGGTCACTAGCTAGTTTAGCCGAGTATCTAGTTTAACTGGCGATTAATTTGGCCAAGTATCTTATTTAGCTGGCAACTAACTAATCTTAGCCGAGTGTCTTATTCAATTGGCAATTAATTTGGCCGAGTATTTTATTTAACTGGCGTTTTATCTTTTTGACCTGTTTAGGTTTTACCTAAACGTTACGTCGAGGCTCACCACGACCATACGCCGAGGTCCTTACACAGGTCACCTAGGAAGTCTCCCGGTTTTGTCTATGCAAGGTTTTGTCGAATCGTTGGGGTACTATGTACCGGCCAACACAGCCGCGCATCTCACCAGCCTTTCTGGTGGCGCTCCGAGCAATTTTCGAATTATCCTGGTGCCTCGGTTTTGCCTTTTTGCCAAGAAGCGTATTTGCACTATCTTAACTAGGCGGGCGTGCTACTTCAGCTTCTTCGCCCTTCGAGCACTACTCGTCCGCTCTCTTGCGGCTTCGTAGCACCCAAATTTTTTCTTTTTTGGCGTTTGTTTAGCCAACTTTTAATTGGCTGCTGTTGTTCATAGGCCATGGAATATCTTTGATCATGGGACTCATCGACTTCAATGAATAACCTCTTTATTGGCAAATGAAATTTATTAGAAAATCAAATAAATCTGAAACAGTTAATGCAAAGCTAAAACTGAGCAAAAAACAAACTGAATTAACATAAACATAGGGATGAGTTCCTTAGGGGTAGAAAATCTTGAGGTACTGTGCATTGCATGGTCGGGGTACTAGGCTCCCCCCTGGTCGGGCTATCATGTATGCCCCGTGCCCCGCGACTCCCTTGACGATGTACGGCCCCTCACATTTATCGGCGAGGGATCCTGCTGACCTATCCTTAGTGTTTGGGGACACTCTTTTTAGCACTAAATCTCCAAGCTGGAATCTACGCACGCGAATATGGGAATTATAGTACCTCGCAGCCCTTTGCTGGTATGCAGCGTTTCGCACTTGCGCTGCATCCCTGACTTCTTCAAGCTCATCTAAGTTTTGCTGTAGCATGTTAACATTGTGCTAGGGGATGTATAGTTGTACCCTGGGTGATGTAAAACTTGTCTCTACTGGGATAACGGCCTCCGTCCTGAATGCTAATGCAAAAGGAGTCTCCCCTATGGATGACCTTACAGTTGTTCGATATGCCCATAGCACCTCTGGTAGCTTGTCCGCCCAACTGCCTTTCTTGGCTTCCAACTTTGCTTTCAGCGTGTGCTTGATCACCTTGTTCACAGCTTCGGTCTGGCCATTGGTTTGAGGATGAGCAGATGACGTATAGTAGTTTACAATATTATACTCTTCGCACATTTCTCTGAACTTACTATTGTCGAATTGGGTCCCATTGTCTGTTATGATGATGCTCGAGATCCCAAACCTATATATTATGTTCTTTCTGACAAAGCTGGTGGTGTTTGCCTCAGTGATGTGCACGAGAGCTTCTGCTTCCGCCCATTTAGTAAAGTAGTCTACTGCCACAATAGCATGCTTCGCACCCCCCTTTGTTCCAGTGGGCATTGGTCCTATCAGGTCGAGGCCCCACATGGCAAAGGGCCAAGGTGAAGTTAAGTTTCTGAGCAACTTCGGGGGTTGCCGAATATCGTTTACTATTCTCTGGCATGTCTCACAGCTCTCCATAAATTGATGTGCCTCTGCAAACAAAGTCGGCCAATAGAATCCTTGCCTAAGTACCTTATACGCTAGACTCTTACCCCCAGTATGGTTCCCGCATACTCCACTGTGAACATCCTTCATGATCTTTTTGGTTTCTTCGCTGGCAATACACCTTTGCAGCACCTTTGAGAACCCTTTTCTGTACAATTCACCTCTCAGAATTGTGTACCGGGTTGACCTGTACTTGACGTGTTTTGCTTCCACATCATCCTCTGGTAAAATGTTTTCCTCCAAATACTTTCTGAGCTGTGTGGTCCAGTCGCTTTGAACTGGTCGGATCTCCAACACCATGACTTCCTCAGATTCTGCTGTACTCGGCCTAGTCAGATGCGCCACCGGTATCGCTTTAGACCTGATACTCATGGTGGCTGAAGCTAATTTGGACAAAGCGTCTACTTTCTCATTTTCTTCCCGAGGGATCTGAAAGATCTTGTACATCTTGAATTTTCTAAGCAGTTTCTTTGCAATGTCCAGGTAAGCTATCATGTGCTCCTCCCTTGCTTGGTATTCATCCAATACCTGGTTAACCACAACTTGTGAATCACTGTAAATCTCCAACTCATCTGCTTCTAATGCTATACAGACCCTCAAGCCAGCCAACAAAGCTTCATATTCTGCTTGGTTGTTGGTTGCTTTGAAATCGAACCTCATGGCGCACTCCACAGCGTCTCCTTCCGGGGTTGTTATGACTATCCCGGCCCCGCTGCCATGGGTGTTTGATGATCCATCTACATGCAACCTCCATCGGAAGCTATTCTCTTATTTCCTTCCATTATTCTTCTCACTTCGGCATCTGGCTCGGTGAATTCTACTATAAAATCTGACACTGCCTGCCCCTTGACTGCGGCTTTTGGGGTGTATTTGATGTCGAATTCGCTCAACTCCACCGCCCATTTAGTCAGCCTACCTGACAGTTCTGACTTTTGCAAGATGAGCTTCAGCGGGCAATCAGTGTACACCTCTATTGCATGCGCTTGGAAATATAGCCTTAGCTTCCTAGCTGCCGTGACCAGGGCGAGCGCTATCTTTTCTGCCGGTGAATACCTTGTCTCTGCAGGCAGCAATGCCTTGCTGGTGTAATACACCGGTCTCTGTATTCCTTCCTCCATTCGGATCAACACCGAGCTTGTTGCCACTTCTGTGACCGAGAGGTATAGGTACAATGTCTCTCTAACCACTGGTTTTGAGAGGATGGGTGCTCGCCCTAAGTACTCTTTCAACTTCTGGAAGGCTGCTTCACATTCTTTGTTCCACTCGAGCCCTTTTCCTTTCTTTATTGCTTTAAAAAACGGGGCGCATCTGTCTGTTGATTTTGCTATGAATAGGTTAAGTGATGCAAGACATCCCGTCAGCCTCTGTACGTCCTTCAGCGTTCTTGGCGAAGCCATCTCTTCTAATGCTTTGATCTTCTCGGGGTTCACTTCGATTCCCCTCTGATGCACCTGGAAACCTAGAAACCTACCTGATGGTACCCCGAACACACATTTGTTCGAGTTAAGTTTCATCTTATACCTTCTTAGAACCTTAAAGGTTTCTTTTAGATCTTCCGCGTGTCTCTCTGCCGTGACACTCTTGGTCAGCATGTCATCTACATAGACCTCCATGTTCCTCCCAATCTGCCGAGCGAATATCCTGTTTACCAACCTCTGGTACGTTGCCCCGGCATTCTTCAATCCAAATGGCATCACCTTATAGCAATACAACCCCTGGTCTGTGGTGAATGCTGTTTTCTCCTCGTCTGCTTTATTCATTCGAATCTGATTGTACCCTGAGTAAGCATCCATGAAGCTTAACAATTCGTGCCCTGCCGTTGTGTCCACTAGCTGGTCGATCCTTGGTAGTGGGAAGCTGTCTTTCGGGCAGGCCTTGTTTAAATCTGTGAAATCCACACACATCCTCCACTAGTTGTTCTTTTTCTTGACTAGCACCACATTGGCCACCCATTCCGGGTACTTGACTTCCCTTATCGATCCTGCGGTAAGTAACTTTTTTACTTTATTTTTAATAGCTGTACTCCTTTCGGGGTTGAACAGCCATCTTTTCTGCTTCACTGGGTGGAACTCTGGGTTGATGGAAAGGCAATGTGATATCACCTTCGGGTCTATCCCCAGCATATCCTCGTGGCTCCAAGCAAAAACATACTTGTAATCTCTCAGTAGCGTGACAAGCTGGGCTTTGACATGTGCATTCAAACTTGCCCCTACCTTCACTGTCCTACTCGAATCCTTGGATCCAGTGCCACATCTTCGGTCGGCTCATCTTTCTTAGCCTCAGGTCCTTCTCTGGGATCCAACTCAAATTCTTTCAGCACTTCTGCCTGCTCTTCAGGTTCACCAACTTCTTGCTCGGTCGTTACCGCATATACTTGGTGTACTTCCCTATCTTTATATACTGACAAATTCGCTCTTCGGGCCATTTCTTGTGACCCTTTAACCACTCCTACCCCATATTCTGTCGGGAATTTCATCATGAGGGCGTAGGTTGCTGTCACTGCCTTGGCTTTATTCAAGAATGGTCGGCCTAATAAGGCGTTGTACGGCCAATTTTCTGTATCCACCACCACAAAGTCGAGTAGCACTGTTTTTCGGCAAGGAGCCTTCCCGACCTTCACGGGTAATTTCACCGTGCCAAGCGACCTTACTTCGACTCCTCCAAATCCTCTAAGGGGTGTGGGAAATGGTTATAGGTCTTTCCTATCTAGCCTCAGCTGGTCATATACTTCTGCACTAAGAATATCTGCTGAGCTTCCATTGTCAATCAAAATCTGATGAACCTCTCTATGACCAATCCGTGCGCTGATTACCAGCGCGCCATTTGGCCTAACATCTACTCCATGAGAATCGGCTTCTGTGAATATGATCGTGTCCCAGCTTTCCTTGATTATCTTCGGATCAGGTTCAACAGAATTGACGTCCAAGTCTCTCCGTACTTCCACCGCCTCCCGGATTTCCTGGGTCCTTTCCCTGTTACTCTTACCAGTCGCTGGTCCCCCGAAGATGGTGTTGATTGCTCCTTCATCCTCAGCTTTCTTGGGACTAGGCTTTCTTGCCCGTCCGTCCTGTCGGTTATCCTTCTGTCCATCCGCCCTGTCAGCCTTTTTTAAGACGATGTCTTTCAAATGTCCTTCCCTGATGAAGGTTTCGATGTGGTCCCTTAGCTGGAAACACTTAGATGTCTTGTGCCCATTCTCCTTGTGGAACCTGCAATACTTGGTGGTATCCCTTCGAGCATACGTTAACTGCTTAGACGGTTCTTTAGACATGTTCTTTTCTTCTAGGATTGCCAAAATTTCCTCTTGATCCTTCTTCAATAGGGCATAGTTTGTATATCTGCCCTGGAACCTCTGCCGCGGCTGATTGGTTTTTGGGTCATATGCTCGACGTCCATCCCGACCATCCCGCGCCTCATTCTTCTGTTTGTCACCTTTGGTATCGGGCGCCTTTGCTTGGTCTTTGGTTTTAGATCCTTCTGGGCGACCGCCATATACGAAGTAACCTCCTGTGGCAATTTCTTCCTCCTCAGCCAAGGCGCAACCCACGGCCATGTCCATTATATCGGCATAACTGGTTAGTCGGGCTCTTCGGAGGTCAAATGACAATTGGCCGTTCTGAAGGTTGTTGATGAACGCGGCAATTATGGCTTCGTCATTTGCACTCCCAATCTCGGACACTTCTTGACCGAATCTCCCAAAATATTTCTTCAGTGACTCGTCTTTTCCCTGTCTTAGCTGGGACAAGTGGGCCACCGACTAGGAATTGCCTTGAGAAAGCTTTACTCAGCTCGCTGAAATTGCCTATACTCGCTGCTGGTAACCTGCCGAACCACCTGGAGCCTAAATCCCCGAGAGTTTGAGGGAAATTCAAACATAGCAAGACGTCATTGTAGACATACTGGGCCATGGCACTTTTGTACCTTCTGACATGTTCCTTCGGATCAGTGTCCTTTTTGAATTGCTCTACGTTAGGCATCCTGTATCTCTCTGGGAAAGGTGTCCTCAGGATTTCATTGATGAAAGGGCTTCCAGACTCATCGTTCGACAATTCATTATGCCCATATCTCCTGACTAAAGCATCCATCTGTCGACGATTATTCTAAACTTCCCGGGTCAAACTCTGTATGAGTATGTCCCTGTCTCCTTCCGGTTCTCCCATCGCATTGAAATTCTGACTTACGGTCAGCTTTTGGCCCATTTCCTCAGGATTCAACTCTCTATGTTCTCGGTTTAGGCCATTCAGCCAAACTATGCCCCTTTGGCGCTTGCGATGATAACTCTGCTCACTCTCTCTTGAAGATGATGACCGGGCTCTCCGATGAGTACATCTCCTGGGATGATCTCGATCCCTGGCCATCCGATCCTGATCATGCCTTCTGTCAGAATCATTCTCCTTTCTATGCTCCCTGCTATCCCTGGCTATCCTTTCAGACAAAATTGCTGGCCTGCCTGTAGGACCTCGGCTCACCTTTATGGGTGCATCCGGCGTTGGTACCACCACCGTGGAACGCAATCTTGTTACCTGCTGATTCAGGGCGGAAAGATTGTGAGGTGACATCAAACCCTCCATGGTGGAAAGGTCAACTCTCTGCCTTGCTGCGTCCGACATGAGTTGCTGTAGAGAAGCACGAAATCTTTGCACGATTTCTTCATTAGTTGGGGGGAAGCGCTGGATGCCAGCTAGGGCAGTTGATTGATCTACAGTTGCTAAGGTTGCATCCGCAGTGTTGGGAGTGGTGTCATCCTCCAACTCATTAGTAGGTAATCCATGACTGTACCTGGAATCGCTACCATCGCCTTCGCCGGCCATTGCTTCACAAGTGCTTCGCTCACCCCTCCTTCTAGCACCAATTGTTGACGGTGATTTTTCGTCAACACTCAATCGATGATTTGAGATCACGTTTGTGGGTGATAATAGTTGAATCTTAATACCGTAAAATAATAAGCAAGAGATACGTGGTAAAACTCCGATGACCAGAGAAACGTCCACAAGTTGTTGCCTAAGCAACGAAGCCAAAATCCACTATATAAAAATTGATTACAAAAATACGCTCTGGTCTCTTTTATGCTAAAAAAGAGTCTCTCTCCCTTATGCGTTACAAAGGGTATTTATACATGTTGTTCCTAGGGTTTGGGGATACCGCTAGGGTTTGGTGTCGTGGCGCCCAAGTCTTAAGCGGTTGCCCAGTCCTAGTCGGATTCTGTTTCCTTCTTGGGCGTGATATCTTTCCTGTTTTAGCTGAGTCCGAGTTTGGGCCGGATTCTTTCTCCTTTATTCACGGGAGACCTTCTTGTTTCGTTGTTAAACTCTGAAGGGTTGCACTGCTACGTATTGTGAAGGTGCTCACTGCTGATTCCTTTCATACGTTCGGGAAGTGAGTTTTCGTAACCATCTCTTCTTGTTAATCCCTGAGTATGCCCGAGTATGCCCGAGTAGGTGATGTTGCCCGAGATGGTTCTCTTTGTTTGTGATCGGGTCGCTTTGGTTTCAGCCGAGTGGGTTACTTGGGGGATTTCCCCCTTTCGAGTTGACTTTTCCTGATTCCTACTTACGTGGCTCCTTTATGGGGATGACGTGTCCTTTATGACGATTTTTACCTATAACAGTTATCACTAAGATTATTGCTGACCGCCTGGCCGAAGTTTGCTCCCGAATTATCTCCCCAAATCAATTTGGTTTCATTAGGGGTCGTCAAATTGGAGACTGTATTGCCGGTGCTTCTGAATGTTTAATGTGTTGAGTAATGGTAGTCGCGGTGGGCACTTGGCTTTAAAAATAGACATTCGTAAAGCTTTTGATTCCATTAGTTGGCCTTTTCACTTCGAAGTCCTTCAATGTTTTGGCTTCTCTGAGAGTTTTATTGGTTGGGTTGCGGCTATTTTTGATTCTGCTAGGATCTTAATTCTTATTAATGGTTCCCCTCAGGGCTATTTCCCATGTTCTTGTGGTGTGCGGCAAGGTGATCCTTTCTCCCCCTTGCTTTTTTGTTTAGATATTTTACGCATCTAGTAGACTCGGGCTCTATGACTTCTATCTCTTCTCTGGTTGGGATGCGTGCCCCTTCGCATTTTCTTTATGCTGATGGTGTTATCCTTTTTTGCCGGGCTTCTCCTCAGAATCTGCAAGTGATTTTAGATGCTTTTGCGCTTTATGGCTCTCTCTCAGGTCAACGCGTTAATTGGGAAAAATCTTCCATATCCTTTAGTAGAGGCATCTCTGGGCCTCGAATTACTAATTTCCTCTCAATGTCTAGGATGCGTAACGGCGGTGATTCAATGACTTATTTAGGGGTCCCTCTTTTCATTAGTGCGCCTAAATGTCGATGGTTAATCCCATGGGCTGATAAAATTAAAAGTAAATTGGAATCGTGGAAGTGTTTCTCTCTTTCAATGGCAAGCAGATTGTGTCTTATTAATTCAGTGATTATGGGTTCTTTCCTACATTCATTTCAAGTTTATCGTTGGCCTTCTTCCCTTTTGAAAGATTTAAATGCTGCTATTCGGAATTTTTTTTGGACTAGTTCGATCGATGGTCATAAATCTATCCAAGTTGATTAGAAGTCTTGCTGCAAGCCTAAGGATAGTGGTGGTCTTGGTGTTGAAGACCTTGATATTCTTAATAAGGCCATGCTTAAGAAGTTCACATGAAGAATGTTGACTGAGGAGTCCTTCGTTTTCACTTATCTTCAGACTCGTTTTTTCACCCAGGATCACAGACCTAGATCGTGGTATGTTGTTTCTTCTGTTTGGCCAGGTCTAAAATTGCATTATACTCCCCTGATGATTGAATCTAGGTGGTTGGTTGGTCGTCATTCTAAAGTTCATTTTTGGATGGATAACTAGTTAGGAGATCTGTTAATTGATTTGGTTGAGGATATGTCATCGTTACAACCTCCTTTGGATTCTATTGTGGGTGATATTTACTTAGATGTTACGGGTTGGGATATTCTTGCTTCTTTTCATGCTTCTCACCCGGATGTTGCTTTTGAGATTGAGAAAGTGGTGGTAAGCACTGACCCAGACTTGTTAGTTTGGACTTGTTCCCTGGATGGTGTTGTTTCTTGTAAATCTGCTTATGATTCTCTTTCTGAGGTTATAAGTTCTGTTTTTCGGGGTAAGCAGATTTGGGCGTCTTTTATTCCTCCATCTCGTTCTGTCCTCATTTGACGTTTGTTTCATGGTAAGATTCCTACGGACATTGCGTTGCGTGCTAGAGGTTATATTTCCCCTTCTCGTTGTCGGTTTTGTTGTGCTGCAGAGGAAGACTTAAGACATCTATTTCTTGACTATCCTTTTGTTCGTGGGTTGTGGGATGATGTATCCTTTACATTTGGTCATAAGCTTAAGCTGGATGGTACTTGTTTGGACCTTTGGCAGGAGGTGATGAAAGTTGTCTTTAGCACTCAACTAAAAGCTCTCTGGTGGGCTTTTATCATCACGGTTTTCTGGGTGGTGTAGTTCCTCCAGAATCAAGCTACCTTTGAGGGTGACAAGCCTATTTTTGCCAATGCTCTTTCCTTGATTTGGCGTTCCGTTCGCGAGGCAGACTCCCTTCAGTCTGGCACTATGAAGAATTCATTGGATGAACTTCAGACTCTTCAACGGCTTCATGTCTCTGGTCATCCCTCCAAGGTGCTTCGCATTTTAGAGGTTAATTGGTGCCCTCCCTCGCCAGGCTGTCTTAAGGTTAACACAGACGGGGCTGCTTTTGGTAGTCCTGGTCTTGGTAGTTGTGCAGGGGTTTTTCGCACTTGCAGGGGTTTTATTAAACGTTGCTTTGCTATTCCTCTTGGTGTCTGCTTTGCTTTTGAGGTTAAATTGGCCACTGCCATCCACGCTATTGGTTATGCTTGGACTTTTGGCTGGCGTAGGTTATGATTGGAGAGTGATTCGACTTTTGTAGTGGATATTCTTCGTTCTAGGTCTCGTAAGGTTCCTTGGCATTGGTGCCCCGCTTAGGATAGGTGTTTCAGCTTAATCTCTAAAATGGACTTTGCTGTCACTCATATTTATGGGGAAGATAACCAAGTTGCAGATAGTTTAGCATCCGGGAGCCCCAGTATCGTCTCTCCTACATGGTGGTGGACCACTCCGAATTTTTGCAATTTATTTATTTTCAATGATTTTTGTAGCAGACCTTCTTTTAGGTTCTGTTGATCTGTTTTCTTCTTTTGTTTTCTTTTCTCTTTTGTTCTTTTTCGTTTTTCTGTAATAAATTGTTGGGATGGGGTTGATTCCGATCCCCAACAACCTTATCTAAAAAAAAAAACCTAAGTTATTAAGTTAGTTCAAAAAGTAGAGGAGTAAAGAGTGCTATAATTTTTTTTGAACACTTTATTGTAATACTTCAAAATATATATTTCTAGAAAGAAAGTTAAATTCCAAAACATGAGTCATACCGCTCTAGTGGTTTGCCTTTGTCTCAAATATACAATCTTGTTTGAAAAGTAATTTTATTTTTTGAAATATTACAATAATTCAGGATTTTGGGAGGGGGACTTACCGGAACCTACAACCTCATGTGTAGGTGTGGGGGGCAAACAATTGGACCAACCTTATCTTTGTTTGAAAAGTATTTGTGGATATATTATTCCTTTAGAAAAGCCTGCAGTGAATAGTCAAAGAAGAACAAATGCGCAGAAGTCCATAATTATATCTTTTACATAATACATGTCGCTCTCATTATATTTCATCGATCGATTAAGAAAATGTGCTTGTTGAAAAGAGAAAATTCCTTTTAGGAGATGAAAACGTATTTAATGACGTGAATGCAAGTGCGCCTGTGTTAGAATATCTGATCAAGCTAGAATATTTGATCAAGTGGACATGGCTCGTGATGATCAAGACAAACCTGAATGTAGTCTGGCCATCATGACACCTCAGCTAAATATGGTCAAGTGGCCATCCTGATTACATCAGCTTCTCCAACTAAATTCTGTTATGCCTCTGACATCATAGCTGGTCATCAACTGGTCATCTGATAAGTTATCAGATAGTCAGTTAGGATTTAAAGGCTGAGATTGCTTTAGTTAATTAGCAGCCAATGGCTAGGATCTCTCATTGTAATTATATATAAAGAAACTCTGTAATTGTGTTTGTTTTAATGAGAAAAGTTTTCAGAAAATAAATTGTTCATTCTCTCTCAGTTTTCTCTCCCACATTTTCTCAAACACTTTACATGGTATCAGAGCCACTGACTCACGTCATCAATGGCTAACTCATCAAGCTCCTCAACTCATCGTGATCACAACTCAGATCAAGATTCCGCTAGTTTCGATCCAGCCATGGATTTTCCTAATCTGGCAAAAACAATGAATCTCCATTTGACTATCAAACTTGATAAGTCAAACTACATCTATTGGAAAGCTCAGATCATTCCAGCAATCAGAGCACTGGAACTTGAAGATCTAATCTCTAGTGTGAAGTCTCCTCCACCAAGATTTCTTGAAGTAAGAGCTGAATCAGAAGGTAGCACCACTATTACCAGAGCTAATAAGGAATTTGCGGCTTGGAGAAAAGCAGATCAACTACTCCTGTGTTGGCTTCTCTCAACTTTGTCACAAGGAGTCATCGGTCAGGTAACAATTGCAAAACTTCTCTTGAAGTTTGGGAAACTTTAGAGCAACTTTATTCACAACAGTCCATGGCAAAAGTTTTACAATTGAAAAATCAGCTTCAAAATATCAAAAAAGGTTCAATGAACATCTGTGACTATATGTTAAAAATTAAGAATCTAGGTGATAGTTTGATGGCTGCTAATCAAATTGTAACGGATTATGACATGATTTTAAGTGCTATGCATGGATTAGGCCATGAGTATGATGCTGTTGTAGTGGTAGTTACTTCACAAGCTAAGACTATGAGCTTGCAAGATGTTCAATACTTGCTTATGATGCATGAGCAACGTATAGAGTCTCTCAATGCTTCTTCACATATAGAAATCACACCATCTGTGAACTTTGCTGCTGGTAGCAATAATTTTGGAAGAGGTCAACGTGGTGGTCAGTATAACAGAGGAGGTTCTAATGGAGGAAGAGGCAGAGGAGGCAGGAATGGTCGATGGAATGGTCAAAAAGTCTTTTGTCAATTATGTGGCAAACCAGGACATATTGTCTTACAGTGCTATAAGCGCTTTGATCAAAATTTCCATGGCAATCAGAATTATCTCAATCAGAATCATCAGCAGAATTTTCATGTCAACCAGAATTATCAGCATAATGGTCAAGGTCAACGTTCATTCAATGGACAGAATAATCAGACATTTCAAGCACACACTGCTCAGAACATGATGAATCAAAGCTCAGCAATGTTTGCAACCCCTGAAGATGTTGCTGACACAGCTTGGTATGTGGATTCTGGTGCAACAAATCATGTCACAGCTGACATGAACAATCTTGCCACAAGCTCAGAATACAAGGGTACAGATAAATTGGCAGTTGGGAATGGTAATCAACTTTCAATTCATAAAATAGGTGACACAGCAGTCAAGTCACACACATTACCTAACCATTCTCTTTTACTCAAAAATGTTCTTTATGTTCCTGAGATTACAAAGAACCTTTTAAGCATTTCTAGACTAACTCATGACAATGATCTTACTGCTGAGTTTTGTGAAAATTCTTGTGTTTTCAAGGACAAGCATACGAGGAGGATGTTGCTCAGAGGAACACACAGGGATGGACTGTACAGTCTTAAGCTGAGTCCAAATCATGGTTCTTCAAAAAATTCTGGTTCATACTCTCATAGGTCTGCTTCAAATCCGTCTGTTGTCAATTCTTTTGTTTCCAAATTTCCAGTTAATTCAGCAAATAAGAAGTTTGATGTAGCTTTAGCTGCTAAAACAAATTCTATCATTTGGCATGCCAAACTTGGGCACCCTTCTGCTGTTGTGTTACAGAAGGTGTTATCCTCTATGCATTTCAATATTAATGTGAATGCTTTACATTTTTGTGATGCATGTAAATTGGGTAAACATCATCAGTTGCCCTTTATAAAACATCCTGTATCTGTTTCAGCTCCTCTAGAGCTTGTATACTCTGATATTTGGGGACCTTCTCCTACTCTATCAACTGCAGGTTTTCGTTATTATATAGTCTTTGTTGATGCCTTTACAAGGTTCTCTTGGTTGTTTCCAATCAAACTAAAATCTGATGCATTTTCAGTCTTCATTAAGTTTCAAAAATCTGTTGAATTGGAATTTAATAGGAAGATAAAAGCTCTTCACACTGACATGGGTGGGGAGTACATTGCCTTCTTGCCACATCTTAGTTCGTTAGGCATCAAAGCAAGATTTTCTTGCCCACATACACACCAGCAGAATGGTGTTTCAGAAAGAAAACACAGACATGTTGTGGAAACTGGGCTTACTCTTCTTGCCCATGCTAATCTTCCTCTTCGTTTCTGGGTTGAGGCTTTTGAAACAGCCACATTTCTCATCAATAATCTTCCATCTTCTGTGTTAAACTTCATGTCTCCTTTTGAAAAACTGTTTTCTAGGAAACCAAACTATGCCTTCCTCAAAACTTTCGGTTGTTCTTGCTTCCCATATTTGAGATATTATTCTAAGCATAAGTTTGACTTTCATTCAGCTAAGTGTATTTTTCTTGGTTATAGTATGTCTCATAAAGGTTACAAGTGCCTTCATCCTTCTAGGAAAATTTATGTTTCCAGACATGTTGTTTTCAATGAAACTGAATTTCCATATCCATTACTCTTTTCTACAAAAGTCAGCTCACAAATGTCCTCTACTAGTCTACCAATTGACATTCTACAGAATGCCTCCACATCTCTCAGTCCATCTGCCATTCCCTGTTGTGCTCCTCTTGCTCATTCTCCACATGCTTCAGGTACTATCTCTAACTCTTCTGATGTTGATTCACCACCGTTATCTACCACTGTTGTTCCATCAGGCATTGAGTTACCTACTGCTGTTGCTCAACCAACATTACCTGGTCCAAATCACTTTATGATGACTCGGACTAGGACTGGTACCATTGCTCAAAAGCGTTATACCTTAACTCCTCAAGTTTTTACTTCAACTTATTCACCAGCTCCCTCACCTGAGCCTAAAAATGTGAAGGCTGCCTTGGCAGATCCTCTGTGGTTTAATGCAATGAAGGATGAGTATACTGCTTTGCTCAAAAATAAAACTTGGACCCTTGTTCCATTTCAACCCAACATGAATGTTGTTGGCAATAAATGGGTGTATCGTGTGAAATATAATCCTAATGGCAGCATTCTGAAGTATAAGGCCAGATTAGTGGCCAAAGGTTTTCATCAAACGCCCGGGCTTGACTTCTTCGACACCTACAGTCCAGTCATCAAAGCCTCAACTATACGGGTAGTCTTTACCATGGCAGTGAGCAATGGGTGGGACATCCAACAAGTGGATATCAATAACGCATTCTTAAACGGTGAGCTGAAGGAATTGGTGTTCATGCAACAGCCTGAGGGATTTATCAGTCAATCTCATCCTTCTTATGTGTGTAAATTAGAGAAGGCGCTACATGGTTTGAAGCAGGCTCCACGTGCTTGGTTTACTCAGCTGAGGACTGCTCTTCTCTCATGGGGTTTTCATCCTTCGCAATCAGACATTTCGTTGTTCATTAAAGGGACAGGTTCCCAATTGATTCTTTTATTGGTCTATGTTGATGACATATTGATCACTGGTGGTAGTTCTCAGTTAATTCATCAGGTCATCAAGCAGCTGAATTCTGCCTTTGCGTTAAAAACTTTGGGTTCAGTTCATTATTTTTTGGGTTTTGAGGCTCATCGGGATCAGTCTGGCCTATACTTAACTCAGAGTAAGTACATTGGTGATCTTCTCATCAGAACCAACATGGTCACTTGCAAACCTTGCTCCACTCCTATTTCTGCTGGGACTAGGCTGTCACTTACTGATGGTGAATCCTTCTCTGATTCTACTCTCTATAGAAGTGTAATTGGTGCATTGCAGTACCTTACTTATACTAGACCTGACATCAGTTTCATTGTTAATCGATTAAGTCAGTTTTTGGTTTCTCCAAAGGTGTCCCATTGGAATGCTTGCAAGAGGGTCTTACGGTATCTCAAAGGCACTCCTCACTATGGTTTAGTGTTCAAACGTGCTCCACATTTTCGACTGGAGGCATTTTGTGATGCTGACTGGGCAAATTGTCCAGATGACAGGCGTTCCACATCTGGTTGTGCAGTCTTCTTAGGGGTAATCTCATCACTTGGTTTTCCAAGAAGCAGTCAGTTGTAGCTCGATCCAGCACAGAGGCTGAATACAGAGCTCTTGCTCAAGCTTCTGCTGAACTTCTTTGGCTGCGTTCTCTTCTGTCTGAGCTCCAGGTTGATGTTTCTTCTGTTCCTGTGGTTTGGTGTGATAATACAGGGGCTAAGGCTTTGGCTCAGAATCCTGTATTTCATGCTCGTACTAAGCACATTGAGGTGGATGTGCATTTTGTTCGTGAAAAGGTTGCATCTAATCAGCTTGAGGTTCGCTATATCTCCACTGTTGATCAGATTGCTGATGTTCTAACAAAGCCTCTTACTACTGATCGTTTTTGGAAGTTGGTGTTCAAACTGTCCTTGTGCCTCTCCCCTCAGTCCAGTTTGAGGGGGGATGTTAGAATATCTGATCAAGCTAGAATATTTGATCAAGTGGACATGGCTCGTGATGATCAAGACAAACCTGAATGTAGTCTGGCCATCATGACACCTCAGCTAAATATGGTCAAGTGGCCATCCTGATTACATCAGCTTCTCCAACTAAATTCTGTTATGCCTCTGACATCATAGCTGGTCATCAACTGGTCATCTGATAAGTTATCAGATAGTCAGTTAGGATTTAAAGGCTGAGATTGCTTTAGTTAATTAGCAGCCAATGGCTAGGATCTCTCATTGTAATTATATATAAAGAAACTCTGTAATTGTGTTTGTTTTAATGAGAAAAGTTTTCAGAAAATAAATTGTTCATTCTCTCTCAGTTTTCTCTCCCACATTTTCTCAAACACTTTACAGCCTGCCCCACCACTCAAATGGTTGTCTTGTTGAAGATGGTGATAATATAAAGAAACGAAACTCAAATTTGCATAACATAACACTATCAATAATTTCAATATGGCAGAAGAAGTGAAGCTTTTGAAGACATGGTCAAGCCCATTTGGTCTCAGAATTGTTTGGGCACTGAAACTCAAGGGCATTCAATACGATTCAATAGATGAAGATCTATCGAACAAGAGCCCTTTACTTGTCCAATACAATCCTGTGTATAAGAAGATTCCTGTCCTTATACACAATGGAAAATCAATTTCAGAATCACTTGTCATTCTTGAATACATTGAGGACACATGGAACCACAACCCTCTGCTGCCTCAAGATCCTTACCACAAAGCCACTGCTCGATTTTGGGTCAAATTTGGCGACGATAAGGTAAACAAAACTTCCCCGGTCAGTTAATTTTCAGGTACAAGATCCCACGCGTTTTTTTGATACGTCTTTGTTTTCAATTCAGGTTATACCATCAATATGGAGTGCTTTCCTTAAACAAGGGAAAGAACAAGAGGATGCTATTGATGAAGCCATTGAAAGCCTGAAATTGTTAGAGGAACAGCTCAAGGGAAAGAAATTCTTCGGCGGGGAGAAGATTGGACTTACGGATCTGGCCTTGGGTTGGCTTGCTAACTTGGTCCCTGTATTCGAACAAATAGTTGGTATGAAAATTATAGACGAGGAGAGATTTCCATCTCTGTTAGCTTGGATGCACGAGTTTGCACAAGTTGCAATAATCAAAGAAAGCTTGCCACCCCATGACAAACTAATCGTCAAATTCCAAGTTCTTCGCGATCGCCATCTTGCTAAATGAGATTTGTTCAAATGATGTCTGTATGCTGGTGTACGTATGGAGTCCTTTAACTTGTTTTCTTCTTGTTTTGCTATAACTACTGTCTCAAATAAAAGTTGCAGGACTATGTAAAACAAATCATATCTTATCATCCCAATTTCAGTTTAGCATATCATTCAACTTAATTGTTACCAGTTATCTTCTAATTAAATTGATCAATCTAGGATTGCGTGCAATCTACTAAACTGCATGTTGTTGCGCTTGTCGCCTAAGCTTTTCTTCGTCACATAAATCTCTAATTCTTTGCCTATCAAATTCTACTGCTGGTATTAAAGAAATTTGCCAAAATAATCCTTCTTCTTTCCTACTTTTAAACCATTCAGTTAGATCTTTATAAAGTTTTTCTCATATTTTTCCAAGTAACTTTGTTATAAACTTCATTAGTAATTCTTCATCATAAGGCCGTCCTATTTGACTCCAATATTTATATATAGAAAATATCTATATAGTAATCAAAGTAGTGTAAATCACATATTTTTATCTGTTCTAAGCTTCTTATGGCTCTAATATGCTTTTGGACATCATCTACTTCTTCCATTGAAGATCCTAGAATACATTTTCTAATTGCATCTACAAAACTTAAGACTGTTATATTTATCTCAAATTCATCTAATTCTATTAGAATTAGCACCATGAACAACAGATGCTGTCCTCCTGATAGCTTTAAACTTTCTTAAAATGAGAAATTGATTTAGTGAAAATTGACTATTAATTACATGCATTCTTGAGGACTAAAACACCTTTTCTCCTAAATGGTGGCATACAGCAATCTTGTCTCATCCAAATCGCTCCATATATGTTGAACAAAAAAGTTTTTCTGTTCTAATTATTGATGTTACTATTACAATCAAATCCACCATTAGAAAATATAAATACTGCAAAATTCCACTAATTTAATTTTTAATGTCGCAAAGTATAAAGTATTACAATTAATGATCTTCCAAGATTAAATCATATGCCTGCAACAAAAGTTAACTATTAGTTGTTTTCAATACATTATATATATAGAATAAGAGATAAGTGATAAAAAAAAGTAGATCATTACCGGCCTGCACAACAAGAAAAACTTATATGGGACGGTCTCATTGACGTGACAATCAATGACACCGTCCAATGGTAGTATGCCATACTGCCACATGTTACTTTAAAAATATATTTGGGTGCAGATATTGACATTTATAAATATGATAAGTACACTTATATTTATAAGTGCACTCATATCTAAAATTTAAAATTAAATCATTACGATAAACACCCATCTTAATACCAATAGTACCCTTATTTAAATGAATATATTCATTTTAATACATTTTATTTATAAACCCTCTTAAGTTTTTAACACACCCAATTTCACCTGTTGAGAATTCACAAAAATTCGATCATTGTTCCAACAATGGGATACATAATGCTATCTTAAAAAAAAAATTACTTCTCACTTTTTGTTTATGGATAGAGTTCATAACAAATAAATAAATAAATAATAATAATAATAATAATACGTAGCCACTCATATTGATCATACAATTCAGAATAATCTATTTTCTTGATTGCCAATATGTCTAATAGTATTATTATAATAATCCTACTATTTGTTTTGATGTTTCAAACACGACAATCAGCTTTTACATTTCACTTGAGCCCTTAGTACACAGTTTCCATAACAAACGCATTCAAAAACAACAATGATCCACTGGTTATGCATTGTTGTGGATCATTGTTGGTCGCACAACAACTACCTCGGTGTGCATATGCTCCAGATGAAGAATGAATGGCACTGGGAATTTGGTATCAATTGCAGTTGAATGGTGCGAGAGGATGGATTCTATTTCTTTATTGAGGAGATTGAATCTATGATTGGTGATGAATTGATGCATTGTATCTGTACCCACCAAATTGTATCTGTACCCACCAAATAAATCAGCCAAATAAAGAGTCTATAAATTTATATAAAATAAAAAATAAAATAAAAAACCAAGCTACTTTTTTATACTTGAAATAGTATTATGGTTAAATTAGGGTTTAGTTTTTTTTCTAATAAACAGATATAGTCGAAGATATAGGTGTAATCAATGAATGTACAAAATACCTAGTCCCGGATTAATAGATATGTAAAAAATAAAATAAATAAAATAAAAATAAATAAAATAAAAAAATTAATGGATATATAAAGTATTTGGTTTATTTTTAATGAAACTAATTTATCCTTATTAATAAATTCTTATTGTGATATTTTTGTAATTAAAATTTTATTAAAATATGAGTTTGCTTATCATATTTATGGGTGTCAATATCGGCACCCATTATATTTTTATGTTCTCAATGTAAATGATACATTTTCATTGGATAGTCTCACCATATGGCAATAAGACCGTCATGTGCAAGTTTTTCTCCTATACAACATAGGCACCGTGCATTCTTACTACACTCAACTTTTTCGTGATCCTCAGAACAATGCCTGCAAATCTGCAATTATTATACATAGTGGATCAATTATGGAACCTCATTCCAAAAGCCACTAAACAGAAAAAAGAGTAAAAACTTTCTGCCTTCAATTCTCCAAAAGCAAAATAAGTTATATCTACACATTAGACTTGTAAGCTACTTGATTTATTTATTTTTATTTTTTAGATGAAATTATATAGAATTTGGAAAATAATCAATTTTAAAGTTATGAAGACCCAAGCCCAATCTCAAATGCATTCGAAAGTGGGCCGCATGAAGACATGTGATAAGAGAAGTTGTGATGTTGAAAGAGAGCAAAATAAAGAAAGTCCAAGGCAAGTTCACTTGGCTAAGGAGACCGACTCTTAGAGCATCTCCAACAGCCTCCCTTGAAGATATCCCTTAACTTAATTAAGGGAGTAGGTATATTTTTGCAACTCCAATAGGTCCCTAAGGTGGCGTTTGGTTGGCTGGAATGGAATGGATTCCATTCTTAATATTTGGTTGGTTAAAATCCAATGGAATAGGCATTCCATTGAAATGGTGATTCCACTATTTTGGTGGAATGGGCATTCCATCCAAAAACCAATGGAATGCCCATTCCATTCCGAACTAAAAAATTTATTCCATAAATACCCTCCTTTCCAAAAATAATATATTATCATTATATATTATATTAATGATTTATAAATATATTTTATTATTATTATCCAAAATATATATTATATATTATATATTATTATATTATATAATTTATATATATTATATATTATAATATATAATAATATTAATATTAATAATATTAATATTACTAATATATAATATATATTATATTATATATAAACATATATTAAAATATATATAATAATATTTATATTATATATATTATTATGTAATATATATATATATATAATTTTATTATAATATATATATTATAATATTATATATACTTTCATATTTTATTATTATTATCCATAATATATTATGTTATTATAATTGTTTTGTAATTAGGGGTATTTTGGTCAAAATACAGTTAATTCTATTCCATTCAGTTGTTAACAAAACAAAATAATACTGATTCAGATACTAATTCTACAGTCCCAACCAAACAAAGGAATCAGTTTTCCATTCTTTTCCATTCCAATTCCCATTCCGATTACCATTCCACCATGGTAACCAAACACCACCAAAATGACTCTCTTGATTGTGTTATGGTGTAGTTCACTCTCTCAATTAAATGGTGTTTTCAAACCCCCTTAAAGTGGGCTCCACCTATCATAATTGACAAACAATATCTAATATTATTAAACACAATATCTATCATTTAAATAATAATAAAAAATTATTAAAGGGGCCATTTAAGGGAGTATTGTTGGAGCACATACCCCATTAATGGTCCCTTGCAATAACATACACCCTTAAATAAGGGAGTCCTCCATTCCCCACCTCCTCACATTTGTGGTGAGAGGTTTAAATCCCACCATACGCATTTTGTGCTCTCACTTGTACCCAAATATATATATATATATATATATAGTCTTTCTATTATCAGTTCGAACTGACAAAAGATATATCAGTTCCTTGCATGTGGGCCATTGGATTTAAAAGATGCTTTGAAAAGTGCATACAATCAAGTTAAAGTATTTAAATCCAATTGCCCACATGCAAGGAACTGATATATCTTTTGTCGGTTTGAACTGATAATAGAAAAATTGTATATATATATACACAATTTTTCTATTATCAGTTCAAACTAACAAAAGATATATCAGTTCCTTGCATGTGGGCCATTAGATTTAAATACTTTGATTTGGCTGCATGCACTTGTTAAAACATATATCTTTTACATCCAATGGCTCACATGCAAGGAATTGATATATTTTATCTCAGTTCAAACTGATAATAGAAAGAACGTATATATATATTAAAGAAGAATCAACTTTTAATTGCATTGGAAGACTGCAGACTCAGAAATTTTTTTATTTTTTTATTTTTTTTGAATATACAAAAACTCTTCTTGGTGGCCGAATGGAGAACTGTTTCTTGGGAGGCGGCTTTTGAAAGAATGTCAACTTTGAAGGCGGAGCTTCAATGCAAGTTCCAGGTTCTATTGCTATTTTAATTCCAATGTCTTTCTAATTTTCTTTGTAATATGTTGGACAATAAAACCCTATGTGATTGAATCATTTTTCAGATACTTTTATTAATTCTCAAAGATTGCTATTTGGTTTTTTGGTTTTCACTTCGATTGATAATTAAATATAGAACTCATTCATCAATAATATCAATTATCATGTAGGGTAGCTCTATTGTTACCAACAAAATATCTTCCTATACCCATTTTTATTCCTACACCCATATTAAAAAATTATAATTATAATTATAATTTTACTCCCTACACCCTTTAAAATATCAAAATTATCTTTTAAGTATTTAAAAGAATAAAATAAAAAATTAAACATATACTTTTTCTCATTACACCCATTTCTCTTCATTTGCTTCCACCACCGTAAAAAAACAAAAAATAAATTCTTGTACGTATAGTTTCTTCGTTCCCTTTAAAAAATATTATAGAATTTACTCACATAAAAAATATCATATTCAAATAAAATAGTGCAACTAAGATTTTACTTGGCAAAAATAAAATACAAATTCAACTCTGAAACATATTAATTTTTTTTTTTCGTTGTTACTTGCAGAATCAATGTATTGAATTATCTTAAAAACAATGAAATCATAATGATTTACACACTTAATTAGCATCATAGAAAACAACAACAATAATAATTAAACAAACAACAATATGCAACTTCTTTTGTCTTAAAAATAAAAATAAAACTATTTTTTCAGTCTCCAAACAAATCAATTTTTTTTTTCATTTAAAAATTTGGTTTTAAAAAAAAAAAAAAAAATCAATCCACCAAGTTTTTCAGTTTAAAAACCAATTAAATTAATAAGAATTTGTATTTGAATTAAAGTAAAGTGAGTGAGTAAGTTGTGTTTAAGAACCGTGTATACTTGATCGGGTTCTACAACTGTTTTTTATTAAGAGTTCTTTGTTTTTTTAAATTAAAAAAAAAAAAAAAAGTTCTACAAGACTACAACTGCAACAATTTTTTATTCAATCACAAAATAATAATAAAAATGAAAGTAAACATACCTGAATGCATTCGGAATCCATAAAATCAATTTTTTGTTCATCCATTTCTTGACTATATGTGAAAAAAAAAAATCCCGATATTGGGTTTGATTTAGTATATATTATTAAGGTTTAAGTAATTAAATGTAAGAGTATTTTAGAAATAAAAAAGTTTCATTAAAACATGAGTGTATGGATATATTTTGTGGGTGGCAATAGAGCCGCCCTATTATGTATTATGGATAGTTAGATATATATTTTAATCGGTGTTTGGTTTTGTAACACTAATTATAATTTCTTTGATTTTTTGTTTTTCATTAAATTGGATACTTACGATGCATAGAGCATCTCCAATACAAGTGTGGCTTGTGAAAAAAAAAGATGTCACATTGGATAAATAGACGTTATATTAATAATTGTGTCTCCAATGCAGCTGTGAATATTCAACCTCAAGTTGACGTGGCAAAAAAAAAAATAGACATTGTAAACATGACTGTCTACTTTCAGACAGCCTGTTGCATAACCCTTTTTTAGGTTGATTAAAATTGAAATTAATTTTTCATCTGTTTTTGGTAAGGAAAAAAAAATATAAAAAAAAATATAAAATAAAATTGGACATGTCATTAAGACAAAATGTGTTTTAAACAGAAGCATTGGAGGCCAAATTTTAAGTTGATTGTCTATCAAGTGCATATTTACGCCACATAGGAAGCAAATCTCTTAACATTGTTGTCATGTCAGCAATTTTTGATATGCAAGCCATTTTTACATTGGAGATGCTCTTAGGAATTGTATTTTGAAGTGAAGAAAACCAACTTAAGATTTTTATTAATATGCTTATTGTTAAATTCAATTCGTGCAATGCCAATAAATTGAGTTTTAATTGTCATAATTATTTGGGGAATTAATAAATTATCAAGAAGTTATGAAGTTACACATTGGTGGATTTTGATACCTCAGTATTCTTTAATCGATAGCTTTTGATATTGATTGCTCTTAATTCTTTTTTAACTTAGTTTAATATTAGTTTTAATTCATCATATTCTGTTAATTAGGTTGATTAGGATTGAATTTAAATTTAGAATTGGATTTAAATTTAGAATTGGATTAGTTTTCCATCAATCTCTGCCGGTTTGACCTTGTTTTCACATATCTATACTCCAATAGATTTGTACACTTGCAAGTATTTTAAAATTTATCGCAACAAGTTTTTGGTGCAGCCACCGGGATTAGTTTACAAAATTAGTTTAATCTAGATTAATTTAATTCTTCCACACTGGTTGTTGTTTAGGTTTCCTATTTATTTTAGCAAATATATATATATCGATATTATTTACCTCGACCCAACCTAAACAAAATTATTTACCCCCAACCCGCTATTGAAGACTGGGGTTGAGGTCAGGGAGATTTCGGGGCGGGGGAGGTGGCCCCAAACCCGCCCTGCCCCTCCCCAAGTTTGTATAATAACTAGGGTTATTTATTTATTTATTTATTTTTAACTTAAATAAAAATAGGTTTAAATTAGATAATAAAATTCATAATTTTTTTTTATATATATATCTTAATATTATTGGTAAAATCTTAAGGACTAACAGGTCGGCATGATTACCAGAAAATACGGTGATTAGACATGTCGCGTCATCAAAAGTCAGCTAGAAAAGACTAACCAAAGTTGACCAATAAATGATCTCAAGACCCGATCAGGTTTGCCCAAACGATCAGATGAAGATAACCCAATCGGGATAACTAGATCGATCGAGTAAAGATAGCTCGATCAGGTTTAGCTAGCCAATCAGGTCAAGGAATTAGGCCGGGATTGAGTAACCGATCGGGGTAGGTGAGATCTAGTCGGGTTAAATAGCTAGTTGGTTAGCAACACATGGAAGATGTTAAATACAAATATTCGGAACAACCACGATGTAAGTCGCACAGCGGAAAGATAGAAGATAAAAATCACAAGATTTAAGAACGATAGGTTTTAAAAAATTTATCATCTTATTGGGACCATTTTGTATATACAAATATGAGGAACATATTTGTTTTTATACCTTTGAAGAACATTCCTTCGTTTTTTTTTCGATCCTTCACCACTAAGCCTTCCGACCTATGTCCCGCGATCTTGCAACTGTGTGTGTGGGCACGTCACGGATTCCGGGAGCAGTTAAATGGAGGTTTGAGAGAACCAGAAGACAACCCCTTTGCCTCCTTGAAGATTTTGGCCAAGCTCGGGTGGAAGAAGAAACTTTTTCGATTCCTTTCTTTCACTAGGTGGCCGCACCTCTCATGTATCTCTAGGGTTTCAGTTTTTATTTTTATTTTTCCTTATAAGTATATCTTATATGCTAGGATCCTAGGGTTTAGTAATCCAAGTTAAAATAGGATTCTAAATCCTTTTTAATTCAGTCATCACTAGGGTTTGAACCTTTGACCTATTTAGAGTAAATAAAAATAATCACTTATTATTTTATTCTTTTGCTCTTATCAAGGTTCGAACTTGAAACCTCCATATAACTATTAATAATTCTTTATTAATATGCCAATTAAATAATTATATTATTTAATAATATTTAATTCATCAATTAAATAATCACACCATTTAATTAATTCCCAAAATATATTTAAGTTACTTTCGTAACACAATTAATTGGACCATCCAATTCTCCGTAAGTCTTGTTACTATCAATTGTAAAGGGCTAGTAAGGGGATTTAATGGACCCACAGTTTTGAGCTCCAATAATACTTAGAAAAATTAATTAAACTCTTTAATTAACATTTCACAATTATTAACCTCAGAGTTATTTCACTAAAAACCCAAGGTTGTACTCTTGTAACTGTAGATGTTTTACACAACCAAATTATCAGTGTCCATCGATATAGCTATTACATATGGTATGATCCTCCACAAGTAGTTCATAATTAGAGCTAGGTCATAAAGTCTGTTATACCTCTCCAATTATATCTTTTCCTTTAAGTACCATTGATTCTCTAATGAATGATTATATCCTTCATTCATTTACAGAAAAAGGAGAGCACTCTTAATCGTTCAAGTCTCGAATTAACCCTTAAGAGAACTACTCATTTATTTCTCGCAAAAAGGAGTGGATTCCTCTATTGTGTGCATACCTTCCCAGCCACAAGCCAAACTGTGATTCCAAGATACGGAGTTATTGACCGGGAATGCTACTCCGATCTCACCCATGGTATGTCAAGAAACACGATCTAACTTGAAGGGGAGTCAGTAAGACACTCAAGATTTAGGTCACCCATATATAGCCATCATTTGTTGATATGTATGAATTTTTTCAACTAACGGATCTTAGTGAAAGATTCATATAGATCGTGGCCTAGTCTTATATGATCACATCATATAATGTGTCTCTATTCTCATAACATCATATAAGCAGTCTAGGATAAGACCACCGTACAATACGGAATGGACCATAGCTATAGATTAACCACAAATAAAGTACCCAGCTTTCCTACAGACTCTTTAGATTTCATGTCTCAAACTGAATTCCTATATATATGACATTCATATACTCAGTTTGAGATTACATCTAGCAATCTTGGATGTTAGCATATATAATATAAACATATGACTCAATTTATTTGAATGAAATAACTACTTCTTTTATTATTGAATTTATAACATTTACAAATTACAAGCTTTATGGCATAAATCCCAACATATGATTCAAATACGCAGAGAAAGAATCTTACTCAAACAAGGAACCATGAAGTACACTCTGATGAGGAATCAAATTTCCTTAGAGATACCAGAGTCCAAGTCTAGCAAGAGATCTAATTCATTCAAAGCACAAGATGCAAAACAAGGAAGAAGATAAAGACGACTCCAACAAGTTAGAGTCCTAATAAATTTCATCAACTTTCCTTACTTGTACATTAAGAATTATGGTTATATGCATATATAAATAGACCCTAAAAACACCGCTATGGGCAGGTCGTGAAAAATACATAAAGAACATAAGAGAGATTGAGTGTGTAATTTTTCTCTACATAGTGAAAACCTTTCCCTCGCCGTCTTCGACAACCGTGGTTTTTTTCCTGTCTTGGGTTTTCTATGTAAAACTTTGTGTTTTGCATGATCAATTTCTCATCCTGCTTTATAGTTTGGCTACTAATTTTATCACCTTGTTGGACACACGGTAGATTTTTACGTAATCCAAAAATCACCGTCAACACTTAAAATTACTAATTAAAATAATATATCTATTTTTTTTATAAAATATTTATATTATTAATAAATAAATATTGAGCGGGTTTGGATGGGGACAACAAATCCCTACCCCGCCTCGTTTTAGAAATAGGGAGTAGGAATCGATCCTAAACCTGCCCGACCACATTTATTTTGATAAAATACGGCTCATATGCACTACAAAAAAAATGGTCTTTTCCGACGGCTAAATACCGTCGGAAAAGATCATTTACCGTCGGAAATACACTTTTCCGACAGGAAAAGGCCGTCGGAGGCCGTCACAAATACGCTTGTCAGAAAAAAATAATTTACCGACCAGCCGTCACAAATACTACCATTTCCGACGGCTATGGCCGTTGGAAAAGATAAAAATGCCGTCAGTAATAGTAATTAAGGGTGGTCAAAATTACTTGCATTTTCCGACGGCTTTACCACTATTTCCGACGGCTTATTGCCGTCGGAAATAGTCGAATTATAAAAAAAAAAAAAAAAAATTGTGCAACTCTACTTGACGGGCGCCACCTCACCCGACACGCACCACATCACCCAGCAACGTTAAATCCATGAAACTCATGGGGTTCGAACCCGTGACTTGAATGACAATAAGGGTTACCCTTACCATTTTGCTATAACTTTATATCTGATATGTTTTGCATACTATTTATATATAAGCTATTGATATTTTTGTAAAATATCTAATTAAATATATTTTTTATACTATTTAAATATAACTATTGAGATATTGTTTTTTAAAATAATATTTTATTGAAATTATTAGAGTTTGTTTTAAAAAATTTGATATAGTGTCACTAAACATAACTAAAAATAACTAAATGTTCTTGTGATTACTAATAATTTTACTATATTTTATATTTAGTTAATTTAGTAAGATGTTTCCATAAAGTAATTCGAATTAAATTTTAGCATTTCCGATGATACTTTTTATGTTGTTAGAAAAGTGAGTAATATTGACGGCTTATTTGACTATTTTTGAAGGCGCAAAAGTAGTCGGAAATGCAGTACTGTTATTTATTTTATTTTTTTTTATTTCCGACGGCACAAAAAGTCCCACAAGTCATCGACATAACTCGACAACTTGACACAACCCAAATCAATCTTGTAGATGTCATGTACGAGGGCGTCGTAATGTTCCTTGACATCCCTACGTGACTTTTTAGACAGTTGACTGGCGATATTTTGCCATCGGGTAATTTTTCAAGATAAAATTGCTTATAATAAGAGGGAGTTCCTAAAGAATAATGTCAATATCTCACAAATCCCTGCATCATAACCTTGACAAATATTTAGTGTATTTCTGTTGCATCAAAGTGTTCACTCCTGATTTTTGCACATATATGTCATTGTCCATATAACAATTTAAGGAAAATCAGGTGTATTAAATGCTTACTACGAAATAGAGTTTATATAATTATTTTATCTAACTTTTTATTTTTCAAGAAAAAATAAATCATGAAATTTTTATTTATACAAATTATTTGAAGAAACTTTTATATAAAAATATGTTTTTGACACTTAAAAAAAAATTTAATCTTTTCCAAAAATAAAAAAAATTTAATCTTTTCCGACGGCTAAATACCGTCGGAAAAGACCGTTTACCGTTGGAAATGTGACTATTTCCGATGGCAATTAGGCCGTCGGAAATGTTGGATTACCTTTTCCTCATTTCCAACGGAACAAGACTATTACCGACGGCACAAAGACTATTTCCGACGGTCATTTGGCTATCGGAAATGTCATATCATATTTTTACTCATTCCCGACGGCACTGATATGGCCGTCGGAAAAGGTACTATTACCAACGGCAATTAACGCCGTCGGAAATAGTTCGTCACTGATAGGGATTTTTTTTGTAGTGATGGGACAGGGTGGGGCGGCTCATCGTGGGTTTGGGTTTTTTTGACATCCCTGTGTGTGACTAATTATAAAAAAAGATTAGAAAATTTTAGATGAAATAAACGTGAGTAAATTATTATAAAAAATAATTAATATAATTATTATAGAAAGTTTGAAATATTAGTTATAAAGTAAAATAATAATATTTTATTATTTGGAGATTGTAAAATGGAGAATGTTTAAGATGGAATATTCCATTTTTAGTCTCCAAAATGGAGAAAAATTTGAAGACCAATGCAAAGGTGGTTTGCATACCAATAAATATTGACATGGCAATAATGTCAAGAGACTTGCTTCCTATATGGTATAAAAATATACTTGATAGACAATCAATTCAAAATTTGGTCTCCAATGCTTCCGTCTAAAACACAATTTTTTTAATGACATGTCCATTTTTTTTTCCTGTTTTATTTTTTATTTTATTTCCTTACCAAAAATATATAAAAAAATTAATGTTAGTTTTAAATGTTTGATGAGTCAACCTAAAATATAGTTGTGCAACAGACCGTCTGAAAGTGGACGGTCATATTGACAATGTCTAATTATTTTTTTCCACGTCAGTTTAAGGTTGAATATGCATGATTGCATTGGAAACACAATTATTAACATAATGTCTATTCATCCTATGTGACATTTATTTTTTTCATAAGCCACGCTTGCATTGGAGATGCTCTAAGCATCCAATGTATCTAATTTAATGAAAAACAAAGGATTAAAGAAATTATAATTAACATTACATAACCAAACACGGATTAAAATATATATCTAACTATCAATAATACATTATATTATATCAATAATACATTATATTATAGATGAAAGAGTTTTATATTTAATTATCAATTAAAACAAAAACCATAAACCATAAAATCTGAAATTTTCCTGCCATTTTTGTTATTACCTTCCTTCGAAACCTTTTCAATGGTAATAATCAGAAACTTCGGAGACAGTGGCAAGAATCCCCTTCAATTGAAAAACAGAAGTGTTTAATTTCTTGTCAAGAAATTAAAAAAATAATTTACATACCGAATTCTTCTTCTATAATTTCTATTTCCATTTGGATTGGAGATGATATCTGATTGCTTGTCTTTTGATTTCAAAATAGAGATCAATTAATAAGAAAAATCTATAATATTTTTTAAGTCATGATTTTGACTTCTGCAATTCCTAAAATAGTCCAACAAAAGCAAAGAGGAGGAAATACTAGGTCACATAGATTGTTTCAAAAGACTAACAATGTTGTTTCAGATTGTGTTGTTTGTGCCTTTGTGGAGCTGTAGGAAGAGCTACTTCATCCTTTGGCAAACAAAGTGAAAAAAAATAGAAGAAAAATCTCGTACATCAATGTTTTAATTGCCTGGTGTTGAAATCCTGTTATAGGTTAGGAAAAAGATGCATTGAAGCTCCGCCTTCAATGCCGACATTCTTCTCCAAAGACCCGGCACCCTTCTTCCTTTTAACTTTTAAGGGTATTTGAGTATTTTTGAGATATGATATAAAAAAAAGCAAGAGCAACCTCAGCAGGGGAGGAGGTATTAACAAGTTAGCCTGGGCTGCAGCCCAGGCTAGCTTTTTCAAAAAATATATATATATATATATATATATATATTAAGTATAATTTGTTATTTTCATTGTTTTTTAAAAAGTAAAAATATAAATACTGTATAAAACAATGGCAAAATTAATATTATTTGATAGTTGATAAGTCATAAAAATAGTCTAGTTTATAATTTAATTTAATTGGGATAATCTTAATAAATTCATAAGGGTGATATTCTCAATATTTTTATTGACACTCGAATAAATTAAAGTTTTCATTTCCTCTCAATTCTCCATTCATTCCATAAATAAAATAAACAAATTTTGAACCTTAATCCATTTGTTAATGTCCTAAGTTATGTTCATTCAGTATGACAATGTCCTAAGTTCGAATCATTGCACGGCATGTGGTATACCAAATTTTTTTTATACATTTAGCCCACCCAGACAATAAGTCTTGGCTTCTCCCCTGAACCTCAGTCACACACTCACACCCTTCTTCTCTCTCACGGTGAGTCAGTGATAGTCTCACACCCATCAGCCGACGTTGCTCCTCCTCCTTGCCTTTTGTTCGCTGCATTGCACGATTCGCACCGGTTAAACAAATTGTTGGTATATTTGGGTATGGGTTAGAGACCCATTATACACCCAAGTGGCCGGGCCAAGATTAGCAATACATGGAGAGCCCAAAGTCCATGTACACCAAGCCCAAGCCCATGCACAAAATACATATAACTGCATGAGCAGTTTTATGAAGGGTTGTGTATCAGTTTTAGAAACTGATGTAAGAGACATACACAAAATGAGAACACACAATGAACGTGCATAGGTGTGTGCAGGGCCGGTCCTGAGATTTCGGGGGCCCAAGGCGAACTAAAAAATTGAGGCCCCCAAATCCCGACTTCTAGGTTCCATATACATAATACATACAAAATTCTAACAAAACTAAAATAGAAAACGAAATTCTAATATAATACATACAAAATTCAAGAACAATTCTAGCAATGCATACAAAAAAATTCAAGAACAATTTTTTTTATTGGGTAGTTGGGTTCCTAAATCCTTACCTCCGGGTTCTATAATACATAATATATACAAAAATTCTAACAGAACTTAAAACAGAAAAACAAAAATAGGTTTTTCGGATTAAAAGAAGAAGAAAAAGGAAAAGATATGTTAAATTACCTTCTAAAACAACTACGACTGATTTCAAGAAGATAGCTTCCAAATTCCAATCCAAGAACAATTACTTTCCCACTAATTCCTAATTTCGTAAGAATCCAAGAACAGAGCTGAGAACTGCTAAGTGCCAAAGAAGTAAAGAACCTTAAAAAATTTCGAATGTCTGATACAATGAATTTCAATTTGCAATTTGATATGTTGTGATGGGGTAAGCATAGTGATTTTGTTTAAACAAAAAAAAAAAAAAAAACATAATGATTTTGTTTATTTAATGGGCATTTTTTTTAACAACAAAAACATATGGGCTATATATAAATATTTCTTTGGTAGGCCTTTTAAATAATAATTGACATGTGGGTTGTTTTTAAAAAAACAAAAACAAAAATCTACTCGGGCCTAACATAGAATACACACTAAATGAATTTGGGGTCCCTTGGGAAATGGGGGCCCTAGGTGGCCACCTTGTCAGCCTATGCCCAGGGCCAGCCCTGGGTGTGTGTGGTAGTCTGATAGCACAAGAGTGTGTGCTTCGGTGTAGGTGCAAAATGGTGCATTAGTGTGGGCAAAAAGGAAAAGATCAACGTGATTTGATCTAAGGCAAGAGAAGGGGCTTGCTTGATGTATAATGGTGTGCAAAACAGAGAACAAGTGCATGTGTTCTAGTGTTTGTGATAGACACAAATACATAGAGAAACGCAAATAGATGTGGAGAAAATCCGTAGAATTTTTTCCTATCTTCAATCAGAGTGTGGGTATATGCATTGTGGCTAGAAGGACTTTCCAATTATGTGATTGTCCTCAGACCGCTGATACAATCCCAGGTGTTCGATCCGCTTCCGTTGTAGAGTTCATGTATCCAATGGTGAACGGTAATCCGAGAACTCATTTTTGTTTATTTTATTGTATCGAATTTACTTTCACAAATTATTTAATCTTTACTTCCCTTCTAAGAAACTTGAGGTTACAGTTTGATGTAGCGTTGGCATGGGTGATCAAGCTCTGTTGATTCAAGGAATACCAAGGACTATAAACACATAGCTAACCTCGTTGATTCACTAGAATACCGAGAAAGCAAACAAAAGAAATTTCATAACTACATTTTATTCATCAACTCAAGTCTTCCTTGAAATGGCTACAAAGCTCCACTGTATTGGAGTAGGAAAAAACAAATAAAAATCATAATTTGAATCCTAAAAATATTCATCCATCAAATCCCATAAATTAAGCAGTTGCCTTCATCATAAGCGATTCATGATATTGTATAAATCAAATTGTTGTCAACACCGTGATTCTTGCAAATCTCCCATAACTTGATTTCCATCATTCCCGCTGTGGTTGAAAGAATATTCCCTCAAATTAATTAAACATCACTAATGTAACGGAAAAAATGGCTATAGAAATTAAATTGATATACAAAACAAGGATTACTATTTCGATTTTGTTGATTCTCGGAATACCTGAAACTATCCGTTGATTCTTGAGAATACCAAAATCAAAACAAGAACTAGATGTTGTTAATTCACAATGAATACCAGCAAATAGCTAAAAGGTGATCAAAAGACCACAACAATCGATGCTGAATCAAGTTTGTCTTCGATACCAATAATGATGTAGTGCCAATGTTCGAGCTCTGTTGATTTAAAGAATACCCAGGACTCAAGATAATTTACTAACTCATTGATTCACTGGAATACCGAAAAGCAAACAAAATAACTTTGATAAGTTAAATTTTATTTATCAAATCAAGCCTAACATGAAAATGGCTATAAAGCTACAGTATATAGGAGTAGGAATAAAAGAAAGAAAAGGAAACAAATAAATCACAATTTGAATCACTAAAATTATGTCTCCAATGCATTTATATGAGAACATCTCCAATGGTAATGTGGGTTGTGAAAAAATTAGATGTCACGTAGGATGAACAGCCACTTTGTTAAAAAATTCATCTCCAATGCAACCTCTCTAATACAACTTCAAGCTGAGGTGACAACTTTTTTTTAGAGGCTATCAACATGACTCTCTGATTTTAGAGGGTCTGTTAGACAGCCATCTTGTTGGCCTAGTCAGCAACCACTCTTGTCTCCAACTTTATTTTATTAAACAATTCTAAAGTATATTTAAGAAGACCAATAATAAATTGATATGTCATTAAAAACATGTATTTTACAAGTGAAGCATTGGAGACCATTTTTTTCATTTGGATGTCTATCAAGTTTAGTTACATACCATATATGAAACAATTGGCTTGACAATGTTAACATATCGCCATTTTTTCAAATGCAAGCCACATTACCATTGGAGATGCTTTGATTTGGTCAAATCATGTAAATCACGCTTCTGTCTTCACTAAGATTCTTGCAAAACTCCCAGATTTTCAGAGAACTAGAACTCTCTAGAATGTTCATGATTTAATAGCTTGCATCCCATTTCTTCATTAAATCTAAAGCAATAATGTGTGCTTGATCTTCCTCACAAGTCAAGTTTAATTGTTTATTGTTTTAATGGGTTTTGAAAAATGAGAAAAAATGAAATAAAAAATCAAAAGAGATGGAAAAAAAAAAAAAAAGAGCTTGGTTCTTTAGTTTTTTTTTTTATTATTAGTGAAAGAAAAATAAAAACTTTCATATACACAGATTGTAAGTATTGATTTTAAGCGATTGAGTGATGTTTAGTTTAGTGATTAATTCTTCAGCTTTTGTACGGTTATTTTATTGTGATTTCAGTGATTTTTTGACCGGTAGATCTTGGTAATATGTGTTTTTTGTTTCTGGGTTAGGCCTATATTTGTACCTGCTTTGTGTTGGTTGTAGATTTGGATGCTGAGATGTGTAGGAAAAGTGTATAAAAGAGAATGACAGTAAAGGGTTCAATGTTTTTTGGGGGGATTTTGGTTGTGTTTTTTTGTTTTCTGAAATTGTTTGACGCCTAAATCATTTCTGCATTAGGGTCCATATTTGTAAGTCGCATAGCGGAAAGTGTTCAAGGAACAGTTTGATAAGATCGATAGGTTTTAAAAAATTTATCATCTTCTTAGGACCTTTTACATGAATATAAGGAAGAGATTTGTTTTCATACCTTTGAAGAACACTCATTCGTTTTCTTTTTGATCCTTCACCACTAAGTCTTCCGAGCTATGTTCCGCAATCTAGAAACTGTGTGTGTGGGCACGTCACGGATTCTGTGAGTAGTTGAATAGAGGCTTGAGAGAACCGGAAGGCAACCCCCTGCTTCATTGTTTGAGTTCAGCCACCTTAGGAGCCAAAGAAAAAAAAAAATCTTTTTCTTTTTCTCTCTCTCCTTGCCGCACCACTCTAGTCTCTCTAGGGTTTCAATTTTTTTCTTTTCCCTGATAAGTATATCTTATATACTAGGATCCTAGGGTTTAGTAAACCAAGTTAAATTAGTATTCTAAATCCTTTTTAATTCGGTCACCTATAGGGTTTGAACCTTTGACCTCTTTAGAATAAATAAAAATAATCACTTATTATTTTATTTTTTTGCTCTTGTCAAGGTTCGAACTTGAATCCTCCATATAACAATTAATAATTCTTAATTATTAATATGTAAATTAAATAATCATATTATTTAATAATATTTAATTCATCAATTAAATAATATATTAATTAAATAATCACATCATTTAATTAATTCCGAAAATATATTTATGTTACTTTCATAACATAATTAATTGGACCATCCAATTCTCCGTGAGCCTTGTTACTATCAATCGTAAAGGGCTAGCAAGGGGATCTAATGGACCCATAGTTTTGAGCTCCACTAATACTTAGAAAAATTAATTAAACTTTTTAATTAATATTTCACTATTATTCACCTCGGAGTTATTCCACTAAAACCCAAGGTTGTACTCTGAAAGTGAACGAATAAAACGCTCAGTGTGTATGATAAATATATCTGGGGGTGAATAGATTTTAACTATTATTACTGTAAGGATTCCCATTATTGATTGGCTTATTTCGTGGTCAAACCACATGTTGGGGTTTGGTTGTAAGGGTAGTCTAGGTGTTTGTTGAAGATCAAGACCCTTTCCAAGACCTCAAGAGGACAAGCACCAAAGGTATATATCTAGTGCTTACATTGGCTTGAAGAGATATAGTTGCACACACACACACAACATGCATAACTCTTATTCTTGTATGGTGTGTTTATATTTTGTGTGCATTGTGCTTTATTGATTTATTCAATATCTCTTCTTGCATGTTGAATTGATTGCATCTTGTTATATGATAATGCCATGACATGTTAGGCATTAGGATGCATTCAATACCCACACTTGCACTTCATGTATGTTAACTTTTAGTGTGGAGTAATTCGTTTCCCTAAGGATGTTCGGAAACGTCCGCGCGTGCACGGTAATGTACTTTGTTTTGCGCGATGATCGCCGGTGGAGATGCCTTTGGCTTCTCCTTGGTTTCACCATTTTTGGTGAATCGGCGGTTACGTTCGGCGGCCTGGCCGCCGTTCGAAACCGCCGAATGAGACCTGATTGAAATATATCTCTCGGGTCCAAAACGGCGGTTGGGATCGGCGGTTTCGAAACCGCCGAATGAAGTCGCCGAAGTTCCCCTGTTCCGCTCGGGAGCCATTCGGCGGTTCAGTTCGGCGGCCTGGCCGCCGAATGAAACCGCCGATCGGTGCGTTTCAAGGGCAAAATTGTATTTTCACCTGCCCTGTTTTTGGTCTCTATAAATACATCCTTATCTCTGGTTCAGAACACAAGTCTTTAATTATAAGAACCCTAGAGAGACATTTAGAGAGACTTGAGAGAGAAAGCTTAAAGATCATGTCTTTATCTCTCTAAACCCATTCCCACATGCATAAATCTTCATCTAAGCATCATCTAGGATCATCTAGCATATGCTAATGCATGGGACTTCTTCAACACACATGGTATGATTTGTTGAACACTTTTATCTTACATAATTAGTGTTTCTACTTATCAATTTTATCTCATATTTTACTTATATGTGTTTAGATTAATTTCTACATATAAGATTGAGATTATGTGTTGATTGGGTTTTTATTTGTTAGCTAGGCTTTAATGTTCATATGCCATCTAGCTAATTGATCTCATTTATTGATTGAGATTATTGTTCATAGCTTATTTGATTAGGTCATTATTGCCTAAAAGCTATGCCATGAACATTCTTGTGTGATGTATTGATAACTAGGTTGATAGATTATTTTTTAATCAACTAGTTAATCCTTTGAATGTTTGTGGGTTTTATATGATAGCTTTGTATCTAGGATTGGTGATCCTTTACTTAGCTAAAGTTATATGCCATGTCATATAGCTATATGTGATATCTAGGATTGATTATATTGTCATCTTATAATCCTAGGTAAGCATTTAGAGTACCCTAGCTCTTATTGCATTAATTGAATATTCATACATATTCACATAGGGTTGTGCATCTCTTTTGAGAGATTGAAGTCTTGGGGCTAAGGTTGCTTAGGCCTCAAGCAAATTGGACTAGAGCCGCTATAAAAGGCCCGCGTGGTAGATTAGAGGGTGCTCACGCCAAGAGTAGTGTATCAGGGGATATCACTAGGATTGAACCAAGAGTGGCGATTGGTAGTGTCCATAGCCTGAGGTTATCTAGGGTGAGGGTCCGAGAATCACTTGAGGGTGTAACCGTCTTTTCATATAGTGGATTTCGAGGTCCGAGTGTGGCGCACTTAACAGCCCGTGGTTTTTCCCAGTGGTTAGGGTTTTCCACGTAAACATCAAGTGTCATTTACTATTTCCGCATCTTATTACACTTGTATGTATTATTGACTTGCTAGGGTATTTTCGTAAAATTGACTTGTATGCGAAAATTGGGTAATAATTAGATAAAATCTATTCCCCCCCCCCCCCCCCCCCCCCCCCCTCTAGCTTTATATTGATAACACACCTCGAGTATTTTAAGAACTTTCAATTGGTATCAGAGCGGGTTCCTAGATATACTTAGGTGATCCTAGCTCATTTTGGTGTGTTTTTGCATTTTGTATGATTATTGTTTTTGACATACATCTTGCATTCTTCTCATTTGCATTCATTCAACGCAAACACTATGAGTGATTTTATAGAGAGAAGAAAATGACTCCGATGAGGAGATGTCCCTCTAAGGAGAGAGAGGAGACGAAGATGAAAGGGCGTTGCTCACATCTCCAAAGAGCTTCAAGCCCAAGCCTTCCTCAATCTTGGTCTAACCAACCAAGAAGGCTATCTTCCCTCAACCTACGATCTTAATAGGGAAGTGTTCAATCATGCAAGCTCAACCGAGCAAGCAACTTTGTCTTGGTCATCATCAAAGGAGGAGAGATCCTATCCAACTACCAAGACAACCACAACGACAAGGGAAAGCACTTTTGCATGCTCAAGGGAATGGTATAATTCCTAACCTTATCTCCTCTTGTCTTTTGTGTGGTATTGTTGGTCATGTTAGACCAAGTTGCTTGCATTACATTTAAATATGTAATCTTATATGCATGATTGAAAAGAAAAAGGCTAGAGCTAAGATGCATGTCCTTAAAAAGGAAGAAAATCATTTGCATGATTCTTTGCCATCTAGAACTCTAGAACCTATGACCACTAGGTATGTTATTGAGACACCTAAGTGGATTATAAAAGACGAACCCGCTTGCTACGAGACAAACATGTCTCAAATAGGTTCAACTAGGTCCTATGGACTTGGTAAGTCTTTTAAACCACATGCCCTTCATTGAAGTGGTGTGGATATTGACCCCATATGGGGAACTTAAGCAAAGAGAGCTATTTTGCATCTAGTCACTTGTAAAAAATTTGAAATATCTTATGCTTCTCTTTTTGTTGCTTGAGTTAGCTTGGTTACACTATGTATACATATTTTCTATTCAATAAGTGTGATCAATGCTTGTATTGCAATCCATGTCATATTTATGTTCAAACATGCATTTTTGGACTAGGAGATATATACATAGGATTTAATTTGAATGATCTATAATGATCTCCATGACATGATGATTGCTAAAATGACATGCTAAATGCTATTCTTGAAAAGCATGTTTTGATGATTGCATTTTTTTTAATGCAAAATAATGTGTGAAAAAGCTTATGAGACTCAAATGAAAAAGGATCTTGTATCCATTCAAGGATTTTACTATCCAAATGTCTCTCTTTCTTTATTGGTTGAACATGTCTACTATCATACGGATATCTTATCCGGAAAAATCAAGTAGGGTGCAAAGTCGCTCATGACATGTTTAGCTTATAAAGTTGGATATAGTTGTTCTTAAATTGAAATCAATGAAAACCTATATCCTTGCTTCTCTCTTGACATTGGTGAAATTGGTTTGAATTCATATTGAAAACCTTTGTCATTTGCTTTGCCAAATACCATGATATTTTGGACTTAAATGCTACATGTCTTGTATGCAAAGCAATTTTTTGATTCACACATTTTCTTTAAATAAATCTCCTTGTTTCTCTCCAATAAATTGAGATTGCATAAAGTGACTTATATTGATTATGCATATACTAGAATGCTACTATCTCTCTTTGCCTTGAGTGACCCGGTTGGGGACTACTCCTTGTCTATATCATGACAAAAAGGGGGAGTATGGTGTGGTAAGGGGAGTTGCAAATTGTAGTAGCAATTGTGCATGTTGGGGAGAATACTAATTGAGGGGGAGTAACCCTTTGAGGGGGAGCATTTGCACAATTCATACATTGCATGATGTTGTACTTAAATTTTTAAATGCAAATGCTTGTTTTATCTCACTTGATTCATCTCACCTTTTCTTGTATTAGAAAGTATAGAAACTGTGCTTTCAGGGATTGATTGTTCTACTTGAGATTGAAGACTTCAAGACTATTTATCTTATCTCTTTGTAAAGTAGAAAATCATAAGTAGACCTGTAGTTTCTACTATGTTGTGAGGAATCAATGTGAGTGGTGGTTTTGTCACGAAATAGCCAAAGGGGGAGATTGTAAGGATTCCCATTATTGATTGGCTTATTTCGTGGTCAAATCACATGTTGGGGTTTGGTTGTAAGGGTAGTCTAGGTGTTTGTTGAAGATCAAGACCCTTTCCAAGACCTCAAGAGGACAAGCACCAAAGGTATATATCTAGTGCTTACATTGGCTTGAAGAGATATAGTTGCACACACACACACAACATGCATAACTCTTATTCTTGTATGGTGTGTTTATATTTTGTGTGCATTGTGCTTTATTGATTTATTCAATATCTCTTCTTGCATGTTGAATTGATTGCATCTTGTTATATGATAATGCCATGACATGTTAGGCATTAGGATGCATTCAATACCCACACTTGCACTTCATGTATGTTAACTTTTAGTGTGGAGTAATTCGTTTCCCTAAGGATGTTCGGAAACGTCCGCGCGTGCACGGTAATGTGCTTTGTTTTGCGCGATGATCGCCGGTGGAGATGCCTTTGGCTTCTCCTTGGTTTCACCATTTTTGGTGAATCGACGGTTACGTTCGGCGGCCTGGCCGCCGTTCGAAACCGCCGAATGAGACCTGATTGAAATATATCTCTCGGGTCCAAAACGGCGGTTGGGATCGGCGGTTTCGAAACCGCCGAATGAAGTCGCCGAAGTTCCCCTGTTCCGCTCGGGAGCCATTCGGCGGTTCAGTTCGGCGGCCTGGCCGCCGAATGAAACCGCCGATCGGTGCGTTTCAAGGGCAAATTTGTATTTTCACCTGCCCTGTTTTTGGTCTCTATAAATACATCCTTATCTCTGGTTCAGAACACAAGTCTTTGATTATAAGAACCCTAGAGAGATATTTAGAGAGACTTGAGAGAGAAAGCTTAAAGATCATATCTTTATCTCTCTAAACCCATTCCCACATGCATAAATCTTCATCTAAGCATCATCTAGGATCATCTAGCATATGCTAATGCATGGGACTTCTTCAACACACATGGTATGATTTGTTGAACACTTTTATCTTACATAATTAGTGTTTCTACTTATCAATTTTATCTCATATTTTACTTATATGTGTTTAGATTAATTTCTACATATAAGATTGAGATTATGTGTTGATTGGGTTTTTATTTGTTAGCTAGGCTTTAATGTTCATATGCCATCTAGCTAATTGATCTCATTTATTGATTGAGATTATTGTTCATAGCTTATTTGATTAGGTCATTATTGCCTAAAAGCTATGCCATGAACATTCTTGTGTGATGTATTGATAACTAGGTTGATAGATTATTTTTTAATCAACTAGTTAATCCTTTGAATGTTTGTGGGTTTTATATGATAGCTTTGTATCTAGGATTGGTGATCCTTTACTTAGCTAAAGTTATATGCCATGTCATATAGCTATATGTGATATCTAGGATTGATTATATTGTCATCTTATAATCCTAGGTAAGCATTTAGAGTACCCTAGCTCTTATTGCATTAATTGAATATTCATACATATTCACATAGGGTTGTGCATCTCTTTTGAGAGATTGAAGTCTTGGGGCTAAGGTTGCTTAGGCCTCAAGCAAATTGGACTAGAGCCGCTATAAAAGGCCCGCGTGGTAGATTAGAGGGTGCTCACGCCAAGAGTAGTGTATCAGGGGATATCACTAGGGATTGAACCAAGAGTGGCGATTGGTAGTGTCCATAGCCTGAGGTTATCTAGGGTGAGGGTCCGAGAATCACTTGAGGGTGTAACCGTCTTTTCATATAGTGGATTTCGAGGTCCGAGTGTGGCGCACTTAACAGCCCGTGGTTTTTCCCAGTGGTTGGGTTTTCCACGTAAACATCAAGTGTCATTTACTATTTCCGCATCTTATTACACTTGTATGTATTATTGACTTGCTAGGGGTATTTTCGTAAAATTGACTTGTATGCGAAAATTGGGTAATAATTAGATAAAATCTATTCCCCCCCCCCCCCCCCCCCCCCCCCCCTCTAGCTTTATATTGATAAACACACCTCGAGTATTTTAAGAACTTTCAATTACCCAATTTTCGCATGCAAGTCAATTTTACGAAAATGCCCCTACTAGTTAAAAATACAAGCAAGTGTAATATAGTGCGGAATTTAAATAACACTTGATGTATACGTGGAAACCCAACCACGGGCTGTTTAGTGCGCCACACTCGAACCTCAAAATCCACTAATTGAAATGGAGTTTACAACCTATGTAGACCTCGTTTAACACTCCGGTCAATAACCCCCCACTTCTATCACGCGGGCCTTTAAAAGTGGCTCTAATCCAATTGCTTGAGGCCTAAGCAATCTTAGCCTCAAGACTTAATTCTCAATGAAGAGATTATGCAACCTATATGAATATGTAAAATACTCAAAATAACAAACAAGGCTAAGGAAACTTAGATGCTTATCTAGGATGATGATATAATCAATTAAATCAATCCTAGATATCAAGAGCTAAATGACATGTCAAATAGCTTAGCTAATTAAGATTAATCAAAAACCTAATTAGCTATCACAATACAACACTCAATCAATTCATCACAATTAATTCTCTATTCTTGTATTTATCATATGATCAAAAACATACAAGTAAATTAAAAGAGAATAGCTTGATAGTAAAAATACTAAAATGAGATGAACTTAATCAAAATCTTACCAAGCAAGTTGTGATGATGCAAACCCATTCATGGATGAATGCAAAATGAACTTTGATTCACAAAGGAATGTATTTGAGTGTTTAAATGAGCAAACTTGGTTGCTTTTTCTCTCAAAATCTCTCTTTAAAATATAGTGTTCTTGATAATCAAAGAGTCATGTTCAGAACAAGAGAAAGTGATGTATTTATAGGCATGAAAAACAGAGCATGTGAAAAGACAAGTTTGCCCCTGGAAATGCACGATCGGTGGTTTCATTCGGCGGCCAGGCCGCCGTTTACAACCGCAGAATTGAACCCGAGAAGAACAAAGGAACAACGGCAGTTTCAATTGGCTATTTCGAAACCGCCGAACCAACCGCAGAATCAAACCTGAGAAATAAATCAATCAAGTATGATCGGCGGTTTCGAACGGCAGTCGGTGGCCACTGATCGTAACCATAGAATCACTCGACACCTTTCTAGACTGAAACAACGTTTTCAATTCGGTGGCCAGGCCGCCGATCAAACCGTCGATTCACCAGTAATGGTGAATCTAAAGGAGAAGCCAAGAGCATTCCCCTTAAGCGGTCTTCGCACAAAACCAAGCACATATTCGTGCAAGCGCGGACGTTTCCGAACATATTCGGGAAACGGATTATACAACACACAAACACAACAAGATATATCAAACAAAGTGCAAGAGTGAAATGTGTCATGTGAAAAGAATACACACAAGTACAAGTATGCTAAGTGTGTGTGTGCTAACTAAATCTCTTCAAAGAAAAACTAAGCACTAGAGATTATACCTTTGGCGTGCTTGTCCCTTGAGGTCTTGAAAGAGCCTTTGAGCTTGAAGTTCAATCACCTAAACTACCCTTACACATCAACCCCAACATGTGGTTTGTCCACGAAATAAGCCAATCAAGATATGAGAATCCTTACAATCTCCCCATTTGGCTATTTCGTGACAAAACCACCACTCACATTGATTCCTCTCAACATAATAGAAACTACGGGTCTTCTATAATTTTCTACTTTACAAAGAGATATATAAAAATAATCTTGAAGTCTTCAATCTCTTGTAGAACAATCAATCCCTGAAAGCAAAGTTTCTATACTTTCCAATTCAAGTAAAATGTGAGATTAATCAAGTGAGAGCATAAACAAGCATTTGCATTCTTGAAATTTAAGTACAACAATAACATCATGCAATGTTTGATGAATGCAATGCTCCCCCTCAAAGGGTTACTCCCTCTCAATGTATTGTCTCCCTAACATGCACAATTGCTACCACAATTTGCAACTTCCCTTATCACTATTCTACTCCCCCTTTTTGTCATGATATAGGCAAAGGAGTAGTCCCCAATCGGGTCACTTAGCAAAGAGAGATAGTAGCATACTATATACTTGCATAATCATATAAGCCACTTTATGCAACTCAATCAATTGGAGAGAAACAAGGAGATTTATTTAAAATAAATGTGTGAATCAAAACATGCTTTGCATACAAGACATGTAGCATTCAAGTCCAAAATACAATGGTATTTGGCAAAGCAAACGACAAAGGTTTCTAATAAGAATTCAAACCAATTTCACAAATGTCATAAGAGAAGCAAGGATATAGAGTTTTCATTGATTTTAATTTATGAGCAACTATATCCATCTTTATAAGCCAAACATGTTATGAGCAACTTTGCACTCTATTTGATTTTTCTGGGAATGAAACCCGTATGATAGTAGACATGTTCAACAAATAAAGAAGGAGAGACATTTGAATTTTAAAATCCTTTGAATGGATACAAGATCCTTTATTCATTGAGTCTCATAAGTTTTTTCACACAAGATTTGCATTTTAGAATATGCAATCATCAATTCATGCTTTTTCATTTGAGCATGTCATATGAATTTCATGCTTTTCAATATTCATTAGCATGTTATTAAAACTCATGCTTTTCAATTTTTAAGCATGTCATTAAGAATCATCATGTCATGAAGATAACTATAGGTCATTCAAATCATACTTCCTATGTAAATCTCCTAGTCCAAAAATGCATGTTTGAACATAAATATGACATGGATCACACTTATTGAATTGAAAACATATATACAAATGTGCAATCAAGCTTACTCAAGCAATCAACAAAGAAGCATAAGATTTTTCAAATATTTACATGCAACAAATATGCATAAGCTCTCTTTGCTTGAGTTCCCCATATGGGGTCAATCACCATCCTTCATCAATGAAGGTCATGAGGTCCTATAGACCTCCCAAGTCCATTTGACTTGGTTGAACCTATTTGAGACTTGTTAGTCTCGTAGCAAGCGGGTTCATTTTTTCTTATCCACATAGATATGACATTTTTCTTCTTAATGGTCAATGGTTCAAGAGTTCTAGAAATAATAGGATCATGAATATGAATTTTTTCTTTCCTATTAACATGCATTCTAGCTCTTGTCATTCTCTTTTCAATCATGCTTTTGAATCTATATAATTTAATGAAATGAAAGCAATTTGGTCTAATGTGACCATCAATACCACAAAAGTGACATGTAGGGATGAATTTAGAAATCATACCATGCCCTTGAGCATGCATAGGAGCCTTCCCATGTCTTTGTGGTTGAGTGGGTTTAAACCTTCCTTGTTGTTGAACTGGTCTAGCTTGCTTCCATGGTTCATTTTGCATGATTGGCCTCTTCCCTTGATGAATTTGAGCTTGAGGGAAGTTAGGTTGAGTAATTTTTTGAGCTTGAGGTTGTCTCCTTAGAGCTTCCTTCACTTGTGCACTTCTTGAACATTGTCCTAGATCAATTTTCTTCCTAGGAGTGTGCACCAGCGAGGCTTCTATCTTGCCCAAACTCTTGACAAAGACGGTCTTGGTTAGAGTAGTGATCTCCTTGCTTTCTTCATACCCAATACCTCTCTTGTCACAAGGGTTCTTTCCACTACCAAGAATGTGGTCAAGCTTCTTGGTGCTTGTAGTCATCCTAGTCAATGACTCTTTAACTTCATCAAGCTTTCTCTTCAACCCTTCTTCATTCCTCTTAGACATAGCTAGCTCATCCCTTAGCTTGTCTTCAATCATCTTGGATGTTTCCACTTGCTTACTCAAGTGGTCATTGTGTGTTGAAAGCTCTAGATTTTCATCCTCTAAAATCTTCAACTTTCTATTGTTCTTCTTCAATGAATTTTCACACTTGACTATAAAGTCATGAACATCCATTTTCTCTACATTTCCATTTGTAGAGTTAGATGAGGAGTCATCTTCACTTGAGTTATCTCCTCCACTCTCCTTCTCACTTATGGAGTCATTTTCTTCATTAAGACCTTCACCTTGGTCTCTTGAGTTAATGAGAGCCATGTCCCAATGAGTAGCTACACCTATCACCTCTAGAGCTACTTCTTCATCTTTTTCTTCTATGGGATCATTAGTCAAGGCTTTCTTACCAACAACTTTATCTTCTACACAAGTGGCCCCAAATGCCATGTAGTCGATGGTAAGCTCATCATCACTTGATGACTTGTCTCCTTTTCCGGAGTCATCACTTTCACTCCACGTGGCGGCCATCACTTTTGCCATCTTATTCTTTAAATTTCCACAATCGGGTGAGATGTGTCCTATACCGCCACACTCATAGCATTGGACCCCTTTCTTTTCACTCTTCTCTTGTCTAGGCTCAAAACTCTTGAAGGGAGCCTTTTTCTTCAAGTCTTGGCATTTGGATCCAAAACCTTTCTTCTCGAATTTGACAAATTTCTTGAATTTTCTAAGCATCAAAGCCATGTCTTCATCCGAGTCACCTTTTTCCTCTTTCTCAACCTTGGAAGCTTTCAAAGCAATCCCTTTTTGCTTTTTAGGAGGTGAAATACTAGGAGCCTTCCTAGATTCATAGGCAAGGAGTCTTCCAATTACCTCACTCGGCTTCATATCCTTATATCCACTGTTTTCTTCTAAAGCCGTCACTTTTGCTTCAAACCTAGCGGGGAGAGACCTCATAATTTTTTGCTTGACTCTCCTATCCGTATAAGGGTCACCGAGTTGATGGCTTTGATTTACAATATCCATCAACTTGACTTCAAAATCATTGAAGCATTCGTCCTCCTCCATCTTGAGCAACTCAAATTGTGTTTGAAGGACTTGAAGCTTGGAATCCTTGACAACATCGGTTCCTTCATGTGCAACCTCTAGGATATCCCATACCTCCTTGGCTATCCTAGTGTTTTGAATCAGTTTGTACTGATTTTCATCCACTGCACATAGAAGAGCCTGCCAAGCCTTCCTATTCCATTTTGAAGTCTCAAACTCTTCAGTGGACCACTGAGCCTTAGGCTTGAGTACTTCTTCTCCACCACCCGTGGGAGTCATCTTAGTTAGGAGCCACATACCCATCTTCAATTGCCATCCATGCCTTATCATGGATTTGACACAAGTATGCTTCCATCTTGCCTTTCCATAAGGTATAATTCACACCGGTGAGGAGAGGAGGTCGTGTACTTGACGCACCCTCATGGTTGCCACCGTATCCACTCATTGTATATAATGAATGAATTCAAATGAATGCAAAATGTATGAATGAGCAAAAATCACACAAATGCAAAACACACCAAAAATGAGCTAAGATCACCTAAGTATATCTAGGAACCCGCTCTGATACCAATTGAAAGTGAACGAATAAAACGCTCAGTGTGTATGATAAATATATCTAGAGGGGGGGGGGGGGGGGGTGAAAAGATTGTAACTATTATTACCCAATTTTCGTATGCAAGTCAATTTTACGAAAAATGCCCCTACTAGTCAAAAATACAAGCAAGTGTAATATAGTGCGGAATTTAAATAACACTTGATGTATACGTGGAAACCCAACCACTGGCTGTTTAGTGCGCCACACTCGAACCTCAAAATCCACTAATTGAAATGGAGTTTACAACCTATGTAGACCTCGTCTAACACTCCGGTCAATAACCCCCCACTTCTACCACTCGGGCTTTTAAAAGTGGCTCTAGTCCAATTGCTTGAGGCCTAAGCAATCTTAGCCTCAAGACTTAATTCTCAATGAAGAGATTATGCAACCTATATGAATATGTAAAATACTCAAAATAACAAACAAGGCTAAGGAAACTTAGATGCTTATCTAGGATGATGATATAATCAATTAAATCAATCCTAGATATCAAGAGTTAAATGACATGTCAAATAGCTTAGCTAATCAAGATTAATCAAAAACCTAATTAGCTATCACAATACAACACTCAATCAATTCATCACAATTAATTATCTATTCTTGTATTTATCATATGATCAAAAACATACAAGTAAATTAAAAGAGAATAGCTTGATAGTAAAAATACTAAAATGAGATGAACTTAATCAAAATCTTACTAAGCAAGTTATGATGATGCAAACCCATTCATGGATGAATGCAAGATGAACTTTGATGCACAAAGGAATGTATTTGAGTGTTTAAATGAGCAAACTTGGTTGCTTTTTCTCTCAAAATCTCTCTTTAAAATATAGGGTTCTTGATAATCAAAGAGTCATGTTCAGAACAAGAGAAAGTGATGTATTTATAGGCATGAAAAACAGAGCATGTGAAAAGACAAGTTTGCCCCTGAAAACGCACGATCGGCGGTTTCATTCGGCGGCCAGGCTACCGTTTACAACTGTCGAATTGAACCCGAGAAGAACATGGGAACAACGGCGGTTTCAATCAGCGGTTTCAAAACCGCTGAACCAACCGCAGAATCAAACCCGAGAAATAAATCAATCAGGTATGATCGACGGTTTCGAACAGCGGTCGGTGGCTGCCAATCGTAACTGCAGAATCACTCCAGACTTTTCTGGACTGAAACGGCGGTTTCAATTCGGTGGACAGGCCGCCGATCAAACCGCCGATTCACCAGTAATGGTGAATCTAAAGGAGAAGCCAAGAGCATTCCCCTTAAACGGTCTTCGCGCAAAACCAAGCACACATTCATGCAAGCGCGAACGTTTCCGAACATATTCGGGAAACGGATTACACAACACACAAACACAACAATATACATCAAACAAAGTGCAAGAATGAAATGTGTCATGTGAAGAGAATACACACAAGTACAAGTATGCTAAGTGTATGTGTGCTAACTAAATCTCTTCAAAGAAAAACTAAGCACTAGAGATTATACCTTTGGCGTGCTTGTCCCTTGAGGTCTTGAAAGGGCCTTTGAGCTTGAAGTTCAATCACCTAAACTACCCTTACAGATCAACCCCAACATGTGGTTTGTCCACAAAATAAGCCAATCAAAATATGAGAATCCTTACATACTCTCGTAACTGTAAATATTTTACACAACCAAATAATAAGTATCCATCGATATAGCTATTAAATATGGTACGATCCTCCACAAGTAGTTTATAATTAAAGCTAGGTTATAAAGTCTGTTATACTTCTCTAATTATATATTTTCCTTTAAGTACCATTGATTCTCTAATGAATGATTATATCATTCATTCCTTTACAAAAGATGGATAGCGCTCTTAATCATTCAAGTCTCAAATCAACCCTTAAGGAAACTACTCATCTATTTCTCGCAAGAAGGGTGGATTCCACTATTGTGTACAAACCTTCCCAACCACAAGCCAAACCGTGATTCCAAGATGCGGAGTTATTGATCGGGAATGCTACTCTAATTTCACCAATGGTATTTCAAGAAACACAATCTAACTCAAAGGAGTCAGTAAGACACTTAGGATTTAGATCACTCATAGACAACCATCATTTGTTGATATATATGAATCTTTTCAACTAACGGATCTTATTGATAGATTCATATAGATTGTGGCCCAGTCCTATATGATCACATCATATAAGGTGTCTCCATTATAATATCATCATATGAGTAGTTTAGGATAAGACCACCGTACATTACAGAATGAACCGCAGCTATAGATTAACCACAAATAAAATACCCAGCTTTATTTGCTTTCTATGGACTCTTTAGATTGCATGTCTCAAAATGAATTCCTCTATATATGACATTCATATACTCAGTTTGAGATTATATCTAGCAATCTTGATGTTTAACACATATAACATAAACGTATGAGTCATGTTAATTGAATGAAATAACTACTTCTTTTTATTAATGCATTCATAACATTTACTAATTACAAGTTTTAGAGCATAAATCCCAACAATATTGCTTTCGACAATTACTGTGATTTTCATTTACTCTTTTGAATTTAGAATTTTTTTTTTTTTTTATGTTTTTTTTTATGTTTTTTTTTTTTTTTTTTTTTTTTGTGGATTTTAAAGATGTAAAGTTAAATCCCTCTCTCTCTCTCTCTCTCTCTATCTAAATATCTCTGCTTCTACCAATTTCTTTTCTCTCATTCTATATCAATCTATCTGCTTCTGCCTATTTCAATCTTCTCTTAATTTCTATGAATCATATCTATTTGGGTTAAGATCACTAACAATAGTAGTAAAATTGTATATATTCACACTACAAGAAAATGTAGCTTTTACCACACAATATATGCCACGGATAGTTAGGTGTGGCAAATACTAAATAAAAAACACTATAGAGAAACTTATCTTTGACAAAAAAAAAAAAAAAAAAAAATGTGTGCCACGGATGGTAAGTGTGGCACATATAAGACATGTTTGCTACAGCTATTGACCACGGTTCTGTGGTAATTAGAAAAACAAAATACCTAAATACTAATTTTCCACTTTCACTTTCACGATTGAAAAAAACACTATTCACCCAATTTTTCTCACCCAAACAGCCAAACTCTCTCAGTTTCCTCCTCTGGTGCTCGTCTCCGGCGCTCGTCTACTGGCATCGTCTTCATTTTCTCCGGCGAATTTTAGGGTCTCACATTTTAACAAGGTATTTTATGTTCAATTTCCATATGTTTCATTGTATTGGTGAGGAATAACTATTGATATATTGTTGTATGACCTACTCTCTGCACATATTTGGCATTGATCCTATCTATTTTGCTTGTTTTGATTACTTTTCTTGTTGCCTTCTAATTTCATGATTGAGACTGAACTTACGTTGATAACTACAAGTGAATGCTGAGGCTTTGCCTTTTCTCTAGTCCTTTTAGTTTTTCCTTTTTTGCCTTGCTGTTTTTCCTGGGCCGTGTTTCTGTTGTTTTTCTTTTCCCCAGTTTTTTCTGCTGCGTTTTTGCGGTTGTGTTTCTGCTCCTTGTGCTTGTTTGTTTGCTCAATGTCATTTATGGAAGATTATTAAATTGACCTAGATTATAGAAAAAATAAAAGATTTCAGATACAAAAAATTGACTAAAATCTTTTCTTTTTTATAAATAGATAAATTAGATGTGAAATACAAAAAATTCAACTAAAATCTCTTAACATTTCCGATGTTAGCTAAATTGATGAAAGAATAAATGGCTTCATGGTACAATTATTCATCAAATTTACTAATTAGGATGACTAATTTTAATGAATTAATAGCAAATTTGAAGAAAATTATTATAGTCTCCAGAATTTTCTCTTTGAAAGACAGATTTTTCTCTTGCTTTTTTAGACCACATGTGTATATGTCAATAAGTTCAATTGATCTTATTAATATTGTTATTAATATTGTTGTTGCTGTTCAAAGTTGAACTTCGTATTTTAATTTCAATTGGTCTATGTACAAGACCCGTTAGAACATGATTGGTTTATTGTTCTCAAAGTTACTGTTAGAGATTTGTTTGATATGTATTCAAGAGATTCTTCTTACACTCTAACAACAGTGCCTCAAGTTGAGTTATATGCACAACAACAATTGGAAGAAAATGTTTATTTACGTGATGAAGATGTTGGTTGGGTTAGACAAGGAGTTGATGGAATAATTGTAGATGCAAATTGCAATGATGGTGATGTTGATATGGAAGACTGTGATTGAAATATTAATATAATTAATCTTCTATATTATTTTATAAGGTAAAAACATTGTGTATATTTTCGGTGATATTTTATACTTCAATTTTTTCAATACAGGTAATAATGGCACCTAAAAGAGCAGCTGGTGGAACCATGGAAAGTTTTCTACAGAGTCAGTCAGAGACACAACAACGTGCACCTAAGTTTGCATATTTATTTTGACTAATCATATTTATTTTGCTAGAGCCAATTTGAGGAACATCTTTGCGACATACCCGCGGAAGAACAAACCGATATCATTCGAGAGCAGGTGTTCACTCAAGTAATGGGACCAGATGATCACAGTCGTGTTCGTTTGTATGGTGCTGGAACAACTTCATCAAATGTTGTTAGTCAAAACTCAAATGTTGATGAGATGCGGGTAGAGTTAGATGAATTACGTTCAAATTAAAAAGACTTACAGTCGAAATATGAAAAATTAGAGTCTATTATGATGAGCCATTGCGAAACATGCCCACAACAATCACGAAGTGATCAAGTATGCCACATTCTACTTAATTAAATGTATCACAAACGACCTGTCTTATAAAATAAACCTTTGCTGCTGTTGTGCTGTCTGTTCTGGGTTGTTTGTGTGCTGTTTCTGGGCTGTTTTGGTGTCTGGCGGGGTCCTGGTTGTTGGTCTGCGATGTTTCTGTCTTGGGGTGCCCTGTTTGGGTCTTTTTCTTGTTTGTGTGGCTTTTGTTTTTCTGCTTTGTCTTTCCTTTTGTTTGTTCTTTTGCGGCTCCCTGTTTGCTGCTGTGTTCTTGGCTTTGTTGGTGCTCTGTTTGCTTCTAATAAAGCTTGCCTTTTCAAAAAAAAAAATGTATCATATATATTAGAAACTAATATCTCAATATTATGTCAACAGGTTCAAGACAATCCTAGTGCGCACAAACCACATCCATCATCAAGCGGACATTGATCTGTGTGACTTTAGGTAGTTGACATCGATTTTGAATATATATAACTGGTACTTTTTCATATAGGAGTACTTTTTCAATTTCAGAGACTACCATCATCAAAGTTCGAGAACAGCTAGCTTTGAAAAATTTTACAAAATTGAATTACCAAGATGAGCTCGACCTTTTGTTTTTGGTTTCTGCATAATTTTGGAACTTAGAATTTATATGGTTGTCAATCGGATAACTTTATTATTATAACCTCAAATTTTGTGTACTTGCAGCAAGAAGGGAAGCAGCTATGTTGCTGACATCGTTGAGACCGAGAAGGCACTTGCAGTTCTACACTTGCAGCAAGAAGGGTGGAACCAACTACACCTGTGGTGGTCATTAAGACAAGACAAAACACACTTGCAGTTCTATATATACATAATGTTGAATTTAAATTCTAATGTTGAAGATTTTCCCTTTTGGATCTTGAACTTAATGTTGAAGAATTTTGTATCATCTATCTCCTGCATATTACTTTATTTTGTAAGCCTTTTAACTTCTTATTTGAGGATTAATATATAACTTTTCTAATATTCTTTTACGAATTTCAAGTAATATTAATATTTAAATTTCCAAAAACAAAAATATATATCATTTTGAAACGGGCTTCTGTTTTTTTGCAACACCTAATTGCCGCGGCTAACTTACCGTGGCAAATATAAATAGCTATGCACTAGGCTTTTGCCACGGGTAATTTACCGTGGCAAATAAATTTCCACCGCAGCAAATCCGTTGCAAGACTTTTTGCATCGACCGTATTTGCAACACGTCTAATCCGTGGCAAAAGGCTTTTTGCCACGGATTATACCGTAGATTCAGCCGTGGCAAAAGGCCCTGATTTTTGTACTGTCATATGCTCCGATCTGCATATGTATATATTTATGTGCCTTTGTTTTACTAATCCTTACACCATGGAATGCCAGTATATGGGATGTGCAGAACCAAGAAGATTCTTTTGGAGTTTCGTAAAGCTTGATTCTTAAAAGTTATACAGCCTCCACAATATACAATAAATATTAATTTGGTTCTGAACAATTGAGGATATATCGTAAAGCTTGATTCTTGATGCGTGTGATTACTTTCATCAAATTAAATAGTGGATTAAAGAGAAGGAATGCTACTCTAATTTCACCCATGGTATTTCAAGAAACACGATCTAACTCAAAGGAGTCAGTAAGATACTCAGGATTTAGATTACCCACAAATAGCCATCATTTGTTGATATATATGAATCTTTTCAACTAACGGATCTTAGTGATAAATTCATATAGATCGTGGCCCAGTCCTATATGATCACATCATATAAGGTGTCTCCATTATCATATCATCATATGAGTAGTCTATGATAAAACCACCGTACATTACGGAATGGATCGCAGCTGTAGATTAACCACAAATAAAGTACCCAGCTTTATTTGCTTTCTACGGACTCTTTAGATTGCATGTCTCAAAATGAATTCCTCTGTATATGACATTCATATACTCAGTTTGAGATTACATCTAGAAATCTTGGATGTTTAACACATATAATATAAATATATGAGTCGTTTTAATCGAATGAAATAACTACTTTTTTTATTAATGCATTTATAACATTTACTAATCACAAGTTTTAGGGCATAAATCCCAACAATATTGCTTTCTACTATTACTGTGATTTTCATTTACTCTTTTGAATTTAGATATGATTTTTTTTATTTTTTATTTTTATTTTAAAGATGTAAAGTTAAATATCTCTCTCTCTATCTAAATATCTCTACTTCTACCAATTTCTTTTCTCCCATTCTGTGTCAATCTATCTGCTTCTGCCTATTTCTTCTCTTAATTTCTATGAATCATATCTATTTGGGTTAAGATCACTAACAATAGTAGTAAAATTGTATATATTCATATGCTCCGATCTGCATATGTATATATTTCTGTGCCTTTGTTTTACTAATCCTTACACCATGGAATGCCAGTATATGGGATGTGCAGAACCAAGAAGATTCTTTTGGAGTATCGTAAAGCTTGATTCTTAAAAGTTGTACAGCCTCCACAATATACAATAAATATTAATTTGGTTCCGAACAATTGAGGATATATCGTAAAGCTTGATTCTTGATGCATGTGATTACTTTCATCAAATTAAATAGTGGAATAAAGAGAAGGGTTGGAATTTACTTTCTTGATAAGTTGAAGAGAAATCTTTTATTGGTTAGACTAACAATTGAGGATATATCGTAAAGCTTGATTCTTAAGAAGATTTCCCTTTGGTTGTGTATATAATATGATTGGTTTCCATTCCACCATGCTAGTAAGACCTTGAATAACAGTCGGCCGGCCTTATAATTCACAGTCTTCACTTGATTGAACTCGCAACTGCTACAGGCTATGATAAATGATCATTTGGTGTATTTTTCTGTCCATTGATAACTGTTAGCCGGTTGGTTGTGGGAGAAATTTAAAGAGGATTGTGAGATAGTGTCAGCATATTTACAAGTATATATATGATAGAATTGGTGGAAAGAAGATTTACAAGTATTTGAATTTGTTCTGATAGAACTTTCAGTGTATTGAAGAATTCATTGATCTATTTGCTCTAGTGTTAGTTTTATGATGTACTTCAGTTGAACAAGTGTAATATGTAGTTAACAACATCATTGTTGCAGAAAATAAGTAGATTATAGCATTGTATTCTAGAAATAATCTGCTACACTTTACTGTTCTAAAGATCCTAATTGCTTCTTGTGTATTGTTGAACAATAGCTGTTGTGACCTCATAGCTTGCAAAAGAAAAGGCACAAAAGTGCATCTATTTATTTACCAATTTTTCATTCATTTAGACAGCATAACACTAAAATTACATGGATTGCCTAGGGTCCAATTTTTGGATAAAGATCCTCTGTTGAACATAACTTGGTCAGATCTACTTACACGTGGCTAATAACGAAATAGAAGGCTGGGATTTAGTTATAATTTACTTTACTTTTTGTTTTTTCTTTCGACTAACAGATAATACAGGCACAACTAACACAGTAACACCCAATCCCTAACAGAACATCTTTTTTTTTTTTCTTCTTTTCACTTTGCAAACGGCCGCCGCTTAATTCCTAATTCCATTTCAGTCGTTGCTCTTCCGCTCAATTGTTCATTTTAATTCAATTGTAACTGATTTCTCATATTCAATTATCATTTAATTACAAAATTTAATCAAAATCGTTAATTTGGAGAAAATTAGGAATTTCTTTTAGTTTCGGATAGATTTCACACAACATATAGATAAGCCCATCTGTTATTTCCTCTGTAGATTCCACCATTGTTGTTCTGTCATGTATTTGTCTTGCGAGTTCAGGGATGTTGTTCAACAAAAGTAACAGCAAAAGCAGAGACGTGAAGTTGGGAGAATAGAGGAGAGGTTGTGATTTGTATCAAGGAATCGTTAATAGATTCCACCATTGTTGTTCTGTCATGTATTTTTCTGATATGATTGCCATATCCTCTCTACGAATCCTCTGGAGGTTTCTAGGTTGAAGACAATCAAGAGATGGATGAGGTTTCTATGATGAAGTCGACGGAGATAGATGGGTGAAAACTGAAAAGTGAAAACGAAGAGACTGTTTTTGTTTTTTTTTTAGGTTTATTAAAACGATGCCTTTTGAGGTAAAAAAAAAATTGGGAAAAAAAATTAAGAAAATAAATCTACACAGTTGAATACTTCAATTTACATATGGCATCAGATCTCACTATGTTTAGTTTGAAGGAATTGGAGAGAAAGAAAAGAAAAGGATTTGGGGTGATTTCTAATTTCTTGTTTGGATGGTTAAATGAGAGGGAAAGGAAAGGAAATTGAGGGAAATGGAAGGAAATGAGTAGAATAATTTCTATCTATTTTAAACACTTTGGTTTCCATCCAAATTTGGGAGGAAAAGGAGGGAAAAGAAAGGAAAAAAAAATCCACCATTAATAATTTTTTCAAAATCCAAAAAATAACCATATATATTGTTTGTATTCATATTGTTAAAAGAAAGATATTTTTGTTAATAAAATAAAATCACTATCCTTTCGTTTCCTTTGAAACCCATAGGCCATAATCATTCAAACAACAATCATTGAAACTATTATCCTCTCCTTTCCTTTCATTTCCTTTCCTTTCCTCACTATCATTTCCTTTCATTTAATTTCCGTTCCATCAAACCAAGCATAGTATAAAAGTTCAGCACAGCTCAACTGAGAATGAGTTCAGTAGAGAAGCCAAATCACCAATTTTTATAGTTTGCCTTGAATCTCTAAAATCTTTTTTTTTTTTTTTTAATAAAAAAAACAGCCATTTATATAACAACAGGCCAAACAGCCAAAGAGGGAACAAAGCAACAAGACAAAAGGGAACACCCAGACAACACTACAACAGAGCAAAACAACACTGATACAGAAACCACCAAAGCCACTAGCAAGACAAACTTAAAAGTCACCCCACTCAAGCCTATCACCCAATCTACTGGATCCCAGCTTTGCCAAGCTGTCAACAACAGAATTTGAGCCTCTTGGTCTAAACGAAACCGATAAACCTTTCAAGTTTAGCAAGAAGAGACGAATATCATACACAATATACACAAGCCTTAACTTTCCAAAATCCTCCCCATTCACCCAAGAAACCGCAGCTTTAGAATCATTGACAATCATCACATTACGATCGACAAGAAGAGGTTTTGAAGCTATTAACTGACAGGCCTTATGAATGGCACAGATTTCAGTCGAATTCTGGACACATACCAGGATTTCCTTTAGCCGAGCCATCCACATTGAACATTAAATCATCATCCATTAAAGGATTCCAATCGCAACTTTTGATTACCTTTATAGGATATTTATTCACACACCTATCATTGACATCTAAAAGAAGCAAGGTTAGAGCCTCTTCCGAACCATAACCATGATTCTTGAACCACCACGTGACTCCTAAATTTCACCAAATCCATGGACAAACTAAGATTCGCTTTTTTCTCCTTAAACACCACTTCGTTCCGGGCTTCCCAAATAGTCCAAACCACTGCAAAGAACGAGGTATTCCACACTCTCCTCCTATTCACCGAAGGGCACAAACTGTTCTAGCCATTTAGCGACTCTTTTATCAACATATTGACACAAGAATTTACTCCCCACCTCCGCATGCACCTCGACCAAACCTCCTAAGACCAAGGGCATTGAAGGAAGAGATGATCCATGGTTTCTGAATGTGACTTGCACAACGGACACTCCACAGTAGCCATCTAGACGATACCAAACCACCGAATCACTTCCCTAACCATAATTCTTCCCTTGTACAACTTCTAAACAAACACCGCCACTTTTGAAGGACAAAACCCTTGCCACATAAAGCTAGAAACAGAGCTTCCCACAACTCCTTCTTCCTATAGACTTCTCTTGAACGAGCCAATAAAGAACATACCATGAGTGCATAACGACCAAGCCAAAGCATCAGGAATTCTAACCCTCACCTTAATACACTCCAAGGACAGCAAGAAGCATTTCCATTGATCAATCTCCCAGTTAAAAAGCCTTATTCTTAGGTTCACGCTCCATCTCCAATTTGAACCCTCCCACATGCCATACTCTACCACCTTACCTTCCTTGTTAGAAGCCAAAGCAAAAATCCTTGGGAACGCCTTCTTCAAAGGAATTGAATCCCATTTTATATCCTCCCATAATCTAACCTTTTAATTTCATCGGTTCCCACCACCACATGAAAACCTTCTTCAATGACCTTGCAAGAACGCCTACCATCCATAAACAGTATTCTCACAGCCTTTAAGAAAGGAGAATTGGATTTCGAACCTTGCCAATCCCACCAAATTGCCTTTTGATCAGTGTTGTACTTAGCACAAATGACCATCTTCCACAAAGACAACTTTTCTCTCCCAAATCTCTAAACCCACTTGGCCAATAAACTCGAACCTTTGTCAACAATCCTACCAATCCCAAGTCTACCATTCCTCTTGCTCTTACAAATAGAACTCCAATCCACAGCATGCTTTCTTCTTCATGATCCCATCTTTCCTGAAAAAATATCTTTGCAGTTTTTCGATCTTCCCAGCCACTCCCACTGGAATGTTAAAAACTGACATGAAATATGTCGGCAAACTAGACAAAACTGCTTTAATCAAGACTAGACGGCCACATTTGGACAAAAAACCTCTCTTCCAAGAAGCTAACCTTTGCTTAATTTTATCAATCACTGGATTCCACAACCTTCATTCCTCGAATTCCCACCAAGAGAAAGCCCAAGATATGTAATCGACAGGATAGCTTCCACACAACAAAAGGCTGCAGCCCAATCCTCATCTGCCATCCTTTTCTTCCCCACTTTCATAAGGCACGACTTGTGGAAGTTGATTTTTAATCCAGACGCCAATTCGAAGCACCTCAAAATCCTTTTAGCATTTAAAAGGCACTCCATTTTAGGTTCAATGAACATGACCGTATCATCTGCAAATTAAAGATGAGTAATGTGTATGGATCCCTAAAATCTTAGTCCCGGCCCTGTGCATGCGAGTTTAATTGTTTGTGTACCAAAAGTGTTGATGGGGGCAGCGACGGAGTCACAGTTTTCTAGAGCTTGAGATTGGAGAACTTAAGTGAAGACCATTCAGCACTTTGAAACCAAATATAGTGAAAAATGTCAACTTATTTTTCTTAATTTTTTTAATTTTACCATTACAACATTTTATAAATTTTGCACATGAAAATCAATTTCAACGTTTTTTAAATAAAGAAAAAAAAAAAAAAACCCTTCAAAATATCTTGTAAAAAAAATATCCCCTCAAAACTTTTACTTCATTTTACTTTATAAATCCTGAAATTAGTATCAAGTACTTCAGCATATTCTTATTAAAAGCCCGTAAAGCTATTTTCGTAACTCGTAAACGATCAAATTACTTGTAGTGGTTCCGAGTCCAACTGATGCACATCCAGGCATCCGTTAATTATCTATTATCACATTTAAAATACATTGGAAGAAGTCCGTTTCACTATAACATCAGCAGGAACCCCTGTGTTCTTGATTTGTAAATTGTAATAAATATTTAAATATAAAGATTCCCTTTTAGTATTCCTTACAAAGAGAAACATTGTAAGCTAGCTGCTATATCCAAATCACAAAGTACTCTTGTATTCATATTGATCAATGAAGGGAATATATATGTACTTATCAGATCAGATATCAAAGTTACTCATTTTGGAGTAAAAATTAAGAGCAGGGCGGGCCGGACATTTTAGAGGCCTCAACCAAAATCTAAAAATAGACTCCTTTGTTGGTGCTCATAGAGATCGGAGATTAATATTGAAATTTGTTTTTCATTATGGATGCCAGATTTTTAAGTAATTTATAGAAAAGCATTTTATGGCTAAAGTAATCTTCTTGTAATAAAAAAAGATTTTCTGCAACCTTAAATAATAGAAATGCTATAATGGTAAAAGTTCAGTTTTGGTTATAAATACGTTAATCTAGCTAGCATTTAGAGTTCAACAATATTGTACTTAATAGTACTTTATAGTTTTGAAGAATACAAGTCCTTAATTCTATGGTTTTATGCTTTTACCGTTCTATCCTGTCTTCTGAGAGTAATATTCGAAAATGTATGAAGTGATTGATCTCAGTAGGTCTTGACACAGAACCTCATCCATTCGATATCATGCACATTTCAAAATAATCAAATATAACAACAAAAAGGAATATATATATTTTTTCTATGATTGTATAACAATTACAACGATATTTATTGTAAGCGAGTACTGTAAGTATAAATATGCATCAGATTGTAATTTCTAACGCAATTACTGTAATGAATCGGGACAGTGATGTTTATAACGATCCAAGTCCTGTTGGAGTTTCTCTATAATCTCATCTTTCTCAGCAATGATCCCTCTAAGTTTGACATTGTCCTCCCGCAGAGCTTCAAGCTGCCAAATTAAACCTTGAATCTGAGCTTCAATGGCCTCATCGCTCAACTCGAAAGCACTCTCTACGACCCTCACAACGCGCCACAAACTGACCACCACAAGCAATCCACCACCCTTTCTCTCAATAAATCCTTCCAAAATCAACGCCCCAATCACAACTGCACCATCAACTACATAACCCGGCCGTTAGAGAGGATGAAAGTTCAAAGACAGTGATGATGAGATCCAAAACAAGCAGCAAAATTGAAATCACTCCAACTGGGGTTGATTCTATGAAACTGGCTAGTTGTTTTCTCCATGAAGCTATTGTGTTCAGGTTTTGGTCTTTAATGGGGTTGAAAAAGAGTTTCCATTTTGACCTTCTTGAATTGATTTTGATTAGGTTTTGGATGGATAGTTCAATGGATTCAACATTGGAGATTGAGTTGATGATGGAAGATTCAATGGAGATTGGAGGGTTCATTATATTTCTAAAAAAAAATTAATGATTTGGTGGGGATATTTAATGTGATAAATTAACAAAGACTACGATGAGACAGGTTTCAAAGGCAAGTAAAGATTGAGATTTTCATGCTTTGGGGTCACGTTCACGGTTACAAGTACAAGTGTACAACCACCTATACATTAATATATATATATATATATATATATATATATGCTTTTATTAATTTAACGAATGCTATATTCATGAGATATAGCTTTTATTAGTATTTTGTAAACCTAAAACCATTGTGATAATTTTTGAACTTTTCATAACTTTTTGAAATCGTGCCTTTTTACACTGAAATCGTAACTTTTTGAACTGAAATCGTGCCTTTTTGAACTGAAATCGTTACTTTTTGAACTGAAATCGTTACTTTTTGAAATCGTGCCTTTTTGAACTGAAATCGTAACTTTTTGAAATCGTTACTTTTTTAACTGAAATCGTGCCTTTTTGAACTGAAATCGTAACTTTTTGAACTGAAATCGTAACTTTTTGAAATCGTTACTTTTTAAACTGAAATCGTGCATTTTTGAACTGAAATCGTAACTTTTTGAAATCATGCCTTTTTGAACTGAAATCATGCCTTTTTGAACTGAAATCGTTACTTTTTGAATTGAAATCGTGCATTTTTGAACTGAAATCGTGCCTTTTTGAACCGAAATCGTAACTTTTTGAATTGAAATCGTGCATTTTTGAACTGAAATCATGCTTTTTTGAACTGAAATCGTAACTTTTTGAACTGAAATCGTGCCTTTTTGAACTGAAATCGTGCCTTTTTGAAATCGTTACTTTTTGAAATCGTTACTTTTTGAACTGAAATCGTAATTTTTTAAACTGAAATCGTTACTTTTTGAACTGAAATCGTGCCTTTTTGAACTGAAATCGTTACTTTTTAAAATCGTGCCTTTTTGAACTGAAATCATTACTTTTTGAAATCGTGAAATCGTGCCTTTTTGAACTGAAATCGTTACTTTTTGAAATCGTTACTTTTTGAACTGAAATCGTAATTTTTTAAACTGAAATCGTTACTTTTTGAACTGAAATCATGCCTTTTTGAACTGAAATCGTTACTTTTTAAAATCGTGCCTTTTTGAACTGAAATTATTACTTTTTGAAATCGTGCCTTTTTGAACTGAAATCATGCCTTTTTGAACTGAAATTGTTACTTTTTGAACTGAAATTGTTACTGTTGTATGCATAAATTCGCCAACCCGACACGTCATCAAAAAGAGTCAATAAAGATCGCCACGTCACTCATTGACCAGGTCAATAAAGGAAATGTGACAAGTCAATGTCAAAGTACCTCGAAACCAAAAGTCAGAAACACGCTTGCTGAAACTGGATATGTACTCGCCGAATCTAGATATATGGTCGCCGAAGAAACGAAACCCAGAAATAAATGTACTCGCTGCATCAGCATACTGGGCCTAAACCGACTCGGCAGAAAAACGGAAATAAACCCTACACTTTAGAAAACCCATAAACAACAAGGAATCAAGGAATCAAGGAAGGAAAAGGTGAAGACCTATCTGTATCCGTAACAACGTGGGATTCCCAGTACGAATCTGAAAGGAGATCCTACTACGAGTAGGACTAAAATCAAGGGAAAAACCCTAAATATCATGTATAAATAGAACGACCTATCCCTCGAGAAGGGGGTTCAGAAAAAGAGAGAAAAGAGAGGAACTGTAAGAGAGATCTAAGCGTGTAATAAGGCAACGAAAACCTAGTATTATTTTTCTGCCCTCAGGGGAGCCGTGGTTTTTTCCCGTTCAAGGGTTTTCCACGTAAAATCTGTCTTTTGCATGCCTTCTTAATTTTCTTGTTTATATTAAACTGATATAATTGTTGAGTGCGTGGCAATCCAAAAATCACCGTCAATAATTGGCGCTAGAAGGAGGGGGGTTACAAAAAAACTTCGAGGAACCCTTGCGAATTAAAGAAGATGAACATGAACATGAGCAACGACAGTGACAGAGACGTTAACTCCAGCGGGGATCAGGTTATTGAACCAGCTGCGCTGACAGGAGATAGGGCAGTAACGATAGGGGAACAATCGGCGGCAACACCAGGGACTAGGGCCGCCGACCCTGGGATTCTGCAGCACTTCCAAGCCGCGTTGGTAAACCTAATCAACGAAGCCAACAAGATAGGGCTTTCTCTTCCCATCGGTTTGGCAGTTTCATCTCCTTATGAATTAACTACCCCTGGAATCCATCCTTCCGGAAAGTTACGATCAGAAGTTCACATTGCAATCCCTGATACTCAAGCAAGACAATCCGCCGAGGAGACTCCCTAGGACCACCCAGAGTATTTCGAAAGGAGAAAACAAAGGAAAGGAAAAGGTATGATGAATGAAGAATCCAGAGAGGAGCGAGACCAGGCGCGGACACATGGGGTCAATTCCAGTGACACATACCAACGGAACAGACGGAGACACCGTTTTATCTCGTCTGAAGATAAGAGTCCACGTCCACAAAGAGAGTTACGGTCCAAAAGAGCACGGCGAAGGAGATCTGAAAGCATAGAAGATCGAAGGAGCCCGGATAATAGGAACAACCATGGGAGAATGATAATTAAGAGCAGACTTGATCCAACAGGAGAGCCGACTGGTCAGCGAGATGTCACCTTACAAGAGCTATCAAGAAAGGTTTCAGCAATGGCACGAAGGTACGGTCGTAACGTATCTTCAGATGATGAGTCAGACAGCCCATTCATTGCTGATATTGCTCGCACCCAGTTCCCAGACAGATTTAGAATGCCAACCATTGAGCAATATAAGGAGAACAGGGACCCGAAAGAGTATGTTCACCGATTTCGCAACATCATGGCCCAGTATTCATCTAATGACGGGCTTTTATGCCTCACCTTCCCTCAAACGTTCGGTGATCTCGCCTCTAGGTGGTTTGGAAGACTTCCGCCCGGAAATATAAGCAGTTTCTCAAACCTCAGCAAGGCGTTCATAAGACAGTTCATGGGGAGCGTGCAAAGAAGGAAGTCACTCGCTCATCTATCAAATTTAAAACAGGAACACAATGAGTCAATCAAGAAGTACCTAGCAAGATTTGGTAAGGAAGTTGCTCAAATTGAAGATGCCAGCGATGTAGCTGTGATCGCCGCTTTCACCAATGGGTTACAAAGCGGGCGATTATCTTTTGACCTGCGAAGGGAGAGACCAAAAACTTATGAGGAGATGATGGAAATAGCTGGCGACTATGCATTAGCAGAAGAAGAGGAAGTAGCACAAGGGGGAAGCTATGTGCATGGACACAAACCAGACTCAAAATCGGATCGAAAGGATGACAAGAAGACGGTGTCACGTGATCGCCAGAGAGACAAGAAAGGCCAAAAGGGGCACTCGAGAGAAAGCAAAGGAAATCCTCGAGCCAGTAGGTTTCGAGGAAGGTACAACCATTACACCTCTTTAACCGGCGATCAAGAGGAGATATTTTCTGTGGTGGAAGACAAAGGACTCGCTAAATACCCTCGACAGCAGTCAGCGAATGCCAGGAGAGACACAACTAAGTACTGCCGATTCCACAAAGATCATGGGCATGAAACCTCAAAGTGTTTCTAGCTGCGTGACCACATTGAAAGTTTGATCAGAGATGGGCACCTGAAGGATTTTGCTTTGAAGGGAGATAAATATGGTGGTCGCCAGGATAACCGCCAAGGAAACGGGCAGGAAAGGAAAAGTCCAAGGGGGAACAGCCCTAACGCCACCATAAACACCATTTTCGGCGGACCTCATACTGGGAGAAGCAACCGAGAAAGGATGTCAGAAGTTCGAGAAGTAATGTATGAAAGCAGAAGTATGGAGATCAATTCCGTACAGAGAAGCCCCAAGAAGGGAAGAAAAGGACATGACCCTATAACATTTACAGCAGAAGACTCAGACGGGATAGATGCAAAACCTAACGATGCAATCATCGTGGGGGTTCGAATAGCCCATAGGGATGTCCTTCGGGTGATGATTGACAATGGAAGTTCAGCCGATATCTTAAGTGCCAGAGTATATGATGAGTTGCGGCTGGACAGAAAAGATCTCGAACCATTCCATGTACCACTAAAGGGATTTGGTGGCGCAGAAGTTAGGTCGTTAGGGACTGTTAAACTGCCGGTGAGATTTGGTACAACACCATGCCGGCGAACAATCCTTTTGGACTTTGTCGTGGTTGACATCCACAATTGGCCGTATAATGCTTTACTTGGCCGACCGTTTCTTAACAAAGCTCGAGCTGTCACTTCAACCCATGCATTGAAAATAAAATTCCCTACAGAATTTGGTGTCGGAGAATTGAGAGGGTCACAGGAGATGGCTCGCCGCGCCAACCTATCAATCTTCAAAGATAAAGCAGGGATGGAAACCTTAAACATATTCGAAGTGGACAGGGAGGTGCAGGAAGATAGTCCGGGAAACTTTGAACTGGACCCAAGGGACAAAACGAGCAGAGAGAAAGAAGAACCAACTGAGTCAGTTATTCTAGACGAAGCGGAACCAGACAAAACAGTAAAGATCGGAGCAAGGTTGGCTAAACAGGTTAAGAAAGATATGACAAACTTGTTGAAGGAATATAGGGGGATTTTCGCTTGGTGCCACGAAGACATGCCAGGGATTGATAGAAGTGTAATTTCGCACAATCTGGCTGTGAATGAGAAATGCAAGCCGGTTGTGCAAAAAAGGAGGAGTTTCAACCCAGAAAGAAGTGCAGCGATAAAGGAGGAAGTATCAAAATTGCTCGCCGCAAGGTCAATCAGAGAAGTTAAATACCCAGAATGGGTGGCGAATGTGGTCTTAGTTAAAAAGAAAAACAATCAATGGAGGATGTGCGTCAACTTTACTGATCTGAACAAAGCCTGCCCCAAGGATAGCTTCCCCGCTACCAAGGATTGACCAGTTAGTCGATGCAACAGCTGGACATGAAACGTTGAGCTTCATGGATGCATATTCAGGATATAACCAAATAAAGATGCACAAGCCAGACGAAGAGAAGACAACGTTCACCACAGATCAGGGGTTGTACTGTTACACGGTCATGCCATTCGGCCTAAAAAACGCTGGGGCAACTTACCAGCGCTTGGTCAACAGAATGTTCGCCAGACAAATCGGGAGAAATATGGAAGTCTACGTTGACGATATGCTAACAAAAAGCACCACAGCGGATAGACATACAGATGACCTGAGGGAAACATTCGACGTGTTGGTCAAGTATGGAATGAAGTTGAATCCAGCAAAATACGTATTCGGCGTACCATCTGGGAGGTTTCTCGGATATCAAGTACATCAAAGGGGAATAGAGGTGAACCCTGAAAAAATCCAAGCACTAGCAAAAATGGTCTCGCCAAGAACTCTGAAAGACGTTCAAAAACTCACAGGGTGCTTAGCATCGCTGAGCAGATTCATAGCCAAATCAACAGACCGATGCCTACCATTTTTCAAAGCTCTAAAAAAGGGAAAGGGAATCGAGTGGAATGAGGAGTGTGAAAAGGCTTTCCAAGCCTTGAAAGATTACCTGGGACAAGCACCGCTGCTATCAAAACCAGAAACAGGGGAAACATTGTACATGTATTTATCCGTCTCTGGAGCAGCCACAAGTTCCGTGCTAGTAAAACAGGAAGATGGGATCCAGAAGCCAATATACTACACCAGCAAAGCACTGTTGCCAGCCGAAACCAAATACTCGCCGACTGAAAAATTGGCACTAGCTCTAATAACAGCAGCGAGGAAACTGAGGCCATATTTCCAGGCTCATAAAATCAGAGTATACACCAACTGCCCGCTGAAGTTAATCCTACAGAAACCAGAAGTATCCGGTCGATTAACAAAGTGGGCAATCGAGTTAAGTGAATTCGATGTAGAGTACCTCCCAAGGACAGCAATTAAAGCCCAGGCAGTAGCAGACTTTGTAGCAGAGTTCACCGAACCAAACGTGGAAGTAGCGAGAATGATGGAGGAACAAAATAAAAAAATATTCAAATGGCAACTCCGCGTTAACGGCTCATCAAACACGCATGGCAGCGGAGCAGGGGTAGTAGTGTCAACCCCAAAAGGAGATTCAGTCGAATGTGCCTTGCGTTTTGACTTCAAAGCTACCAACAATCAAGCCGAGTACGAGGCACTCATAGCAGGTTTAAAAATTAGCACAGTCCTAGGAGCAGACGAAGTGGAAGTTTTTAGCGACTCTCAAGTTGTTGTCAATCAAGTACTAGATGAATACCAAGCAAGAGATGAGAGCATGATCACCTACCTGGAACTGGCAAAGGAACTATTAAAAAGATTTAAAGAATACAGGATTGTTCATGTCCCCCGAGAAGAAAACGAGAAAGCTGATGCCTTGGCCAAACTGGCATCTGCCACAATCAGCATCTGGCCCAAAAATATTTCTATGATTCGCTTATTGCAGCCGAGTATAGTTAAAACAAAGGAAGTTGGGGCAATCTTTGGCGAAAGGGACAGCTGGATCACACCAATCAAAGAATATCTCATCAATGATGTACTCCCAAGTAACCCGTTAGAAGCAAAGCGGCTGAAGTGCAGAGCTACAAGATACTCAGTACTCAATGGAGAACTGTACAAAAGGGGATACTCAAGGGCACTGCAGAGATGTGTTGGGCCTGAAGAAGCAGAAGGTATCCTGAGAAGCATACATAGTTGAAATTGTGGGAACCACGCCGGGGGCGCCAGTCTAGCCCACAAAACATTAAGGCAGGGTTTTTACTGGCCAACACTGTTCGCCGACTCCAAAAGGGTGGCAGCGAGATGTGAGGCTTGTCAGAAAATTGCTAATAACATCCGACAGCCACCTGAACTCTTGCAAAGTATTACCTCGCCTTGGCCGTTCGCCATGTGGGGAATTGACTTGATCGGCCCAATGCCAACAGCAACTGGAGGAGCAAAACATGCCATAGTAGCTGTGGATTATTTTACAAAATGGGTAGAAGCCGAGCCACTGGTACACATAACTGAAGCAAACACTGTGAGCTTTGTGAAGAAAAATATCCTTTACAGATTCGGGATACCAAACACCATCATCACGGACAATAGGACCCAGTTCGACGGGAGGAAATTCAGGGAGCTATGTGATAAGTACGGCATCAACAACTACTATGCCTCTCCAGCACACCCACAGACGAATGGCCAGACTGAAGCAGTAAACAAAATCATAAAACACAACCTGAAGGCTAAATTGGCAGTTAAAAAGGGTAGCTGGGCAGACGAATTACCATAGGTACTTTGGGCATACCGAACCACAGAAAGAAGTTCAATAGGCGAGACCCCATATTCCATGGCATATGGAGCTGAAGCTGTCATTCCCGTGGAAACATCTTTCTCTTCGCCGAGGGTGCAACTTTTTCAGCCAGAAATCAACATTGATATGCTAAAGTGTGGCCTAGATGAGTTAGAGGAAAGAAGAGAGCGCGCGCAAATAAGGAATACTGCGTACCAACATAGGGTAGCCAGATATTACAACTCACATGTGCGTGAAAGAAGGTTCTCGCTAGGCGACTTAGTGCTGAAAAGGGTGAACCAAGGAACAAAAGACAAAGCTGCAGGGTCACTCGCAGACAAGTGGGAGGGGCCTTATCAGATTACAGGCATAGCTGGCCACGGGGCATATCGCATCACTCGAGAAGGTTTTGGCGAACTACCCCGTCCATGCAATGCGCAGTATTTGAAGATATATTATCCATAACTTGAGGGTCAAATTTAGAATTGGTGTGAGCCTTTTATTTCTTCTTAGAACAGTTTTCGTTTTAGTATTTGTTTTCTTTTCTTTGTGATTATGTTAACAAAGTTGCAGGAATTATCCAAATAAAGAAGTAATTTATTACTGAGAAATCGCGACTTGACTCGCCAAATACAAAAGGATACTCATCGACATATGTCGATACCATTGCGTAAAGATGAGTTTCGTACTCGCAGCAATGAGAATAAGTGACAACTCAACAAAATTAAAAGCAAGCCAAAAGCGACTTAGTCGCCATAGCCCAAACTACAGAAATTGGGGAGGATACTCACCGACATATGTCGATACAATTGCGTAAAGACGAGTTTCGTACTCGCAGCAATGAGAATAAGTGACAACTCAACAAAATTAAAAGCAAGCCAAAAGCGACTTAGTCGCCATAGCCCAAACTACAGAAATTGGGGAGGATACTCACCAACATATGTCGATACCATTGCGTAAAGACGAGTTTCGTACTCGCAGCAATAAGAATAAGTGACAACTCAACAAAATTAAAAGCAAGCCAAAAGCGACTTAGTCGCCATAGCCCAAGCTACAGAAATTGGGGATCGCCCCACGATGAGAAAAACTTGGTGTGGGCAAATACGCCCTGAATAAGCACCAAGTACGCCAAAATCCAGCAATGGCAGCTGAATAAATAAAAACATGTTAAAAACTTGGTGTATGGTCGGATACGTCCTGACAAACACTAAGTACGCCAAAATCCAGCAATGGCAGCTGAATACAAAATAAATTAAAAACTTAGTGAAACGCTAAGTACGCCAAAATCCAGCAACGGTAGCTGAATACAAAATAAATTAAAAACTCAGTGAAACGCTAAGTACGCCAAAATCCAGCAATAGCAGCTGAACAAAGAAAAAATTTATAACTTCTTATAAATAAAGTTATTTACAGTTAAAGAATTAAGAATGAAAATACAAAAAAGTCAACTAGCTGCAGGAGGGCCCTCGCTATCTTCCTCATCTTCGATCTCCTCGTCTGAAGGCCAAGCGACTTCCTCATCCCCCTCTGGCATAAAACGCTCATAATCCCTTCCAGCAACAGGACCCAAGTCAGGCTCGGCACCAGAACCAGAAAAGTTGCCCTTCCGACCCGAATAATAAGTATTGAAGGTACGTTTGCTGGGGATTTCTAAATGCATAGGGTGAGGTTCAGTCATGTTGTAGCGACAGTGGGCTTTCCAACGTTTTATCTGCTCTTTTATCGAGTCCACTCCGCTGGCCATATGCTGTTGAAAAGACCAGTCGAAACGCCCCAGAGCTTTCTCATTGGAGTGATCCTTCATGGCGAAGAATTTCTTCGCCTGCCTCATGCCCTTTTCAAATTCACGCAATAAAAGCGCATCATAGGCGGGGGATCTCTTGAAACGATCAACCGATTCAGCCTCCAGCACAGCCTTGAGATCGTTCAGAATAACTTCATGCTAGGACAACTGGTTGCGCAAGTCCAAGGCTTCACGCTCAGCTTTCTCCTTCGCCTCCTCAGCTAGTTGCTCAGCCTCAAAACGTGCTGCGAGTGATTCTTGATTAGCAGAGAGTTGCTCTCGCAGCAAACGAATCTCTTCCTCAGCAGCAGCTAATTTATCTTCAGCGACAAGTTTAGCTGAAAGATAGCCATCCGCAGATTCCCTCATCTGAGCAAGACGCTGAGTATGGATTTCCTCAGCAGAGAGTTTCTCAGCGGCCAAAATAGAAGTCTGTTCCCGCAGGTGTTTCACATCCCTTGAAAGGAAATTCCCTCGCCTGTAAGCGTCGGTCAACTCAGACATCATCTAAAAAAGAAAAACAGTCAAGTCAGGAAACATACGGGTGAAAAACGCAAAACACGAATATCGCAAGAGACTCACCAGGGACTGACAATCAAAGAAAAATTCCATCTTCTTGTTGCAGGATTTGCTCTTCATGCGCTCCCAACCCTCATCAATATAAACATTGTTATTCATTATATGTGAGCAGATCTCTGCAGCCGTGAAATCTGAAAGGGACACACACCCTTCTCCCTCACCAACTCCGGTTGGATCCACGGGAGGAACTTCACGGGCAATACCCGAACCTGACGCAAAAGCCCCAGTTTGCTTCGATGGCCCCGACCTATCAGCTGGCCCCGGTTGACCAGATGGCCCAGGCTGATCAGCAGATGACACGTTCGGCTCATCTACAGTCGCTGGAGGAGAAACTGCACCAGTTGGAGAGACAGCAGGAACATTCAATTCGCTAACCCTTTCAGGAGGTGGAGACGCTACCTCACTCATCCCTTCAGCAGGGGCTTCAGGCACAGTTGGATGAGTGGAAGGAATTCCGGTGAACACGGCTCTATCAGCACCCTCCTCGTCAGAAGAAACGACATACTGCACGACTCTTGATGCCCACTTCAAAGGTCGAGAAGTATGGTCAGGGGTACCCTCAGCCGGGCGTTTTCCTCTACCAGTCCTAGGAGTTAGATCATTCGCAGGATCCAGAGGAATTTCAGGGACATCCGCGTCAAAAATAGGAGTATTACGGACTGGCTCTAAAACTCCAACTTTTTCTTTTCCCTTGCGACTGGAGGTAGCTGCAGGAGTGGTCGCAGCAGAGGTATTCGCAGCAGGAATGTTCACAGCAGCCTCTGTGTACACAGGGGGTTGTTCCGATTCAACCCCACCCTCAGGAATATCACCAACTTCCTCGCCATCGGAGGGATCGCCGCCATCCGGACTAGCAAGTCCTTCCTTGGCCAAACCAGCAGCATGTCTTCTACTGGTTGCCTCAGAATTCTTTACTGCCCGGGCGTGTTGATCACAAACTATGTCAAAATCGCACACTGCAAGAAAAATAAACAAAGTATCAACCAACAGAATAAGATAGTAAAACAAAGAAGGAGTGGACAAAGACTTACAGCGAGGAAGCCTTGCATGTAGGCGTGTGAAAATCCCCTCGGAAATCATTTTTTCCTCATCCAAGAGGAAGGACCTATCCCTTTCTCTCAAAGGGAGGACAGCTGCTGCGGCGAGGTGAGAAACCTCTCTATTCAGTAAAACTGGGGTCGCCTTCAACCAAGCTTCAGGCGATGTGAAGTGCCTGGGAACCTTCTTCGCCAAGAAATTGTGGCGACTACTGGCAGGCAAATCACGACCCCACTCGCCATCAACGAAAAACCAGCTGTTCTTCCACCTCTTGTTCGAAGTAGGAAAACCCCAGATGAACCCCTTTTTCTTCTCATCACCGGAGATTTCTACTTGACCGGGGTTCGCCACACCCTCAGGAATCCAGTTCTCCACGGGTGAAGAGATAAGGAAATACGTACCACCATGGCCCGCTTGCCTTAGCGTGTAAAAATGGCGGATTTCACGGGGAGTAGGGGGCCCGTAACCCTTCAACTTCCACATGAGGCACATGCACATCAATATTCTATAGCTATTTTGAGCGAGCTGTGCCGGCGCAATTTGAGCCTCCGCAAGAAATCTGGCGATGAAAGGCTAGAGAGGGAGAGTCACCCCGCAGCTAAGCATGGCCCCGTAAATAGCGACTGTATTTTTGGGAGGATTCCACATAGCCCGGTCGCTAGGTAAAATGAGATTCACCGAGTCTGGCAGGTTAAAACGACTCTTGTATTTGCAAAGCTCAACCTCGCCGACCACGTTTACCTCCGTATCAAAAGAACACGGATGGTTTGGCGAAAAGCGTAGCCTATCCCTCTGATGGTCTTCAACATCGGAGTCGACAATCGTCTGCGCATCCAGCAGAGATTCACGTGGAACCCTAGAAGCGCGTCGTCTGCTACTCGTTGGTCTAGAAGATTTCGGCATTGTTGGAGAACCGCTGTTAGAAGACGAAGGAGAGATGTTAGGGATAAAAACATCTCCAGAAGACGGAACATAAATAGAAATTGGGACCGGAGAATCTGGACGAAAATTACGAATCAGAGATTCAATTTTGTCCGCGGTACTTTTATCACCAAGCTCCATGGCTTGCATCATTCGATTAAAAAGAGAAGAGCGTAAAGAAGGGTCCATGGGAACTCACCGGAAAACCCTAGATTCGCGGAAGATTCGTGGAGAGGCAGGAATAATCGATTCCGGTAAAACCGTCTGACAAATAGAAAGCACAGGGAAAGGACTGTAGCAAGCACTCGAAGGAACAAGGTGGAGAAGAACGAAGGATCAAACTGTTCTCTTTTTGCTTTGAGAAAACCAGTGGAGAAATAAAATGGAATGAATGAAATGGAGAAAAGAAACTGAAACAAATAATAGCACGGTGTGTATAAAGCTATCTAGAGGGGGGGGGTGAATAGATTTTACGCTTTTTACCCAATTTTTCGTGTTAGTCAAAATTACGAAAATGCCCTCAAGATAATATAACCAAGCAATTGTAATATGGTGCGGAAATTAAAACAACACTTGGTTTTTACGTGGAAACCCTCACGGGAAAAACCACGGGCTATGTAAGTAAGCCACACTCGAACCTCGAATCCACTAAATGTGCAAACGATTACAACCTAATCCCGGAAGTAATCACACACCTACCTAATCCCGGTATGAGTGAACCTAGTCCAATTTGCTTGCGTTCTAAGCAACCTAATCCCGGATGCTACACACAAGACTTACTTTCTCTTTGAAGAGAATACAACCCTAAGTGAATATATGTGAATATCCAAAATGCAACATAGAGCAAGGGAAACCCTATATGCTTATCTAAGATGATTAATATGCAATTAAGTATAATCCTAGATATCAAAACTAAATGACATGTCAATTAGTTTAGCTAATCAATATTAAGCACAAAACCTAATATGCAAGCACAATATAAAATCTCAAACATACATCATACTCATCTCAATATTGTATCTAAAGCATACAAAATAACAAACAAGTAATTAATTGAGATTGCTAGATAAGAGAAACACAAAACATGTAAGATATTAGTGAAAAGCTTACCAAGCAAAGTATGATGAAGATTCCATGCTAGATGACATCTAGATGATCTAAGATGATGCTAGATGATGATTGATGATCATGAAAAAGTGTTTGAGAATCAAGAATGGAGTTCTTGGAATTTTTCTTCTCTTTGAAAAATATCCTAAGTATGAATTCTGAATATGAACTCTCTTGATTGACCTAAAGTCAAAGTGGCATATATATAGGGGGCCAAATCAAAGTGTGGTCGTTTAAGTAAGTTTCAAAGAAACGCGCCAATCGGCGGTTTCAATCGGCGGCCAGGCCGCCGTTAATGACCGCCGAATTGAGCTCGTGAAGAACAGAGCATAAACGGCGGTTCATTCGGCGGTTTCGTGACCGCCGATTCCAACCGCCGAAACAGAACAGAGAGATCAAAATCAACCAGGTATGAACGGCGGTTTCGAACGGCGGTTTCATGCCCGCCGTTTCAACCGCCGAATTAGACCGAGAGATAAATCAATCAGGTCTTGAAACGGCGGTTTCGAACGGCGGTCGTGACCGCCGATATTAACCGCAGAAAAGCTTCAGACCAATCTGGACTGAAACGGCGGTTTCATTCGGCGGCCAGGCCGCCGATCATAACCGCCGATCACCTAGATAGGTGAAAACCAAGGAGAAGCCAAGGGCATTCTCCATAGGCGGTCCTCGCGCTAAACCAAGCACATTCTCGTGCATGCGCGGACGTTTCCGAAAGTTATCGGGAAACGAATTAACACAACAACAAGACACAATAACACACAACAAAATATAATAAATAAGTGCAAGTGTGAATTGTGACAAATGAAGAGAATGCACACATATGCAATGAATGTTTAGTGTGTGTGTGCTTCTAAATCTCTTCAAAGAAAGGTAAGCACATAGAAATTTACCTTCGGTGCTTATCAACACGAGGTCTTCAAAGGGCTTCGAACCAGAAGACCGATACTTAGGCTACCCTTACAAAGAACCCCCACATATGGTTTGATCACGAAATAAGCCAATTAAAAACAACGGGAATCCTTACAATCTCCCCCTTTGGCTATTTCGTGACAAATCCATCACTCACAATGATTCCTCACAAAAAAAAGAAACTACGGGACTATAATGATATTCTACATTACAAAGAGATAAGCTAATGCAACTTGAAATCTTCAATCCTCTTGTAGAATAAACAATCCCTGAAAAGAGTTTCTAACATTTCTAATACAAGAAAAGTGTGAGATTAATCATGTGAGAACAATACCAAGCATTTGCATTTTTAGAATTTAGGCACAACATTACCAAATGTATGCAATGTATGATAAATGCAATGCTCCCCCTCAACGGGTTACTCCCCCTCAATGTATGTTCTCCCCAAAGTGTACAATAGCTTCTATATTTTGCACCTCCCCTTACCATATCCTACTCCCCCTTTTTGTCATGATATAGGCAAAGGAGTAGTCCCCAACCGGGTCACTCATAGCAACGAGAGATAGAAGCATGCAAGATATGCATATACATATAAGTCACTTTATGCACTTCAATTAATTTGAGAGAAACAAGGAGATTTATTTTGAGAAAATGTGTGAATCCAACATGCTTTGCATACAAGACATATAGCATTCAAGTCCAAAATACAATGGTATTTGGCAAAGCAAATGACAAAGGTTTCTAATAAGAATTCAAACCAATTTCACCAATGTCATGGGAAAAGCAAGGATATAGAGATTATGGATTTCAATTTAAGAGCAACTATATCCAACTTTATAAGCGAAACATGGCATGAGCGACTTTGCACCCTATTTGATTTTTCCGGATAAAATTATCCGTATGATAGTAACCATGTTCAACTAATAAAGAAAGAGAGACATTTGGAATGTAAATTCCTTTGAATGGATACAAGATCCTTTATTCATTTTGAGTCTCATAAGTTTTCACACAAGTTTTGCATTTTTAAGAATATGCAATCATCAATTCATGCTTTTCATGTGAGCATGTTTTATGAATTTCATGCTTTTTCATTTGTCATTAGCATGTTATTAAAGAATCATCATGTCATGGAGATAATCATAGGTCATTCAAATCATACTTCCAATGTAAATCTCCTAGTCCAAAAATGCATGTTTGAACATAAATATGACATGGATTGTAGACAAGCAAGGTTCACACTTATGGAATATTAAAACATATATACATATGTACAACCAAGCTTACTCAAGCAATATAAAAGAAGAGGCATAAGATATTTCAAATTTTTTGCAAGATACAAGAATGCAAAATAGCTCTCTTTGCTTGAGTTCCCCATATGGGGTCAATCATAGAACATCACTCCACAAGACATACCCCAATAGATCTACTAAGAGTTTTAAATCGAGTAGCATCTAAGGGTTTAGTAAATAGGTCCGCAAGTTGATCATTAGTACCTACATGTTCAAGTACTATGCATTTATTTTCAACAAGCTCTCTAATGAAGTGATGGCGGATGTCAATATGCTTAGTTCTAGAATGTTGCACCGGATTCTTGGAAATATTAATGGCACTCATGTTATCACAAAAGAGAGTGAGAGTACCTTGGTTGAATCCGTAATCCACTAGCATTTGCTTCATCCACATAAGTTGAGTGCATCCACTCCCCGCGGCTATGTACTCGGCTTCCGCCGTGGACAAGGAAATCGAGTTTTGCTTCTTGCAAAACCAAGACACCAAGTTGTTGCCTAGAAAGAAGCAACCGCCCGATGTGCTCTTCCTATCATCACAATTTCCTGCCCAATCCGCATCACTATATCCTACAAGACTAGGATTAGTGTCAAATGAGTACCAAATCCCATAGTTGGAAGTCCCATTCACAAAGCGAATGACTCTCTTAACCGAAGAGAGATGGGACTCCTTGGGATCGGATTGGTACCTAGCACAAACTCCTACACTAAAAGATATATCGGGCCTACTTGCGGTCAAATAGAGCAAGCTCCCTATCATGCCACGATATAAGGTTTGGTCCACACTTTTACCGCTAGCATCCTTGCTTAGCTTCAAAGTGGTGCTCATAGGAGTGTCACAATGTTTGGCTTTTTCAAGACCAAACTTCTTCACAAGGTTTTTGGCATATTTGGCTTGGGTTATGAAGATCCCATTATCTAGTTGCCTAATTTGCAAACCTAGGAAGTAATTAAGCTCACCAACAAGACTCATCTCAAATTCATGAGACATAACATCAACAAATTGTTGGACTTTGGTGTTGTTGGTGGAGCCAAACACTATGTCATCAACATATATTTGAGCTATGAAAAGCTCATCATTGTCTCTCTTGATGAATAGTGTCTTGTCAACACTACCTCTTGTGTAGTCATTGTCAACAAGAAATTGAGTGAGGCGCTCATACCAAGCCCTCGGTGCTTGTTTCAACCCATATAGTGCCTTCTTGAGGCGATAGACATGGTTGGGGTGGTGTGCATCCACAAACCCCTTGGGTTGTTCAACAAACACTTCCTCTTGCAAGAAGCCATTGAGGAAGGCACTCTTGACATCCATTTGGTGCAATTTGAACTTGTGCACACAAGAAATGGACAAGAGAAGCCTAATAGACTCTAAACGGGCAACGGGAGCAAATGTCTCCTCAAAGTCGATACCCTCAATTTGAGAGTACCCTTGTGCTACAAGTCTAGCCTTGTTCCGCACTATGTTGCCATCCTCATCGGATTTGTTCCTAAATATCCATTTAGTGCCTATGACATTAGTGGTCTTAGGCCTAGGAACTAGAGTCCAAACCTCATTCCTTTCGAATTGGTTTAGCTCTTCTTGCATGGCAAGAACCCAAAATTCATCATGTAAGGCTTCTTCAACCTTTTTGGGTTCAATTTGAGAGGTGTAGCAAGTATAGCTAATAAGATTAGCAAGTTGACGTCTAGTCCTAACACCCTCATTAACATCTCCAATAACATCCTCTTTGTTATGGAGTCTTCTAACCCATGGAGCGGGTTCATTAGAGTCCAAGTTAGGAACTCTAGTAATGGGTTGTGTGACTTCATTAGATGTCCCAACATTGGGAGTCACCACAACCCTCTCCAAAGGAGTGTCATCCTCTAGAACATCCTCCTCCTCATGGTCATTAGACTTGAGCCTAGTATCATCAATGACCACATTTGATGATTCCATGACGGTTCGAGTCTTCAAGTTGAAAACTCTATAGGCTTTACTATTCAAGGCGTAGCCAATAAAGATACCCTCATCACTCTTAGCATCAAACTTGCCAAGTTGATCACGGTCATTTAAAATGTAGCATTTGCTTCCAAATGTGTGGAAGTAGCTAACATTTGGCTTCCTACCCTTCCATAGCTCATAGGAGGTGTTTCTAGAACCGGGCCTTAGGAACACACGATTTCCTATATAGCAAGCCGTATTGATGGCTTCGGCCCATAGGTTCCTAGGGACATTGTTGCTAAGCAACATCACTCGGGCCATCTCTTGGAGGACCCTATTTTTCCTCTCAACAACTCCATTTTGTTGAGGTGTCCTAGGAGCCGAAAACTCATGGGAGATGCCTAAGCTATCACAAAAGCTTTCAAAAGAGGCATTCTCAAACTCTCTCCCATGGTCACTTCTAATCCGTTTAATGCTTCTAATGTTAGATTTCATTTCATTTTGTAATTTAGTACAAAGCATTTTAAACTTATCAAAAGTTTCGGATTTTTCTCTAAGAAAGTATGTCCATGTAAATCTAGAGAAATCATCAACACATACAAAAATGTATCTCTTTCCACCCAAACTTTCGGTTTGCATGGGACCCATGAGGTCCATGTGGAGAAGCTCAAGAGGCTCCTTGGTGGTGAGATACTTACCCTTTTTGTGCATGCTTTTAGTTTGCTTTCCTTGTTGGCAAGGTCCACAAACACCATTGGCTTTCTTCCCAAGCTTAGGGAGGCCACGCACACACTCGAACTTTCCAAGGGTCCGTAGATCCCTAAAGTTCATGTGGCCAAGTCTTTCATGCCACAACTCAATTTGCTCATCCATGGACACATTGTTTGAGACTATTCTAGCTTCAAGACAATAGCAATTGTCGCTAGATCTCATACCTTTCAATAAGGTTTGTCCATCGGGCTTTAGGATTGAGCAATCATCTTTACAAAACAAGACGGAATATCCTTCATCACTTAGATGTGAAATGCTTATTAAATTGGCTTTCAAGCCATCAACAAATAAAGCATCGGATAAGGAGGGTAATCCGGGAACGGAAATGGTTCCTTTCCCTACAACTTTCTTTTTGGATCCATCACCAAAAGTGACATATCCACCTTCCTCCATAACAAGAGTCTCGAAGAAACTCTTGTTTCCCGTCATGTGCCTAGAGCACCCACTATCTAGATACCAAAAATTAGAAGAATTTGCCTTCAAGGCTATTTGAGCAACATGGCAAACAATGTCATTCTTTCTAATCCACCTAGAAACAATCTTAGCTTTCTTAGTGGTTTTTGGTATATGGGCTCTAGATGTCCTAGGATCATGCATAATAATATTATCATTCCTAGGAACATGCATCATGGCTCTTTTCTTTTTCTTCTCTATCATGCTTCTAGTTTTGCACATTTTTATATATCGAAAGCAATGTGGTCTAATATGACCATCAAATCCACAAAAATGACATATAGGAGTGAAATAAGGAATCATACCTTGTCCTTGTCTTTGTGGATGAAAGGGTTCAATCCTTCTTCGTTGTTGAACCGGTCTTGGTTGCTTCCTAGCTTGAGGTTGCATGATAGGTCTCTTTCCTTTGTGAGCCATTTGAGGAGGAATGTTGGCTTGAGAGACCCTAGGGGGTTGAGCTTGAGGTTTCCTTCTTGGACCCATCTTCACTTGTGCATTAGAGCATTGTCCTACTTCTAATTTCTTTCTAGGAGCTTGCACAAATGAAGTTTCTTCTTTCTTCAAGCTCTTGACAAACACGGTCTTGTTAGAGGTAGAGATCTTCTTGTCATCTTCATACCCAAGACCCCTCTTGTCACATGGACTCTTTCCAACACCAAGCATATGGTCAAGCTTCTTGGTGCTAGAATCCATCCTAGTCATAGAATTTCTAACTTCTTCAAGCTCACTCTTTAGACTTTCTTCATTCCTCCTAGATAAAGCTAACTCCTCTCTTAGCTTATCTTCTATCTTCTTGAATTTTTCCACTTGTTCACCTAAGTGGTCATTATGAGATGCAAGCTCAAGATTTTCTTCTCTCAACATCTTGATCTTTCTTGTGCTCTTGATTGCTAAATCATTAAACTCGGCATGGCATTTAGCAAGCACCTTTTTCTCCACAAAACTACTTATGGAGTTAGATGAGGAATCACTTTCTTCTTCACTTGAGTCATTTTCCTCTTGACTCATTTCCTCTTTCTCACTACCACTTTTGCTCTTATGTGAGGAGGCAAAAGCTAGGAGGTTAGCCATGAGCTCTTCTTCACTTGAAGACTCATCTTCCTCATTGGAGTCATCACTACTCCCACTCCAAGTGGCGGCCATCACTTTGCTCTTCTTCTTATCATTGTGATTAGCACATTCGGGGGCAAAGTGACCAATCCCACCACATTCAAAGCATCGGACCCCTTTCCTTTCGGTCCTCTCTTGTCTAGGCTCAAACTTCTTGAAGGAACTCTTTTTCTTCAAATCTTGTCCTCTTGACCCAAATCCCTTCTTCTTCTTGAACCCCATAACCTTGTTGAACCTTTTCACAAATAAGGCAAGGTCTTCATCCGATTCATGCTTTGCCTCCTTTGCATCCTTAGATGCTTTCAAAGCTATTCCTTTAGACTTCTTAGGAGGAGTAGTGGTGCTAGGAGCCTTCCTAGACTCATATGCAAGGAGACGCCCAATCACCTCACTTGGCTTCATATCCATGTAGCCACTATTTTCTTCTATGGCCGTCACCTTGGATTCAAACCTATCGGGGAGAGATCTCATAATTTTTTGCTTGACTCTCCTATCCGAATACGGGTCTCCGAGTTGATGGCTTTGATTTACAATATCCATCAATTTGATTTCGAAGTCATTGAAGCATTCATCCTCTCCCATCCTAAGTAGCTCAAACTGAGTTTGGAGGACTTGAAGCTTGGACTCCTTCACCACCTCGGTTCCCTCATGTGCAACTAGAAGGATGTCCCATGCCACTTTGGCAATCTGAGTATTCTGAATAAGCTTGTACTGATTCTCATCCATAGCACACATAATGGCATGCATAGCCTTCCTATTCCACTTAGAAGCCTCAAACTCTTGCGCGTTCCATTGCGCCTTAGGCTTCAAAACATCTTGTCCTCCACCATCGGGAGTCATCATAGGGAGATCATATCCGTCTTCCACCGCCATCCATGCACGGTCATGAATTTGGCATATGTAGGATTCCATCTTCCCTTTCCATTGGGAATAGTTCAATCCGGTAAGAAGTGGAGGCCTTGTGCTAGAAGCTCCTTCGTGGCCACCACCATTTCCACCGTTTCCACTCATAGTGTTTATGAATGAATGAAATGAATGCAAATGTATGAATGATCAAAAATCACACAAAATGCAAAACACACCAAAATAAGCAAGGATCACCTATGTATGTCTAGGAACCCGCTCTGATACCAATTGAAACAAATAATAGCACGGTGTGTATAAAGCTATCTAGAGGGGGGGTGAATAGATTTTACGCTTTTTACCCAATTTTTCGTGTTAGTCAAAATTACGAAAATGCCCTCAAGATAATATAACCAAGCAATTGTAATATGGTGCGGAAATTAAAACAACACTTGGTTTTTACGTGGAAACCCTCACGGGAAAAACCACGGGCTATGTAAGTAAGCCACACTCGAACCTCGAATCCACTAAATGTGCAAACGATTACAACCTAATCCCGGAAGTAATCACACACCTACCTAATCCCGGTATGAGTGAACCTAGTCCAATTTGCTTGCGTTCTAAGCAACCTAATCCCGGATGCTACACACAAGACTTACTTTCTCTTTGAAGAGAATACAACCCTAAGTGAATATATGTGAATATCCAAAATGCAACATAGAGCAAGGGAAACCCTATATGCTTATCTAAGATGATTAATATGCAATTAAGTATAATCCTAGATATCAAAACTAAATGACATGTCAATTAGTTTAGCTAATCAATATTAAGCACAAAACCTAATATGCAAGCACAATATAAAATCTCAAACATACATCATACTCATCTCAATATTGTATCTAAAGCATACAAAATAACAAACAAGTAATTAATTGAGATTGCTAGATAAGAGAAACACAAAACATGTAAGATATTAGTGAAAAGCTTACCAAGCAAAGTATGATGAAGATTCCATGCTAGATGACATCTAGATGATCTAAGATGATGCTAGATGATGATTGATGATCATGAAAAAGTGTTTGAGAATCAAGAATGGAGTTCTTGGAATTTTTCTTCTCTTTGAAAAATATCCTAAGTATGAATTCTGAATATGAACTCTCTTGATTGACCTAAAGTCAAAGTGGCATATATATAGGGGGCCAAATCAAAGTGTGGTCGTTTAAGTAAGTTTCAAAGAAACGCGCCAATCGGCGGTTTCAATCGGCGGCCAGGCCGCCGTTAATGACCGCCGAATTGAGCTCGTGAAGAACAGAGCATAAACGGCGGTTCATTCGGCGGTTTCGTGACCGCCGATTCCAACCGTCGAAACAGAACAGAGAGATCAAAATCAACCAGGTATGAACGGCGGTTTCGAACGGCGGTTTCATGCCCGCCGTTTCAACCGCCGAATTAGACCGAGAGATAAATCAATCAGGTCTTGAAACGGCGGTTTCGAACGGCGGTCGTGACCGCCGATATTAACCGCAGAAAAGCTTCAGACCAATCTGGACTGAAACGGCGGTTTCATTCGGCGGCCAGGCCGCCGATCATAACCGCCGATCACCTAGATAGGTGAAAACCAAGGAGAAGCTAAGGGCATTCTCCATAGGCGGTCCTCGCGCTAAACCAAGCACATTCTCGTGCATGCGCGGACGTTTCCGAAAGTTATCGGGAAACGAATTAACACAACAACAAGACACAATAACACACAACAAAATATAATAAATAAGTGCAAGTGTGAATTGTGACAAATGAAGAGAATGCACACATATGCAATGAATGTTTAGTGTGTGTGTGCTTCTGAATCTCTTCAAAGAAAGGTAAGCACATAGAAATTTACCTTCGGTGCTTATCAACACGAGGTCTTCAAAGGGCTTCGAACCAGAAGACCGATACTTAGGCTACCCTTACAAAGAACCCCCACATATGGTTTGATCACGAAATAAGCCAATTAAAAACAACGGGAATCCTTACAGAAACGATCGGGCCTTAAAAAGAGGGAGTTTCGAAATTCAAAAAAAAAAAGAAATCAAGTAAAAAGATATGCAATTAATGAGAATGACAGCCACAGTGGCCAGCCGCAATAGCCACCATCAGAAAATAGACACGTGACATCTCGGGGAAAGCCAAGCGGTCAAAATGTCTCTTCATCCGTCAGGTAAATAGGTGCGTCAACAATTATGTGGACCAAGTTGAAAGCTTGCACCAGAAGAATCAATTAATCAATACAGCGCGTGACAAAAAGGAAAGAAGGAGGTATTACAAAATGCATCGAAACCTTGTAAGTATAAAAATAAATACTACTCGCAGAGACAAACGAAGTAAGAAGAACAAATCATTCGCCCAGCTCGGAGTATTCATAGGGGTATTGTTGTATGCATAAATTCGCCAACCCGACGCGTCATCAAAAAGAGTCAATAAAGATCGCCACGTCACTCGTTGACCAGATCAATAAAGGAAATGTGACAAGTCAATGTCAAAGTACCTCGAAACCAAAAGTCAGAAACACGCTCGCCGAAACTGGATATGTACTCGCCGAATCTAGATATATGGTCGCCGAAGAAACGAAACCCAGAAATAAATGTACTCGCTGCATCAGCATACTGGGCCTAAACCGACTCGGCAGAAACACGGAAATAAACCCTACACTTTAGAAAACCCATAAACAACAAGGAATCAAGGAAGGAAAATGTGAAAACCTATCTGTATCCGTAACAACGTGGGATTCCCAGTACGAATCTGAAAGGAGATCCTACTACGAGTAGGACTAAAATCAAGGGAAAAACCCTAAATATCATGTATAAATAGAACGACCTATCCCTCGAGAAGGGGGTTCAGAAAAAAGAGAGAAAAGAGAGGAACTGTAAGAGAGATCTAAGCGTGTAATAAGGCAACGAAAACCTAGTATTATTTTTCTGCCCTCAGGGGCGCCGTGGTTTTTTCCCGTTCAAGGGTTTTCCACGTAAAATCTGTCTTTTGCATGCCTTCTTAATTTTCTTGTTTATATTAAACTGATATAATTGTTGAGTGCGTGGCAATCCAAAAATCACCGTCAACAGTTACTTTTTGAAATCGTGCCTTTTTGAACTGAAATCATGCCTTTTTTAATGGTTTGTGATTATTAATTTGATAGCCTCATGAATCGGGTTAGAATAGTAATATTTTACAACGATCGATGTGAGCAGTTACCTGACGGAAGTCAGAGATTCTTTGGATCCGATAATCGAGGAATGTATGTGTCAAAGAATTTGACTTACGAATAATTGGTGGCGATCGTGCATACTATTGTGAACTATGATGTAAACAAATACAACGTTGATTTGTCATCAATATCAATCGTTCCTGGCAATACGTGTCGCACATTTATAGGAAATGATGACGATGTCCAGTTTATGCTAGGGGAAGATCGAGTGATCCTTCAAGTATGTGTTAGTCTAACTGAGCCGACAGTTGGAGATGTGGTAAGGAATGATATTCCTCCACTTGAAAATACCCAACAATTAGGATCCTTTAGTGGTATCAACCAAGTGTTCATCTAAAGGAGTGCCAGCGAAGGTGGGGGAAACATGTGTGGTGTACCACAGGTTGCGATCGACGTCGCAGATACAGTTGAGCCTCAATTTGGTAATGTGTTTGGTTGTCGAATTGAGCAGTACGATGCATAATACAATGAGCAGAACAATTACAATTACCTAAACCATGAGGTAGATAATGAAGCAAATAATGAACAGGTTGATGATCTGCAAAATGCGGATGAAGAGCCTGCACAAATGCAAACACATGGTAGACGTGTAGAAGGAGTTAGTGGCACTGTACCAGATATGCCTGGGACTTCCGAGGTCCGTTATAATGTGACAGCATCTGAATCTGTTAATGCGACAACTTGGGTTATTCCGGGAGCAGATTCATACTCGTTTGGTACTGGTAGAAGCAGCACCTTGGCAGTGCAAGAACCGAGAACCATGAGTTATAAAGGTCAATTTTTTCCGATTAAAAAGGATTTGAAGAGGCTAGTTGGCCATTTTGCAATGCATCAGAACTTTGAATGGAAGGTGAAAAGGTCCAATAAGACAACTTTATATCTGGTTTGCATCATTGACGACTGTACATGGAAATTAAGAGCGGTAAGGAGAGAAGAAGGGACTTACTTTCAAGTCAGAAGTTTTGTCAATGAACACACTTGTCTCTTGGAGGAGATTCACCGTCGCCATCGACAAGCTAGTGCAGTCACAATCGGAGAAGTCGTTGCACCTAGACTTCAACAAACCGATGGTCGTCTCATGCGTCCAAATGACATAATGGCCGATATGAAAACAATGTATGGCATCCAAATTATGTACAGTAAGGCACATGATGCCCTGCAATATGCATTGTCATTGACCTATGGAATGCATGAAGAAGAAGAAAGTTTCCAACTACTGCCATTTTTTGGATACGTTCTGGAACAGTAAAATCCTGGCACAATCACAGACTTACAGTGTGTAGACGATGGTAAATTCCTATACTTTTTCATGTCGTTAGGGTCCTCAATTAGAGGTTTTCAGAGGTGTATGCGTCATGTGATTGCAGTTGATGGTACCCATTTAAAGGGAAGATTCAGGGGTACAATGTTTGTGGCAACTGCACAAGATGGAAACGAGCAGGTGTATCCAATTGCTTTTGGGTACGGTGACTCAGAAAACAACCTTTCATGGGAGTGGTTTTTGGAATGCTTGAGAGGTGCCCTTGGTCATATAGATGATCTGGTTTTCATTTTCGATCATCATGCAAGCATTAAAGCAGGGATTTCTAAAGTGTTCCCTTATGCAACCCATACCATATGTTGCTGGCATTTTAGTGAAAATATGAAGAAGCGATTCCACAGAAAGGATGTTGCCGACATAATGAATAACGCTACTAGGTCGTACAGGGAAATCCAGTACAATCGCCACATGGAGGAGTTACGTAAGCTGCATAAGGGTGCATACGATTATGCCATTGATGTCAGTCCACACAAGTGGTCCCGCGTTCACTGTCCCCAAAGAAGGTACAGGTTGATGACCACAAATGTTGCAGAGTGCAAAAACTCATGCCTAAAATTTGCACGGCAACTGCTACTGATGACATTGGCAGAGTTCATTCGGAATATGCTACAAAAGTGGTTCAACGATCGTCATGCAAATGCACGATCCATGCGTCATCGATTGACTGACGCAGCACATCTTGTGATCCTCAAATGTGTCGAGAAGTGCGGTTATATGACCGTAAATGCAGTTGACTGAAACATATTCTCCGTCAGACACAAGGGAAAATAGTGGACGGTTGACTTAGCACGAAAGACATGCACATGCAACAAATTCCAAATGAACTTTTTACCATGTTCACACTCACTCGCAGCGGCAAGGTACATGACTCTGTCCAGTTAACGTTTTATATTACCTAAACGTGAATCTCACTGTTTTCATTGTTGCAGGGAGCGGAATTTGGATTTCACATCTCTATGTGCGGACTACTACAAGAGGGAGACACTTATTGATGCATGCTCAGTTCCTATAATGCATGTTGGCCATCCTTCTTCATGGGTTGTGCCATCCGACATCGCAGCGCGGGTTGTTTTAAATCTAAAGACGAAGAGACAATCAGGTCACCCGATGGAGGGTCGACATCCCTCGTCTTCGGAGAGGACAACCATACAGTCGTGTAGAAGATGTGGATAACCAGGACATAATAGCAGGAGGTGTTTGAACCCGCTTATGATTAATGATGGTCCCAGTAGAATTATTCCCGAAGAATACCGTCGTAGGTGCAGCATCTGTCATTCAACTAGACACAACAAACAAACGTGCCCTGAGAAGGACTCTACCGTGGAATGAATGGAGCCTTACAAGAGGAAGACGAATTGCCACCTTTGGTTCTTATTCTTTTATGTAGAACTAATCTGAATGATTTTATGTTCGAAAATAGATTTGAATTTAGTTATTCATCTACTGTCATACTGGATCCTTTGTTAAAGTGTTCATGAGTGTCCTGTATTGTTTATGGATTTCAATGTATGAAATGTTTGTTGAACTTTTAATTACAAACAGTTTTATTTGCCTTATCTCAACATGCTTCAATATTATATCTTTATAAAAGTATGATGACTCTAATAGGGACACGTGCTCTGAGAAGGACTCTACCGTGGAATGAATGAGGCCGTTGAGGAAGATGATCAAACATAACAAGGCAGTACAAGAGGAAGACGAATTGTCGCCAGAAAAGGTTGTCATTGAGGAACATGTTTCCCAATATCGTTCAGACTTTGGGAACCATACTCGATACAGTTGTTTCATAAGGAACATGTCTCTAACTTGATGTCTTCCAACATCGTTCAGACTTTGGGAACCATGCTCGATACAATTGTTTTATGAGGAACATGTCTCCAAGTTGATGTCTCCCAACATCGTTCAGATTTAGGGAACCATGCTCGATACAGTTGTTTTATGAGGAACATGTATTTAACTTGATGTCTTCCAACATCATTCAGACTTTGGGAACCATGCTCGATACAGTTGTTTTATGAGGAACATGTCTCTAACTTGATGTCTTCCAACATCGTTCAGACTTTGGGAACCATGCTCGATACAGTTGTTTTATGAGGATCGTGTCTCTAACTTGATGTTTTCCAACATCGTTTAGACTTTGGGAACCATGCTTGATACAGTTGTTTTATGAGACCCTTGGTTCTTATGCTTTTATGTAGAACTAATATGATTGATTGTATGTTCGAAAATATAGACGAATTTAGTTATTTGTCTAATGTCATAGTGAATCCTATACGAGATTTCCTATATTGTTTATGGATTTAGGTTGTATGAAATGTGTGTGTTGAACTTTGAACTGCAAATAGTTGAAAAAAAAATGAATCATTTCATTACTCAAATGTTATGTACATCAACTACAAGGTCCTGGAGTTACAATAAACCTCCACGGCCATCTTCTGCTGGATGATGGGCATATCGGCTTCCGACCAGTCGAGCGTATCCCTGTTCGCTGTTAGGTACTCAATCATTCTCAAAGTATGGGCACCACAATTTCCCCTGTAATTAACCACATGAAAAACCACCGTAAGCTAGGAATGTTATTACAACCGATTGGGATAGAATAAGAACTTGAAATAGTCATACCCCTTATCATGTTAGGGCACACGGTCGGTTGCCTCGTAGAACATCCAAAACAGCCCGTCCCTCCTTTTATACGTTTTGTCACCCGATCGTCTGTTCCTGTGAAAATGCACCGCATCCAGCATTGAGGGTAGCAACCACCGTAAGCTCGCAAACTGGGCATTCCTGTGCTTAAATGGGACCTGCTGTCTGAACGGGTCAAACACGAGAACATGCCTTTTTATGAGATCGATGCTGGCCATGACCCAAAGCATACGTCCAAGGTTGCAAGGAATCAGAACCTGCAGGTGTTTCTCGCTGGTGTGATCAGTTTTTGTTATTATACACATGGACACAAAGTCAAATATACACTCACCATGTCAACATTGTGCCATGGCCGGTTTCCTGACGGGAGCTCTCCACGTACCACTGTAAGCTCATCACGGGCCCACGAGTGGTTGAACATAGACCAACCTTCTGGGGGTTTCCTATCCTCACCAGTGCCGATTCTGTCCCATTGGTGATCTAACAATGACTGTATATAGAAAATTATCCGAAACATTAGGCAGAAGATGTATGAACACATTAATGTAAAAGCGAAAACCGTATAATATAAACACTTACATAGAATTATGAATTCAGTATGTTGACCCTCGAACTGTAGACAAGTATGCATCAATGTGCTGACAATTTCAACAATTTGTATTGTTAGGATTCAACCATTTGTGAATGAGTTTTATAAAGCCAGTTCAAGTAAGGAACATACCGTATCCTCCAACTCCATGAAGTTGGTTTGAAGCCGGTGGAACCAAGTGACAAGAACACCAACTGGGTCGTGCAGATCCATATCACGTCTGCATAAGTAGGGAAAAAGTTACATAATACTTACTTGCATATTTGACGAAAAAACTATAAACATATTGTAATTTTTTAGATTATACTTACAATTCCCCGGTCATGCTCCTCTTGTAGTCTTCGTATGACGCAAGCTGCTCAGGATCTACCAATCCATGTGGCTGCCATTCATGTGCTGGCGGCGGCATCATCCGTGGCCTCTTCAATTGACAAGGGTCTGTGTATGGGCTCCGTTCCATCCAACCTCGACGTCGAATCCGGTCTCCACGCAGGGGTAGAGGAGTCCGTTCCAAATCATGGGGATCGGTGTGGTCTGAGGAGAAACTCAGTCCTCGTTGATCACCTAGGATCGACCGGTGGGGTGCAAGTCGAACGACCAAATCTCTCATCGTGGATCGCCTGGAGGGGTCGGCTGCACTCGGGTCGACCAGAGGTCTATGCTCTGAAGAGGAACCTTGCACGCTGGGATTGACTGGATGGGTACCTTACGACGTGCGGTCAGCGGAGAGCTCCTTGATATGAACAAAATCATGGAGCAGCTGCGCTGAACAGTCCACGGTGAGGTCCTACGACAGTATCTGCTTCAATACTGCTGTCTCTGTATCACCAGGCACCTCCGATCGTTCTGGCGCATCATGAGCCTGCTGCTCTGATACTGTGTCTGTAGTATGTGCCTCCCCATGTCTGGTCCCTAAGGCTGTACCATCTTGATCAGTACCTGTCCTACCTGTACTGAACGCTCCATGATGGTCATCAAATGGTTGGTCATCGAATGGGGGATCATTCATACAACCCTACGGCGTCGGACCCTGTAGCATCCGCATCAAATCCAACAACTCCCGATGTTGCGCATCTCTTTTCTCTTCACTCTTTTGGATAGCTTCCATGACATCGTCCCGTAATGTCCAGACAGCATCCATCACTTCTGCGAATTTACTGTCCCAGCCCTGAAAGGATTTTTGACTTTATCAGTTGTAAAACTCTTCAGTCAATTGAAATTAAATCATGCAGTTCTAAAAATGCTTAAGTACCTGTGGATGCTCTCCAACGCCTCCCCGTGAATCACCTTTAGGTCTAGGCTGTCTAGGCAAAGTGAATCGTACCCGTCTACGCCTCACAGGAATAAGACTGCGACCCTCCGGGTCTGAATCACCTGTAGGGCGTCTAGGCAAACTGAATCGTATCTGCCTAGACCTCGTGGGACTCCCACTGCCAATGCCGACCTCTAAGTCTGAGCCCTCCATATCAGTAGGTCCAGAATACTGAGCATCTATATCACTAGGTCCGTAATACGATTCCTCCGTATCACTGGGTCCGGTAGTCCTACGTGGTTCTAGAATCGGGAGGTCGCCAGGTATATCTGCGACTTCATCATCATACAGACTGCCTCCTAGGTCTATGCCTTTGTAGTACCGTTGACCCTTCTTAGCAGCCGTCGGCACCAATTCAGACCGCGCAAACATCTGCAATTGGAGTTACATCATTGTAATTGTAAACATACTAAATATTATAAACATTAACAACAACAATACTTACCCTTTCAGTGAAAATCTTATCCAGCGTTTTCCCCCACGGTCGTTGAGTCAACTCCCATTTCAGAATACGTGGAGGGGGTAGCTCGATTACCCTGCGGGTCCCACACTTTTGCCTATTGCTAAGCTCGGGGATAACCTCAAAAGCAAATATCTGCGTAATAGATAACACATCAGTCATATAAAAAAATTTCAATTAAAGTACGGATGCAAATTATAAATTCTCACCAATATTGCGTGCGCTAGACCATATATGTTGTACGTCTCAATGGTGTCAACGACCTGTTGTTACTGTCGTTCTTCTGACCGTTGCCGTGGACCATCCAAAGCATGCTTCAAACCATAAATAGTCCGCCTGTACACGTATGCGCCCCACAGGAACGCATCAAAAGCGTCCAAGTCCTCGACTAGTTGAAACTGCCAGAATGGAATTTTATATCTCTCGTCCACCCCCATCAGCATCCAGTTCAGCGAAAACAATAATGACAGCTTCACCGCATCATACTGCTGCTCAAAAATACCACTCCGCAGCACCGCTTTCAGCTCTTCAATCTCGATGACTCGACCCTGAAAGTATCGGTCGTGTAAGCCATTCTGTACAATCTCATAACTCGCCGGGTCGGGAATGATTCCAAACTTCAATCCGATGATTAGACAAAACTCAACCTTCGATAATCGGACCGTATGCTTACCTAACAAAAATCTCATCTCATCTTCCGGCCCATCGTGATGCAACTCGCACAAAAGCATCCGATGGACAATCCCAGCCGAAAAATGAATCTTACGATGCATCTAAAGGAAATGACCAAAGCAGGACTCATTAAACCGACGACGGTCTTCCATCTTCAGAAGTTCAGGTACACTTTCAAGTGCGTTATCGATATCTGTAACGTCATTCACATGGTCATGCCAAATAATTTTTCCGTTGAACCATTCTCCCACAGGGGTTTTAAGGAAATCCTTCAGATTCACCATCTGCATATTCACAGGAAAAATGCATATAAGTTCATGTGAAACAAATTATAGCACGGTGTGTATAAAGCTATCTAGAGGGGGGGTGAATAGATTTTACGCTTTTTACCCAATTTTTCGTGTTAGTCAAAATTACGAAAATGCCCTCAAGATAATATAACCAAGCAATTGTAATATGGTGCGGAAATTAAAACAACACTTGGTTTTTACGTGGAAACCCTCACGGGAAAAACCACGGGCTATGTAAGTAAGCCACACTCGAACCTCGAATCCACTAAATGTGCAAACGATTACAACCTAATCCCGGAAGTAATCACACACCTACCTAATCCCGGTATGAGTGAACCTAGTCCATTTGCTTGCGATCTAAGCAACCTAATCCCGGTTGCTACACACAAGACTTACTTTCTCTAGAAGAGAATACAACCCTAAGTGAATATATGTAAATATCCAAAATGCAACATAGAGCAAGGGAAACCCTATATGCTTATCTAAGATGATTAATATGCAATTAAGAACAATCCTAGATATCAAAACTAAATGACATGTCAATTAGTTTAGCTAATCAATATTAAGCACAAAACCTAATATGCTAGCACAATACAACTTCTCAAACATACATCATACTCATCTCAATATTGTATCCAAAGCATACAAAATAATCAACAAGTAATTAATTGAGATTGCTAGATAAGAGAAACACAAAACATGTAAGATATTAGTGAAAAACTTACCAAGCAAAGTATGATGAAGATTCCATGCAAGATGACATCTAGATGATCCAAGATGATGCTAGATGATGATTGATGATCATGAAAAAGTGTTTGAGAGATTAAAAATGAGTTCTTTGTGTATTTTTCTTCTCTTGAAAAATATCCTAAGTATAGAATATGAATATGAACTCTCTTTGCTGACCTAAAGTCAAAGTGTTATATATATAGGGGCCATAAGTGAAGTGTGGTCGTTTTGAAAAACGCACCAAAAATTGCTCTGTGCGCTGGTGGCATTGCGCTGGACGACAGGCGCAAGTCCAGCGCACACGCACATTTTTGCATTGGCGCTGGACGACATGCGCTCACACAGGCGCCAGACCAGCGGAGCCACACTGGGCGATCAGCGCTGGTGACCTTACGCTGGTGTAGACCAGCGCACGACCGGCGACAGAGAACTGGACGATCTGCGCTGGTGGGCTGCGCTGGTGTGGACCAGCGCACGACCAGCGGCACGCCACTGGGCGTTTTGCGCCGGTGAGCGGCGCTGGACGTCAGGCGCAGGTGGACCAGCGCACAGCCCACAACTTTGAACCCCACAAGCAATCATGCAAGGGGAACAAAGGTAAACTAAGATGCATCCTAAAAGCCTAAATGCTATGATGTTATAAACACAAGATGCAATCATTATACCAAGCAAGAAGAGATGTAAATAGGCATTGATGCCCAACAAAAAGAAACACAACATACAAAGATTAAACATATGCATGAGTTGTGAGTGTGTGCAACTATCTCTTCAAGACAAGTAAGCACTTAGAGTATTACCTTTGGTGCTTGTCAATTATGAGGTCTTCAAAGGGCCTAAGCAAAAACAACAACATCTAAACTACCCTTACAAAGAATCCCCACATATGGTTTGATCACGAAATAAGCCAATTAAAAACAACGGGAATCCTTACATCATGAAAACTCCAAAAAATAAAGGTTCAAAAAGGCATGATAATAGTACAAAAAGGCTCGAATATAGTACAAAAAGGCTCGATTACAATACAAAAAGGCTCGACATAAAAGTACAAAAAGGCTCGATCACAGTTCAAAAAGGCTCGATCACTGTACAAAAAGGCTCGATTACAATACAAAAAGGCTCGATCACAATTCAAAAAGGCTCGATCAATGTACAAAAAAGCTTGATTACAATACAAAAAGGCTCGATTACAATACACAATTCAAAAAGGCACGATTACAATGCAAAAAGGCTCGATCACAATACAAAAAGGCTCGATCATAGTTCAAAAAGGCTCGATTACAATACACAGTTCAAAAAGGCACGATTACAATACAAAAAGGCTCGATTACAATACACAGTTCAAAAAGGCACGATTACAATACAAAAAAGCTCGATCACAATACAAAAAGGCTCGATCACAGTTAAAAAATGCTCGATTACAATACACAGTTCAAAAAGGTACGATTACAATACAAAAAAGCTTGATCACAATACAAAAAGGCTCGATCACAGTTAAAAAATGCTCGATTACAATACACAGTTCAAAAAGGCACGATTACAATACAAAAAGGCTCGATCACAGTTCAAAAAGGCTCGATTACAATACACAATACAAAAAGGCTCGATCACAGTTTAAAAAAGCTCGATCAATGTACAAAAAGGCTTGATCACAATACAAAAAGGCTCGATTACAATACAAAAAGGCCCGATTACAATACACAGTTCAAAAAGGCACAATTACAATAAAAAAAGGCTCGATCACAATACAAAAAGGCTCGATCACAATACATAGTTCAAAAAGGCACGATTACAACACAAAAAGGCTCGATTACAACACAAAAAGGCTCGATCACAGTACACAGTTCAAAGAATCTCGATTACAATACAAAATGCTCGATTTAAGTTAAAAAAGGCTCGATAAAACTAAAAAAAGGCTCGGTAAAACTATAAAAAACCCAGATCTTCATCGTTTTCAAAGGAAATTTTTTCCTAAACTAAAACCCTAACCTAACCTCATCGAACAAACACATAATCTTATCGAAAACGAGAAACAAAAGCTTACCTCAGTTCTTTTAGTTCGCCGTTCAAATCTGTTCGACACTACTGTTGCACCGACGCCGATGTTTCGCCATCGGATTTTGGTTCACTGGTGAGGACTGTTGGCCGTCGGTCTCTCTCTCAAATTTTTCTTCCAACGTTTGAAAAAACACACAAAGCGACAAATGAAGGGGTATTTTTGTCTACTCACCATAAATGGTGCCTTTTAAACTTAAGTTAATAAGTTGGTGCATTTTCCCCAAAAGGCACCCCATAAAGTGACATTTAAATTTCGAACCCTATCCTATCTATATCTATATCTATATCTATATCTATATAATACCTTAAAATGGAACCCTCACAGTGCCACGTGTCGCCGTAAGATAGTTTCAGCAATAAATTTTGTATATTCTAGCTTTTCTCTAATTATTGATCCACATATTTAATCCAAGTATCTATATAATATCTATATAATATAGTAAAATGGAATTCTCACGGCGCCACATGTCACCGTAAGAGAGCTTTGGCTTTAAATTACAATTTACCATCTATCTAATAATTGATTTATTTACTTATATTCATTCTATTAATAATTATTTATCTTTTGATATTCTTTCTATTCCATTTATTATATTTATTGCTTTCTAATATTATTATTACTTCTTTATCTTTTGACATTCCCCTTATTAAAAGCTGGGCCATCATAATATATTAATAACAACCTTTACTCAAAAGTTGTACGTTTCCTCTTCCTCAATTTTCTCTATAAAAACCGCCCAAAATCTCATATATTTTCCATCCCCTTCCAATGGCTCTCGGCCTCTCCCTCATAGATAAGCTCAAAAATACTCAAATGGTGAGGAATTGGATGGTGTTGGAAGGTAAGAGCAATTTTTACATATATATATATTTAATATTTGGTAGAATAATTTTAATCTTTTTTTTTTTTTTTTGTTCTATTGCTCAAACGGTGGGGAATTGGATGGCGTTGGGAGGTAAGAGTAAATTTTACATATTCTTTATAATATTTGGTAGAATAATTTTAATTTTTTTTAATGCTCTGTTGATTTCTTATCTTTTTGTTTATTGTTTTTTTAAATAAAACAAATTGGGATGAATTATTGTTGTAGCGTATTTTAATATTTTTATCATGTTTTTTTATTTTTTATTTGTTAACAAAACTTGAAAAAAATGAATTTTAACTTTGACAAACTTGGATTTTCAATTATAGATGTTGTTCGCTATCCAACCCTCTGATAATACTAGCATTCTATGGTACTCTGTACTTATGGATGATGAATTCGAGAGACAAACTACTAAAGATAAAAATTGGGGTTACAGTCTTTGATTCTAAAGTTCTTGCCTCTCTCTAAAAAAAAATATTGTATCTATTCGGTTTCCGGTATAAATACCCGGATTTTTATTTAAGGAAATTTATACATATTTTTTTAATAGTTTTTTTTTTTTTTTTTTTTTCTATTTGTAACATTGTTGTTTTCTTTTCTTTTTGGTTTTTTAGAATGTATTAAATATGTATTAAATACACCATGATTATTTTAAAAAATAAATGTTATAAAATAATTTTTTTTTTAATCAAATATTAATTGGTAACACATTAAAAACATTAATTATTACATTTAATTCATTTGATTCTTTTTCTAAATATATGAAATTCACTAATAATATTTTTTTATAAATAGTAACAAATAATTTTTTTGTATGATAATAATAAAAAAAATAACTCCACTACTATTTGCATCTCCATAAAAGTTTTCACCTTTTTTTTTTTATTGAATCATATTTGAGATGGATACATGAAAAAAAAAATATTGAAATGAGTTTATTAAAAAAATATGGAATGCCTTTAGAAAAATAACTGTGGAAAAATAAATTAATTTATCACTAGGATTGACAATAACCTTCATGGAGTTTAAAAAACAATTGAATACTTATACAAGTATGTCTAGAATAAGCGTTTTTTATAAAAATAATATTAATAATAATTTAAACCTCTAAATACACCCCAATTTACTCGAAAAATACCTTTTTTTTATTTTATAAATGGTAATAAATAAATATTTTAAAAACAAATTGAAATATCTATAGCTACTGAAAAATCTAATTTTGATGGAGTTTTGGATTTAAATGTATTCATTTATGTATATATCAATAAAGCAAGTGAATTGACATTTTGATTGCAATTAATGATATAAATTGATATTAATTGGTTAAAAATCAATTATGGGATTGGTTAACATAATTTACTCCTCTCATTAATTATGAGATTTCCTCTTGATTACCTATTGATTTTGTGATTTTCAGATTGCCTCTTGATTACCTCCTTATTTGTATATTATATAGATACAAAAATGGAGAGTTGTTAATATATTATATAGGTGAATTGAAATTTATTTATTGCATTAATTGAAATTGAATTTCTTTCTATCTCTTTAATAATAATAATAATAATAATGAGTAATGCTAGACGTTCCAATTTTTTTTCCCCAAATTCTGTTCCCACATGCCACATCATTTGGGAAAAAAAATTGGGATGTCTAGCATTACTATAATTATAATCATATATATCTAAATAATATATAAAAGCTAACTCTCACAGCGCCACGTGTTACCGTGAGAGAACTTTAGATTTAAATGCATTAATCTATATAATTTTCTATATTAGTGATATTGATTGTTTTTTTTTAAATAAATTAAAAAATTCTATTAAAGAAGTAATAAATAATAATGATTATTTTGAGTATCATCAATTAAAGGCATAACTTTTGGGTTTTCAATACCAACTTTTGGATATCCAATACCAATAAACTGATATAATTTTTCATTAATAATTTTTTTAACAATGCATTTTGGCTTTTGATCTTACCCAAACAATTCCTATATATAAAGGCAAGCAAGATGGTTGTGTAGAGAAACAAATTGCCACCCATTAATATGCTTAGTCTTAGACACCAAGAAGCAAGGCTTAGGTTCTGACAACTACGTCTATCACTGAGGTATGCAAAAATTGTTCTATCAATTTGATAGAATTACTATGTGTATGGTTAATGTTTATATCAATTTGATAGAATCACTATGTGTATGATTAATGTTCAAATTGTTGTTTGTTAGTTTTTTTTTATAGAAGTTGTTAGGTGAATCGAAAACCAGCCACCACACCAGTAGTTACCTCACCCAGCTATGAACCAATTCACGTCGTCGACCATTGGGCACTAGGCCTACCACTCTGAAAAAACGCAGAGAGGTTATACAGAGGAAGAGAGAAGAGATATGGGAAGAGGAGGCTTGAGAGAGAGAGAGAGAGAGAGAGAGAGAGAGAGAGAGAGAGATGGAGGTTTTGAGAGAGAAACAAATTAAAATGAATAAGAAAGGAATCTGTCAAAAGAAATATGAGGAAGGAAGAGAGACGGGCATGAGATTGAGAAGATGATGAGAGAGTGAGAATTTTTTTTTTATTTAATTCAATTTTCTTTAAAAAAAAATTATTCAAATTTAATAGAGTATTAAAAAGTTTTAAGAAGATGAGTAGGTCAAAATTACTCAATGGATGCCTATATTTCAATTGATAACTGCACCTAAGATTAAAAATTGATAATTTGACTTTTAATTAAACCATTAAAGTCTCTTCTTATACATATTTTGTTTTTAAAGAAAATTTACACTCTTTTTTTTTTTTATATATATAGTTTTTTTTCTTTCATATTTTTAACCTTTTTGTTTCCTTTTCTTTTTATTTTATTTTTTAGAATGAATTAAATATGCATTAAATACACAATGATTATTTTTAAAAATAAATGATTTTGAATTTTAATTTTTCTTATAAATGGTAATAAATAAATATTTTTCAAAAACAATTAAAATATCAATTGTAATAATAAATTAATTGTAATCCATTTTTTTATGGAATTAATGGTAATATATTAATGATAACATAAAAAAAAATTAAAATAATAATATTTAATCAAATATTAATGGTAACACATTAAAAACAATAATTAATGCATTTAATTCAATGGATTCTTTTTCTAAATACATGAAATTTACTAATAAATTTTTTTATAGATGGTAATAAATACATATTTTTGTTAGATAATAAAAACAAAATCCACTACTATTTGCATCTCAATAAAAATCTTCACTTTTTATTTTTATTTTTTTATTGAATCATCTATGAGAGCAACGCGTGATATATATATATATATATATATATATATATAAAGAAATTAGTATATTAAAAAGCTGGAATGTCTTTTATAAATAAGTAAGGAAAAATAAATTAATTTATCACTAGGTTTAACAATAACCTCTATGAAGTTTTTTTTCTTTTTTTTCTTTTTTGAAAAAAAAATTGAATATCTTTATAAGTATTTCTAGAAAAAGCGTTTATAACAAAAAAAAAAAAAAAAGTATAAAAATGGTATTTTCGAGTGAATTGGGATGTATTTAGAGGTTTTAAAATTTTAATTTATTAAAATAAAATGTCTTAAGAAAATAAATGTTAAAAGAACAAAAAAAAAAATGATTGTAAATAGTAAATCTCAATAGTTATTTATCTCTATATAATTATAAATATTTATAATTCTTTTTTCTATTTTTACCTTTTTTTTTTTTTTATTGTTTAGAGTGTATTAAATATGTATTAAATACACTACAACTATTTCCAAAAATAAATATTTTTAATTTATCTTATAAATGGTAATAAATAAATATTTTTCAGAAAAAAATTAAAATATTAATTGTAATTTCAAATCAATGGTAATCCATTTTTTATTGGAATTAATGGTAAATTTTAAAAACATATCAATGGTAATATAATAATAAATTTTTTTCTTATCCAAAAATTACAATAATTGAGGGTTAAGACTCTCCATCTCTTTAAGGAAAAAAATAAATTATATTATTATATTAAATCAAGTTTTCCAATATTAATGATGATAAAAATGAAATTATGATATAGTGTATCTGATTTGTTCTTTAGAATTACAATTAATAATAATTTAAGCCAATTTATACTTATATAGGTTAATGGAAGGTTGAGACTTTCCATCTCTTTGGAAAAAATAAAATTAGATTATTATATATTAAAATTAATAACTAATTAATAAGAATATTATATAGATTAATAAGAATTTATTTTTCAACCATTCATTTTCCAATCCATTTTCTATAAATTGATGACTATTTTTTACTCTTTCAAGCACACACATGTACTCTTTTTTTGATGCTTTGCAATATAATTTGTCATTTCATGTTTTTTTTTTTTTTTTTTGCTAGGTATGTTAAGTGATTTAGATTAGATCTTGAAAGTTGGATTCTTTTTTTTTTTTTTTTTTAATTATTATTATTTTTAAGTTGATTATGTTTAGAAGTGTTGATATGAGTAATGAGTGTCAGTATTTTTTTCATTTTCAGTGTAAAGTTTCAATTAGATCTTGATGTTGATGATCCCTCAGACGGCGAGGAAGCAGGTGATGTTGCTGGGGGAGGTGTTGAGTCGGGGCAGCCCCTTGTGCATTCAAAAACTGTTGCAAGTACGCCTGCTGCGACCACTCCTGCTGCGACTACCCCCAGCCGTAAGGGAAAAGAGAAAGTTGGAGCTTCAAGGTCAGTCAGTGACATTCCTATTTTTGATACGGATGTCCATGAAACTCCCCTTGATCCTACGAGTGACTTGACCCCCAGGATTGGTAGAGGCAAACGCCCGGCTGAGGGCACCCCTGATCATACTACTCGACCTCCAAAGCGGGCGTCAAGAGTTGTGCAGTATGTTGTTTCTTCGGATGCGGAGGGTGCTGATGAACCTGTACTAGCCGAGACTCCCTTTACTCAAACAACTGTTCCTGAGGCTCCTGCTGGTGGGATGAGTACGGTGGTGTCTCCACCTCCTGTGGGAGTTAACGAGTTGAATGCTCCTGCCCCTTCCCCCATCGGTGCAGCTTCTCCTCCGGCAGCTGCGGGTGAGCCGAATGTGTCTTCTGCTATTCAACCTGGGCCATCTGGTCAGCCAGGGCCAGCTGATAAACTGGAGTTGTCAAAGCAACCCGGGGCTTCTACATCTGGTTCGGGCGCTGCTCATGAAGTTCCTCCCGTGGATCCAACTGAAGCTGGTGAGGGAGTTGAGTCTGTTTCCCTTTCAGACTTCACGGCTGCGGATATTTGCTCATACCTAATGAACAAAGACGTTTATGTTGGTGAAGATTGGGAACATGTGAAGGTAACAGAAAAATGAAATTTTTCTTTAACTGCCACTCTCTGGTGAGTCTCTCGCAGTATTCATGTTGTATTTTCGTTTATGTGTTTCCTGACTTGTCTGTTTTTCTTTTCAGATAATGTTTGAGTTGGTTGACAACTACAAGCAAGGGAATTTCCTTTCTAGGGATGTGAAACGCTTGCGAGAGCGAGCTTCCACTTTGGCAGCTGAGAAGCTTTCTGCTGAGGAACTCCATGCTCAGCAAATTACTCAGTTGAGGGAATCCGTCGATGGTTATCTTTCTGCTCAGCTGGCTGCTGAAGAAAAACTGTCTGCTGCTGCGGAGGAGATTCGCCAGCTGAAGGAGCAGTTGTCTGCGTGTCAAGACTCACTCGCAGCACGCTTAGAGGCTGAGCGATTAGCTGAGGAGGCTAGAGAAAAAGAGATGTATCGAACTTGCTGATAGAGTACAAGGAGATCTTTGCTTGGAGCCATGAAGACATGCCAGGGATTAGTAGAAGCGTGATCTCGCACAACCTGGCCGTAGACGAAAAAAGCAAACCGGTGGTGCAGAAAAGGAGGAGCTTTAACCCGGAGAGGAGCGCAGCAATAAAAAAAGAAATTTCTAAATTACTCGCCGCAGGGTCAATCATAGAGGTTAAATATCCAAAATGGGTGGCAAACGTGGTCCTTGTAAAAAAGAAAAACAATCAGTGGAGGATATGTGTAGACTTCATCAATTTAAACAAGGCTTGCCCTAAGGATAGCTTCCCACTACCAAGAATCGACTAGCTAGTCAATGCAACGGCCGGACACGAGACGTTGAGCTTCATGGATGCGTACTTAGGATATAACCAAATCAAGATGCACAAGCCAGACGAAGAGAAAACAACATTTACCATGGATCAAGGGTTATACTGCTATACAGTCATGCCATTCGGCCTGAAAAACGCTGGAGCAACTTACCAGCGTCTAGTCAACAAGATGTTCGCCAGATAAATAGGGAAGAATATGGAGGTATATGTTGACGACATGCTAACAAAGAGCGTCATGGCTGACAAGCATGTAGATGACCTGAGAGAGACATTAGATGTGCTAACTTGATACGGAATGAAGCTGAACCCTGCAAAATGTGTATTTGGCGTACCGTCTAGAAGGTTCCTAGGATATCGATGACAAGATCCAAGCATTAGCTAAAATGGTTTCCCCAAAGACCCTGAAGGATGTCCAGAAACTCACAGGTTGCTTAGTATCATTAAGCAGGTTTATAGCAAAATCAACGCACCGATGCCTACCATTCTTTAAAGCTCTCAAGAAAGGCAAATGGGTTGAGTGGAATGAAGATTGTGAGAAGTCTTTTCAAACCTTGAAAGAGTACCTCGGGTGAGCGCCACTACTGTCAAAACCAGTAGCCGGAGAAACACTTTACATGTATCTATCTGTCTCCGAAGCAGCCACCAGTTATGTACTGGTAAAACAGGAAGAGGGGATTCAGAAACCTATATATTACACAAGCAAAGCACTGTTACCAGCTGAGATAAGATACTCGCCAGCCGAGAAGATGGCGCTTACCCTAATAACAGCAATGAGGAAGTTAAGGCCTTATTTCCAGGCTCATAAAATCGGAGTATATACCAATTGCCCACTAAAACTGATTTTACAGAAGCTAGAGGTATCCGGTAGACTAACCAAGTGGACAATCGAATTAAGTGAATTTGATGTAAAATATCTCCCAAGGACAGCGATCAAGGGCCAAGCAGTGGCAGATTTTGTGGCAGAGTTCACCGAACCAAATATGGAAGTAGCAAGGATGATGGTGGAACAAACTAAGAAAACATTCAGGTGGCAACTCCGTGTTGACGGGTCGTCAAACACGCATGGCAGCGGGGCAGGGGTAGTGGTATCAACCTCGGAAGAAGATTCCTTGCGTTTTGACTTCAAAGCTACCAATAACCAAGCCGAGTATGAAGCGCTTATAGCAGGACTAAGAGTTTGCACAGTCCTAGGAGCCGATGAGGTGGAAATTTTCAGCGACTCCCAAGTCATTGTTAATCAAGTATTAGATGAATACCAGGCGAGAGATGAAAACATGATCGCTTACCTAAAATTAGCAAGGAGCTATTGGGGAGGTTTAAAGAGAACAAGATTACCCAGATTCCCAGAGAAGAAAACGAACAGGCGTCCGCCTTGGCAAAATTGGCGTCCGCCACAATCAACATCTGGCCCAGAACTATTCCCATGATTCACCTACTGCAGCCAAGTATAGTCAAACAAATGGAAGTTGGGGTAGTATTCGGCGAAACAAATAGCTGGATAACACCAATCAAAGAATACCTTTTCAATGATGTACTCCCAAGCGATCCATTGGAGGCAAAGCGACTGAAGTACAGAGCTACAAGATATTCAGTACTCAATGGAGAACTGTACAAAAGGGGGGTACTCAAGAGCACTGCAGAGATGTGTCGGGCCTGAAGAAGCAGAAGGGATCCTGAGAAGCATACATAGTGTAAATTGTGGGAATCATGCTGGAGGTGTCAACCTAGCCCACAAAACATTAAGACATGGCTTTTACTGGCCAATATTGTTCGCCGATGCTAAAAGGGTAGCAGCAAGGTGTGAAGCATGTCAGAAAATTGCAAACAACATTCGCCAGCCACCTGAACTCTTGCAAAGTATCACCTCGCCTTGGCCATTCGCCATGTGGGGAATTGACTTGATCGGTCCAATACCAACAGCACCCGGAGGAGCAAAACATGCTATCGTGGCTGTGGATTATTTTACAAAATGGGTAGAAGCTGAGTCATTGGTGCACATAACAGAAGAAAACACTACAAGCTTTGTGAAGAAAAATATCCTGTACAGATTCGGGATACCAAACACCATCATCATCGATAATGGAACCCAATTCGATAGCAATAAATTCAGGGAACTGTGTGACAAGTATAAAATCAACAACTACTACGCAACTCCAGCACATCCACAGACAAATGGTCAAACTGAATCAGTAAACAAGATCATAAAACACAACCTAAAAGCCAAACTAGCTTCGAAGAAGGGTAACTGGGCAGAGAAGTTACCACAGGTACTGTGGGCGTATCGAACTACAGAAAGAAGCTCAACAGGTGAAACCCCATACTCCATGGCTTTCGGAGATGAAGCTGTCATTCCCGTGGAAACATCCTTCTCTTCACCAAGGGTACAACTATTCCAGCCAGAACTAAACGTTGATATGCTAAAATGTGGCCTGGATGAGCTAGAAAAAAGGAGAGAACGTGCACAAATAAGAAACACTGCCTATCAGCAAAGGGCGGCCAGGTATTACAACTCGCATGTGCGTGAAAGAAAATTTGCACTCGGCGACTTAGTACTGAAAAGAGTAAATCTGGGAACCAGAGACAAAGCTGCAGGATCACTCGCAGACAAATGGGAAGGGCCATATCAAATTACAGGCATAGCTGGTCACGGGGCATATCGCATTACTCGAGAAGGAAGTAGTCAATAAAGAGTAATTTATTACTAAGAACCCGTGACTTAACTCGCCATAAAAGTAACCAGGTACAAAGAGTATTCGCCATCATACACCATAAGTTACTCACTGTTGCGTAAAGACGAGTTTTATACTTGCAGCAAAGAAAACGAGCGAGATGACCCACGAAATTAAGACGGGCCAAAGGCAACTATACCTAAAGCTATCATAAAAATCGGTGGTAACCGCCACGGGAAAAACGAGATCCCAAGAAAGACACGAGAAACACTCAATCGAAAGCATACATGAGGAATCTCAAACTCTAGGGATTGAGAAAGCTAGCCGAAAACAAAAATGACTAAAGCATAAAGCAAAAAGAAAAAAAGAAAAAGAGGGAGACGTCCCAATAGTATGCTAAAAACTTGGTGTATAATCAGATACGTCTTGACAAACACTAAGTACGCTAAAACTCAGCAATGGCAGCTGAATATACAATAATAATATGCTAAAAACTTGATGTATAGTCAGATACGTCTTGACAAACACTAAGTACGCTAAAACTCAGCAATGGCAGCTGAATAAACAACATTAATGTGCTAGAAAAAAAAATTTGGTGTCAAACACTGAGTGTGCCAAAAATTCAGCAATGGCAGCTGAAAAAGAACAAAGCCGAGAACTCATCAAGGGCAGTTGAACCAAAAATGAAGTCAAAGGAGTTATAAATTTTGTATAAGCTATTTACAATTGACACTACAAGAAGGAGACTTATTTACAACTAAAGTAATGTCGGCCAATCTTGCACCAATCTTGACTATTTTATCAGGTTCCGTCTCGTCCAGAACAATAGATTCAATGGGTTCTTCTTTTTCCCTGCTCGCCTTATCCCTTGGATCCAATTCGAAAGCTCCTGGATTTTCTTCTTGCATTTCCTTATTTACCTCAAATACGCTCAAAGTTTCCACTCCTGTCTTGTTTTTAAAAATTGAAAGGTTAGCGCGGCGGGCCATCTCCTGTGATCCTTTTAATTCCCCAACTCCAAACTCTGTAGCAAATTTTACTTTCAGTGCATGGGTTGAAGTGACTGCTCGGGCTTTGTTGAGGAATGGTCGGCCGAGTAAAGCATTATACGGCCAGTTGTGAATGTCGACCATAATGAAATCCAGTAGGAGTGTTCGCCGGCACGGTGCTGTCCCAAACCTCACCGGTAGCTTCACGGTCCCCAACGATCTTACTTTTGCACCCCCAAAACCTTTCAATGGTACATGGAAAGACTCCAGATCTTTCCTGTCCAGTCGTAGCTCATCGTATACTCTGGCGCTTAAAATGTCGGCCGAACTTCCGTTGTCTATCATCACTTGGAGTACATCCCTGTGTGCTATTTAAACTCCCACTACAATTGCATCGTTGGGTTTGGCATCAATCCCATCTGAGTCTTCCACCGTAAATGTTATGGGGTCATGTCCTTCTCTTCCCTTCTTTGGGTTTCTCTGCACAGAGTTTATCTCCATATTTCTGCCCTCATACATTACTTCTCTAACTTCTAACATTCTCTCTTGATTGCTTCTGCCTGTATGCGGTCCCCAGGTGTTTATTGTCGCATCGGGGTTGCTTCTCCTTGGGCTTTTTCTTTCCTACCCACTTCCTTGGCAGCTATCTTGACGACCACCATGCTTGTTTCCTTTCAGTATAAAATCTTTCAAGTGCCCCTCTCTGATTAGACTCTCAATATGGTCTCGCAGCTGAAAACATTTTGAAGTGTCATGCCCATGATCTTTGTGAAATCGGCAGTATTTGGTTGTGTCCCTTCTTGCATTATTTGATTGTTGCCGAGGGTACTTGGCAAGTCCTTTGTCTTCTACAACGGAAAGTATTTCCTCCTGGTCGCCAGTTAGAGGAGTGTAATGGTTGTACCTTCCTCGAAACCTATTGGCTCGAGCGTTTCCCCTGCTTTCCCTTGGATGCCCATTTTGGCCATTCTCGTCTTTCTAGCGATCACGCGACTGCGCTTTCTTGTCATCCTTATGCTCTGATTTTGAGTCAGGCTTGTGGCCATGTACATAGCTACCCCCCTGCGCTACTTCTTCTTCTTCTGCCAGTGCATAATCGCTAGCTATTTCCATAATCTCCTCGTAAGTTTTTAGCCTATCTCTTCACAGGTCAAAAGATAGTCGCCCACTTTACAACCCATTGGTGAAAGCGGCGTTGATAACTACATCACTAACGTCTTCAATTTGAGCGACCTCCTTTCCGAATCTTGCTAGATACTTCTTGATTGACTCATTACGTTCCTGCTTTAGGTTTGATAGATGGGCGAGTGACTTTCTTCTCTGTACACTTCCCATGAACTGTCTTATAAACGCCTTGCTGAGGTTTGAGAAACTGCTAATACTTTCAGGCGGGAGTCGCCTAAACCACTTGGAGGCGAGATCGCCGAATGTTTGTAGGAAGGTGAGGCATAGTAGTCCGTCATTGAATGAATACTGGGCCATAATATTATGGAATCGGTGAACATGCTCTTTCGGATCTCTACTTTCCTTATACTGCTCGATGGTTGGCATTCTGAATCTGTCTGGAAATTGGGTGCGAGCAATGCTTTTAACAAATGGGTTATCTGACTCATCATCTGAAGATACCTTGCGACCATATCTTCGTGCCATTGCTGAAACCTTCTTTGACAGTTCTTGTAGGGTGACATCGTGCCGACCAGTTGGCTCTCCTGCTGGATTGAGTCTGCTTTTGATTGTCATTCTACCATAATCGCCTCTATCACCCGGGCTCCTACCAGTTCTTCGATCTTCTGTGCTCTCAGATCTTCTCCGTCGTGCTCTTTTTTATCGTAATTCCCTTCGTGGCTGGGGACTCTTGTCTTTGGACGACATAGAACGGTGTCTCCGCCGGCTCTTTTGGTATGTGTCACTGGAATTTACCCCATGTATTCGCACCTGGTCTCGCCCCTCTGTAGATTCTTCATTCAACACACCTTTTCCCTTCCTTTGTTTTCTTCCTTCGAAATTCTCAGGGTGGTCCTAGGGAGTCTCTTCTGTGGATTGTCTTGCTTGAGCATCGGGGGTTGCAATGTGAACTTTCGACCGCAGTCTCCTAGGTGGCTGGATTCCAGGAGTGGTTAACTCGTAGGGAGAAGAGACTCCCAGGCCTATGGGAAGTGAAAGCTCTATTTTGCTAGCCTCGCTGATTAAGTTTACCAATGCAGTTTGGAAGTGCTGCAGAATTCCTGGATCGGCTGCCCTAATTCCTAGCGTTGCTGCCGATTGTTCCCCGATAGTCATCGCCCCATCTCCTGTCGGGGCTATTGGTTCAACAATTTGATCTCCGCTGAAGTTACCATCCTTGTAGCTATCGTTGTTCATACCTTTCAATTCACAAGGGTTCCTCGAAGTTTCTGTTCAAAAAACTCCCTCCTTCTAGCGCCAATTGTTGACGGTGAAATTTGGATTACCACGTGACCAACAATTAAATCAAAACAAACGTTTAAACAAGAAAGAAAATTAGCACATGCAAGAGACAGATTTATGTGGAAAAACCCTTGAATGGAAAAAAACCACGGCATCCTGGAGGACAGGAAAATATCACTATAATTTGCTTGTTTCGGTTACACACTCAAATCTCTCGAGTTCTTGCTTTTCTCTCTTGTCGTTTTCGAACCCCCTCCTCGTGGGATAGTTGGTTTCATTTATACATGATAATTAGGGTTTCCCCTTGATTTTAGTCATGTTGGTGGTAGGATTTCCTTTTTGATTCGTACTAGGATTCCCATGTTGTAACAGATACAGATATATGTTTCCGGCGCTTTCCCTTTCTATGATTCCTCGTTGTCATGGGTCTTCTAGAAGTTAGGGTTTATTTCTGTGTTTCTGCCGAGTCGGTTTGTGCCCAGTACGCTGATGCGGCGAACATCTCCACTCATGGGTATTACCCTTCGGCGACCACGTTTCTATCTTTGGCGAATACATATCTAGCTCTGGCGACCACACCTTTGACTTATTGACTTGACGTTGACATACTGACTGGTCCACGTTTTCTCCTTTGACCTGGTCAACGAGTGACGTGGCAACCTTTTCCTCAGCATTTATTGACTCCTTTGATGACGTGTCTGCTTGGCAAAATTATACGTACAACAATCATCTTTTACTATTTACTGAAAATGATAAAATTACAATATAAATGCTTGACAGGTTGGAAGAAAGTGAGCGTTTTGGGCTTGGAAGTGAAACACGGCCATCATTCAGAAGAGTTAGAATATTGTCTCGCAAGATGAACCAATTTGTAACACTTGGAACAACAAATCAGGAAAAGTTGTTCTCACAATCCATAATGGATCGAGCAAGAAGAAAAGAGTTTTCTATCATTACAGGAGCAGCTCTTATTGTGATATATGAGACGTGACTATTAATTATGTATAGACATATTTATCTTGGAAGAAACAAACAAAAAAGAGTTATAAGTTGGGTTATTATTATTTATTGTTAGATTTCTTTTTAGGTCGGGAGAAAATTGAGATTTCATTCTCTTTTCAGTATTAAGAACATCTCCAATGCAAGCATGGCTTGTGAAAAAAAAGAGATGCCACGTAGGATAAATAGACGTTATGTTAATAATTTTGTCTCCAATGCAACCTTGCATATTCAGCCTCAAGCTGACGTGGCAAAAAAAATATTAGACATTGTGAACATGACCGTCTACTTTCAGACGGTCTGTTGTACATGTATTTTTTTAGGTTGACTCATCAAACATTAAAAACTGACATTAATTTTTCATATTTTTTTGGTAAGGAAATAAAATAAAAAATAAAACAGGAAAAAAAAGATGGACACGTCATTAAAAAAATTGTGTTTTAGACAGAAGCATTGGAGACCAAATTTGAGTTGATTGTCTATCAAGTCTATTTTTATGCCACATAGGAAGCAAGTCTCTTAGCATTGTTGCCATGTCAACAATTATTGGTATACAAGCCATGTTTGCATTGGAGATGCTCTAATACGATAATGTACATGTAAGCTTGATTTGTGTGAGTTACAGATCTCTATGATACTTTCCATTTATGAGTATTTTTTTAATACTGTAATTATAATATTTTTCTTTCTAATAAACCTTATAAATATATATTAAGATCACCAAAATCTGATTAGGCTTCATAATTAATTGAAAATTTGTATTAGGTGGGAAAGTTTTAATCATAAATCATAAACTAAGAGTCAATCAAGAGACAATCCCATAAATCACAAATTAAGAGGCAATCCCATAATTAATGGGATAATGATGGAAGGGTTTTGCTACCTTACCAATTACTGGGTAGTTATATGAGAGAGTTAGTTACTTTTTGTTATACTTTTCAAATCCTTAATTTTTATAAACCAAAATATAAAGATTGAAATTGACCCAGTAACCTTACTGTTAACAACAACTTGCCCTTTTCTCATTTTTTTTTTTTTTTAAATGGACTGTATTAATTTTTTTTTTGAAGATGCCAAAGACACTATGGTTTTAAAAATACACTAATATTAATTGATTAATAAAATTAATTAATAATTTTGTTAATATATATATATTTATATTTATACAGTATTAAGATCACCAAAGTCTAAACTCTAAATAGATTTCGTAATTAATTGAAAATTTATATTAAGTGGGAAAGTTTTGTTCATAAATCGCAAATCAAAAGTCAATCAAGAGACAATCTCACAAATCGAGGCAATTCTATAATTAATGGGATAATTATTAAATTCTCTGAATCAATATCATAAAATATAATAATAATAATAATAATAATAATAATAATAACAACCTTTCCTATATAATAGTGTTATTAGTTTTTGATGTGTTTTAAAAGGATGCTAATCTCTTATCAGTATCCTTCACCATCATGTTAACATAAACACTACCGACCCATAAAAAGGTCGAAAACTCGCTCTCTCTTTCTTGCTCTGTATACAATATATTTGTTTGCTCTGTTTGTTACCTATCATCATCTTTTTTTTTTTTTTTTTTGGGTATGAAAATATGGCCTAAACATAACAAGTTTGTGACACAACAAATGGAGGAAAGTCAAATTGGCTCTAGGTGTTCCTCAGACTTAAGACCAAGAACCGTCATGCTCCCTCCTCTTCCCAAATTCCCACAACCCACCAAGTCCTCTAAGGTTCATCATTTATGATTTCTCTTTTCTCCTTTTCAATTTTTTTATTTTATAAAACTTATATTTTGTTTTGTCCTTTTTTAATGCTTATTTAGGATTAATGGATCATCATGGTAGATTGTGAGAATGAACATGTGATTCGATTTGGATATTCGTTATTTTATTTTATTTACCTTATTTACCTGCGAATAGTTCATATAATACTTTTGAATCTATTTTAGTTAAAATCGTAGTATTGTTGATGTACGTACTCAACAGGCTTATTGCTTATGTGATTGTTTAGTCACTATAAGATTAGGCCAAGAATCATGACCATAAGAAAAGAGGTAATATTCATGAACTATTTTATTTTTTATATATTAAATTTATTTTACAATTAAATCTTGAATTTGAATGTTTAATTTTGGTATCGAAATATATACAAGATATATTCTCTTGCTAAGGATTTGAATATGTTCAAAGCTCTAGCTATCACTTTTTTTCCAAGGTATTTATACAAATAAGAAAGGTTTTAATATATCCTATCTAATATATATATATATATATATATATATATGTATGTATATATATGTATGTATTTATTTATTTATTTATTTATTTATTATTATTATTATTATTATTATTGTTGTTGTTGTTGTTGTTATTAAGTTGTGAATGATTTGTTGAACTTGATTTTTTTTTTTAAATGGTTACGTTAGTGCAAATTTAAGGAGGTTAGTGAGATAATCTATTTTTTTGTTAATTTCAATTGTAAGATTATATATATATAATAAAGTTGTTTAGTAAAAGAAGGGTTGTTTTATGTGCTTCATTTTTCTTTTGTTTATTCCCCTCTCAAAAAATCAAGTAATTTATAACATAAATTGGAAACCAAATGATCAAAAACTGTCACCATTCGGTTTGAAAGGTTGATATATGAGAAAATTGAAAAAAATCAGAGCATTGAAATCAAAATAGAAGAACATAAAATATTTATATATATATAAATTAAATTGATAACAATTACGTTATTTTTTAACATGCCCGCACCACAAACTAGTTATATATATGTTTATGGAAAAAATTTCAAAATGTTCTTAGTTTAGGAACTATAAATTTTAAAATTAAAAATTAAAAAAAAAAAAAAAAGCTTAAAGCATTTAAAACATGGGAAAAACATAGAAAAAAATCATTTAAAATAGTTTCCAAACTTATATGCTTTTGAAGTTTTTTAGGTGAACATTTCTTATTTGTCTTATCATTCATATAAAAGAACTCTCCAAAATTCATTAAATTTCATCAAGATGTGGATGGTTGGACATTGGATGATTTGCACTGGATAAAACTAACACACATATGTGTGTGCACGCACATGTTTCCTCTTCCAATTTTGCGTGTTTGGGTTGGTTGCTCCATAAGGCCGGTTCTTGTTTGGTTTACAAAGAGGAAAATTGAAGAAATTGGGTTTGGTTCGGTTTTGAGTTTCCACACCCGAAATAGAACCGAAACTCGATATATATATGTGTGTGTTTGTGTGTGTGTGTGTGTGTGTTTTCTCTTCATGTTGCCCTAAAATCATTCACTCATCCCTCTTTTTTTCTACAGCCACCAAATGTTCAACTTTCATATCTCTCCCAAACCCTAACCCTTACCAACCATCTCCAAACCAGTCGACTGCCGTTGTTTCTCTTTCTCTTCCTTCACTCGGTTATCTTCCTCTCTGTTATTTCTTTGTTAGCATCATTGCTACAAAAATATGATCAATTTAGCATTTTTAGTTGCATTTTATAACTTAATTTTTTATTTCTTTGGTGATTGTAAAATATGATCAATTGTGAAAAATGAATCTTGTCTAATTTTATGTCATTCATTCTTTGGTTATTAAATTGGATTAGGGTTATGATTGAGCTCTTGGTTGTACTAATGTTGAGTGAGAATGGACCTTAGGTTGGTGGTCTTATGGGATTCTAGCTTGTGGTATAAATTATGTTTATTGTGTTGGTTGTTTATTTTTAATTTTTTTTTTTGAAGTATTACACTATTACATAAATTTGGGGGGAGGACTCGAACTCACAAGCTCGTGGTGCAGATGCAAGGGATTTACCATCAGATCAACCTCATCTCGTCGTTATTTTTTAATATCTTTGTTGATGTTTGTCCCAAAGAATCATGTATTTTGTATTTGATGCACATTTGTAATTTTGGGTATTAGTGGACTTTGTTGTAATTAGCTAAAAGCTTCTTAATATATAAGTGAGTTGTTAGGAGAGTTTTTAGACTAAGTGTGTAAGTGTGTAGAGACAACAAAAGTGAGAAAAACCTAAAACAAAGAGAGTTTTGTGTGAGGTTGAAAGATTGAGACCTAGAGGGAGAGAGAAAGCTTGTGGGTTAGAGGTAATATATTGTACTTGTCATTCACATTATCTAATGAAATCGGTGCCTCCGTGGACGTAGCCAATTCGGTGAACCACGTTAAAAATTTCTTGTGCTGTGTTGTGGTTTTGCTTACTCTTGGTTGATTGTGTTTCCTTTGTGCTAGTACTACTTAGTGTTCTTAAAAGCCCATTCAACTTGGAAGGAGTTTGTGGTAGTTTTCGATTTTCTTTACAAGGTGTTCGACACAAATACCAAGTGAACTCAAGAGGGGTGTTGTCGCACCCCTTACAAGTGGTATTAGAGCTTAGGCTATTTTGGGTTGTTTGAAATGACCGAGAATGGTAGTATATCTTCCGTAAGCTCCAATGCGGTGAAGTTTGAAGTGAATCCTTTTGATGGAAAATCAAACTTTACATTGTGGCAAAAGAAAATAAAGAATATCCAACAAGACTTGTATTTCATGATTAAGGGAGTTGAATCCAAGCCTACAAATATGTTTCAAGAAACGTGGAAGGTGTTTGATGAGACGGCTACGAGTTCCATTAAGTTGCATCTTTCTGATGTAGTGATATGTCATGCCATAGAAGAGAAAAGCACTAAAGGGATTTGGGAGAAGCTTTACCTGGGTAAAACCTTGTCCAACAAATTAACTCTCAAAGACCAACTCTATAGGCTAAAAATGGAAGAGGGTTGGGATGTCATCACATACTTGAATGACTTTAACAGGTGTATTAGCGACCCGATGCAAGTTAGTGTGAAGTATGAGTAGGATGGTAAAACTCTATTATTGTTGACATCTTTACCAGATTCCTTCAATCATTTTCGGACTACTTTGTTGTTTGGCAAGAAAACTTTTCAATGTGATGTCGTTCTTTCCAACATAATTTCTTATGTGAAATTGAACAATACAAGTAAGAGGGAAGCTCAAGGAGAAGAACTATTCGTTATGGAGTCTAGTGAGCAAGGCCAAGCAAGAGAAAGAAGTAAGTCAGAGAAGAACTCTGGACCAAAATCTAGACCAAAATCTAGAAAGAAAAGTGTTGAGTGTTACGGTTGCGGCAAGAAAAGGCATTACAAGTGAGATTGTAGAAAGCTTAAAGTAGAAATAATAGAAGGCAAGAAGGCTGAGACAAGCTCTACGACTAATGTGGTATCAGAAGATAATGGTGAGCTATTGTCAGTAGCTTCGACTAGTTATGCTTATGATGCATGGATTCTTGATTATGGGTGCCCTTTCACATGTGTGTAAATCAAGATTGGTTGAGCTTCTAATGGGTAACAATACAACGTGCAAGGCGATTGGGATAAGAAAAATTAAGATCAAGATGTTTGATGGGATTGTGAAGACCTTAGGTAGTGTGAGATATGTTCTGGTACTCGAGAAGAATTTGATATCTCTATGTAAGTTCCTCAAGTTTGATTGGCTTGTTTCGGTGACAAACCACATGTGGGGCTTGTTGTAAGGGTAGCTTAGGTATTTAATGGTTGGTGTTTTCCATAACCAAGGCTCTCTCAAGACCTCAAGAGAAGAAGCACCAAAGGTATATTCTTATGCTTACTTTCTTTGAAGAGATCTAGTTGCACACACACACAACTCATGCATATCTCTAATTCTTGTATGTTGTGTGGTTTATATGAGTGCATTCATGTTCATTGTTATCTCTTCATGCATGTTTAATTGATTGCATCTTATTCATTGAAATGCCATGACATGTTTAGGCATTAGGATGCAAAGTCATGAAGTCTCTTTATGCATGTTTAAATGATTGCATCTTGTTCATTGAAATGCCATGACATGTTTAGGCATTAGGATGCAAAGTCATGAATTCTATTCATGCATGTTTTATTGATTGCATCTTGTTCAATGACAATGCCATGACATATTAGGCATTAGGATGCATTCACTACCCACAAGTGCACTTCATGTATGATAGTTTTAAGTGTGGTGTAATTCGTTTCTGTGTGAGTGATCGGAAACGTCCGTGCTTGCACGATGGTATGCATGTCTTAGCACGATGGTTGACCATTTGAGAAGGTCTTATTCTTCTCTTGGATAAGTGTTAGATTTAGTTTGGTTGTTCGGAGTGAAGTGTCTAGTTTCAAAAGATTGGATTTTAATGTTTCAAATGTTTTCAAAACTGACCTTTGCATGGTCTTATGACCATAACCTTTTATAAAAAGCATCAAAATGAGTTTTGAAAATTTCTGTACAAACTAGACACCCATACCTTTCTAACAGTATATTATTCGTAATATTTCATGATCGTTTGGATTGGTTTTAAAATCTCCAAAATGACCACCAAAACAGGGCAACTCTGTTGTTGTTCATTTCTGACCTTTGGTCACTCCATTGACCATAACTTTTCTTACAAACATCAAAATGTCATTCCATAAAAAGAAGTAGAAAGTAGACATCCATACCTTTCCAACGATATATAATACGAAAGATTTCGATGTCGTTTGGTCATGTTTTGAGCCACTCAAACATTGAGTTGTTACGCTATCGTGAAGGTCGCCATCGTAGGGAGCGACTTTGGGAGCGACCGAGATGTTCGCTGTCCAATGGGTCGCTGTCTAGGGAGTGACCTTGGCAGCAACTTTTGTGCATAATTTTTTTAAAAGTTATCCAAAACAACATAGCTTCAATTTGACCTCCTATAAATATGCCTTTTTGTTCTTAGGTCAATCTAATGACTCAAAAACCCATATTTTTTATTAAGGGCATTTTCAAAGAGAAAATTTCACCCAAGAACTCATATTTGATCATCCAAACCTTTTCCATATGCATAAAGCATCATCTAAGCATCATCTAGCATCATCTAGTATGTGATAATGCATGGGTCTTCTTCAACACATATGGTATGGTATGTTGAACACTATTATCTTACATAATTAGTGTTTTTACTTATCAATTTATCTCATTTATAACTTGTATGCTTTTAGATTAATTTCTACTTACAGGAATGAGATTATGTGTTGATTGTTTGGGTTATTTGTGATAGCTAGGTTTTCATGCCTATATGTCATCTAGCTAATTGATCTCATTGTATGATTGAGATTGTTTTTGATAGCTAGGTTTTCATGCTTATATGCCATCTAGCTAATTGATCTCATTATATGATTGAGATTGTTTTTGATAGCTAGGTTTTCATGTTTATAAAACATCTAGCTAATTTATCTCATTAAAATGATTGAGATTATTGTAGATAGCTATTGTATCTAGGATTGGTTATCCTCTACATAGCTAAGCTTTATACCATGTCATTTAGATTTTGATATCAAGGATTGATTTAATTGTCATCTTATAATCTTAGATAAGCATTTAGGGTTCCCCTAGCTCTATTTGCACTTTGAGTATCATATATATATATTCACATAGGTTGCTTGATCTCTTCAGAGAATTAAGTCTTGATCTAGGGTTGCTATTACAGGTCTGTGGGTAGTAATGGTGGGTTACATACCGGGATTAGGTTGTAAACATCATTACAAGTAGTGATTGCGAGGATCAAGCAATTGGACTAGGTCCACTTTTACAGGCCTACGGGTAGGGGTAGGGGTAGTGGTAGTGGGTTATTGACCGTTAGAAGTTGAGGTCAACCGAGATTGTAAACGTTATCGCACTTAGTGAATTCAAGGGTCGTGTGTGGCGCACATAACAGCCCATGATTTTTTCCAGTTTGGGTTTTCATGTAAAAATCAAGTGTCATTTATAATTCCGCACTTATTACACTTGATTTATTATATTGAATAGATTGGGGTTATTTTTGTAATATTGGCTAATAGCGAAAATTGGGTAATAACGGTTAAAATCTATTCACCCCCTCTCTAGATAATTTTATACACATCGTGCATTATTAGTTTCACTCTAGACACATTTTGATACAAATAGGTGTTCTTTCATGACGAAGGATGGTGTGATCAAGGTGTATAAGGGATCCATGGTGATGATGCGAAGTACAAAATTAAGCAACAATCTTTATAGGCTTTCAGGGAACATAATTTTAGGTGGAGCGGCTATCTCTATGAAAGAAGAAAATTGCAAAGATGACACTCAACTTTGGCATTTGAGGCTAGCGAATATGAGTGAGAGAGCCTTGCAAGAACTACATATGCGACAATTGTTGAAAGATGAAGGGTTATGCAAGCTAGAGTTTTGCAAGTTTTGTGTTATGGGAAATCAATGCAAAGTGAGCTTCAAAGTTCCAAACAAGGAAAATGGAAGCAAGGTGTTGCTCGATTATATACACTCACTGATGTGTGGGGGCCCACACCAACTAGATAAAATGGTGGAGTTTGTTACTTTCATGGATGTTTTTTTTTTTTTTTTCTAGGAAAGTTTGGGTTTACTTCATAAAGGAGAAAGTCGAGGTCTTTGAAAGGTTCAATGAATGAAAGACGGAAGTGGAGAACCAAACAGGGAGGACAATCAAGTATTTAAGAAGTGACAACGGAGGTGAGTACAAAAATGGTAAATTTATTAAATTTTACAAAGTTGAAGTTATCACAAGACATTTCACTATAAAGAAAAATCCTCAACAAAATGGATCCGCGGAGAGGATGAAAAGAACGCTTCTAGAGAGAGCTAGATGCATGAGACTTCATACGGGGTTATCCAAATTGTTTTGGGTGGAAGCAATTAATCATGCTTGCTATTTGGTTAACCGATCACCATCAAAGGTACTTGAGTTTAATCGGTGGAAGAAGAATGGACAGGCAAGGAAATTGATTACTCGAATTTAAAGATTTTCAGGTGCAAGACATATGTTTTTATTCATAGTGATGAGAGGAATAAGCTACAATCAAAGTCACTTGAATGCATATTTCTTGGGTTGGAGAAAAGAGTGAAAGGATTCAAGCTTTATGATATGGCCAACAAGAAGAAAATTCATAGTAGAGATGTAGTCTTTGATGAAGCCTCCATGCCGAAGGAAGAAGCCAAGGATGATAGTGAGAAAGAGGTTGTGACCAAGATTCCTATTACTATAAAGTTTAGTGATGATAGAAATGAAGAGGTACAACAAGAAGTAGTTCTTGAGGAACCTAGATCCATAGCTCAAGGAAGGACAAATATAGTCTCAAACCCACCACAAAGGTATGTTTGGGATGAAGAGAATGATGAAGTGCATGTTGCACTCATGGCTAGTTAGGGAGATCCATCTACATTACATGTTTGTTGTCATGATGGAGAAAGTTGGGTGAATGTTATGATGGAAGAGATGGAATCTCTTGAAAAGAACTTCATTTGGGATTTGGTTCCTAAACATGAAAACCGAAAGATCGTTGGTTGCAAATGGGTATTTAGAAAGAAAGAATGCATATATGAGAATAAATTACTGAAGTTCAAAGCAAGGTTGGTTGCTAAAGAGTACTTACAAAAAGAATGTGTTAAAAAGAAAACAGTATTGTAAGCTAGATGTCAATGAGAGAGAGGGTTAGTGAGAGAAGCTCTGTAAGTCACTACTACAAAAATGTTAAAAGACATCATTAGAAATCACTAAAAGAAATCGGTTTTTGGTAACCGATTTTAAAAAAGCTTTTAGACATCGGTTTTTATAAAAACCGATGTCTTAAAAATCACAGTTTCAAAAGACACCGGTCTTTAAGAAAACCGATATTTAAAAAAAACGTTTTGTTGTATGCATAAATTCGCCAACCCGACACGTCATCAAAAAGAGTCAATAAAGATTGCCACGTCACTCATTGACCGGGTCAATAAAGGAAATGTGACAAGTCAATGTCAAAGTACCTCGAAACCAAAAAGGTCAGAAACACGCTCGCCGAAACTGGATATGTACTCGCCAAATCTAGATATATGGTCGCCGAAGAAACGAAACCCAGAAATAAATGTACTCGCTGCACCAGCATACTGGGCCTAAACTGACTCGGCAGAAACACGGAAATAAACCCTACACTTTAGAAAACCCATAAACAACAAGGAATCAAGGGAGGAAAAGGTGAAGACCTATCTGTATCCGTAACAACGTGGGATTCCCAGTACGAATCTGAAAGGAAATCCTACTATGAGTAGGACTAAAATCAAGGGAAAAACCCTAAATATCATGTATAAATAGAACCACCTATCCCACGAGAAGGGGGTTCGGAAAATCGAGAGAAAAGAGAGCAACTGTAAGAGAGATCTAAGCGTGTAATAAGGCAACGAAAACCTAGTATTATTTTTCTGCCCTCAGGGGCGCCGTGGTTTTTTCCCATTCAAGGGTTTTCCACGTAAAATCTGTCTTTTGCATGCGTTCTTAATTTTCTTGTTTTATATTAAATTGATATAATTGTTGAGTGCGTGGCAATCCAAATTTCACCGTCAACAATTGGCGCTAGAAGGAGGGGGGTTACAAAAAACTTCGAGGAACCCTTGCGAATTAAAGAACATGAACATGAACATGAACATGAACAACGACAGTGACAGAGACGTTAACTCCAGCGGAGATCAGGTTATTGAACCAGCTGCGCCGACAGGAGATAGGGCAGTAACGATCGGGGAACAATCGGCGGCAACACCAGGGACTAGGGCCGCCGACCCTGGGATTCTGCAGCACTTCCAAGCTGCGTTGGTAAACCTAATCAGCGAAGCCAACAAGATAGGGCTTTCGCTTCCCATCGGTTTGGGAGTTTCATCTCCTTATGAGTTAACCACCCCTGGAATCCATCCTCCCGGAAAGCTACGATCAGAAGTTCACATCGCAATCCCTGATACTCAAGCAAGACAATCCGCCGAGGAGACTCCCCAGGACCACCCAGAGTATTTCGAAAGGAGAAAACAAAGGAAAGGAAAAGGTGTGATGAATGAAGAATCCAGAGAGGAGCGAGACCAGGCGCGGACACATGGGGTCAATTCCAGTGACACATACCAACGGAACCGACGGAGACACCGTTCTATCTCGTCTGAAGATAAGAGTCCACGTCCACAAAGAGAGTTACGGTCCAAAAGAGCACGGCGAAGGAGATCCGAAAGCACAGAAGATCGAAGGAGCCCGGATAATAGGAACAACCATGGGAGAATGACAATTAAGAGCAGACTTGATCCAGCAGGAGAGCCGACTGGTCAGCGAGATGTCACCCTACAAGAGCTATCAAGAAAGGTTTCAGCGATGGCACGAAGGTACGGTCGTAACGTATCTTCAGATGATGAGTCAGACAGCCCATTCATTGAAGATATTGCTCGCACCCAGTTCCCAGACAGATTTAGAATGCCAACCATTGAGCAGTACAAGGAGAACAGGGACCCGAAGGAGCATGTTCGCCGATTCTGCAACATCATGGCCCAGTATTCATCTAATGACGGGCTTTTATGCCTCACCTTCCCTCAAACGTTCGGCGATCTCGCCTCTAGGTGGTTTGGAAGACTTCCGCCCGGAAGTATAAGCAGTTTCTCAAACCTCAGCAAGGCGTTCATAAGACAGTTCATGGGGAGCGTGCAGAGAAGGAAGTCACTCGCTCATCTATCAAATTTGAAACAGGAGCACAATGAGTCAATCAAGAAGTACCTAGCAAGATTTGGTAAGGAAGTTGCTCAAATTGAAGATGCCAGCGATGTAGCTGTGATCGCCGCTTTCACCAATGGGTTACAAAGCGGGCGATTATCTTTTGACCTGCGAAGAGAGAGACCAAAAACTTATGAGGAGATGATGGAAATAGCTGGCGACTATGCATTAGCAGAAGAAGAAGAAGTAGCACAAGGGGGTAGCTACGTGCATGGACACAAACCTGACTCAAAATCGGATCGAAAGGATGACAAGAAGACGGTATCACGTGATCGCCAGAGAGACGAGAAAGGCCAAAAGGGGCACTTGAGAGAAAGCAAAGGAAATCCTCGAGCCAGTAGGTTTCGAGGAAGGTACAACCATTACACCCCTTTAACCGGCGATCAAGAGGAGATATTTTCTGTGGTGGAAGACAAAGGACTCGCTAAATACCCTCGACAGCAGTCAGCGAATGCCAAGAGAGACACAACTAAGTACTGCCGATTCCACAAAGATCATGGGCATGAAACCTCAAAGTGTTTTCAGCTGCGTGACCACATTGAAAGTTTGATCAGAGATGGGCACCTGAAGGATTTTGCTTTGAAGGGAGATAAATATGGTGGTCGCCAGGATAGCCGCCAAGGAAACGGGCAGGAGAGGAAAAGTCCAAGGGGGAACAGCCCTAACGCCACCATAAACACCATTTTCGGCGGACCTCATACTGGGAGAAGCAATCGAGAAAGGATGTCAGAAGTTCGAGAAGTAATGTATGAAAGCAGAAGCATGGAGATCAATTCTGTACAGAGAAGCCCCAAGAAGGGAAGAGAAGGACATGATCCTATAACATTTACAGCAGAAGACTCAGACGGGATAGATGCAAAACCTAACGATGCAATCGTCGTGGGGGTTCGAATAGCCCATAGGGATGTCCTTCGGGTGATGATTGACAATGGAAGTTCAGCCGATATCTTAAGTGCCAGAGTATATGATGAATTGCGGCTGGACAGAAAAGATCTCGAACCATTCCATGTACCACTAAAGGGATTTGGTGGCGCAGAAGTTAGGTCGTTAGGAACTGTGAAACTGCCGGTGAGATTTGGTACAGCACCATGCCGGCGAACAATCCTTTTGGACTTTGTCGTGGTTGACATCCACAATTGGCCGTATAATGCTTTACTTGGCCGACCGTTTCTTAACAAAGCTCGAGCTGTCACTTCAACCCATGCATTGAAAATAAAATTCCCTACAGAATTTGGTGTCGGAGAATTGAGAGGGTCACAGGAGATGGCTCGCCGCGCCAACCTATCAATCTTCAAAGATAAAGCAGGGATGGAAACCTTAAACATATTCGAAGTGGACAGGGAGGTGCAGGAAGATAGTCCGGGAAACTTCGAACTGGACCCAAGGGACAAAACGAGCAGAGAGAAAGAAGAACCAACTGAGTCAGTTATTCTAGACGAAGCGGAACCAGACAAAACAGTAAAGATCGGAGCAAGGCTGGCTAAACAAGTTAAGAAAGATGTGACAAACTTGTTGAAGGAATATAGGGGGATTTTCGCTTGGTGCCACGAAGACATGCCAGGGATTGATAGAAGTGTAATTTCGCACAATCTGGCTGTGAATGAGAAATGCAAGCCGGTTGTGCAAAAAAGGAGAAGTTTCAACCCAGAAAGAAGTGCAGCGATAAAGGAGGAAGTATCAAAATTGCTCGCCGCAAGGTCAATCAGAGAAGTTAAGTACCCAGAATGGGTGGCGAATGTGGTCTTAGTGAAAAAGAAAAACAATCAATGGAGGATGTGCGTCGACTTCACCAATCTGAACAAAGCCTGCCCCAAGGATAGCTTCCCGCTACCAAGGATTGACCAGTTAGTCGATGCAACAGCTGGAGATGAAACGTTGAGCTTCATGGATGCATATTCAGGATATAACCAAATAAAGATGCACAAGCCAGGCGAAGAGAAGACAGCGTTCACTATAGATCAGGGGTTGTATTGTTACACGGTCATGCCATTCGGCCTAAAAAACGCTGGGGCAACTTACCAGCGCTTGGTCAACAGAATGTTCGCCAGACAAATCGGGAGAAATATGGAAGTCTACGTTGACGATATGCTAACAAAAAGCACCACAGCGGATAGACATACAGATGACCTCAGGGAAACATTCGACGTGCTGGTCAAGTATGGAATGAAGTTGAATCCAGCAAAATGCGTATTCGGCGTACCATCTGGGAGGTTTCTCAGATATCAAGTACATCAAAGGGGAATAGAGGTGAACCCTGAAAAAATCCAAGCACTAGCAAAAATGGTCTCGCCAAGAACTCTGAAAGACGTTCAAAAACTCACAGGGTGCTTAGCATCGCTGAGCAGATTCATAGCCAAATCAACAGACCGATGCCTACCATTTTTCAAAGCTCTAAAAAAGGGAAAGGGAATCGAGTGGAATGAGGAGTGTGAAAAGGCTTTCCAAGCCTTGAAAGATTACCTGGGGCAAGCACCGCTGCTATCAAAACCAGAAACAGGAGAAACATTGTACATGTACTTGTCCGTCTCTGGAGCAGCCACAAGTTCCGTGCTAGTAAAACAGGAAGATGGGATCCAGAAACCAATATACTACACCAGCAAAGCACTGTTGCCAGCCGAAACCAGATACTCGCCGGCTGAAAAATTGGCACTAGCTCTAATAACAGCAGCGAGGAAACTGAGGCCATATTTCCAGGCTCATAAAATCAGAGTATACACCAACTGCCCACTGAAGTTAATCCTGCAGAAACCAGAAGTATCCGGTCGATTAACAAAGTGGGCAATCGAGTTAAGTGAATTCGATGTAGAGTACCTCCCAAGGACAGCAATTAAAGCCCAGGCAGTGGCAGACTTTGTAGCAGAGTTCACCGAACCAAACATGGAAGTAGCGAGAATGATGGAGGAACAAAATAAGAAAATATTCAAATGGCAACTCCGCGTTGACGGCTCATCAAACACGCATGGCAGCGGGGCAGGGGTAGTAGTGTCAACCCCAGAAGGAGATTCAGTCGAATGTGCCTTGCGTTTTGACTTCAAAGCTACCAACAATCAAGCCGAGTACGAGGCACTCATAGCAGGTTTAAAAATTAGCACAGTCCTAGGAGCAGACGAAGTGGAAGTTTTTAGCGACTCTCAAGTTGTTGTCAATCAAGTACTAGATGAATACCAGGCAAGAGATGAGAGCATGATCACCTACCTGGAATTGGCAAAGGAGCTATTAGGAAGATTTAAAGAATACAGAATTGTTCATGTCCCCCGAGAAGAAAATGAGAAAGCTGATGCCTTGGCCAAACTGGCGTCTGCCACAATCAGCATCTGGCCCAAAAATATTTCTATGATCCGCTTATTGCAGCCGAGTATAGTCAAAACAAAGGAAGTTGGGGCAGTCTTTGGCGAAAGGGTCAGCTGGATCACACCAATCAAAGAATATCTCATCAATGATGTACTCCCAAGTGACCCGTTAGAAGCAAAGCGGCTGAAGTACAGAGCTACAAGATACTCAGTACTCAATGGAGAACTGTACAAAAGGGGATACTCGAGGGCACTGCAGAGATGTGTTGGGCCTGAAGAAGCAGAAGGTATCCTGAGAAGCATACATAGTGGAAATTGTGGGAACCACGCTGGGGGTGCTAGTCTAGCCCACAAAACATTAAGGCAGGGTTTTTACTGGCCAACACTGTTCGCCGACTCCAAAAGGGTGGCAGCGAGATGTGAGGCTTGTCAGAAAATTGCTAATAACATCCGACAGCCACCTGAACTCTTGCAAAGTATTACCTCGCCTTGGCCGTTCGCCATGTGGGGAATTGACTTGATCGGCCCAATGCCAACAGCAACTGGAGGAGCAAAACATGCCATAGTAGCTGTGGATTATTTTACAAAATGGGTAGAAGCCGAGCCATTGGTACACATAACAGAAGCAAACACTGTAAGCTTTGTGAAGAAAAATATCCTTTACAGATTCGGGATACCAAACACCGTCATCACGGACAATGGGACCCAATTCGACGGGAGGAAATTCAGGGAGCTATGTGATAAGTACGGCATCAACAACTACTACGCCTCTCCAGCACACCCACAAACGAATGGCCAGACTGAAGCAGTAAACAAAATCATAAAACATAACCTGAAGGCTAAATTGGCAGCTAAAAAGGGTAGCTGGGCAGACGAATTACCACAGGTACTTTGGGCATATCGAACCACAGAAAGGAGTTCAACAGGCGAGACCCCATATTCCATGGCATATGGAGCTGAAGCTGTCATTCCCGTGGAAACATCTTTCTCTTCGCCGAGGGTGCAACTTTTTTAGCCAGAAATCAACATTGATATGCTAAAATGCGGCCTAGATGAGTTAGAAGAAAGAAGAGAACGCGCGCAAATAAGGAATACTGCGTACCAACATAGGGTAGCCAGATATTACAACTCACATGTGCGTGAAAGAAGGTTCTCGCTGGGCGACTTAGTGCTGAAAAGGGTGAACCAAGGAACAAAAGACAAAGCTGCAGGGTCACTCGCAGACAAATGGGAGGGGCCTTATCAGATTACAGGCATAGCTGGCCACGGGGCATATCGCATCACTCGAGAAGGTTTTGGCGAACTACCCCGTCCATGCAATGCGCAGTACTTGAAGATATATTATCCGTAACTTGGGGGTCAAGTTTAGAATTGGTGTGAGCCTTTTATTTTTTCTTAGAACAGTTTTCGTTTTAGTATTTTTTTCTTTTCCTTGTGATTATGTTAACAAAGTTGCAGGAATTATCCAAATAAAGAGTAATTTATTACTGAGAAATCGTGACTTGACTCGCCAATTACAAAGGGCACTCACCGACATATGTCAATACCATTGCGTAAAGACGAGTTTCGTACTCGCAGCAGTGAGAATAAGTGACAACTCAACGAAATTAAAGCAAGCCAAAAGCGACTTAGTCGCCATAGCTCAAGCTACAGAAATTGGGGATCGCCCCCACAAGGAGAATAAGATCTCTGGAGAAAAACTTGGTGTGGGCAAATACGTCCTGAATAAGCACCAAGTACGCCAGAACTCAGCAATGGCAGCTGAATAAATAAAAACATGTTAAAAACTTGGTGTATGGTCGGATATGTCCTGACAAACACTAAGTACGCCAAAATCCAGCAATGGCAGCTGAATACAAAATATGTTAAAAACTTAGTGAAACGCTAAGTACGCCAAAATCCAGCAATGGCAGCTGAATACAAAATATGTTAAAAACTTAGTGAAACGCTAAGTACGCCAAAATCCAGCAATGGCAGCTGAATACAAAATATGCTAAAAACTTGGTGAAATACTGAGTAAGTCGAAAATTCAGTAAAAGCAGCTGAACAAAGAAAAAGTTTATAACTTCTTATAAATAAAGTTATTTACAATTAAAGAATTAAGAATGAAAATACAAAAAGTCAACTAGCTGCAGGAGGGCCCTCGCTATCTTCCTCATCTTCAATCTCCTCGTCTGAAGGCCAGGCGACTTCCTCATCCCCTTCTGGCATAAAACGCTCATAATCCCTTCCAGCAACAGGACCCAAGTCAGGCTCAGCACCAGAACCAGAAAAGCTGCCCTTCCGACCCGAATAATAAGTATTGAAGGTACGCTTGCTGGGGATTTCTAAATGCATAGGGTGAGGTTCAGTCATGTTGTAGCGACAGTGGGTTTTCCAACGTTTTATCTGCTCTTTAATCGAATCCACTCCGCTGGCCATATGCTGTTGAAAAGACCGGTCGAAACGCCCCAGAGCCTTCTCATTAGAGTGATCCTTCATGGCGAAGAATTTCTTCGCCTGCCTCATGCCTTTTTTGAATTCACGCAATAAAAGCGCATCATAGGCAGGGGATCTCTTGAAACGATCAACCGATTCAACCTCCAGCACAGCCTTGAGATCGTTCAGAATAACTTCATGCGAGGACAACTGGTTGCGCAAGTCCAAAGCTTCACGCTCAGCTTTCTCCTTTGCCTCCTCAGCTAGTTGCTCAGCCTCAAAACGTGCTGCGAGTGATTCTTGATTAGCGGAGAGTTGCTCTCGCAGCGAACGAATCTCTTCCTCAGCAGCAGCTAATTTATCTTCAGCGACAAGTTGAGCTGAAAGATAGCCATCCGCAGATTCCCTCATCTGAGCGAGATGCTGAGTATGGATTTCCTCAGCAGAGAGTTTCTCAGCGGCCAAAATAGAAGTCTGTTCCCGCAGGCGTTTCACATCCATCGAAAGGAAATTCCCTCGCCTGTAAGCGTCGGTCAACTCAGACATCATCTAAAAAGAAAAACAGTCAAGTCAGGAAACATGCGAATGAAAAACGCAAAACACGAATATCGCAAGAGACTCACCAGGGACTGACAATCAAAGAAAAATTCCATCTTCTTGTTGCAGGATCTGCTCTTCATGTGCTCCCAACCCTCATCAATATAAACATTGTTGTTCATTATATGTGAGCAAATCTCTGCAGCCGTGAAATCTGAAAGGGACACACACCCCTCTCCCTCACCAACTCCGATTGGATCCACGGGAGGAACTTCACGGGCAATACCCGAACCTGACGCAGAAGCCCCAGTTTGCTTCGATGGCCCCGACCTATCAGCTGGCCCCGGCTGACCAGATGGCCCAGGCTGATCAGCAGACGACACGTTCGGCTCATCTACAGTCGCTGGAGGAGAAGCTGCACCAGTTGGAGAGAAAGCAGGAATATTCAATTTACTAACTCTTTCAGGAGGTGGAGACGCTACCTCACTCATCCCTTCAGCGGGGGCTTCAGGCACAGTTGGATGAGTAGAGGGAATTCCGGCGAACACAGGTCCATCAGCACCCTCCTCGTCAGAAGAAACGACATACTGCACGACTCTTGATGCCCGCTTCAAAGGTCGAGTAGTATGGTCAGGGGTACCCTCAGCCGGGCGTTTTCCTCTACCAGTCCTAGGAGTTAGATCATTCGCAGGATCAAGAGGAATTTCAGGGACATCCGCGTCAAAAATAGGAGTATCACGGACTGGCCCTGAAACTCCAACTTTTTCTTTTCCCTTACGGCTGGAGGTAGCTGCAGGAGTGGTCGCAGCAGAGGTATTCGCAGCAGGAATGTTCACAGCAGCCTCTGTGTACACAGGGGGTTGTTCCGATTCGACCCCACCCTCAGGAATATCACCAACTTCCTCGCCATCGGAGGGATCGCCGCCATCTGGACTAGCAAGTCCTTCCTTGGCCAAACCAGCAGCATGTCTTCTACTGGTTGCCTCAGAATTCTTTACTGCCCGGGCGTGTTGATCGCAAACTGTGTCAAAATCGCACACTGCAAGAAAAATAAACAAAGTATCAACTAATAGAATAAGATAGTAAAACAAAGAAGGAATGGACAAAGACTTACAGCGAGGAAGCCTTGCATGTAGGCGTGTGAAAATCCCCTCGGAAATCATTTTTTCCTCATCCAAGAGGAAGGACCTATCCCTTTCTCTCAAAGGGAGGACAGCAGCTGCGGCGAGGTGAGAAACCTCTCTATTCAGTAAAACAGGGGTCGCCTTCAACCAAGCTTCAGGCGATGTGAAGTGCCTGGGAACCTTCTTCGCCAAGAAATTGTGGCGACTACTGGCAGGCAAATCACGACCCCACTCGCCATCAACGAAAAACCAGCTGTTCTTCCACCTCTTGTTCGAAGTGGGAAAACCCCAGATGAACCCCTTTTTCTTCTCATCACCGGAGATTTCTACTTGACCGGGGTTCGCCACGCCCTCAGGAATCCAGCTCTCCACGGGCGAAGAGATAAGGAAATACGTACCACCATGGCCCGCCTGCCTTAGCGTGTAAAAATGGCGGATTTCACGAGGAGTAGGGGGCCCGTAACCCTTCAACTTCCACATGAGGCACAGGCACATCAATATTCTGTAGCTATTTGAAGTGAGCTGTGCCGGCGCAATTTGAGCCTCCGCAAGAAATCTGGCGATGAAAGGCTGAAGAGGGAGAGTCACCCCACAGCTAAGCATGGCCCCGTAAATAGCGACTGCATTTTCGGGAGGATTCCACACAGCCCGGTCGCCAGGTAAAATGAGATTCACTGAGTCTGGCAGGTCAAAACGACTCTTGTATTTACAAAGCTCAACCTCGCCGACCACATTTACCTCCGTATCAAAAGAACACGGATGGTTTGGTGAGAAGCGTAGCCTATCCCTCTGATGGTCTTCAACATCGAAGTCAACAATCGTCTGCGCATCCAGCAGAGATTCACGTGGAACCCTAGAAGCGCGTCGTCTACTGCTTGTTGGTCTAGAAGATTTCGGCATTGTTGGAGAACCACTGTTAGAAGATGAAGGAGAGATGTTAGGGATAAAAACATCTCCAGAAGACGGAACATAAGCAGAAATTGGGACCGGAGAATCTGGACGAAAATTACGAATCAGAGATTCGATTTTGTCCGTAGTACTTTTATCACCAAGCTCCATGGCTTGCATCATTCGATTAAAAAGAGAAGAGCGTAAAGAAGGGTCCATGGGAACTCACCGGAAAACCCTAGATTCGTGAAAGATTCGTAGAGAGGCAGGAATAATCGATTCCGGTGAACCGTCTGATAAATAGAAAACACAGGGAAAGGACTGTAGCAAGCACTCGAAGGAACAAGGTAGATAAAAACGAAGAATCAAACTGTTCTTTTTTGCTCTGAGAAAACCAGTGGAGAAATAAAATGGAAAGAATGAAATGGAGAAAAGAAACGATCGGGCCTTAAAAAGAGGGAGTTTCGAAATTCAAAAAAGAAAATCAAGTAAAAGGATATGCAATTAATGAGAATGACAGCCACAGTGACCAGCCGCAATAGTCACCATCAGAAAACAGACATGTGGCATCTCGGGGAAAGCCAAGCGGTCAAAATGTCTCTTCGTCCGTCAGGTAAATAGGTGCGTCAACAATTATGTGGACCAAGTTGAAAGCTTGCACCAGAAGAATCAATTAATTAATACAGCGCGTGACAAAAAGGAAAGAAGGAGGTATTACAAAATGCATCGAAACCTTGTAAGTATAAAAATAAATACTACTCGCAGAGACAAACGAAGTGAGAAGAACAAATCATTCGCCCAGCTCGGAGTATTTATGGGGGTATTGTTGTATGCATAAATTCGCCAACCCGACACGTCATCAAAAAGAGTCAATAAAGATTGCCACGTCACTCATTGACCGGGTCAATAAAGGAAATGTGACAAGTCAATGTCAAAGTACCTCGAAACCAAAAAGGTCAGAAACACGCTCGCCGAAACTGGATATGTACTCGCCAAATCTAGATATATGGTCGCCGAAGAAACGAAACCCAGAAATAAATGTACTCGCTGCACCAGCATACTGGGCCTAAACCGACTCGGCAGAAACACGGAAATAAACCCTACACTTTAGAAAACCCATAAACAACAAGGAATCAAGGGAGGAAAAGGTGAAGACCTATCTGTATCCGTAACAACGTGGGATTCCCAGTACGAATCTGAAAGGAAATCCTACTATGAGTAGGACTAAAATCAAGGGAAAAACCCTAAATATCATGTATAAATAGAACCACCTATCCCACGAGAAGGGGGTTCGGAAAATCGAGAGAAAAGAGAGCAACTGTAAGAGAGATCTAAGCGTGTAATAAGGCAACGAAAACCTAGTATTATTTTTCTGCCCTCAGGGGCGCCGTGGTTTTTTCCCATTCAAGGGTTTTCCACGTAAAATCTGTCTTTTGCATGCGTTCTTAATTTTCTTGTTTTATATTAAATTGATATAATTGTTGAGTGCGTGGCAATCCAAATTTCACCGTCAACACGTTTAGACATCGGTTTTTATAAAAACCAATGTCTTAAATTTTGCATTGAAAAGACAACAGTTTTTATGAAAACCGATATTAAAAACAAGCGTTTAAACATCGGTTTTTATAAAAACCGATGTGGATTCAAAAGCAAAATTCTGCAATGCAAATTTGATCTATGTCCACATTCAAGTGCATATCTCTAAAAATACTCAATGTTATTTGCTCAACTTTTGACACAAGAAAGTAGACATGCAAACAAACACTTTTAATTCAGAAAATATTCCAAAAATCGATTTGGAAAAGTGTGAAAATGAGCGATGAAAACATCTCACTCGCGGATTCGCGAATCGCTTCTGACCTTTGATTGAATAATTGATCATAACTTTCAAAATACAGCCCGGAATTTTACGTTCTTTATACCATTGGATTCGTATCGAAAAAAACATAGACAAAAAAATTTATTTCCTTGACAAAAGATACAGTTTTAAGGAAAGAGTTTGCACAAATATATCTCCAATCGCTTCAATTCTGACCTTTGACTGAATAATTGATCATAACTTTCAAAATATCGCCCGGAATTTTACGTTCTTTATACCGTTTGATTCGTATAAAAAAATTGAAGAATCCACCATGGACAAAAAAATTTATTTCGTTGCCAAAAGATACAGTTTTAAGGAAAACATTTGCACAAATATATCTCCAATCGCTTCTGACCTTTGACTGAATAATTGATCATAACTTTCAAAATACTGCCCAGAATTTTATGTTCTTTATACCGTTGGATTTGTATCAAAAAATCAAAGAATCCACCATGGACAAAAAAATTTATTTTATTGCCAAAAGATACAGTTTTAAGGAAAAAGTTTGCACAAAAATATCTCCAATCGCTTCTGACCTTTGACTGAATAATTGATCATAACTTTCAAAATACCGCCCGGAATTTTACGTTCTTTATACCGTTGGATTCGTATCGAAAAATCTAAGAATCCACCATGGAAAAAAAAAATTATTTTATTCCCAAAAGATACAGTTTTAAGGAAAAAGTTTGCTCAAAAATATCTCCAATCGCTTCTGACCTTTAACTGAATAATTGATCATAACTTTCAAAATACCGCCCGAAATTTTACGTTCTTTATACTGTTGCATTTGTATCGAAAAATCAAAGAATCCACCATGGACAAAAAAAATTATTTTATTCCCAAAAGATACAGTTTTAAGGAAAAAGTTTGCTCAAAAATATCTCCAATCGCTTCTGACCTTTGACTGTATAATTGATCATAACTTTCAAAATACCACCCATAATTTTACGTTCTTTATACCGTTGGATTCGTATCGAAAAATCAAAGAATCTAACATGGATGAAAAATTTATTTCGTTGCCAAAAGATATAGTTTTAGGGAAAAAGTTTGCACAAAAATATCTCCAGCAGAACACAAAACCACACAATAAAAAATGAAATGAAAAATAAACCCACCAATAAAATTTATTTAATATATATATGTTTGTAGTAGAAATTAGAATTTTGATTAGTTGAGTAAATTTAAATTTATCAAACAAGTTTTTTTTATTATTTATTTATTTCTAACAACTCCTATAGGTTATATATAAATATTGTGCAATTGTTAATACATCCAATCTTGTAGTCAGGCGGTAAAGGCTTACCACTTTGGCTTTGAGGTTGCAAGTTCGATTCCTCATAATGACAATTAATAATCCTCATTATTATCAGAGGTGGGGTTGGCCGGCAGCGGTGGCCGGACGGTGGAGCAGGCCGGCGACGGTGGGATTAATTTTTGTAATACATCAATTTTACATTAGGGTTATTAAATCGGTTTTAACTAAAACCGATTTCTTTTCTCCTGGGTTTTTATATTGGTTTTAAGTAAAACCGATGTCTTTTCTCTTGTTTTACATCGGTTAAAAACCGATGTCTTTTGCACTTTTTTTCTAAAACACTCAAAAAGACATCGGTTTTAAAAATTTCAAAAACCGATTTCTTCCATTTAAAAAAACCGATTTCTTTTGCATTTTTTGTAGTAGTGAGTGTTGGCCATGGATGGAAAAAGAATGGTGAATATTCCGGCCATGGTAGGGAGAAATATTTTAGGGCTACTTTACATTCCATTTTTGTTGACAACATCAATCCTTGTGTGGATTCAAGATGTTTATGGGGTATTTTCAAATCTTTTAGGAGAGTTAGGGATGTGTATTTGTCTTCAAAAAATAGTTCTATAAGGTGTAGCTTTGCTTTCATTCGGTTTGAGACACTTGAGGAAGCAAAAAAGGTAGTGAAGTTGTCGAACGGAATGCTAGTTTATGGCTGGCCGATCAGCAAAAGATGGCCGTTTATGGGTGGAGTAATCGAAAACCAAGGGCTACTCATCATTATGGAATATTTGAGGTTGAAGAAGGCAAGAAGATTCGTGAAGCTGATAGAAAAAAAGGGCGATTAAAGCCTCACGAAAGCGTTGGCTTTAAGTTCTTCTTGGAGGTGTTGAGATAACTCAGGGTGCACATTACAGCTTTGTGATGTGGCTTTATTCCCACGGTGCAATCCCGCACTGACTTTTGGAAATGTAGCGTGAGTTCCTCAGTGCGGCTTCAAACTTGCGGTGGCCAATCCGTGGTATATTTCTAGAGTTGAGCACAGCTTCAGAGTGCGAGTATAAACCTGCGTTAACCAACCCGCGATGAACATTGGAATTGCAGTGCAGCTTCACCAGTTCCTTTAGTGCGGGTTCATTCTTGCGGTGGCCTTCCAAATATATTTTGCCCACATTTGGTACAAACACCATCTTTGAGGGACATTTGCTTGCACTTGGCTAAAACACACATTAAATACACAAAAGTGCTTGAAAGTGAACACAAAAGATAGGAAAATGGAGCTTCAAATATAAACATTTGTAGAGCGATCAAACCCCAAACCTAACTTTTGCTCGTCCTCGAGCAAAACTAAAAACGAAAAACAAACAAAACAGAACATACTAAAACAAAAACAAATATAAACTAGGCTAGTCCAATTTCGTAGGAAATACAATGACACTTAGCATGTGCCACAAGCCTTCAAACCTCTAGGTGGCCCTAGTAAGAGGAGTTATAATCTCCTAAGGGTTTATAGCTACGATACTTACAAACATAACTCTGTAAGATAAAAGTTGAGATGCAAAAACTTCACACACACCAACAAAGATTACATGCATGCCATATAAATCAATACAATTATGCCATGCATGTATGCCAATACTTAGGATTTTTTTTTTTTTTTATTTTGTTTACAAAACAACCATATTCGAATGCCCAAGTTTGAATTCTCCTCGACTCTAATCCTCACCAGATTACAATCACATTTTCACTTAGAACCTAGGTGCACTCTCTAGCAAACATATGCGAATGAGTTTATGTATAGGAATCAAATATATATCGCATATGAATATTTTCAATTAAAGCACATTTTCTAAAAATGGATCTCATGAAGGAATTGAAATACCATGAACGTGGAAAGAGCATGCATTGACTCATATTCCTAATATAGAGTTCCTCAGAGATCAAATAGGCTTTTCCTAATTTGTATTGTTGTGATGTACGGAGGGTATGGTAGGAATGGGATAGATAAAGTTACAAACCATGCCAAGGTGTTTACACATTTGACTTTCAACTAGGGATGTCAAAAATCCCCATGGGTACGGGGCCCCATGGGGACCCACCCCGTTTGGGACGGGTTTGGTACATGTTAATTGGGGTAAGGGGCGGGGAATGGTATTTTGGTCCCCACCCCATATCCCAATTAACTTGTTGCATGGATGATTAAGAAACAAGAAACACAGTTATGTTACAATTTTTTTCTTCAATTTACTTTCAAAATATAATTGGGAAGAAACCTTTTTCTTATAAACAATTCAAATGTATTTTTTTTTTTTTGATACAATTATACATGGAGATGGAAGATGTATGGTCACATTTTTGTTTTAAGCACTTGTTCTTAGACAAGTATCAGAAGTTAAACTTTCAATCTTTATTTTATTTTGGCAGATTTAATTATGATGATTTTGTATTTCAATTTCATTTTTATTGAAAAAGAATAGTGTAATATTCATACGTTTGGTAATTTAGTTTGCGATAAACTTACTATGAATTAGAGTTTATTTACTTTTTGAACTAATTTTTTTCTTCAATCATTTTATATTTTTAAAGGTTGATTGACACTTGTGATTATGGTGTAAAATATAAGGTATATAATTATTAATATTGTCTTAATCAAACGGGGCGAGGCAAGGTGGGGTAGGTACCGGGAGCCCTCTCCCCAAATGTGGATTCCCTGTCCCCGCCCCAAGTAGGGAATGAGGCGGGGGACGGGAATCCTAGTTATATTTGGGTTTGGGGAATGGGGATGGTATCCCCACCCCGTACCCGCCCCATTGACATCCCTACTTTCAACATAATAAGCTCATTGTACTTTACACATTACAATTTAAACGTCTAGTCACTAAACTTTAAAGTTCACATTTTTGCTAATATTTGTACTCACATTTTGAGTAACTTAATATTTGAAGAATTTGAAGGCTTAAGTGTTTTACATTTAACACTATTCTTTTTGAAAGCCTTTTCCTAGCACATTACATACATTTGCCTGAGTACACGCTTTTACAATTTTAGAGCTTACAAAAAATGACTTATACTTAGCTATACACCTCAACATGATCAATAACTAGGGAATGGTTAAGTGTTTGAGTTATGTTGGTGATGTAGGTAGGTTTAGTGTTTGGCCTCAATTTGAGCAATGAAAGCACATATATATGGACAGAAAATTGTTTAATTAGGCAATATTTGGAGTTTTGCACACACACTCAAGCTTAAAATCATTTATAAAAGTCCATCTAACAAGGGAATACAAATCTCAACAAGCTGTCCACAAGATGAATGTTCTATGACAATAAATGAAAAAAAATTGATGTAAAATGAGATCACTAAAAATTAAGAGAACAAAATTCGAAGAATATTTAATGAGTAGAAACAAAATATACCCTCTCAAATGAAACATTAAAAGGCACAATCAACTCAAAAGGGTAGTCTCCACTATTCTTCTAATCTAAACAAACACAGAGGTCTCATCCACCTCAACATCAAAAGATTGGAACTGTACAAGTAAATTAATAGTGATGCAAAGATTATGGATGGCATGAATGCTAGTAAAAAAAAAACAGAGCTAGAAGCATACATGGCATGTCGTAATAGTTTTTCGTCACGGTCAACCGCGACTTTCCGGTGACGATTCAGTTGCCTTTGTCGCGGTGGTTTTTCATCATGGTCAACCGTGAAAACAGAACCATGAAAAACAGTTGTTGTATGTATAATTTCGCCAAGCAGCCACGTCATCAAAGGGGTCAATAAATGCTGAGGAAAAAGTTGCCACGCCACTCGTCGACCAGGTCAAAGGAGAAAACATGGACCAGTCAGTATGTCAATGTCAAGTCAATAAGTCAAAGGTATGGTCGCCAGAGCTAGATATGTACTCGCCAAAGATAGAAGCGTGGTCGCCGAAGGGTAATACCCAGGAGGGGAGATGTTCACCGCATCAGCATATTGGGCACAAACCGGCTCGGCAGAAACACAGAAATAAACCCTAACTTCTAGAAGACCCATGACAACGAGGAATCATAGAAAAGGGAAAACACCAGAAACATATATCCGTATCTGTTGCAACATGGGAATCCTGGTACGAATCAAAAAGTAAATCCTACCACCAACACGATAAAAATCAAGGGGAAACCCTAATTATCATGTATAAATAGAACCACCTATCCTATGAGGAAGAGGTTCGAAAACCAAAAGAGAGAAAAGCAAGAACTCGAGAGATTTGAGTGTGTAACAAAAACAAGTGAATTTTAGTGATATTTTCCTGTCCTCCAGGACGCCGTGGTTTTTTCCCATTCAAGGGTTTTTCCACGTAAATCTGTCTCTTGCATGTGCTGATTCTCTTTCTTGTTTAACGTTTGTTTTGATTTAATTGTTGGTCACGTGGTAATCCAAATTTCACCGTTAACAATTGGCGCTAGAAGGAGGGGATTCTTTGAACATAAACTTCGAGGAACCCTTCCGAACCGAGAGGTATGAACAACGATAGCTACAAGGGCGGTAACTCCAGCGGAGATCAAATTGTTGAACCAGCCGCGCCGATAGGAGATGGGGCGATAACTATCGGGGAACAATCGGCAGCAACGCCAGGAATTAGGGCAGCCGATCCAGTAATTCTGTAGCACTTCCAAACTGCATTGGTAAACTTAATCAGCGAAGTTAGCAAAATAGGGCTTTCACTTCCCATAGGCCTGGGAGTCTTTTCTCCCTACGAGTTAACAACTCCTGGGATCCAGCCACCTGGGAGAATGCGGTAAGAAGTTCACATTGCAACCCCCGATGCTCAAGCAAGACAATCCACAGAAGAGACTCCCTAGGACCACCTTGAGAATTTCGAAGGAAGAAAACAAAGGAAGGGAAAAGGTGTGTTGAATGAAGAATCTACGGAGGGGCGAGACCAGGTGCGAGTACATGAGGTAAATTCCAGTGACACATACCAAAAGAGCCAGCGGAGACACCGTTCTATCTCGTCCGAAGACAAAAGTCCCCAACCACGAAGGGAATTACGATAAAAAAGAGCATGACGGAGGAGATCTGAGAGCACAGAAGATCGAAGAACTGGTAGGAGCCCGGGTGATAGAGGCAATTATGGTAGAATGACAATTAAAAGCAGACTCGATCCAGCAAGAGAGCCAACTGGTTAGCGCGATGTCACCCTACAAGAACTATCAAAGAAGGTCTCAGCGATGGCACGAAGATATGGTCGCAACGTATCTTCGGATGATGAGTCAGACATCCCATTCGTTGAAAGTATTGCTCGCACCCAATTTCCAGATAAATTCAGAATGCCAACCATCGAGCAGTATAAGGAGAGCAGATATCCGAAGGAGCATGTTCACCGATTTTGTAATATTATGGCCCAGTATTCGTCTAATGACGGGCTACTGTGCCTTACCTTCCCGCAAACATTCGGCGATCTCGCCTCTAGGTGGTTTGGGCGACTTCCGCCCAAAAGTATTAGCAGTTTCTCAAACCTTAGCAAGGCATTTATAAGACAGTTCATGGAGAGTGTGCAGAGAAGAAAGTCACTCGCCCATCTGTAAGGATCATTGGCTTAAAACCTGTTGGGGTTTTGGAAGCTAAGTGAACGGCCCTTCCATGATGATACAAGTCGATCTAGTAGCACACACTCACTTAGCATTCTTGCTATCTACTTGCTTAAGATCTCTTCACATGGCAAAGTTGTGTGTAGGCCTTATAATTCGCTCAAATTGAAGAGTGCTTGGTTTCGCGCGAAGACGCCTATGGAGAATGCCCTTGGCTTCTCCTTGGTTTTCATGTAGCTGTCATCCGCCGTTTCAGTCCAGCTGAAGCAATTATGCTTTCACGCCGCCGTTCACCAATGGGTTGGAACGTAACCGTGGGCGACTATCCTTTGACCGCCGAACGGTGCGTTTCAGGGGCAAAAGTGTCTTTTCAGATAGGTTTTCTCAATCTCTGAATAAGTTTCTTGAGCAATTAAACTTAAGAGAGATTTTTGAGAAAAATCAAATCAAGAACCTATCTTTAAACACTCAAATCAATTCCCTTTTGCAAAATTTCATATTTGAGCCTTCATGAATTGGAAATCAGCTTCACTAATTTCATATTACTTTAGTGTTTTTCATATTAATACATCTCTTTAATTACTTGTATGCTTTTGATTATATGCTAGATACAAGTTAGAGATTATTTGTGATGAAAATTAATTGAGTGTTGTTTGTGATAGCTAATTAGGTTTTTAATTAATCTTGATTAGCTAGGAAGAAGAAGAGGGTAGCACAAGGGGGCCTTGTAGCTATGGTTGTTTCTCTTCTTAGAGAAGTTCATGGCCAAGCAAATTGCTAACCCGCTGGTAGAAGTGAGGGGTTACAGACCGGAATGTTAGACGAGGTCTACATAGGTTGTAAACTTCATTTCAATTAGTGATTTCGAGTTCCGAGTGTGGCGCACTATACAGCCCGTGGTTTTTCCCAGTGGTTGGGTTTCCAGCATCAAGGTTATTTAAATTCCGCACTATATTACACTTGTATGTATTTTTGACTAGTAGCACAAAATTGACTTGCATGCGAAAATTGGGTAATAATAGCATGATCACGCCAGTAAAGAAGCGGAACGTAATGAGTCGATCAAGAAGTATCTAGCAAAGGGAGGTCGCTCAAATTGAAGACGCCAGTGATGTAGCTGTCATCGCCACTTTCACCAATGGGTTGCAAAGTGGGCGACTATCCTTTGACCTGCGAAGAGATAGGCCAAAAACTTATGAAGAGATGATGGAAATAGCTGGCGATTATGCACTAGCAGGAAGAAGAAGAGGTAGCACAAGGGGGTAGCTATGTTCATGGCCACAAACCTGACTCAAAATCAGAGCACAAGGATGATAAGAAGGCACAGTCGCATGATCGCCAGAAAGACGAGAAGGGCCAAAAGGGGTATCCAAGGGAAAGCAAGGGAAACGCCCGAGCCAGTAGGTTTCGAGGAAGGTACAACCATTACACTCCTCTAACTGGCGATCAGGAGGAAATACTTTCCGTGGTAGAAGACAAAGGACTTGCCAAGTACCCTCGACAACAGTCAAATAATGCAAGAAGGGATATGACACTTTGAAATGTTTTCAGCTGCGAGACTATATTGAGAGTCTAATCAGAGAGGGCCACCTGAAAGATTTTACACTAAAAGGAGACAAGCATGGTAGTCGTCAAGATAGCCGCCAAGGAAGTGGGCAGGAAAGAAAAAGCCCAAGGAGAAGCAGCCCCGGTGCTACAATAAACACTATTTTTCGGAGGACCACATACAGGCAGAAGTAATTGGGAGAGAATGTCAGAAGTCAGAGAAGTTATGTACAAGGGCAGAAATATGGAGATAAATTATGTGCAGAGAAACCCAAAGAAGGGAAGAGAAGGACCTGACCATATAACATTTACGGTGGAAGATTCAGATGGGATTGATGCCAAGCCCAACGATGCAATTGTGGTGGGAGTTCAAATAGCGCACATGGATGTACTTCGAGTAATGATAGACAACGGAAGTTCAGTCGACATTTTGAGCGCTAGAGTATACGATGAGCTGTGATTGGACCGGAAAGATCTGGAGCCTTTCCATGTACCATTGAAAGGTTTTGGGGGTGCAGAAGTAAGATCGTTGGGGACCGTGAAGCTACTAGTGAGGTTCGGGACAGCACCATACCGGTGAACAATCCTACTGGATTTCGTTGTGGTTGACATTCACAACTGGTCGTATAATGCTTTACTTAGCCGACCATTCCTGAACAAAACCCGTGCAGTCACTTCAACCCACGCACTGAAAGTAAAATTTCCTACAGAGATTGGAGTTGGGGAATTAAAAGGATCACAGGAGATGGCCCGCCACGCTAACCTTTCAATTTTCAAAAACACGACAGTAGTGGAAACCTTGAGCGTATTTGAAATAAATAAGGAAATGCAAGAAGAAAATCCAGGAGCTTTTGAATTGGATCCAATGGATAAGCCGAGCAGGGAAAAAGAAGAACCCACTGAGTCTATTGTTCTGGACAAGACGGAACCTGGTAAAACAGTCAAAATTGGTGCAAGATTAGCCGAACAAGTTAAGAGAGATGTATCGAACTTACTGATAGAGTACAAGGAGATCTTTGCTTGGAGCCATGAAGACATGCCAGGGATTAGTAGAAGTGTGATCTCGCACAACCTGGCCATGGACGAAAAAAACAAACCGGTGGTGCAGAAAAGGAGGAGCTTTAACCCGGAGAGGAGCGCAGCAATAAAAGAAGAAATTTCTAAATTACTCGCCGCAGGATCAATCAGATAGGTTAAGTATCTAGAATGGGTGGCGAACGTGGTCCTTGTAAAAAAGAAGAACAATCAGTGGAGGATGTGTGTAGACTTCACCGATCTAAACAAGGCTTGCCCCAAGGATAGCTTCCCACTACCAAGAATCGACCAGCTAGTCGACGCAACGGCAGGACACGAGACGTTGAGCTTCATGGATACATACTCAGGATATAACCAAATCAAGATGCACAAGCCAGACGAAGAGAAAACAGCATTCACCACAGATCAAGGGTTATACTACTATACAGTCATGCCATTCGGTCTGAAGAACGCTGGAGCAACTTACCAGCGTCTAGTCAACAAGATGTTCGCCAGACAAATAGGGAAGAATATGGAAGTATATGTTAACGACATGCTAACAAAAAGCGTCACGGCTGACAAGCATGTAGATGACCTGAGAGAAACATTCGATGTGCTAACTAGATAAGGAATGAAGCTGAACCCTGCGAAATGTGTATTTGGCGTACCGTCTGGAAGGTTCATGGGATACTAAGTGCATCAAAGGGGGATAGAGGTGAACCCTGACAAGATTCAGGCATTAGCAAAAATGGTTTCCCCAAAGACCCTGAAGGATGTCTAGAAACTCACAGGTTGCTTAGCATCATTAAATAGATTCATAGCAAAATCAACGGACCGATGCCTACCATTCTTTAAAGCTCTCAAGAAAGGCAAATGAGTTGAGTGGAACGAAGATTGTGAGAAGGCTTTTCAAGCCTTGAAAGAGTACCTTGGGCGAGCACCGCTGCTGTCAATACCAGTAGCCGGAGAAACACTTTACTTGTACCTATCTATCTCCGAAGCAGCCACCAGTTCTGTACTGGTGAAACAGGAAGAGGGGGTTTAGAAACCTGTATATTATACAAGCAAAGCACTGTTACCAGCTGAGACAAGATACTCGCCAACCGAGAAGATGGCACTCGCCCTAATAACAGCGGCGAGGAAGTTAAGACCATATTTTCAGGCTCATAAAATTGGAGTATATACCAATTGCCCACTGAAACTGATTTTGCAGAAGCCAGAGGTATCCGGTAGACTAACCAAGTGGACGATCGAATTAAGTGAATTTGGTATAGAATATCTCCCAAGGACAGCGATCAAGTGCCAAACAGTGGCGGATTTTGTGGCAGAGTTCACCGAACCAAATATGGAAGTAGCAAGGATGATGGTGGAGCAAACTAAGAAAACATTCAGGTGGCAACTCCGTGTTGACGGGTCGTCAAACACGCATGGCAGCGGGGCAAGGTAGTGGTATCAACCCCGGAAGGAGATTCAGTAGAATGTGCCTTGCGTTTTGACTTTAAAGCTACCAACAACCAAGCCGAGTATGAAGCGCTCATAGCAGGACTAAGAGTTTGCACAGTCCTAGAAGCCGATGAGGTGGAAATTTTTATGAATACCAGGCGAGAGATGAAAACATGATCGCCTACCTAAAATTAGCAAAGGAGCTACTGGGGAGGTTTAAAGAGTATAGGATTACCCAGATTCCCAGAAAAGAAAACGAACAGGCTGACGCTTTGGCAAAACTGGCGTCCGCCACAATCAACATCTGGCCCAGGACTATTCCCATGATTCACCTACTACACCCAAGCATAGTCAAACAAATGGAAGTTGGGGCAGTCTTCAATGAAGCAAATAGTTGGATATCACCAATCAAAGAATACCTTGTCAATGATGTACTCCCAAGCAATCCATTGGAGGCAAAGCGACTGAAGTACAGAGCTACAAGATATTCAATACTCAATGGAGAACTGTACAAAAGGGGGTACTCAAGGGCACTGCAGAGATGTGTCGGGCTTGAAGAAGCAGAAGGGATCCTGAGAAGCATACATAGTGGAAATTGTAGGAATCATGCTAGAGGTGTCAGCCTAGCCCACAAAACATTACGACAGGGTTTTTACTAGCCAACACTGTTCGCCGATGCTAAAATGGTAGCAGCAAGGTGTGAAGCATGTTAGAAAATTGCAAACAACATTCACCAACCACCTGAACTCTTGCAAAGTATCACCTCACCTTGGCCATTCGCCATGTGGGGAATTGACTTGATCGGTCTAATGGCAACAGCACCCGGAGGAGCAAAACATGCTATTGTGGCTGTGGATTATTTTACAAAATGGGTAGAGGCTGAGTCATTAGTGCACATAACAGAGGAAAACACTACAAGCTTTGTGAAGAAAAATATCCTGTACAGATTCGGGATACCAAACACCATCATCACCGATAATGGAACCCAATTCGAGGGCAAGAAATTCAGGGAGCTGTGTGACAAGTATAGAATCAACAACTACTACGCAACTCCAGCACATCCACAGACAAATGGTCAAACTGAAGCAGTAAACAAGATTATAAAGCACAACCTAAAGGCCAAACTAGCGGTGAAGAAGGGTAACTGGGCAGAAAAGCTACCACAGGTATTGTGGGTGTATCGAACTACAGAAAGAAGCTCAACGGGTGAAACCCCATACTCTATGGCTTTCGGAGCTGAAGCTGTCATTCCCGTGGAAACATCCTTCTCTTCACCAAGGGTATAACTATTCCAGCCAGAACTAAACGTTGATATGCTAAAATGTGGCCTGGACGAGCTAGAAGAAAGGAGAGAACGTGCACAAATAAGAAATGCTGCATATCAACAAAGGGCGGCTAGGTATTACAACTCGCATGTGCGTGAAAGAAAATTTGTACTCGGTGACTTAGTTCTGAAAAGAGTGAATCCGAGAACCAGAGACAAAGCTACAGGATCACTCGCAGACAAATGTGAAGGGCCTTATCAAATTACAGGCATAGCTGGTCACGGGGCATATCGCATTACTCGAGAGGGTTTTGGCGAATTACCTTGGCCATGCAATGCGCAGTACCTGAAGATATACTACCCTTAACTTTTTCATTTGCTTATAGAATTTATTTCAATGTTTTTTCTTCTTAGGTAGTTTTCATTTTAGCATTCTTTCTCTGTTTTTATTTTAACAAAAGTTGTAGGAAGTATTCAATAAAGAGTAATTTATTACTAAGAACCCGTGACTTAGCTCGCCACAAAAGTAACCAGGTACAAAGAATATTCGCTATCATACACCATAAGTCACTCACCGTTGCGTAAAGACGAGTTTTATACTCGCAGCAACGGAAACGAGCGAGATGACGCACGAAATTAAGGCGAGCCAAAAGGCAATTATGCCAAAGGCAATTATGCCTAAAGCTATCATGAAAATTGGTGGTCGCCACCGCGGGAAAAATGAGATCCCAAGAAAGACACAAGAAACACCCAATTGAAAGCGTACATGAGGAATCTCAAGCGCTGGGGATTGAGAAAGCTAGCCGAGAACAAAAGTGACTAAAACATAAAGTAAAAAGTAAAAAGCAAAAGAGGGAGACGTCCCAATAATATGCTAAGAACTTGGTGTATAGTCGAATATGTCTTGACAAACACTAAGTACGCTAAAACTCAGCAATGGCAGCTGAATAAACAATAAATAATATGCTAAAAACTTGGTGTATAGTCGGATATGTCTTGACAAACACTAAGTACGCTGAAACTTAGCAATGGCAGCTGAATAAACAATAAATAATGTGCTAAAAACTTGGTGCATAGTCGGATACATCTTGACAAACACTGGGTACGCTAAAATTCAGCACTGGCAGCTGATAAAAAGAACAAAGTAGAGAACTAATCAAAGACAGCTGAGCCAAAAATGAAGTCAAAGGAGTTATAAATTTTTTACAATTGAAGCTACATAAAGGAGAGTTATTTACAACCAAAGTAATATATAAAGTCAACTAGCTGCAGGAGGACCCTCGCTGTCTTCCTCATCTTCAATTTCATCTTTAAAAGGCCAGGTTATTTCTTCATCCCCATCTGGCATGAAAGGCCCATAATCCCTACCAGCAACAGGACCTAAATCAGGTTCAGCACCAGAACCAGAAAAGCTGCCTTTCTGGCCAGAATAGTAAGTATTAAAAGCGCGTTTGGTGGGAACTTCTAAGTGCATCGGGTGAGGCTCAGTCCTCGTATAGCGACAATGAGCTTTCCACCGTTTTCTCTGTTCCTTTATCGAACCCACGGCGCTATCCATATGCAACTTAAGGGATTTGTCGAAACGCCTTAGAGCTTTTTCATTCGAATGATCATTCATGGCGAAGAACTTCTTCGACTGCCTCATACCTCGTTCAAATTCACGCAACAAAAGTGCATCATAGGCAGGGGATCTCTTGAAACGATCAACTGCTTCAACCTCCAAAACAGCCTTCAAGTCGTTAAAAATGATATCACGCGAAGACAATTGGTTGCGCAGGTCCAATACTTCACACTCAGCTTTCTCTCTAGCCTCCTCAGCTAGTCGCTCAGTCTCTAAACGTGCTGCGAGTGAGTCTTGGCTGGCAGACAACTGCTCCTTCAGCGAGCGAATCTCCTCCACGGCAGCAGACAGTTTTTCTTCGGCAGCCAGCTAAGCAGAAAGATAACCATCAGCGGAATCCCTCAACTGAGTAAGTTGCTGGGCATGGAGTTCCTCAGCAGAAAGCATTTCAGCTACCAAAATAGAAGCTCGCTCTCGCAGGCGTTTCACATCCCTAGAAAGAAAATTCCCTCGCCTATAGTTCTCAGCCAACTCAGACATTATCTGAAAAGAAAAACAGACAAGTCAGGAAACACGCGAACGAAAAATACAACATGAATACTGCGAGAGACTCACTAGAGAGTGGCAGTTGAAGAAAAATTCCATTTTTCTGTTACAAAACCTGCTCTTCACATGCTCCCAACCCTCACCAACATAAACGTCGTTGTTCATTATGTGTGAGCAAATCTCCGCAGCCGTGAAGTCCGAAAGGGAAACAGACTCGACTCCCTCACCAGCTTCGGTTGGATCAACGGGAGGAGCTTCGCGAGCAACGCCCGAACCAGATGCAGAAGCCTTGGGTTGCTTTGACGACTCCGGTCTACCAGCTGGCCCTGGCTGACTAGATGGCCCAGGTTGGCTAACAGAAGACATATTCAGCTCACCCGCAGCCGCCGGAGGAGGAGCTGCACCGGTCGGGGAAGGGGCATGAGTGTTCAACTCATTAACTCCCTCAGGTGGTGGAGACACCACCGTACTCACCCCACCAGCAGGAACCTCGGGAATAGTTACTTAGGTAGAGGGAGTCTCGGCGAGTACAGGTTCATCAGCACCCTCCTCATCTGAAGAAACAACGTATTGTACAACTCTAGACGCCCGCTTTAGAGGTCGAGTAGTATGATCAGGGGTACCCTCAGCCGAGCGTTTGCCTCTACTGGTTTTGGGAGTCAGGTCATTCGCGGGATCAAGGGGAGTTTCAGGGACATCCGCATCAAAAATAGGAATGTCACTAACTGCCCCCGAAGCTCCAACCTTCTTTTTTCCCTTACGGCTGGGGGTAGTCACAGTAGGGGTAGTCGCAGCAGGAGTAGTCGCAGTAGGGATAGTCACAGCAGGCGTACTCGCAGTAGTTTCTGGATACACAGGGGGCTGCCCCAACTTAACACCTCCCCCAGCGACATCACCTACTTCCTCGCCATCTGAGGGATCATCACCATCCAGACTAGCAATTCCTTCTTTAGCCAAACCAGCAGCATGTCTTCTACTGGCCGCCTCAGAATTCTTTACTACCCGGGGTTGTAAATCGTAAACTGTATCGAAATCACACACTGCGAAAAATAACCAAGCATCAGTAACAGAATAAACGAAACAGTAATATCAAAAAGATTGCTGATAAAACTTACGGCGAGGAAGCCTAGCAGGTAGGCGTGTGAAAATCTGTTGGGCAATCATTTTCACACGCCTACCTGCTAGGAGGACAGGGTTCATTTTCGACCAAGCCTCAGGAGAAGTGAAGTGTCTAGGAACCTTCTTCACCGAATAACTGTGGCTCACACTGGCAGGTACATCCTTGCCCCATTTGCCACCAGCGAAGAACCAACTATTCTTCCACCTTTTGTTTAAAGTAGGAAAACCCCAAATAAAACCCTTCTTCTTCTCATCACTAGAAATCTCCACCTATCTGGGGTTCGCCACGCCCTTAGGGATCCAGTTTTCCACTGCTGAGGAAAGAAGGAAGTACGTCCCACTATGGCCCGCTTGTCTTAAGGTATAAAAATGGCGGATCTCGCGAGGCGTAGGAGGCTCACATCCCTTCAATTTCCATATTAAACACAGGCACATCAAGATCCTATAACTATTTGGGGCGAGTTGGGCAAGCGCAATCTGGGCCTCCGCAAGGAATCTGGCATTGAATGGCTGAAGAGGAAGAGTTACCCCACAACTAAGCATCGCGCCATAAATGGCGACTGCATTCTCAGGAGGGTTCCATGCCGCTCGATCACCCAACAAAGTCAAAATCACGGCATCTGGGATGTCAAAACGACTCTTGTATTTGCAGAGTTCCTCCTCGCCAACCACGTTTACTTCATAATCAAAAGAACATAGGCGGTCAGCCGAAAAGTGTAATCTACTCTTCTGGTGATCTTCAACATCTGAATCCACAGTAGTCTGAGCATCTAGTAGAGATCCTCGAGGAGCCCTAGAAGCCCGTCGCCTACTGCCACCTGGTTTGGAAGACCTCGTTATCATCGGAGGGCAATTATCAAAAGACGAAGGAGAAGGAATGTTAGGAGCAAAATTTTTCTCAGAGGAAGGAATATAAACAGAAATCGGGGATAGGGAATCCGGATGAAAGTTACGAATCAAGGATTCAATCCGGTCTGCAGTACATTTATCACCAAGCTCTAAAGCTTGCATCATTTGATTAAAAATAGAAGAACGCAAGGAAGGATCCATGGGAACTCACCAGAAAACCCTAGGGTCGTAGAAATATGTAGGAGAATTGGGGACGCTGAGGAACAAGAACGGTCGAGTTTGGTGAACCGTCTGATAAAGGAAAACGCAGGAGAAAAGCTGTAGCAAATACTCGAAGAAACGGGAAGATAGGGCAGATGAAAATGAAGGTTCAAGCCTGTTTTTGCTCTAAGAAAACAGAGGGAATATAAATGAAAAGATTGAAATGAGGAAGAAGAAACGATCGGGCATTAAAAGAGGGAGTTTTTAAAATTCAAAAAGAAAATCAGAGAAAAAGATATTTATTTAAAGTGAGCGATGGTCACAATAACTGGCCGCAATAGTCACCACCAAATAATGGACATGTGGCACCTTGGGGATCACCAAGCAGTCAAAACGTATCTTCACCTGTCAAGTGGGTGGAAGCGCCAGAGATTGTGTGGCCAAGAATAAAGGCTTGCTCCGGAAGAATCAACTAAACAAGTTCAACACGTGGTGAAAATGAAAAAAAAGGGGAATTATTTACGAAACTCGCCGAAATCTTAAAAGCATGGTTATAAATACTGCTCGCGGAGGCAAACGAATTGGAAGGCCAAATCATTCACTCAGCTCGAAGTATTTATGGGGGTATTGTTGTATGTATAATTTCGCCAAGCAGCCAAGTCATCAAAGGGGTCAATAAATGCTGAGGAAAAAGTTGCCATGCCACTCGTCGACCAGGTCAAAGGAGAAAACGTGGACCAGTCATTATGTCAACGTCAAGTCAATAAGTCAAAGGTATGGTCGCCAGAGCTAGATATGTACTCGCCAAAGATAGAAACGTGGTCGCTGAAGGGTAATACCCAGGAAGGGAGATGTTCGCCGCATCAGCATATTGGGCATAAACCGGCTCGGCAGAAACACAGAAATAAACCCTAACTTCTAGAAGACCCATGACAACGAGGAATCATAGAAAAGGGAAAACACCGGAAACATATATCCGTATCTGTTGCAACATAGGAATCCTGGTATGAATCAAAAAGGAAATCCTACCACCAACACGACGAAAATCAAGGGGAAACCCTAATTATCATGTATAAATAGAACCACCTATCCTACGAGGAAGAGGTTCGAAAACCAAAAGAGAGAAAAGCAAGAACTCGAGAGATTTGAGTGTGTAACAAAAACAAGTGAATTTTAGTGATATTTTCCTGTCCTCCAGGACGCCGTGGTTTTTTCCCATTCAAGGGTTTTTCCACGTAAATCTGTCTCTTGCATGTGCTGATTCTCTTTCTGGTTTAACGTTTGTTTTGATTTAATTGTTGGTCACGTGGTAATCCAAATTTCACCGTCAACAACAGTCTTTACCAAAAACGATGTAATTTTACTAGACCCCTATATATTGCCCAATACACTTTCTTGTTCAAAAAGAACTTTGAATTTTTCAAAGCAAAAGTGTCATTACTAAAATCTTAGAGAGAGGAAGGCTCTTGCAACCACTTGTGATTCTCCATCCCCATTCATGAGCATCTAGGACATCATCAAGTATGGTTCTTGTTTGTATCATCACTTGGTAAGTAAGAACAAAATCTCATATCTTTTATTGTTCTTCCTTTTATTTACCAAGATATCATCTTTAGTGCTTTTTCATTAAGGCTTGGGTGAGTGTAGGGGTTAGCTAATAACTAGACATCATCTTCCCAGCATCTCGAGTGTTTCAATATCAAAAGCCTCAAAGGTATATCACTTGACTTATACTTTTGAATAGATTAGATGCACACACACACAAAACTCATTCAATTTTGTTTTTATTGTCATTTAAGTGTGCATTTCACCATTTCCACACTTGCACATATCGCATATAGATTATTGTGTTAGATCGCATGAGAATGCCTCTCCTTCTCATTGTTGCGGTCTTAGTGTAGGGAAAAACGCATGCATGCAGCGGAAGCGAGACTAAAAAAGGTTTTAGTATGTTTTACAAAAATTTCATAAGTTGAACCTTAACCCTTTAATTTATTAACATATAATAAAAGTATTGTACCTTTTTCGCGTGATCCGATTGACGTTGCGTCGATGGTAATCCGCAAGATCTTCCACTCCAATTACGAAACTGAATCACCTAGGAGCGTGGTCTCCCTTCTCTTTGAATTGTGTACCTGATGATGGATAACCAAAGCTTTTTCTTTTTCGTTAGTCACAATAAGTCACAAGAGATTACAAAGAACGTTCCGATCACTTTTGAATTCACAATCCTTAGATTGAAACTCACGTGAACCTTATTCGAAATTGTGCACAGAGCCTTTTGATGTAAAAGCTACTAGTGCACTATTGAAATAAGAATGATCTCTTCTCATTTTTCCTCTGGGCTAAATTTTCACACTATTGTCTGGAGTTTGATTTTTATTTTCAAGCAAAAGAAAATAACTCTCAAACAAAGCAAGTAGTTTTTCCGAATTCCACTTGCCTCATATTTATATAGTGCATGAATTAACTTGCCTATTAAAATATATATATAGCACGAATCAACTTGCCTATTAAATATATAGTGCACATATTCTACACTTTTCTTATATATATTATATAGTCAAATTCTGCACTTTTCTTATATATATTATATAGTCAAATTCTGCACTTTATATTTCTATATAGTTACCAAATTCTCGACTAAATATATTTAGGGTTGCCTAATTCTATGATAGGTCATCCAGAAGGTGGCCAAAGTCCTCACTGTTAGAGGATTTGTGTTTCACCCATACTCCTATCAATCTTTAGAATCCAAACCCTAATCCAACTCTTTAGTGTTTTATTCAATTATGACTATATCAAAGACTTCCTAATTTGACTAGATAAATAAAATCCATTTATTTATCTTCTTATCAAATAAAGTCTTTCATTTTCTATATAGTTACCAAATTCTCGACTAAATATATTTAGGGTTGCCTAATTCTATGATAGGTCATCCAGAAGGTGGCCAAAGTCCTCACTGTTAGAGGATTTGTGTTTCACCCATACTCCTATCAATCTTTAGAATCCAAACCCTAATCCAACTCTTTAGTGTTTTATTCAATTATGACTATATCAAAGACTTCCTAATTTGACTAGATAAATAAAATCCATTTATTTATCTTCTTATCAAATAAAGTCTTTCATTCTCATTATACTACCACAATAGTATACTACTAAGAAACATATTTCCTAGTCAGAAAAAGATTTTGATTCTAAATTAAATAATTAACTAATAAATTAATTAATTTCCATTTAATCAAATAATAAAATAAAATAATATTTTAGACTAATAATTTAGCCTTGCCGCCCATATACACATACATGGGCCAAATATTATTTTTCCATTTTATTAAATCCATTGGACCTTAATCAAAAAGCCCACATGTGAACTAGGCCCATTCTTACTAAAAGAAACAAGTCCACATGCCTTAATACAATTCTAGATGGACCCATAAATTAGTCCGGTAGAATATATCAAGTGATCCATGCAAATCCGTGTTGATTGGGGATCTTGGCGAGCTATCTAAATTTAAGTTTCAATAGACACAACCCAATCACAATCAACAAATGATTCACTTAGGTTTCAATCTATTAATTTTAGTTCATTCCATTAAAGAATTAAAATTGCACTCTTAAATAAAGATAGAATAAGTAAATGTTTATCATTCATACCCTAGACAATCTTATTGGAGATAGTGAATCCTCGTGAATAATATCAGTAATCGCCAAGATAGACTGCCTATAGCTCTCCAAGTTACCATATTACTCATATGACCACATTTTGAACTTGGATATTTTGACTTATCCAGAAGCCATGTTTTCAATAGACACTATTGAAAACTCAACGTTGAGATTTAATATCCAATTACTTTAAAACATCCATATGATGATAATATACTCTCATTTTATAAATGGTGGCATGATATCCATATATATAAATGAAGTCCTCTATCGATTAACAAATGAATACCACCAAACTATCGATGATAGACTATGCTATATAATCGTACTTATTGATAACTCAAATGATAACACTTGCAACCATAAGTCCATCATTTATCTCAGGATTAAGATAGACTCTTCGATTGTCCTCATAATGAAAAGACTTTTATCTACTGACGGTTCTAAATAAAGTATTTCATTGTGATCCTATTCAATACACCTAGTGCACTAGATTCTTTTACTCAAAGACACTTTGATGATTTAGACCCATCATAACACATTTGATCCCACTCAAATGCTAGCAAAAGAATCTACAACTTTAACAAGATAAAGGTGCCCAACCTTTACCTTAAGTTGTGAACATTATTCAAGACTAACTAAAGAATTGTGTCTCCCTCATACATATCCAGATGTACGAACAATTCTTCTTTTCTCATAGTCTTTTGACCTTATGATTATTTACTTTTGACAATTATAATATTCAATCTATAAATGCTATAAGATTTGTTTAAAATAGAAATCACTTTATTAATATGAAAAGATTGTCAAAAACTTATTACACTCTTGCTATCGAGCATAATCCTAACAATCTCCCACTTGCGCTATAGCAAGTGTGTCATATCTCTCACTCTCATGTTCTTTAGATGCCCATCAAAACTCTTCTGTGGTAGAGCCTTTGTGAAGGGATCCGCTAGATTTTCTGTTGACGCGATTTTGGCAATTGTCACGTCACCCCTATGCATAATCTCCCTAAGAAGATGATATTTCCTTTCAATGTGTTTTCCTCTCTTATGACTTCTTGGTTCTCTCGAATTAGCCACTACTCCACTGTTGTCACAGTAAATAGTGATCTGCTTATTCGCACTAGGAACCACTTCCAAGTCAATCATATGACCACATTTTGAACTTGGATATTTTGACTTGTCCAGAAGCCATGTTTTCAATAGACACTATTGAAAACTCAACATTGAGATTTAATATCCAATTACCTCAAAACATCCATATGATGATATTATACTCTCATTTTATAAATGGAGGCACGATATCCATATCTATAAATGAAGTCCTCTATCGATTAACAAATGAACACCACCAAACTATCGAGGATAGAATATACTATATAATCGAACTCATTGATAACTCAAATGATAACACTTGCAACTATAAGTCCATCATTTATCTCAGGATTAAGATAGACTCTCTGATTGTCCTCATAATGAAAAGACTTTTATCTACTAACGGTTCTAGATAAAGTATTTCATTGTGATCCTATTCAATGCACCTAGTGCACTAGATTCTTTTACTCAAAGACACTTTGATGATTTAGACCCATCATAACACATTTGATCCCACTCAAATGCTAGCAAAAGAATTTACAACTTTAACAAGATAAAGGTGCCCAACCTTTACCTTAAGTTGTGAACATTATTCAAGACTAACTAAAGAATTATGTCCCCCTCATACATATCCAGATGTACAAACAATTCTTCTTTTCTTATAGTCTTTTGACCTTATGATTATTTACTTTTAACAATTATAATATTCAATCTATAAATGCTATAAGATTTGTTTAAAACAGAAATCACTTTATTAATATGAAAAGATTGTCAAAAACTTATTACACTCTTGCTATCGAGCATAATCATAACATCATAACAGTGTCGTCATGGACCACCGTAAAAAATGGGCATGACATTCCTTCCAGAGAATTTCACAATCCAAGTGTCATCTTGGACCACCACGAAAAATGACCGCTAAAAACCTTCCATAGGTTTTCACTCTCTAAGTGTTGTCATGGAGAACTGCGACAAATAGGTACGAAGTTTTATCCAGTGGTTTTTGTGGTCGTGATGTCATCGTGATCCATCGCGAAAATGGGACTGTGACTTTCCGGAGGCAATTCAGTTGCCTTTGTCGCGGTGGTTTTTCGTTATGGTCAACCGCGAAAGACTATCTTTGACAAAAATGATGTGGTTTTGCAAGACCCCTATATATTGCCCAAGACACTTTCTTGTTTGAAAAGAACTTCAAATTTTTCAGATCAAAATTAAGTGTCATTGTTGAGTTCTTAGAGAAATGAAGGTTCTTGTAACCACTTGTGATTCTCCTTCCCCATTCATGAGCATCTAGGACAACATCAAGCATGGTTCTTATTTGCATCATCACTTGGTAAGTAAGAACAAAATCCCATATCTTTTATTGTTCTTCCTTTTATTTACCATGACATCATCTTTAGTGCTTTTTCATTAAGGCTTGGGTGAGTGTAGGGGTTAGTTAATAACTAGACATCATCTTCCCGGCATCCCTAGTGCTTCAAGATCAAAAGCCTCAAAGGTATATCACTTGACTTGTACTCTTGAAGAGATTAGGTGCACACACACAAAACTCATTCATTTGTGTTTTTATTGTCATTTAAGTGTGCATATCACCATTTCCATAGTTGCACATATTGCATATAGGTTGTTGTGTTAGATCGCATAAGAAGGCCTCTCATTCTCATTTACAGTCTTAGTGTCGTCATGGACTACCGTAAAAAATGGGCGCGACATTCCTTCCAAAAGATTTCACAGTCCAAGTGTCATCTTGGACCACCACGGAAAACGACCGTGAAAAACCTTCCATAGGTTTTCGTTGTCTTAGTGTTGTCATGGAGAACCACGACAAATAGGTGCGAAGTTTTATCTAGTGGTTTTCATGGTCATGACATCATCATGATCCACCGTGAAAATGGGACCACGACTTTCCGGCGAAGATTCAGCTGCCTTTGTCACGATGGTTTCGTTATGGTCAACCGTGAAAAACTATCTTTGCCAAAAAAGATGTGGTTTTGTAAGACCCCTATATATTGCCCAATACACCTTCTTGTTCAAAAAGAACTTCAAATTTTTCAGATCAAAAGTGTCATTGTTGAGTTCTTAGAGAGAGAAAGGTTCTTGTAACCACTTGTGATTCACCATCCCCATTCATGAGCATCTAGGAAATCATCAAGCATGGTTCTTGTTTGCATCATCAGTTGGTAAGTAAGAACAAAATCCCATATCTTTTATTGTTCTTCCTTTTATTTACCAAAACATCATCTTTAGTGCTTTTTTATTAAGGCTTTGGTGAGTGTAGGGGTTAGCTAATAACTAGGGTTGTTGGGTTTGCACATTCACACCTAGTTATGCATTTAGTGTTAGTCTAGCACTCATATGAATTAAGCATTCATTAAATTGTTCACTTAGACTTTAAGGGGGGTGTATTCAATTAGGATTCTTGAGGACATTTAAAGACATTATAAATCCTGGTGTATTCAATTTGGACATTTAAAGACTTTAAAAGAGTCCATGTGAATCCAGTGGTATTCAATTAGGATTTCTATGGACTTTTAAAGAATCCTTCTAAATCCAGGTGCATTGAATTGAGACTTTAAAAATGTCTACAAGAATCAAGGTGTATTCAATTAGGACTAGATTTTAAAGGATTTTCTTAGGTCATGGATTTTGATGGATTTTGGTGGACTTGATGGTGAGAGATATTAATATCAATGTCATAATATGTCTGGCCTTCTCCTCAAAGATTTTGGTGGATTTTACTCTCCCTCTCTCTCTCTCAAAGCAGAAACAAAAAGCACTAATATGTAAAAATTAAAAAAACCGATGCATGTGAGAATAATAAGCTTCCATCCCCAACATGTTCTTTGAATTAAAAAGGAAAAAAAAATCGAGTTCAAAAAGAAAACAAGCCACATACAATAATGGAATATGGTGCAGTCACATAATTATATATATATTTTTTTTTAACAAGCAAGTGTAAACACGTTTGTTATTGCCCAATTTAAGAAATATAATCAGAGTAGTATACAAAATCAAATTAACTATCTCTAGTCATTGCTATAACAAAAAAAAAAAAAAAAGTTTTTAAATGCTGTAGTCCAAGATATCAAAATTTCGTACACAATATCATGCACCAAAATTGCCACCTTAAAAGTTAAAAAACATCTAGGAACTATGGTAAGTAATCTTCCTATCGTACATTTCCAAATCAAGCAAAAACCAATCCCATGTCAACCTGATTAAAAAAATTTAGTCTTAGCTCCGGTCACCAGCATCATTGTTGTCAAAAGAGTATCTGCATTTATTTTGATGATCATAAAAATGATGAAGCAAGGCAATTTGTGACCAACAGAAGCCAGAAAGTGTTGTGAATACAACGAATGCTTGCAACTTATTTTTCCCAAATAGAGCCGCTACATTTGCTAAGAACAAAATCTAAATTATATTGCACGAGTACAAATCTTACTACGTGCCAAAACTACACAAAATGACACCAAAATAATCTGTAGAGCCTTCAATCAAATACCAAAATGCTCACTCTTTATTAGCATTTTATTTTAAAGAAAAATAATTTATTTGCACTTCATGCAAGCAGTGCCTTTACGTAGATAAGCCTTAGCCAATTTTGAGTTCAATTCAATCGCTTTGTTTGCATCAGCAACAACCTCATACTATATATATACGCAAATATAGATTGACTAGTATATCAAATTTTGCTCATTCCAACTTCAAAGGTTTTTTTGATAATTAGCAATAATTAGCTTACTATTGATAAGTTAGAGATAACAAATCCATGAAAATCCTTGGATGTCTAAACAAATCCATAAAAGTCTGAGATAGATGTCTAAACAAATCCATAAAAGTCTGAGATGGATGTCTAAACAAATCAATGAAAGTCCATGTGGATTTATAAAAGTCTGTAGAAATCCATGAAAATCTGTTACTTTAAAAATGTCTTTAAATGTCTTCAAGAATCCTAATTAATCCTAATTGAATACACCCCCCTTAGGGGAGTGTATTCAATTAGGATTAATTAGGATTCTTGAAGACATTTAAAGACATTTTTTAAGTGACAGATTTTCATGGATTTCTACAGACTTTTATAAATCCACATGGACTTTCACTGATTTGTTTAGACATCCATCTCAGACTTTTATGGATTTGTTTAGACATCTATCTCAGACTTTTATGGATTTGTTTAGACATCCAAGGATTTTCATGGATTTGTTATCTCTAACTTATATATCAATAGTAAGCTAATTATAGCTAATTATCAAAAAAAACATTTGAAGTTGGAATGAGCAAAATTTGATACACCAGTCAATCTATATTTGCATATATATATATATATTTTGAGGTTGTTGCTGATGAAAACAAAGCGATTGAATTGAATCCAAAATTGGCTAAGGCTTTCATGAATTTGTTATTTCTGACTTATCAATAGTAAGCTAATTATAGCTAATTATCAAAAAAACCTTTGAAGTTAGAATGAGCAAAATTTGATACACTAGTCAATCTATATTTGTGTATATATATAGTCTGAGGTTGTTGCTGATGCAAACAAAGCGATTGAATTGAACCCAAAATTAGCTAAAGCTTATCTGCATAAAGGCACTGCTTGCATGAAGTGTAGATGAATTATTTTTCTTTAAAATAAAATGCTAATAAAGAGTTTTTCAATTAAAAAAAAAAAAAAAAAAAAGCTAATAAAGAGTGAGCATTTTTGGTGTTTGATTGAAGGCTCTACAGATTAATTTGGTGTTGTTTTGTGCTTGTTATACTGTATATAATTATGTGACTGCAACATATTCTCACATATATAATTATATGCAGTTTTTTTTTTTTTTTTTTTTAATTCACAGAACATACTGGGGATGGAAGCTTATTATTCTCATATGCATCGGTTTTTTTAATTTTTACATATTAGTGCTTTTCGTTTCTGATTTGAGAGAGAGAGGGAAAGCAAAATCCACCAAAATCTTTGGGGAGAAGGCTGGACATGTTATGACATTTGATATTTATATCTTTCACCATCAAGTCCACCAAAATCCATCAAAATCCATGACTTAAGAAAATCCTTTAAAATCCAGTCCTAATTGAATACACCTTGATTTTTGTAGACATTTTTAAAGTCCCAATTCAATACACCTGGATTTGGAAGGATTCTTTAAAAGTCCATATAAATCCTAATTGAATACCACTGGATTCATATGGACTCTTTTAAAGTCTTTAAATGTCCAAATTGAATACACCAGGATTTATAATGTCTTTAAATGTCCTCAAGAATCCTAATTGAATACACCCCCCTAAGTCTCTTCATTGAGTCCAAGCCTTTTGGCTACATGTGTTAGTTGCTCAAGCAAGTAAAAGTCTTGCAACTTAAGGGTTGGTTTGCAAGCATTGTCAAAACCCATTGTTGAAGGCTTGCGGGTAGGTTAGATTGAGTTACGAACCTTGAGAAGACTAACTGGAAGTCAACTTAGGTTGTAATCAATTATTCAAATAGTGGATTTCTGTGACTAAATAACTAGCAAGGCTAGACCCGTGGGTTTTTCCTAATTGGAGGGTTTCCCACATCAAGTGTCTTTTATATTCCGCACTTTTTCTTGATTTTTATTGTTGTTGAATTGGTTTTTGTGATTAATCATGACCAATCAAAAAAGTTGGTAATTAATCGATTAGCAACTCATTCATCCCCCCCCCCCCCCCCCCCCCCCCCCCCCCCCGGAAAAAAAAAAAAAAAAAAAAAAAGGGTACTCACCAGAACAAATTAAGACTTTCTTTACTATTTTATTATGGGGCAATTACCAATTTGATTCTGGACTTTTTTAAAAATTCCAAGTTGTTTGTGATTTTTATAAAAGTGACCAAATTGGTCCTCACATTTTTCCCAAGTGCCAAATTAGTCCATTTCTTTTTAGAAGTGACCAAATTGGTCCCTCTAACGGTTTAACGGTGTTAAATATAATAGTTGACTTTAACAATTTTAGTTAAAGTACGTAAATACCCTTTATTTATCATACTAGAGCAAAGTTGTTTTGTTTTTATGCATTAAATTCACCATTGCAATTGCAACAAAATCCAAAAATATTAATAATGAAACACCATTTGTACCTTTTAATTAAAATTTTCCAAAAAAATCTAAAAATATTTTAATAAGACAATGTCAATTATACACTTAGTTACCATTCATTCACAGTTTAGTCTTTTACCATTTTTATATAATTTTTTTTTTTTTTTTTTTTTTTTTTTTTTTTTGTTTTTGTTAATATTATACAAGTATTGTTGTCAAAATTATTCAAAAATCAAAACCCATAAATAAAATAAACAAAAATATACATGTGTTAAAAAAAATGATAAATAATAAAAAATAAAAAATAAAAACCTATGCTTGTGTTATTATTATGTTGTTTATGAGTACAGAACAATTTTACCCTTACACAGTTAAAGTTGACTGACGGAACTTAACTAGAGGGACTAATTTGGCACTTGGGAAAAATATAAAGACCAATTTAGTCACTTTTGTAAAAGTCGCAAGCAACTTGGAATTTTAAAAAAATTCCAAGACCTAATTCGTAAGGGAAATTGCTAAAAATAACCACATAAAACATACAAATTTTGTTTATAACCACAAATGAAATTTTAATTATTAATAAATAATAACCATGTTTTTTGAGAAATTACTGGAAAGTCCTCATATAAAAACTATCCCAAAAACTCTCTCTCTCTCTTTTTCTCTTCTCTATTCTCTCTCTCCCCAATCCTCTCTCTCTTTTCTTCCTCTATCCTGTACAATCATCGTCGGAGCACGGCAATCATCACCGGACGAAGCTGGCTGGGTGTCAATCATCGCCGAACGTCATCGGTGAGCTACTTGGGCTCCACGCAAACCAGCGGCACCGCTAGTTCGCATGGAGCCCAAGCAGCTCGCCGACAACGTCAGGAATTGATTGACGCCCAGCCGGCGTCATTCGGTGATGATTGCCGTGCTCCGACGAAGATTGGCACCCACCTTGACGACATCGGTGATGATTGATAGCTGAGAGGAGAAAACCTAAAATAAATAAATAAATAACCTAATTTGGGGAATTTAGGGAATTTGGGAAATAAGGCATGATTTCAAGTTTCACATTTCAAGTTTTAGGCATGATTTCAAGTTTGCTCTAGATTTTATTCGTGATTTCAAGTTTGCTCTAGATTTTAGTCGTGATTTCAAGTTTGCTTCGAGGTTTTTTTTTTTAAATAAAAAATATATAATAAAAAACTAATTTCAGGGGTACTCTTGTAATTTACGGACATACACGGAATTTTTTTTTAAAAAGTGGTTATTAACAATTAAAGTTTCAAAAGTGGTTACTAATGAAAGTTTAATGTTTCCAATGGCTATTTTTGGTTTAGTCTCAATTGGTAATTGCCCTTTTATTATGCAATATCTATCTTGTTTTGATGTGGTTCTTATTGTATACTCTACATAATTTGTTTACTTGTACTTTTTTTATTTGAACGTTAAAATTATTTTTATCAACTTCCAAGATTTTAGATTTGAGATTACAAATTAATAAATGTTTTAACTTATTTTTCAAGCTTGTGTTATTATATATTTATTATTTGGTTAGGTTGTTGCTTGTTAACGTGGTTTTGATTAATTTATTTTACTCGTTTGTTATTTAAATTTGTATATAAATATTATTAAGTTAATTTGGTTTGATATGGACATTAAATTATAAAGTTAAATTATAAGTATATAAATAATTGTTTTTTAAATATACTAATGGTACAATGATATTTTAAATATTTTATATGAATTATATATTTATTAATTAAGAACTATTGAAAGAGATATTTCATCTATATAACAGGATGAAAGATCATTTTCTTATAAATTCTTTGATTATGTGTATTAAAATGGAAATCGTTAAGAAATTTAAATAAATTTAATTCTAGATGATTTTTGAGATACAAAATAGAGTCAAGTTCCATTTGATTTTCAAATTAGTGTCAATATTATTATTATTATTATTATTATTATTATATTAAAGTCTAAACGACATTATTACTTTTTGGTATATTAATATATTTTTCTTACGTGACCTTTAATATTAGTTTCTATCTTGGCCACCCAAAAACCAAAATCCTGACTACGTCCCTGCATGTGAGGTATTTCTTTTTCATGTAGTCTCATCAAGTTTTAAGTTGTTTCTAGGTAATCCTTTTTCTAATTATTTATTTTTCCAATCTTTCTGCAATCTGCGTCCAAACACATGGTTTTAAAGTTCATCCTGATCTAAGGCCGTTATTTACCTCTTGGAGGCTAAGATCAATAAAATGTTTTCTTTTGGGTAGGATCAGTATAATTAGCCCTACAACTTTCGCTATTTTGAGCATCTATATGAAATTTCAAAGCATAAATTATCCAATTTATTTAAATCATACAATTTAAATAGATAGATTATAGATAGTGATACCACATCATTTGGGCACCAAATTTCAACATCCACAATACTTCTAAAAGAAAATTATTAAAAAAAAAAAAAAAAAAAAAATCATGACAACAACATGCATTCCACTTGCATTCATGACAAATATCGGGCCTCAAAGACACTACATTTTGAGACCCAATATTACTCTCAAAAACCATCGGAGATGGTCAAAGGTTTTTTATTTTCCAAAGAAAATCTGAATAATAACTGTGTACAGTTGCCGGAAAATGTTACTTTTTTAATTTTAAGAAAATCAAATCCTTTGTGGCCATTAGATATTATAAAATTCAATCCAATTGTTAGTTATTAGTACTGATTAGTAATATAATGTGGCCCTAATAATATATTACACTAATGTCCTCGTTGATTAAATCTTTCACTTATGTACTGTTTATCAAGTCAATGACAAAAAGATTTGAACTGGCTAGCTTTATACATATTTTTCAAATTAGGCATTTTAATTTATTGTAATGGATTTTTATTAGAATATCATATTTATTATAAAATCCTAAGGGATTTTCTATTCATTACTACCAGATACATTTTTATCCCCCCAAACGCCCACAACCTCCCTCCATTTCCAAATTTATAATTAATTAATTATAAAATAAAATAATAAAAAAAAGGGCGATGTCCATAAACTTTTTCAAACCTTTCCATTGCATATTCAACACAAAGGAAACATAAAAACATTCCTAGTTCCTGGTGCAATCAGTTGGTTTAAAGGAGACAGTCTGCTCCTGGGTATCATATCCAACCAAGAAATTCATCTGATGCAAGTTGCCATAAATTGCATTGTCTTGCAATCCCTTAAAAGTGCAGCAAACCACACCCTCACTGACCCCAATGAAAAGATTGCTAGGACTCAACTTCACCTCTGCACCACTAAATTGAACTGTGACGTCCGGGACCCTGAAATCTTCTGTAGCTTCATAGCAAAGATCCAGGAATCCCTGGGGATCATTGACTGGATTTGCATCGATCGATTCAGAAATCGCTGCAAGCAAATCGGAAGCATATTGTTCAGGAAGGATAGTCAATGTGGTGCCTGAATCAATAATAATGTTTCCCTCTGATGATCCAAATGAAGAACCTTCAAATGGGATTGCCTTTTTTCCTACACTGATTGATTCAAGTGTCAGAAAGTAGAATGTGCTGGGCTCTTTCGCCACCAAAGGAGTTGAAACCGAACCAGAACCTGAAACAACTGCTCTGCTTCCGAAATTTAGTTTGCTTACCTTTGAAGTCTCAGAACCAAATGGGATCAAGCAATATGAGAATTTTCCATCAATAGAAGAACCCATTTGCCTAATAAGCGAAACATCTCCACCGCCAAGGCCTATAATTCCAGATGTTTTCGAATTAAAAGTTCCACCATCGTTGTGTCCACAGCCGATTACTGTTCTGGGTAAAGCAACTGGCCTGCCGTTTGTTGACCCCAAAATGACAGTTTCAACGGCAAGATTTCCATTCGAGAAAGACCTGTCGCCATACGAAACAGAATATTCGCATGTCTGAGTATCAGGAGAGCAAGAAGTTCTGTCCAAGGAACTACACTGACTTGAGGAGCAAGAAACGTCCTTGTAAGTGGATGATCTTTTAGGGTCAAACAGTGGAGCGTCTTGCTCAAAACAATCCGAGCAAGGCTTGCACTGTGTCCATACAAGATCACTGCCCGTATCAGCGATCGCCAGAATCTCCACAGGCGGTGTCCCTATCGATATGTTCATCAGGTACTCTCCGTCGTTGGAGATTATATCAGCTTCTGCTGCGTTTGGAGAAACATGTGTAGGATCAAAACGGTTGATATTATTGACTGAACGGCCAATGGCTTTGGTGACTCGCTGGTAGGGGGTTTCTTGGGGATTATAAAAGGGAGATTTGGGAGAGTCGCGGTGGATCAGTTCAACACTGAAACCACCCTTTTCAGCTTCTGAGAAGGAGAAACAAGAGAGACAGAGAATGGAGAGAACAATAAAGAGATTGCTTGATAGAGCTGCCATTGTTGAAACTCAAAGAGATTGAGAATTTGTATGTTGAAGAGAGGTGTTTAAATAAGGTTGAAAATGGAGATATGAATCGAGAGGAATAAGAAGCAAAAGGGAATGCATTATTTTGATTATGGTAATGAAAGCAAATAGTGATTCGATTTCCTTGTATTGAAATTCTCAAAGAATTATTTTCCATTTTTGAATGGATTTTGTTATCTGAATCTTTAATTGTAAGATCTTCTGAGTAATTTCTCTAGTAACGTATATTTGCATAATTATACGTTACACCTAAGGCAAAAAGTCGCATATCTTCTTTTTGTTAATTTAATGATCCTTTTTATATAATCAATTATTAATGAGGAAATACCTTTCCAAAAAAAAAAAAATTAAAAATTTCATTAAAGGTATTTTTGTTCAAAAAGTGGAAAAACCGACAAAAACAATAAAATTTTTGGGAATGGATAAATTTAAAAATAAAATTAATTACACAAACTTCCAAATTTGATTATTTTCTAAACTTACACAAATATATAGTTGAGTCGTCCGTTCAGGTATTTCAAATATAAAAAAAAAAAAAAAAAAAAACAATGAGTTGACCTGCCAGAAATTAGCATGGATTAACACATGGCATTTAACATTAATTTCCTAATTATCCAGTTTTTATTAATAAATTTTTTATCCGTTTCAAACCAGAGATGAGTGAACAATCTTGCAAGATGGCAACATTAACTTCACAGTCTTTAATCAAATTATTATAATTAAGGTAATATCAAAAGTTTCTAAAAAAGGTTTATTGAAAAATATGTTATTCATTTCTTTCTTAAATTCATGGACATAAAATAATGCACGAATTTGTCTAAGAATCTCAGCGGTTATTGGCAAATAAATTTTATTAGATTTCAACTTCCTTTTATAGTTTTTTTTTTTTTTCTTAATTTGTTTTATTTCCATTTTAGATTTTTCTTTAAATATAAATTTTCAAAGATCAAATTGTTGGTAGAGTTGACCTTGGAGCATAAGTCAAGAAAAACCTTAGTATAGGACACTCCCATAATCAATTTATCAGAAATTTTGATATCACGATAATATTTTATGCATTAATTAAATTGCATACTAAATAAAATGAAAATAAGGTGAGTTTTGGTAGAGGATTTTTCTAGGCAAATTAATATAGAAATGATCTTCCATACCACTTTTAATAGCCACCATTTAAATTGCAGTAATAATTTTAAATATATTCATCTCTCTTTTTTTTTCTTATATTGACTTGCAAATAGATAGATTCATCTTAACATACATGTACTTTAAGCGGTGTCGATCCTGAGGTTTTGGAGGCCCCAGGGCGAATATTTAAAATGGGACCCCTTATTCAATCTCGCATCTAAATCTTATAAAATCTCGTACTTAATAATTTATATATATATATATATATATATATATATATATATATATTATATTTTTTGAGAAAATTTACAAGAGTTTAATCAAAGTAATTTTCATCAAGTTTAGGGGTGTGCAGGATCCAATCCAATCCAATACGATCCATTGGATCGGATCCAATCCAATGGATTGGATTGGATCATTAGATTGGATCCGATCCGATCGGATATAGAGAGATGATTGGATCGGATTGGATCATAAATTCTAAAATCCATTGGATTTGATCGGATCTTGGATTTTCGATTGGAAATCCGCCGAATCCGTCAATCCGCCTAAAATAGTAGGCCTTATTTTTATATTGGGCAATTTATTTTATCCACTATTTTTTAATGTAAAGGCTCAACCAAAATACAATTTCTAATGTTACTATTTTTGGTTTCCTTTCTCAATTTCTTTACAGCCAACAATCTACCATCTTCTTTTCTTTTATTATTCTTTATCAACATCACGACTTATTAAGTTTACATTTGGAGCTGATGTATAATGTTTATAAACCTTTTGAATTATATAAAGTTTACAAGTTATGTCATGTATTTTTTTAATATTAAATTTATTTGAATTAATTAGTAATGTTTGAATAATTTATTTGATTTTATTTATTTCAGATTATAACTTTTATATATTACAAATGACTTTATATTAATTTGATCCATCGGATCATATCGGATCGGATCGGATCCTGCTATAAAATTGGATCGGATCGGATTGCAATTTCTTTGATCCAATTGGATCGGATTGGATCTTGGATCATGGTAAATCCATTGGATCCGATCCGACGCACACCCTTAATCAAGTTTATATCGCAATACATAGAAAAAACAAAACTTTAAAAAAAAAAAAAAAAATTGTTACGAGCAAATAGATATGCATGACAGTTTCCACTCAATGAAATAGCGTATGTAAATAAGGAGAACCGAACTTGCTTAAAAAATGAAAAGGGAGGAGACCTCCTCTTTATTTTATTTTATTTTATTTTAATTTTCTTAGAATTTTTTTATTAAAAAATGGGTATATTTGGTAATGTTTGGGGGTGTGCTTACAAAATATAATTTTTTAAAAACTCTTGATGAGGTGTACATGCAAAGAGGGATGCACATACAAATTTTCAAAAAGTGCAAATAGAACTACTCATTTGGTTTTAATAATTCTGAAGAAAATCCATATTGAGCCCAATCTTTATGTAAGAAGTTGATTTCCACAAATTTTTTTTTTATTTGGCATCCAAATTTGATATAATTATATGAATTTGAAAATTAACAATAAGTCTAGACCCTTTTTGGGCTCTTTATTTATCAAAGTCCAAAGATGTGAGCATTAAACACAAAAAATAAAAATAAAAATGGGCCCTTTTTTTCTAAGCCCTGGTGGGCGCCCCTAGTTGCCATGCCTTAGGGCCGACACTAACTTTAAGCACCCTTTTTTGTTTTTTTGAACTATTAAAATATTTCGAGATTGAGGAATGAGGGAATGACTTGAACCCACAACCTCAAAAATATAGGTATAAGGGGCTTACCACTGGACCAATGTTATTGTCCTTTAAAACCCATTTTAAAGATTCAAAAAATAATTAATATAAATTATAATTATTATTTAACCCTGAATTTACGTAATACTTCAAAAAATATATACAGTTTTCAATCTTTACATACATACATGGGGCTGGCTACTATGTAGGGACTAAAAGTCCCTACATCATGCAAACGAAACTTAATGAAGCTTTCATGTTTGGCTTCCATGCGGCAGCCAAACATGAAGGCTTCAATGGGAATAGCCGGTTTCAAAGCAACCGTTCCCTATATTTTAATAAAATAATAATTTTTATCTATTATATTAAGTTTATTAAATTTTTTTAATAAAATTGGACTGAGCTAAGGGAAAAAAAACATCACAAGTGATCATATGCTGAAAAACCGATAGGCAATATCCATATATATAAAAGATAAAAGAAAAAAAAAAGTGACAAAAAGCAACAAAGCACAAAGAACCAGAGGGAAAACAACCCCCAAAAAAAAAAAAAGCACGCAGGTCACACCAAAAAGAAAAAGAAAGTATCAAGAAAAACAAAAAGACTCTTGGCCCATGCAGTCATTGCCAACTAAATAAGAACAGAATAGTGGGGTGGAGAACCACCAAGAATCAGTTTGAAGCTCCAAAGCATGCTTAGAAAGCACATCTATAACCTGATTCCCCTCCTTGAAAATATGGGAAACCTGAAAATCCATCTGCGAGATCTAGAAGATGTAGCGTTGCCATGCCTAACGAACCCTCCAAGGAACCTTCTCAGAACGAGAAAAAATAAGTTGAACCACATAAGAAGAATCGCTCTCAAGCCAGATTCGAGGCCACCCATACATCCAAGCAAAATTAATGGCCAATGAGACCACCAGAAGCTCAACCTCAAACGTGAAAACTTGACTAAGAGGAATAGCAAAGCAACCTTTCACAAAGGCTCTATAGTTTCGAAAGATGCCACCACAACCACCAACCCCCAGACAACCCATAGCAACACCATCTATATTCACCTTGATTCAATCATGAGCCGGAGGCGACCAAACCACACTCTTGATCACTAGGGCTTTAGAAGGGTGACCTCAAAGACCAAATCAACAAAGAATGAGGTCGCCCATACAATTACGCATACAACCAATCCCCAAGCGATTAGCCTTAGAAACCGCATGCCAAACTAGAGAGAGGCAAATCAAAAGTCCACCAACTTCCCTTAAAAAATCTACTGATTACTGGTTGTCCACACCCTTCAAATCACTGCATGGATAGCTGTCTTCCATAAAATCCTAATATGCTCACTAAAGGAAACTGACACGGCCTACAAGAAGAAGGATTGCCAAGTATCGACAGAGACACGTCTCTAAAAAGTCGAGAAAACAGCCTCCCAAAGAGCAACTGCCAAAAGACAATGAAGAAAAAGATGATCAACTGATTCACTACTAACCCCACAAATACTGCAATGAGAAGCCATATGGAAGCCAGACCTGCAAAGGAGATCCTCAGTAGAAAGCCTATTCAACATAAGACGCTAGGTCAAAGCTAAGCGATAGAGGGGAATAAAACAGGACCAAACATCTCTCCACCAAACAACCTGAGGAATATCACGAAAAAATTGGGAATAAGCATCCTCGCAAGAAACTCGACTATCCCGAGAATTAGCCCAAACCTAATAATCCACTGTAAGTCACGCAGCAGAAAAGATAATTTTTAAATTAATAAAAACAAATTAAGAACTATAGGTTTCAAAAAATTTCTATTATCGTTTTCTTGGGACCTTTTGTATATACACGAATATGAGGAAAAGATTTGTTTTCATACCTTTGAAGAACACTCCTTCGTTTTCTTTTTGATCATTCTTTTCGATCCAATACCACTAAGCATTCTTAGCTATGTCCCGCGATCTAACAACTATGTGTGTGGGCATGTCACAGATTCCCAAAGCGGTTGAATGGAGGCTTGAGAGAACCGAAAGACAACACCTTGCTTCCTCCTTGATGAATTCGGCCAACCCTAAATGAGAGAAAAAAAATCTTTTTTTCTTTTTCCCTCTATAGTTGCCGCCCACCTTTATTCTCCGTAGGGTTCCGAATAGCTTCTTTTTCCTAACAAGTATATCTTATATACTAGGAACCTAGGGTTTAGTAATCCAAGTCAAAATAGGATTCCAAATCCTTTTTAATTATTACTTTTTACTAGGGTTTAAACCTTTGACCTATTTAGAGTAAATAAAAATAATCACTTATTATTTTATTTGCTCTTGTCAAGGTTAGAAACTGAAACCTCCATATGACAATTTAATAATTCTTAATTATTAATATGCCAATTAATAATCATATTATTTAATAATATTTAATTCAACAATTAAATAATATATTAATTAAATAATCACATCTTTTAATTAATTCCCAAAATAGATTTAAGTTACTTTCGTAACACAATTAATTGGACCATCCAATTCTCCATAAGTCTTTGTTACTATTAATCGTATAGCGCTAGCAAGGGACCTAATGGACCCACAGTTTTGAGCTCCAATAATACTTAGAAAAAATTAATTAAACCCTTTAATTAATATTTCACAATTATTAACCTTGGAGTTATTCTACTAAAAACCAAAGGTTGTACTCTCGTAACTGTAGATGTTTTACACAACCAATTTATTAGTGTCCATTGATATAGCTATTACATATGGCATGATCCATAAGTAGTTAATAATCAGAGCTAGTTCATAAAGTTTGTTATACCTCTCTAATTATATCTTTTCATTTAAGTACCATTAATTCTCTTTGTAAGGTCTCATATTTTGATTGGCTTATTTCGTGGACAAACCACATGTAGGGCTTGTTGTAAGGGTAGCTTAGGCTTGTTATGGTTGGTGATTTGCACAACCAATGCCCTCTCAAGACCTCAAGAGAATAAGCACCAAAGGTATATTTTAGTGCTTACTTGCTTTGAAGAGATCTAGTTGCACACACCCACAACTCATACATATCTCTTATTCTTGTATGTTGTGTGTTTTATATGTGTGCATTCATAATTGTTGAATATCTCTTCACGCATGTTTATTTGATTGCATCTAGTTTATTGAAATGCCATGACATGTTTAGGCATTAGGATGCAAAGCCATGAAGTTTATTCATGCATGTTAAATGATTGCATCTCATCTAGTTCATTGAAATGCCACAACATGTTTAGGCATTAGGATGCAAAGTCATGAAGTCTCTTCATGCATGTTTAAATGATTGCTTCTTGTTCATTGAAATGCCATGACATGTTTAGGCATTAGGATGCAAAGCCATGAATTCTATTCATGCATGTTTTAATTGAGTGCATCTTGTTCAATGACAATGCCATGACATGTTAGGCATTAGGATGCATTCACTTCCCACCCGCGCACTTCATGATTAGTCTTAAGTGTGGTGTAATTCGTTTCCGTTTGTGTGATCGGAAACGTCCGCACTTGCACGATGTTATGCATGTCTTAGCGCGATGGTTAACCACTTGAGAAGGTCTCATTCTTCTCTTGGATAAGTGGTAGTTTTGGTTTGGTTGTTTGGAGTAAAGTGTCTAGTTTCAAAAGATTGGATTTCAATGTTTTAAATATATTTCAAAACTGACCTTTGTATGGTCTTGTGACCATAACTTTTTATAAAAAGATTTAAATTGAGTTTTGTAAAATTCTAGACAAACTAGACACTCATACCTTTCCAACGGTATATTATTCATAATATTTCATGACTGTTTGGATTTTTTTTGAAATCTCCAAAGTGACCACCAAAACAGGGCAACTATGTTGTTGTCCGTTTCTGACCTTTGGTCACTCTATTGACCATAACATTTTCTATAGACATCGAAATGTCATTCCATAAATTGGAGTAGAAAGTAGACATCCATACCTTTCCAACAAAATATCATACGAAAGGTTTCGATGTTGATTGGTCATGTTTTGAGGTGCTTGAAGTTGAAGCTGATGCACTGACGTGCCCAAACCGCTGTTCACCTGCCCTACGTAGAGCGGGCACATGATTGATTTTTCAATCCGCCCTACAACTGCCCAAAATCTGCCCTACATAGAGCAGTTTACATGGAAACTTTTTGGAAAATTTTCAAAACGACATAGCTTTAATTGGACATCATATATATATATATGCCTCTTTGACCTTAGGTCACTTGAATGACTCAAAAAACTCATATTTTTGATTAAGAGGATTTTCAAAGAGAGAAATTCACCCAAGAACTCATCTTTGATCATCCAAACCCATTTCCACATGCATAAATCATCATCTAAGCATCATCTAGGATTATCTAGTATGTGCTAATGCATGGGTCTTCTTCAACACACATGGTATGGTATGGTATGTTGAACACTATTATCTTACATAATTAGTGTTTTTACTTATCAATTTATCTCATTTATTACTTGTATGTCATTAGATTAATTTCTACATACATGATTGAGATTATGTGTTGATTGGGTTATTTATGATAGCTAGGATTTTCATGTTTATCTAACATCTAGCTAATTAATCTTATTATATGATTGATATTGTTTTTTTGATAGCTAGGATTTCATGCTAATATGCCATCTAGCTAATTAATCTCTTTAATATGATTGAGATTATTTTTTGATAGCTTAATTGATTAGGCATTTATTGCCTAAAAGCTATGCCATAAACATTCTTATGTGATTTATTGATAACTAGGTTGATAGATTGTTTTTTAATCAACTAGTTAATCTTTTGAATGTTTGTGGGTTATTTGTGATAGCTTTGTATCTAGAATTGGTTATCCTTTACTTAGCTAAAGTTGTATGCCATGACATATAGCTATTTTCATATCTATGATTGATTTTATTGTCATCATATAATCCTAGGTAAGCATCTAGTGTACCCTAGCTCTATCTTGCATATTTGGATATCATTGCATATTCACTTAGGGTGTTGATCTCTTCGGAAAAGTAAGTCTTGGTCTAGGGATGCTATTACAGGCCTGCGGGTAGTAGTGGTGGGTTACAGGCCGAAAATGGTTGAGGTCAACCTAGGCTGTGGACATCATTACAAGTAGTGACTTCGAGGATCGAGCAATTGGACTAGGTCCACTTTTACAGGCCTGCGGGTAGTGGTAGTAGGTTATAGTCCAAGCATGGTTGAGGTCAACCTAGGATGTAAACGTTATCACAATTAGTGGATTCGAGGTTCGAGTGTGGTGCACTTACCAGCCCGTGGTTTTTCCCTGTTGAGGGTTTCATTTAATTTCCGCACTTATATGCTTGATTTGTTAATTTGACTAGTTTAGGCTATTTTCGCGAAAATTGGGTAAAATCTATTCACCCCTCCCCCCCCCCCTTCTAGATTAATATACTAGAACACACCGAGTATTTGTTTCACTCTTTAATAATTATATCCTTCATCTATTCACCCCCCCCCCCCCTCTGGATTAATATATTATAATACACCAAGTATTTGTTTCACTCTTGAATAATTATATCATTCATTCCTTTACAGAAGAAGGATAGCGCTCTTAATCGTTTAAGCCTCGAATCAACCCTTAAGGGAACTACTTATCTACTTCTCACAAGAAGCAGTGGATTCCACTATTGTGCACATACCTTCCCAACCACAAGCTAAAGCGTGATTCCAAGAAACGGAGATAATGACCGAGAATGATATTCCGATCTCACCCATGGTAAATCAAAAACCACGATCTAACCGAAAGGAGTCAGTAAGACACTCAGGATTTAGATCACCCATATATAGCCATCATTAGTCGATATATATGAATCTTTTCAACTAACGGATCTTAGTGACAGATTCTTATAGATCGTGGCCCAATCCTATATGATTACATCATATAAGGTGCCTCCATTCTCACACCATAAGAGTAGTCTAGGATAAGACCACCGTACAATACGGAATGGACTGCAGCTGTAGATTAACCATAAATAAAGTACCCAGCTTTATTTGCTTTCTACGGACTATTTAGATTGTATGTCTCAAACTGAATTCCTCTGTATATGACATTCATATACTCAGTTTGAGATTACATATAGCAATCTTGGATGTTTGCATATATAATATAAGCGTATGAATTAACTACTTCTTTTATTATTGAATTTCTAACATTTACATATTACAAGCTTTAAGGCATAAATCCGAACATCCACAATAGGAAAAATTGCAATCTAATCAATCCAAAAACACAAAAATAAAGAAAAATTAGATAAAATAATAATAATGAATTATTTAACCTTAAAAAACAATATAGAAAAATAATGTTTAATTGGAATAAATTAAATTATTTTATTATTTTTTTTCATGGTAACTATTTTTATAGTTTTGGTAACTACATTTACGGCTTCAATAACCATTTTATGGTTTCTTCAAAATTTTGCTTGTAACTACGTTTATAGTTACGGTAACTACTGTAAGGTTCCCATTTGTTGATTGACTCATTTCGTGGACAAACCACATGTTGGGATTCTTTGTAAGGGTAGCTTAGGTGTTGTTGTTATTGCTCAAGCCCTTTGAAGACCTCGTCTTGATAAGCACCGAAGGTAAATTTCTATGTGCTTACTTGTCTTGAAGAGATGGTTGCACACACTCACAACTCATGCATATGTTTAATCCTTGTATGTTGTGTGTCTTATTTTTGTGCATTAATGTTCATTAACATCTCTTCTTGCTTGTTAGTTTGATTGCTTCTTGCATTGTCCATTGCCTTAACATGATTAAGCTTAGAAGTCATGCATTGCAAAGGGCGTTGTTCAAAGCGCTCTACAAGGCGCTATTCGAACAGCGCCCACATGACCTGATTGAAAATGTCATTTTAAAGCATCAGGTCTGATGCTTTTTGGGTAGGCGCTGTACGGGCGCTGTACGAGCGCTGTATGTACAGCGCCACTCTGTTTTCCGGAGAGAACAGAGTTGGGGCGCTGTACAGGCGCTGTACAGAAGCGCTCTATGTACAGCGCCCAAGGCAAAATAATGGTGTCACTTATCAAAACGACCACACTTCATTTTGACTCCCTATATATATGCTACTATGACTTTATGTCAATTAAGAAAGTTCATATTCAGATTTCATACTTAGGATATTTTTCAAGAGAAGAAAAAATTCCAAGAACTCATTTTTTATTTAATCAAAAACTTTTTCATGATCATCAATCATCATCTAGCATCATCCTTGATCATCTAGATGTCTCTTTGCATGGATTCTTCATCACACTTTGCTTGGTAAGCTTTTCACTAATATCTTACATATTTTGTGTTTTTCTTAACAATCATTCTCAATTTATTACTTGTATGATTTTCATATATCTTTTGATACAAGATTGAGATTAGTGTGTTGTATGTTTGAGAAGTTGTATTGTGATAACTAATTAGCTTTTGTGCTTAATCTTGATTAGCTAAACTATTTGACATGTCATTTAGTTTTAAATATCTAGGATTGTTCTAATTGCATATTCATCATCTTAGATAAGCATATAGGGTTTCCCTTGCTCTATGTTGCATTTGGATATTCATATATTCACTTAGGGTGTTATTCTCTTCATTGAGAAAGTAAGTCTTGTGTGTAGCTTCCAGGATTAGGTTGCTTAGATCACAAGCAAATTGGACTAGGTTCACTTATACCGAGATTAGGTAGGTATGTGATTACTTCCGGGATTAGGTTGTAATCGTTTTACACATTTAGTAGATTTGAGGTTCGAGTGTGGCTTACTTACTAGCCCGTGGTTTTTCCCGTGAGGGTTTCCACGTAAAAATTAAGTGTTATTTAATTTCCGCATTTTATACTTGATTTATTGCTTTATCTATTTAGGGGTAATTTCGTAATATTGACTAAACATAAAAAATTGGGTAATAAGTTTAAAATCTATTCACCCCCCCCCCCCCCCCCCCCCCCCCTCTAGATAGTTTTATACACACCGTGCTATAATTTGTTTCAACTACATTTACGACTTTTGTAACTACATTTACAGGTTCGGTAACTATTTAATGGTTTCCTTAAAATTTTACTTGTAACTACAGTAACTACATTTACGATTTCGGTAATTATTTAATGGTTTCTTCAAAATTTTGTTTGTAAAATTTTGTTTGTAACTACGTTTACTGCTACGGTAACTACTTTTACGGGTTTGGTAACTATGTTTACGGCTTCAATAACTATTTAATGGTTTCTTCAAAATTTTACTTGTAATTACGTTTACGTTTATGGTAACTACATTTACGGCTTTGGTAACTATGTTTACAGGTTATGTAACTATTTAATGGTTTCTTCAAAATTTTACTTGTAACTACATTTATGGTTACGTTAACTACATTTACAACTTTAGTAACTATGTTTACGGGTTCAGTAACCATTTCATGGTTTCTTCAAAATTTTGCTATAACTACATTTATGGCTTTGGTAACTATATTTACGGCTTCAGTAACCGTTTCATGGTTTCTTTAAAATTTTACTTGTAACTATGTTTACAGCTACGGTAACTACATTTAAGGCTTTAATACCATTTTGTGGTTTCTTCAAAATTTTGCTTGTAACTACGTTTACGGCTACTATAACTACATTTACGATTTCTGTAACCATTTCATGGTTTCTTAAAATTTTTGCTTGTAACTATGTTTACGGCCACGGTAACTACCTTTACGGGTTCGGTAACAATTTTACGGCTTTGGTAACCATTTAATGGTTTTTTTTTTCAAAATTTGACTTGTAACTATTTTATGGCATTGGTAACCACTTTTACTGTTTTGGTAACCACATTTATGGCCTTAGTAACTATTTCATGGTTTCTTCAAACTTTTGCTTGTAACTACGTTTACGGTCACAGTAACTACCTTTACGGGCTTGGTAACCACTTTTACAATTTTGGTAACCATTTCATGATATATTTTTTTTCAAAATTTGACTTTTAACTACCTTTACTATCTTAGTAACCACTTTTACGGCTTTAGTAACCACATTTATGTAGTGGTCAAAATTGGGCCTCTGGTCCAATTAAACAAGCCCATTGTCAAAAGGTTGAATATGTCAAAGAACCCATTAGAAATGGGCCCTAAAGCCCAAAAGTTGGCCCACAAGCCATCAGACCAAGTCAAACATGTGGTCAAATACAGTCATAAATCAGACAATCAAGACGGGACGTTCCACACATCCCAACGCCTGAATTTATTGCCAGGTTCAAACGAACCAAGATGGGGCAAATAATATCTCCTTGATCCAAGCTCACTTGAATGGGAGAGACGTTGAAGACCTCTGTTCTTCACTATAAATAACACGCCTTTTCTCAAAGGGAAGGGTCCTGAAACTCTAACTACTAAGCGAAAGCTCTAAAACTCTCTCAAATTGATTCATACTCATTGCATTTATTGCAGTGGTGCTCCAATGACATTAATTATGAGTACAACATTTGGTCTACTGGAGATTAACAACGTCAAGCAAAGACGATCCCAATCCTCCATCGACAATAGTCGAACAAAGGACTTCATCAAATCCATCGAGTCACTAAATCACTCGACTTTCAACATCGACCAAACACATGATCGACCAATTGCACGACTCGACTATATTGAACAAGCATGGTTTGTTATTAATCTCTTATTTTACATACATCGAATAGTTTACTGACTTGAGCATCGGAGAGTCCCCCAAAGGGAACACCCACTCATGTGGCTCACCACCTCTTCGTTTATTTGTTGTTTTATAGGTTGTAAGTGCCCACCTCGACGATCAGAATTAATTATAGATCTGATCGACTACAGTTTGGTGCCCACCGTGGGGCCCTGACAATTTCCCTGAACCAATATGTCCCTTCGATCTGAATCACGAACGATGACAGAATTAGGTGATATCGAGGAACAATTCAACCTCTTTGTGGCCCAAATGACAGAAAGCGCAACGCGTTTGCAGAACCTCGAGAAGGAGAATGCTAAAGTTCGAGCCAAGAACATGGAGTTGCAAGGAAAGCTTGATTTATTATCAAGCAATGCACAATCGACTTTGCAACAACTCCCGATCGACAATCGATCTCAAGACAAGTTGGCGATCCATAAAATAGCATGGGGTGGCAGGGAACGCGATCCCCAAGGCTGCTAAAACAAATTATAGCATGGTGTGTATAAAACTATCTAGATGGGGGGTGAATAGATTTTAAGCTTATTACCCAATTTTTCGTGATTAGTCAAAATTACGAAATTACCCCTAAATAGATAAAGCAATAAATCAAGTATAGAATGCGGAAATTAAATAACACTTGATTTTTACGTGGAAACCCTCACGGGAAAAACCACGGGCTAGTAAGTAAGCCACACTCGAACCTCGAATCCACTAAATGTGTAAAACGATTACAACCTAATCTCGGAAGTAATCACACACCTACCTAATCCCGGTATGAGTGAACCTAGTCCGATTGCTTGCGAATTAAGCAACCTAATCCCGGTCACAACACAAGACTTAATTCTCTAAAAAGAGATTAACACCCTAAGTGAATATATGAATATTCAAATGTAACATAGAGCAAGGGAAACCCTATATGCTTATCTAAGATGATGAATTTGCAATTAAAAACAATCCTAGATATTAAAGCTAAATGACATGTCAATTAGCTTAGATAATCATAGATTAGAGAAACCTAGATATTTATCATAAAAACAACACTCAATCAAATCAACACAACAATCTCTATCTTGAATATTAGAATATAATCTAAGAACAATCAAGTAATAAAAGAGATGCCATAATAAATTAAACACTAATTATGTATGATAATAGTGAAAAACTTACCAAAGCAAGTGTGTGATGAAAGACCCATGCAAGCAAGCATCCTAGATATGCTAGAGAATGCTAGATGAACTTTGATGCAAATGGATTTTGGTTTGAGTGTTTGATGAGCAAACTTGATTGCTTTCTCTCTTAAAAATCTCTCTTTTTAAAGTAGGGTTCTTGATGATAAAAAGAGTCACCTTCAGAACAAGAGAAAGTGATGTATTTATAGGCATGAAAAATAGAGCATGTGAAAAGACAAGTTTGCCCCTGAAACGCACCGATCGACGGTTTCGATCGGTGGCCAGGCCACTGATTATAACCGCCGAATTGGCCCGAGAGGAACAGGGGACCAACGGTGGTTTCGAGACCGCCGATCTAACTGCCGAATCAAACCTGAGAGTAAAAAATCAATCAGGTATGAAACGGCGGTTTCATTCGGCGGTTTCATGACCACCGATACAACTGCTGAATTAGGCCGAGAGATAAAATCAATCAGGTCTTGAATGGCGGTTTCGAACGGCGGTCGTGACCGCCGATCATAACCGTAGAATTGCTCCATACACTACTAGAAGCAAACGGCGGTTTAATTCGGCGGCCAGGCCTCCGATCATAACCGCCGATCACCAACAAAGGTGAAAACCAAAGAGAAGCCAAGGGCATTCTCCATAGGTGGCCTCACGCTAAACCAAGCACATTCTAGTACATGCGCAGACGTTTCCGAAAATAATCGGGAAACGAATTACAAGACAACAAGACACAATTACACACAACTACACACAACAAAATATAACAAATAAGTGCAAGTGTGAAATGTGACAAGTGAAGAGAATGCACACATATGCAATGTATGTTATGTGTGTGTGTGCAACTAATTTCTTTAAAGAAAAGTAAGCACATAGAAATTTACCTTCGGTGCTTATCAAGACGAGGTCTTCAAAGGGCTTGAGCAATAACACCAATACCTAGGCTACCCTTACAAAGAACCCCCAACATGTGGTTTGTCCATTAAATGAGCCAATTAACAAATGGGAACCTTACAGCTGCAACTGGATCCCCCATTAATCGATCTCAACGAACCCGCTTTGGCGACAAACGTAAATGCCATACCAACTAATCCGTCGACCTCAATTAGGACTCAAATGGATTCGAACCAACAAAAAAATGATATGGTAAGATCAAACTTGCTTTATTCTAACCCTGAAGTTGCTCGTAGGTTCACCAAGATAGAGGCAATGATTCAAAGGATCCCAGGAATGCCAGCTCTAATCAAACGAAGCATAGCAAACAGCTTCGCAGACTCTCCATTCGTGGATGAGATCATGCTCATGGAAATGCCAAAGAAATTCAATTTCCCAAACATGAAATAGTATAATGGGACAATGGATCCGAACGATCGTATCGCGTAGTACAAGCAACGCATGTTCACAGTTGTAATCCCAAGATATCAAAGGGAGTCATGCATGTGCAAAGGGTTCGGATTGAGTCTCACCAGACTAGCTTTCCAATGGTATACGAATTTACCGAATGTGTCGATCAACTCGTTTGCAAAACTAACAGACATGTTCGTCGAACAATTTACGAGCAGTAGAAAGCTAGAGAAGTTATCTGATGACCTCTACACAGTTACCAAATGGAGAGGAGAGCGACTTCGAGAATATGTAGGCAAGTTCAGTAGAGAAAAGGTATCAATCCCTAACTGTAGCCCTACTACTATGATTTTTGCTTTTAGGAAAGGGCTACAACATAATTCAGACCTCGACAAGGAGTTGACCAAATATCTTTGTCGCACGATGAAAGACATGCTAGCCAAGGCTTGGGCCCAGATTAAATGGGAGGAAGATGAAGCGAACTATCAACCTCCGACTCAACCACAGAGGGATTATAGGCTCGACCAGCGAGTCAAACGAAGATCAGATGATCGACAGAATGTCAGTGATCCGAGGAGGATAGATGAGAGAAGACGACCATACGATAGACCACCTCGAGTCGACAACAGACAAGTCGAAGGCATACATAGGACATGAGTACCCAAGTACACCTTAAGTATTGAACCATCAAAGGCGGTGAACATCCTTAGAGGCATGGGAAGTTCGGTGCGGTGGCCCTCGAAGATGACCTCCCTATCGGAGTACTGGGATTCGAATAGATGATGCGAGTTCGATGGTGATCACGGGCATCGAACAGATGAATTCATCTTGGTGAAACTTGAAATGGCCGAACTACTAAAACAGGGACAGCTCAAAGAATTCCTAACTGACAAAGGGAAGGCTACATTTGCGTAGGACGAATGACTGAAGGATAAGGTAAAGAACTCTCCACCAGCTCTTCCTCATCCCGAACAAACTGTCAACTTCATATCGGGCAGATCCAAAGTGAGTGGAATTTTGCACTCTTCCGCTAGGAAACACACTCAACAGGTATTAGACACGGAGGTGAGACCTTTCCATAAAAATGATCCTTTAGTCGATATGGTAATTTCGTTTAATGCAATTGATAACTCCAACTTATTCTCACCTCACCATGACGCACTTGTCATTTCACTATATATCACCAACTGTTTGATCAAACGTTGTCTAGTCGGCAACAGTAGTTCAACTAATATTCTCTTCTTACGTGATTTAAGAGAAATACAGATCGATGAATCGGGGATTACTCGATGTTCAACCACTCTGATAGGTTTCAGTGGAGAAGCGAAAAGCAGGATAGGTGAAATTGTACTACCGGTGTACGCGGACGGTGTGAATGTGCAAACCAAGTTCTTGGTGCTCAAATATCCTTCGACTTACAACGTGATAGTGGGTCGACCATGGATTCATGAGCTACAAACGATTCCATCGACCCTCCACTAAACAATACAATTTCCTACAAAGTGGGGTTCTCGAGAAATCAAAGGAGAACAAAAGATGTCCAGAGAATGCTATTAAATGAGTCTCAAAGAGAAAAAGCATGTGTTATAGCAATTATAGAAGCCCGGAACAAAGCTTGATCCTGACAAGCCCCAAGTAGAAGAACTCGACAAGATTTAGATAAATCTAGACATTCTAGAACACAAGGTCCAAATAGGGTCAAGGCTCTAACCTATAATTAGGAGAAAGTTGGTCGAATTCCTGAAATAACATCACGATTCATTTACATGGTCGTATGCCGACATGGTTGGAATCGACCCTAAGGTCATGGTTCATCGACTCCAAGTAGACCCAGAACATCGACCGGTGAAACAAAAGAGAAAGAAGTTCGCCCTAGAGTAAAACAAGGTAATTAACGATGAAATCCAGAATCTAATCGACATAGGGTCAGTGAGGGAGGTCAATTATCCCGACTGGCTAGCCAATGTGGTCGTAGTGAAGAAGAAAAATAGGAAATGGAGAGTTTGCATCGACTTCATCGACTTGAACAAGGCATGCCCTAAGGACTCATTCCCTCTCCACCACATAGACATGCTGGTTGATGCTACAGTGGGACACGAGTTACTAAGCTTCATGGATGCCTTTTCAAGTTACAATCAAATCCTCATGCACCCAGACGATCAAGAAAAAACGGCGTTTATAATCGAGCGAGGTATATTCTACTACAAGGTAATGCCATTCGGCCTTAAAAATGCAGGTGCGACCTATCAGCTGTTGGTGAATGAGATGTTCGCGAAGATGTTGGGAGACACGATGGAGGTATACATCGACGACATGTCAGTCAAGTCACTTGTTGCGGATCAAGTCCTCGAACCTTTGAGGCAATCATTGAGGTACTCGATAGGTATCACATGAAACTTAACCGTACTAAATGTGTTTTTGGTGTTTCATTAAGAAAGTTCCTAGGCTATCTGGTCACACAAAGCGGAATCGAAGTGAACCACAGCAAATCCAATCGATCATGGGGATCGAATCTCCCAAATGCATCAAGGACGTACAAAAGTAGACAGGACGTATAACAGCCTTGGGCCGATTTATCTCTAAGTCCTTCGAGAGATGCCATGATTTCTTTAAAACATTGAAAAAGAATAAAAAATTCGAATGGACAGAGGAATGCGAGAGCGCTTTATGAGAATTGAAAGCACTATTGCTTTCGAAACCAGTCGATAGGGAGGAACTCTACATGTATTTAGCCGTATCACAGACGGTAGTCAGTGCGATGCTCGTACATGAGGATAAAGGTAAACAACTTCCCATCCACTATGTGAGCATGTCACTACTCGATGTAGAAACTCGATACAGCCAACTCGAGAAACTGGCACTCGTTCTTATCATGGCGGCTAGGAAGCTACGACCTTATTTCTAATGTCACCCGATAGCCATTCTCACGACATATCTGTTGAAAAACATTCTCCACAAACCAGAGTTGTCAGTTCGATTAACCAAATGGGCAGTGGAATTAAGTGAGCACGACATCTCGTATCGACCAAGAACCGTGATAAAGGCACATATACTGGCTGACATTGTAAATGACTTTTCTCCTAACTTGTTAGAACAAGTCGAAAAAGAGACGATACACACGGTTGACGATGAATCCCCGGTAACATGGGAACTAATGGTCGATGGATCAAGCAATGTCAGGGGGACCAAACTTGGAATCATCCTCCGATCTCAAGAGGGGGTCGTAGTCGAGCAAACGATAAGCTGCGGGTTCAAGGCAACCAATAACGAAGCTGAATATGAGGCCCTTATTGTAGGACTTGTACTAGCCAAGAGCCTAGCCACTAAGCGAATCAAGGTGAGTAGCGATTCACAATTACTTGTGCGACAAATATAGGGATCACACAAAGCCAGGGATCTAAAAATGACTGCCTACCTCGACCTCGTACAAGAAGTCAAGTCACTATAAAGAAATTGTGTTTTCTTGACAGTTATTTGTTGACAATTTTTAACTGTCATAAATCATTGACAGTTAAAAACTGTCAAGAAGGACCTTTTTTTTTTTTTTTTTGAAAAAAGTGTTGATAGTTTTTAACTGTCATCAATCTTTGACAATTTTTAACTATTAAGGATTTATGATAGTTAAAAACTGTCAACAAATAATTAACATTTTTTTATATTTATACACCACCGTCTGGCCACCACCACCTCTCTGACCACCGTCCGCCGGCCCCCTCCATCTCTCCACCGCCACCGCCACCGCCACCACCCCTCCATCCAACCACCGTATGGCCACCCCCAATACATATATAATACATATAATAATAATAATAATAATAATATATATAATATATTATATATATATATATATATATATATATTAATATTATATATATAATATAAATATATAATATATATAATTTAATAAATATATAATATATAATATATAATATATATAATATTATATATTATATAAATATTATAAATATATATGATTTAATAAATATATAATATATATTATTTGATATAATAATATATAATATATATATTATATTATATTATATTATATATTATAAAACATTCATAATATATAATTTTTTTTATCTTTAATAATTTTTTAAAACTTTTACTTCCTATTTTCTTTGTCTTTTCTGTTTCATTTTTTAATTATTAATTTAAATAATAAAATAGGTAAATAGGGGTACTTTAGTCATTGTGGGTTATAATTGTAGTCAACGGTTAGAGTTAACGGAAGTCAACTATAGGCACTTTAGTTATATTCCAGAAATACCCTTATATGCCCCAATTCCATTCCAAAAATACTCTCCTTTCCAAAAATAATATATTATTATTATATATTATATTAATGATATATAAATATATATTTTATATATATGTACTATATATTATATTTTTATATATAATATATATATTATACTATTATATATATTATATATATTATACTATTATATATATCATATTATTATATACATTATATATTATTACATATATTATATATAATATATATATATTATTATTATATATATTATTTATTATATATTATATTATTATATATTATTTATATTTATATTTAAATATATATTAGTGTTGACGGTGAAATTTGGATTACCACGTGACCAACAATTAAATCAAAACAAATGTTTAAATTAGAAAGAAAATCAGCACATGTAAGAGACAGATATACGTGGAAAAACCCTTGAATGGGAAAAAACTACGGCGTCCCGGAGGACAGGAAAATATCACTATAATTTGCTTGTTTCGGTTACACACTCAAATATCTCGAGTTCTTGTTTTTCTCTCTTTTTGTTTTCGAACCCCCTCCTCGTGGGATAGGCGATTCTATTTATACATAATAATTAGGGTTTTCCCTTGATCTTCACCGTGTTGGTAGTAGGATTTCCTCTTAGACTTGTATTGGGAATCCCACGTTGCTACGGGTTAGGATTTCCTGTGTTTCCACCGAGTCGGTTTGTGCCCAATACGCTGATGCGGCGAACATCTCCGCTCCTGGGTATTACCCTTCAGCGACCACGTTTCTATCTTCAGCAAGTACATATCTAGCTCTGGCGACCACACCTTTGACTTATTGACTTGACATTGACATACTAACTGGTCCACGTTTTCTCCTTTGACCTGGTCAACGAGTGACGTCGCAACATTTTCCTCAGCATTTATTGACTCCTTTGATGATGTGTCTGCTTGGCAAAATTATACATACAACAATACCCCCATAAATACTTCGAGCCGAGCAAATGATTTGACCTTCCAATTCGTTTGCCTCCGCGAGTAGTATTTACATCCATGCTTTTAAGATTTCGGCGTGTTTCGTAAATAATTCCCCCCTTTTTCATTTTCACCACGTGTTGAATTTGTTAGTTGATTCTTCCGGTGCAAGCCTTTATTCTTGGCCACACAACCTCTAACGCTTCCACTCACTTGACAGGTGAAGATACGTTTTGACTGCTTGGTGATCCCCGAGATGCCACATGTCCATTATTTGGTGGTGACTGTTGCGGCCAGTTACCGTGACCGTCGCTCACCTCAACTAAATATCTTTTTCTCAGATTTTCTTTTTGAATTTCAAAACTCCCTCTTTTAATGCCCGATCGTTTCTTCTTCCTCATTTCAATCTTTTCATTTATATTTCCTTTGTTTTCTTAGAGCAAAAACAGGTTTGAACCTTCGTTTTCAGCTGCCCTATTTTCCCATCTCTTCGAGTATTTGCTACAGCTTTTCTCCTACGTCTTCCATTATCAGACGGTTCACCAAACTCGACAGTTCTTGTTTCTCAGTGTCCCCAACTCTCCTGCATATTTCTTTGAATCTAGGGTTTTCTGGTGAGTTCCCATGGATCCTTCCTTGCGTTCTTCTCTTTTTAATCAAATGATGCAAGCTTTAGAACTTGGTGATAAATGCACTGCAGACCGAATTGAATCCTTGATTCATAACTTTCATCCGGATTCCCCATCTTTGATTTCTGTTTATATTCCTTCCTCTAAGGAAAATTTTGCCCCTAACATCCCTTCTCATTCTTCTTTTAATAGTTGCCCTCCGATGATGACGAGGTCTTCCAAACCAGGTGGCAGTAGGCGACGAGCTTCTAGGGCTCCTCGAGGATCTCTGCTGGATGCTCAGACTACTATGGATTCAGATGTTGAAGATCACCAGAAGAGTGTATTACACTTCACAGCTGACCGCCCATGTTCTTTTGATTGTGAAGTAAATGTGGTTGGTGAGGTGGAACTCCGCAAATACAAGAGTCGTTTTGAAATCCCAGATGCTGTGATTTTGACTTTGCCGGGTGATCGAGAGACATGGAACCTTCCTAAGAATACGGTCGCCATCTATGGCGCGATGCTTAGTTGTGGGGTGACTCTTCCTCTTCAGCCCTTCATTGCTAGATTCCTCACGGAGGCCCAGATTACGCCTGCCCAACTCGCCCCAAACAGTTACAGGATCTTGATATGCCTGTGTTTAATATGGAAATTGAAGGGCTATGGGCCCCCTACGCCCCGCGAGATCCACCATTCTTATACTTTAAGACAAGCAGGCCATAGTGGAACGTACTTCCTTCTCTCCTCAGCAGTGGAAAATTGGATCCCTGAGGGTGTGGCGAACCCCGGACAGGTGGAAATCTCTAGCGATGAGAAAAAGAAGGGCTTCATTTGGGGTTTTCCTACTTCAAATAAAAGGTGGAAGAATAGTTGGTTCTTCGTTGGTGGCAAGTGGGGCAGGGATGTGCCCGCTAGTGTAAGCCACAGTTTTTTGGCAAAGAAGGTTCCCAGGCACTTCACTTCTCTTGAGGCTTGGTCGAAAACAAACCCTGTCCTCCTTGATGCTGAGATTGCTCATCTCGCCGCGGCAGCTGTCCTTCTGTTGGATAAGAGAGGTAGATCATTCCTCTTGGACGAGGAGAAAATGATCACACAATGAATTTTCACACGCCTACTTGCTAGGCTTCCTCGCCGTAAGTTTTATCAGCCTTCTTTTTGATATTACTGTTTTGTTTATTCTGTTAGTGACACTTGGTTATTTTTCGCAGTGTGTGACTTCGATACAGTTTGCGATTTGCAAGCCTGGGTAATAAAGAATTCTGAGGCGGCCAGTAAAAGACATGTTGCTGGTTTGGCTAAAGAAGGAATTGCTAGCCCGGATAGTGATGATCCCTCAGATGGCGAGGAAGTAGGTGATGTTGCTGGGGGAGGTGTTGAGTCGGGGCAGCCCCCTGCGTATCCAGAAACTGCTGCGAGTACACCTGCTGCGACTACTCCTGCTGCGACTACCCCCAGCCGTAAGGGAAAAGAGAAGGTTGGAGCTTTATGGGCAGTTAGTGACATTCCTATTTTTGATGCGGATGTCCTTGAAACTCCCCTTGATCCCCGCAAGTGACCTGACCCCTAGGACTGGTAGAGGCAAACGCCCGGCTGAGGACACCCTTGATCATACTACTCAACCTCCAAAGCGGGCATCAAGAGTTGTGCAATATGTTGTTTCTTCGGATGAGGAGGGTGCTGATGAACCTGTACTCGCCGGGACTCCCTCTACTCAAACAACTGTTCCTGAGGCTCCTGCTGGTGGGGTGAGTACGGTGGTGTCTCCACCTCCTGAGAGAGTTAACGAGTTGAGCGCTCCTTCCCCTTCCCCTTCCCCTTCCCCATCCCCATCCCCATCCCCATCCCCATCCCCATCCTCAGCCCCAACCGGTGTAGCTTCTCCTCCAGCGGCTATGGGTGAGCCAAATGTGTCTTCTACTAGTCAACCTGGGCCATCTGGTTAGCCAGGGCTAGCTGGTAAACCGGAGTCGTCAAAGCAACCTGGGGCTTCTGCATCTGGTTTGGGCGTTGCTCGTGAAGCTCCTCTTGTGGATCCAACTGAAGCTGATGAGGGAGTCAAGTCTGTTTCCCTTTCGGACTTCACAGCTGCGGAGATTTGCTCATACCTAATGAACAACGACGTTTATCTTGGTGAAGGTTATGAGCATGTGAAGATTAGGTCCTGTAACAGAAAAATGGAATTTTTCTTCAACTGTCACTCTCTGGTGAGTCTCTCGCAGTATTCATGTTGTATTTTCATTCGCGTGTTTCATGACTTGTCTGTTTTTCTTTTCAGATAATGTCCGAGTTGGTTGACAACTATAGGTGAGGGAACTTCCTTTCTAGGGATGTGAAACACCTGCGAAAGCGAGCTTCCACTTTGGCAGCTGAGAAGCTTTCTGCTGAGGAACTCCATGCTCATCAAATTACTCAGTTGAGGGAATCCGCCGATGGTTACTTTTCTGCTCAGCTGGCTGCCGAAGAAAAATTATCTGCTACTGTGGAAGAGATTCGCTCGCTGAAGGAGCAGTTGTCTGCAAGTCAGGACTCACTCGCAGCACGCTTAGAGGCTGAGCGACTAGCTGAGGAGGCTAGAGAAAAAGCTGAGTGTGAGGCATTGGACCTGCGTAACCAATTGTCTTTGCGTGATGTCATCTTCAATGATTTGAAGGCTTTTTTAGAGGTTGAAGCAGTTGATCATTTTAAGAGATCCCCTTCCTATAATGCACTTTTGTTGCTTGAATTTGAACGAGGCATGAGACAGTCGAAGAAGTTCTTCGCCATGAAGGATCATTCGAATGAAAAAGTTATAAGGCGTTTCGACAAATCCCTTAAGTTGCATATGGATAGTGCAATGGGTTCGATAAAGGAACAGAGAAAATGATGGAAAGCCCACTGTCGCTATACGAGGACTGAGCCTCACCCGATGCACTTAGAAGTTCCCAGCAAACGCACTTTTAATACTTACTATTCTGGCCAGAAAGGCAGCTTTTCTGGTTCTGGTGCTGAACCCGATTTAGGTCCTGTTGCTAGTAGGGATTATAGGCCTTTCATGCCGGATGGGGATGAAAAAATAACCTGGCCTTCTGAAGATGAGATTGAAGATGAGGAAGACAGTGAGGACCCTCCTGCAGCTAGTTGAAATTATGCATTACTGTAGTTGTAAATAACTCTCCTTCTTGTAGCTTTAATTGTAAATAACTTATACAAAATTTATAACTCCTTTGACTTCATTTTTGGTTTAGCTGCCCTTGATGATTTCTCGGCTTTGTTCTTTTTATCAGCTGCCATTGCTGAATTTTTGGCACACTCAGTGTTTGACACCAAGTTTTTTAGCATATTATTGTTGTTTATTCAGCTGCCATTGCTGAGTTTTAGCGTACTCAATGTTTGTCAAGACAGATCCGACCATACACCAAGTTTTTAGCATATTATTATTGTTTATTCAGCTGCCATTGCTGAGTTTTGGCATACTCAGTGTTTGACAGGACGTATCCGACCATGCACCAAGTTTTGAGCATATTATTATTGTTTATTCAGCTGCCATTGCTGAGTTTTGGCATACTCAGTGTTTGACAGGACGTATCCGACCATACACCAAGTTTTTAGCATACTATTGGGACGTCTCCCTCTTTTGCTTTTTGCTTTTTGCTTTATGTTTTAGTCATTTTTGTTTTCAGCTAGCTTTCTCAATCCCTAGTGTTTGAGATTCCTCATGTACACTTTCGATTGGGTGTTTCTCGTGTCTTTGTTGGGATCTCGTTTTTCCCATGGTGGTGACCACCAATTTTTATGATAACTTTAGGCATAGTTGCCTTTGGCCCGCCTTAATTTCGTGAGTCATCATGCTCGTTTTCATTGCTGCGAGTATAAAACTCGTCAACTCGTCTTTACGCAATGTTAACTTATGATGTGTGATGGCGAATACTCTTTGTACCTGATTACTTTTGTGGCGAGTCAAGTCACGGGTTCTTAGTAATAGATTACTCTTTATTAAATACTTCCTGCAACTTTTGTCAAAATAAAAACAGAGAAAAAATGCTAAAAAGAAAATTGCCTAAGAAGAAAAACATTGAATTATATCTTAGAAGCAATGATAAAGTTAATGGTAGTATATCTTTAGGTACTGGGCATTGCATGGCCGAGGTAATTCGCCAAAACCCTCTCGAGTAATGCGATATGCCCCATGATCAGCTATGCCTGTAATTTGATAGGGCCCTTCCCATTTGTTTGCGAGTGATCCTGCAGCTTTGTCTCTGGTTCCTGGATTTACTCTTTTTAGTACTAAGTCACCGAGTGCAAATTTTCTTTCACGCACATGCGAATTGTAATACCTGGCCGCCCTTTGCTGATAGGCAGCGTTTCTTATTTGTGCACGTTCTCTCTTTTCTTCTAGCTCGTCCATACCACATTTTAGCATGTCAATGTTTAGTTCTTGCTGAAATAGTTATACCCTTGGTAAAGAAAATGATGTTTCCACGGGAATGACAGCTTCAGCTCCGAAAGCCATGGAGTATGGTGTTTCACCCGTTGAGCTTCTTTCTGTAGTTTGATACGCCCACAGTACCTGTGGTAACTTCTCTGCCCAACTACTCTTCTTCGCAGCTAGTTTGGCCTTTAGGTTGTGCTTTATGATCTTGTTTACTGCCTCAGTTTAACCATTTGTCTCTGGATGTGCTGGAGTTGCGTAGTAGATGTTGATTCTATACTTGTCACACAGCTCCCTGAATTTCTTGCCATCGAATTGGGTTCCATTGTCGGTGATGATGGTGTTTGGTATCCCGAATCTGTACAAGATATTTTTCTTCATAAAGCTTGTAGTGTTTTCTTCTGTTATGTGCACCAATGACTCAGCTTCTACCCATTTTGTAAAATAATCCACAGCCACGATAGCATGTTTTGCTCCTCTGGGTGCTGTTGGTATTGGACCGATCAAGTCAATTCTCCACATGGCGAATAGCCAAGGCGAGGTGATACTCTGCAAGAGTTTAGGTGGCTGGCGGATGTTGTTTGCAATTTTCTGACATGCCTCACACCTTGCTGCTACCCGTTTAGCATCGGCGAACAATGTTGGCCAGTAAAAGCCCTGTCTTAATGTTTTGTGGGCTAGGCTGACACCTCCAGCATGATTCCCACAATTTTCACTATGTATGCTTCTCAGGTTCCCTTCTGCTTCTTCAGGCCCTACACATCTCTGCAGTGCTCTTGAGTACCCCCTTTTGTACAGTTCTCCATTAAGTACTGAATATCTTGTAGCTCTGTACTTCAGTAGCTTTGCCTCCAATGGATCGCTTGGGAGTATATCATTGACAAGGTATTTTTTTGATTGGCGTTATCCAGCTATTTGTTTCGTCGAAGATTGCCCCAACTTCCATTTGTTTGACTATACTTGGCTGCAGTAGGTGAATCATGGGAATAGTTCTGGGCTAAATGTTGATTGTGGCGGATGCCAATTTTGCCAAGGCATCAGCCTATTCGTTTTCTTCTCTGGGAATCTGGGTAATCCTGTACTCTTTAAACCTCCCCAGTAGCTCATTTGCTAATTTTAGGTAAGCGATCATGTTTTCATCTCTCGCCTAGTATTCATCTAATACTTGATTAACAATGACTTGGGAGTCGTTGAAAATTTCCACCTCATCGGCTCCCAGGACTGTGCAAACTCTCAGTCCTGCTATGAGCGCTTCATACTCGATCTGGTTGTTGGTAGCTTTGAAGTCAAAACGCAAGGCACATTCTACTGAATCTCCTTCCGGGGTTGATACCACTACCCCTGCCCCGCTGCCATATGTGTTTGATGACCCGTCAACACGGAGTTGCCACCTGAATGTTTTCTTAGCTTGTTCCACCATCATCCTTACTACTTCCATATTTGGTTCGGTGAACTCTGCCACAAAATCCGCCACTGCTTGGCCCTTGATCACTGTCCTTGGGAGATATTCTACATCAAATTCACTCAATTCGATCGTCCATTTTGTTAGTCTACCGGATACTTCTGGCTTCTGCAAAATCAGCTTCAATGGGCAATTGGTATATACCCCGATTTTATGAGCCTGGAAATACGGCCTTAACTTCCTCACCGCTGTTATTAGGGCGAGTGCCATCTTCTCGGCTGTCGAGTATCTTGTCTCAGCTGGTAACAGTGCTTTGCTTGTGTAATATATAGGTTTCTGAACCTCCTCTTCCTATCTCACCAGTACCGAACTGGTGGCTGCTTCGGAGACAGATAGATACATGTAAAGTGTTTCTCCGGCTACTAGTTTTGATAGCAGTGGTGCTCGCCCGAGGTACTCTTTCAAGGCTTGAAAAGCCTTCTCACAATCTTCATTCCACTCAACCCCTTTGCCTTTCTTAAAAGCTTTAAAGAATGGTAGGCATCGGTCCGTTGATTTTGCTATGAACCTGTTTAATGATGCTAGGCAACCTGTGAGTTTCTGGACATCCATCAGGGTCTTTGGGGAAACCGTTTTAGCTAATGCCTGGATCTTGTCAGGGTTCACCTCTGTCCCTCTCTGATGCACTTGATATCCCAGGAACCTTCTAGACGGTACGCCAAATACATATTTTGTAGGGTTCAGCTTCATTCCGTATGTAGTTAACACATCGAATGTCTCTCTCAGGTCATCTACATGCTTGTCAGCCGTGACGCTCTTTGTTAACATGTCGTCAACATATACCTCCATATTCTTCCCTATTTGTCTGGCGAACATCTTGTTGACTAGGCGCTGGTAAGTTGCTCCAGTATTTTTCAGGCCGAATGGCATGACTGTATAGCAGTATAACCCCTGATCCGTGGAGAATGCTGTTTTCTCTTCGTCTGGCTCGTGCATCTTGATTTGGTTATATCCTGAGTACGCATCCATGAAGCTCAACGTCTCGTGTCCTGCTGTTGCATCGACTAACTGGTCGATTCTTAGTAGTAGGAAGCTATCCTTGGGGCAAGCCTTGTTTAGATCGGTGAAGTCTACACATATCCTCCACTGATTGTTCTTCTTTTTTACAAGGACCACGTTCGCCACCCATTTCGGATACTTAACCTCTCTAATTGATCCTACGGCGAGTAATTTAGAAATTTCCTCTTTTATTGCTGCGCTCCTCTCCGGGTTAAAGCTCCTCATTTTCTGCTCCACCGGTTTGCTTTTTTCGTCTACGGCCAGGTTGTGCGAGATCACACTTCTACTAATCCCTGGCATGTCTTCATGGCTCCATGCAAAGATTTCCTTGTACTCTATCAGCAAGTTCGATACATCTCTCTTGACTTATTCGGCCAGTCTTGCACCAATCTTGACTGTTTTATCAGGTTCCGTCTCGTCCAGAACAATAGACTCAGTGGGTTCTTCTTTTTCCCTGCTTGCTTTATCCCTTGGATCCAATTCGAAAGCTCCTGGATTTTCTTCTTGCATTTCCTTATTTACCTCAAATACGCTCAAGGTTTCCACTCCTGTCTTGTTTTTGAAAATTGAAAGGTTAGCGCGGCGAGCAATCTCCTGTGATCGTTTTAATTCCCCAACCCCAAACTCTGTAAGAAATTTTACTTTCAGTGCATGGGTTGAAGTGACTGCTCGAGCTTTGCTCAGGAACGTTTTGCTCAGGAACGGTCGGCCGAGTAAAGCATTATACGGCCAGTTGTGAATGTCGACCACAATGAAATCCAATAGGATTGTTCACCAGCACGGTGCTGTCCCAAACCTCACCGGTAGCTTCATGGTCCCCAACGATCTTACTTCTGTACCCCTAAAACCTTTCAATGGTACATGGAAAGGCTCCAGATCTTTCCTGTCCAGTCGTAGCTCATCGTATACTCTGGCGCTTAAAATGTCGGCTGAACTTCCGTTGTCTATCATCACTCGGAGTACATCCCCATGCACTATTTGAACTCCCGCTACAATTGCATCATTGGGCTTGGCATCAATTCCATCTGAGTCTTCCGCTATAAATGTTATGGGGTGATGTCCTTCTCTTCCCTTCTTTGGGTTTCTCTGCACAGAGTTTATCTCTATATTTTTGCCCTCATACATTACTTCTCTGACTTCTGACATTCTCTCTCGATTGCTTCTGCCAATATGTGGTCCCCAAAAAATGGTGTTTATTGTCGCATCGGGGCTGCTTCTCCTTGGGCTATTTCTTTCCTGCCCACTTCCTTAGCGGCTATCATGACGACCACCATGCTTGTCTCCTTTCAGTGTAAAATCTTTCAAGTGCCCATCTCTGATTAGACTCTCAATATGGTCTCGCAGCTGAAAACATTTTGAAGTGTCATGCCCATGATCTTTGTGAAATCGGCAGTATTTAGTTGTATCCCTTCTTGCATTATTTGACTGTTACCGAGGGTACTTGGCAAGTCCTTTGTCTTCTACCACGGAAAGTATTTCCTCATGATCGCCAGTTAGAGGAGTGTAATGGTTGTACCTTCCTCGAAACCTACTAGCTCGGGCATTTCCCCTGTTTTCCTTTGGATGCCCCTTTTAGCCCTTCTCGTCTTTCTGGCGGTCGCACGACTGCGCCTTCTTGTCATCCTTATGCTCTGATTTTGAGTCAGGCTTGTGGCCATGTACATAGCTACCCCCCATGTGCTACTTCTTCTTCTTTTTCTTCTTCTGCTAGTGCATAATCGCCAGCTATTTCCATCATCTCCTCATAAGTTTTTGGCCTATCTCTTCGCAGGTCAAAGGATAGTCGCCCACTTTGCAACCCTTTGGTGAAAGCGGCGATGACAGTTACATCACTGGCGTCTTTAATTTGAGCGACCTTCTTTCCGAATCTTGCTAGATACTTCTGGATGGACTCATTGTGTTCTTGCTTCAGGTTTGATAGATGGGCGAGTGACTTTCTTCTCTGCACACTTCCCATGAACTGTCTTATAAACGCCTTGTTGAGGTTTGAGAAACTACTAATACTCCCGGGCGGAAGTCGCCCAAACCACCTAGAGGCGAGATCGCCGAATGTTTGTGGGAAGGTGAGGCATAGTAGTCCGTCATTGGATGAATACTGGGCCATAATATTATGGAATTGGTGAACATGCTCCTTCGGATCTCTGCTTTCCTTATACTGCTCGATGGTTGGCATTCTGAATCTGTCTGGAAATTGGGTGCGAGCAATACTTTCAATGAATAGGCTGTCTGACTCATCATCCGAAGATACGTTGCGACCATATCTTCGTCCCATCACTGAAACCTTCTTTGATAGTTCTTATAGGGTGACATCGCGCTGACCAGTTGGCTCTCCTGCTGGATCGAGTCTACTCTTGATTGTCATTATACCATAATCGCCTCTATCACCCAGGCTCCTACCAGTTCTTCAATCTTCTGTGCTCTCAGATCTTCTCCATCGTGCTCTTTTTGATCGTAATTCCCTTCGTGGCTGAGGACTCTTGTCTTCGGACGAGATAGAACGGTGTCTCCGCCAGCTCTTTTGTTATGTGTCACTGGAATTTACCCCATGTATTCGCACCTGGTCTCGCCCCTCCGTAGATTCTTCATTCAACACATCTTTTCCCTTCCTTTGTTTTCTTCCTTCGAAATTCTCAGGGTGATCCTGGGGAGTCTCTTTTGTGGATTATCTTACTTGACCATCGGGGGTTGCAATGTGAACTTCCGACCGTAATCTCCCAGGTGGCTGGATTCCAAGAGTGGTTAACTCGTAGGAAGAAGAGACTCCCAGGCCTATGGAAAGCAAAAGCCCTATTTTGCTAGCCTCGCTGATTAAGTTTACCAATGCAGTTTGGAAGTGTTGCAGAATTCCTGGGTCGGCTACCCTAATTACTGGCGTTGCTGCCGATTGTTCCCCGATAGTCACCACCCCATCTCCTGTCGACGCGGCTGGTTCAACAATTTGATCTCCTCTGGAGTTACCATCCTTGTAGCTATCATTGTTCATATCTTTCGGTTCGCAAGGGTTCCTCGAAGTTTCTGTTCAAAAAGACCCCCTCCTTCTAGCGCTAATTGTTGACGGTGAAATTTGGATTACCACGTGACCAATAATTAAATCAAAACAAATGTTTAAATAAGAAAGAAAATCAGCACATGCAAGAAACATATTTACGTGGAAAAACCCTTGAATGGGAAAAAACCACGGCGTCCCGGAGGACAGGAAAATATCACTATAATTTGCTTGTTTTGGTTACACACTCAAATCTCTCGAGTTCTTGCTTTTCTCTCTTTTTGTTTTCAAACCCCCTCCTCGTGGGATAGGCGAATTTATACATAATAATTAGGGTTTTCCCTTGATCTTTGCCGTGTTGGTAGTAGGATTTCCTCTTAGACTTGTATTGGGAATCCCACGTTGCTACGGGTTAGGATTTCCTGTGTTTCCACCGAGTCGGTTTATGCCCAATAAGCTGATGCGGCGAACATCTCCGCTCCTGGGTATTACCCTTTTGCGACCACGTTTCTATCTTCAACGAGTACATATCTAGCTCTGGCGACCACACCTTTGACTTATTGACTTGACGTTGACATACTAACCGGTCCACGTTTTCTCCTTGGACCTGGTCAACGAGTGACGTGGAAACCTTTTCCTTAGCATTTATTGACTCCTTTGATGACGTGTCTGCTTGGCAAAATTATACATACAACAATTATATTATATTATTATATATATTATATATATTATACTATTATATATATCATATTATTATATATATTATATATTATTACATATATTATTGGGGCGAAATAAATTATTCGTCCCAATAAATTGTCTTTTAAGACAAATTTTGTCTAATGTGGCAAGATCTTTAGGGACGAATTTTTTTTTGGTCCCAATATAACGTCTATTGGGACGAAATACATAATTCGTCCCAATAGACTGTCTATAGGGACAAATTTTGTTTCGTCCCAATAGGTTTTCTTTTGCATGAATCACTTGATATATTCTACCAGACTAATTTATGGGTCCATCTAAAATTGTATTAAGGCATGTGGACTTGTTTCTTTTAGTAAGAATGTGCCTAGTTCACATGTGGGCCTTTTGTTAAGGTCCAATAGATTTAATAAAATAGAAAAACAATATATAGATATATTAATATATATGGCACATTGCTTTATTTTTATTAATTGATTAAATGGAAATTAATTAATCGATTGATTAATTATTTAATTAAAAATCAAAATCTTTTTCTGACTAGGAAATATGTTTCTTAGTAGTATACTATTGTGGTAGTATAATAAATATTAAAGACTTTATTTGGTAAGTAGATAAATAAAGGGAATTTATTTATTTAGTCAAATTAGGAAGTCTTTGATATAGTCACAAATACACTAAAGAGTTGGATTAAGGTTTGGAATTCTAAGGAAATCTACCTAGGGTTAGGATTTAAGTCAAAAGACATAAATCCTACATGGTAAAGGATTTCGGCCTCAATATATAGATATATATAAAATATATATGGCAATTAGCCGGAATATATATAGATATATATATTTAAAGCATCCGGACATATATAATATATGGCAAGTGAATTCAATCAATATATATAATATATATAGCAAGTGAATTCGGTCAATATATAAAAAATATATAGCAAGTGAATTCGGTCAAAAATATATAATATGCGCAAGTGGGATTCTACAACAATATAGGTATATGGGCTAAAAAATTGGTGCACGATATATATATATATATATTATTTTGTGCAAAGAGTTTTTAGCGACCTAATATATATATTGTGTGAAAAGAGAATTCGGCGAACCCTAGGTCTTTGGCTTGAGAATATTTTTCTTTTGCTTGAAAAAAATAAAATCCAACTCTAGAGATTAGTGTGATAATTCGGCCAAGAGAGAAAAAGAGAAGAGATCGTTTTACTTCGATAGTGCACTAGTAGTTTATACATCAATAGGCTTTGTGCACAACTTCGAATAAGGTTCACGCGAGTTTCGATCATTAGATTGAGAATTCAAAAGTGACCGGAACGTTCTTTGTTATCTTTTGGAGGTTTAGTGACTAACGAAAAAGAAAAGGTTTTGTTATCCATCCTCAGGTACACAATTCAAAGAGAAGGGAGACCACGCTCCTAGGTGATTCACGTTCGTGATTGGATTGGAAGATCTTGCAGATTACCATCGACGCAATGTCAATCGGATCACGCGACAAAGGTATGATATCTTTAGTATTATATGTTAATTAATTAGAGGGTTAAGGTTTAAATTATAAAAAAAAATTAAACTATACTAAACCTTTTTTTAGTCTCGCTTCCGCTGCGTGTACTGCGATTTTTCCATACAATTGGTATCAGAGCCTGGTTGTACCCTTTGATTAATTAAGGTTTATATATGTGAATCTATTTCTTTTTATTGTGATTATGCATGTTTAGAAAGAGATGGCACTCTAGGTATTCGCATATATAATTACATTGGAATGTATGGATTTATATATGTTATATGCTGTTACAAAGTGAATTGTTATTGCTCAATTTTGATCCTAAAATTTCAATGTATTTTTGTTTCGGAATTGTAACAAGAAGGGTGGCCTATTATTGTCACAATTTCCTTCTTGGTAGTCGCTAAGTTTTTTTTTTATTGTATTAAAATTAAGTGCAGTTTTTTTTTTTTATTATTGTATTAAAATATAGTGCAGTTTTTTTTGTATTAAAAACTGCAGTGATTAATATATATATATATATATATATAAATTGCTGTATTTTATTGTTTAAATAATGTTGTAATACGTTCAAGCATCGAAGATTCGAAGACTTGAAGAATTGGAAGCAACTGGAACAAGTGTGGGACTGTGCGCACCATAGCAACATGCATGCGCACAAGATTGCATGCAGCTGTGCATGTTGGACTGTGGGCTGCGCACGGCAGCCCTTGTTGGGGTTGTGGAGTGCGCACGCCCATAGGGGCAGCCGTGGGATGCACAAGTGATCGGTGGCCGCTTGAAGACTTGTTCACCAAGAAAGGAGTTTTTTGTATTCCAAACAAATGTAATTTACTTGTTTTTCTAGGATGGATCAAAATTGTGGCTATTTATTTTGCGTAAATATTACAATATTTGTTATTGTTTGATGACATGTCATATAGAATAGGAGTGCCACTCATATATCTCTTTTGGTACGAACATGCATTGAATGATTTAGGTATCTAAATTGGCATCTAGATACCTTGGTAAATCATTCTATGGGATTTAATCACACGTCTTAAATAATTGAGTGGGAGAAGGTGTTTTGCAACACCTATGGCCTCCAAGGTTAGTTGAGCTTTATTATTTATTGGTAATCCCCCCAAGGGGCATCCATGGATGGAATTTAGCAACATACTTCCTGATTGCTTTAGTTCTACACATAGTGTAGCCCCAATTTCATATCATTTTGTGTTCGTTTCTCGAGTAAAAGCCGTGGTTCTAACACTTTAAATAAGTTGTGCAGGGGCAAAGTGTTCTATTAGTCTTTCGCTGGGAAAGGAGCTAAAACGAAGGTCGAAGCGGAATTTCTGCCTCCAAAGCGACCCTAAGGCGACCTCAGGCAGCTCGCCTCGAGGTCACTATGCTCTCGGTTTTTTTTTCCATCCAAGTCAAGCGAGCCCAAGCAGATCGCCCCGAGCTCGCTATCATCTCGGGTCCAGAAGTGCTCGCCCCAAGCTCGCCCTTCGCCCAGATTTTGCTTTTCTTCGTGGAAATTACTCTCTTGCCCTTGCCCTATTTAGCTCCCCTATATATTCTACAGTCTTTTCTCTTAGAGACTTACCAACTTTTTCTCCTAATTTGAACCAAGAACACATTTTTATCCACTTCCTTACATCACCACCTCCATCCTTTGAAATTCACAAAGATCCCTCCTTTCTTAACATCCAAACACACTCATCACACTACCTTACCATCACTTCCATCTATTTATCTTTTGGGCGGATTAGAGTTGAAGGAGCTTGGAATAGGAAGAGCAAAGCAAAGAAGGAGCCTTTCCAATAGTTTCTTCTATCTCTTTCTCTTTTTCATGTTCTTTTTGTTAGCCTTGTATTCATTTGAAGTTATCTTTTGTATGGCTACTTTTGTGATATGAGCTAAATACTTAGTGCTAGGATTTGATGAAACCCCACCTATGATTTGTATTATGTATTGACTCTTATTTATCTATTATATGCAAATGCGATTTGTATGGATATTTTTGTGTGCTTCAAATGCTTTCAAGGTGATTGATCTCCATTTTGAATGATTTATTGTGGTGTGTTATGTACCGACCGGAGACACACACCACGTGTTCGTTAAAATGCCCTCTATGCATGTCTAGAAAAGTAGACCCACTTAGGCTAGCGTATAGGATTCGTTTAGTGCACCAATAAACTTAATGAACTCAATTTGTATACTTCGAGTAATCGAGAGATAGGTTTGGGTACATTTCGGGTGCAACTTACTTTGCTTGACCAAGATTGTATGTTAACATTAGGGTGCATGAATCTACAATTTGCATGAGTATGTGTAGGTGAATAATTGAGTCTAAATTGGAAATTAATGTTGGGTGAGGTGGAGTCAAATTCTAGCATATTTCTCTATATTATCACATTCGGGTTTAATTTCTTGCTATTTCATTCTTGCCTTAGAATTAATCATTTAGTTTAATATTAGTTTAAATTGATTAGTTGAAAACCCTTTTTCGATTGTTTGAATAGCAATTAGGCTAATCGATTTCGGTAATCGATCACTCGGTCCCAATGGGAACGAACTCTATTCACTATTGTGCTAACTCTTCGACCTCGTCCTATTGCGAGTGTCGCCCTAAAAAAGGCAAGCCAATTTTTGGCGCCGCTGCCGGGGATTGAGCGGATGATTGATATCGATACTAGTTAGTTTATTGCTAATTTGGACGTTTTAATTTAGTTTGTGTGTTTCTCTTGATAGGTACCATTGCTCTTGCATGCACCCACGAACAAGGAGCCAAAATCTTCATTTCTTGAACTTTGATCCGGAAATTGAAAGGATAGCTCGAAGAAATAGGCATGAAGCTCGGAGAAGAGCAGAGATGGGTGATCAAAATGCACAGCTAGGGCAAATGGGAGTGCCAAATGTGGTAAATGTAAATCAAGGGGAATTACCTCCTCAGGGCATGCCAATTCAAGAAGGGTTGCCTCATGTTGGAGATGAGCACACACTACGGGATTATACTATGCCTAGAGTTGAGCTGAACCAGTCATCCATTCGCCGACCAACAATTGCAGCAAATTCCTTTGAGATCAAGCCGTCAATTATTCAGATGATTGGCACTACTTGCATGTTCAATGGTTTGGTGAATGATGATCTGAACCTACACCTTCAGAAATTCAACGAAATTTGTGACACCTTTAAGTACAACGGGATTCCCGATGATTTTATCAAGTTGAAGTTGTTTCCATTCTCTTTGGGAAACGATGCAAGGATATGGTTGAACTCCCAACAACCAAACTCGATCACTACCTTTGATCAGTTGGCCCAAGCCTTTTTGAATAGATATTTTCCACCGGGGAAGGCCGCTCGTCTTAGGAATGAAATCCTCTCGTTCCAACAATTTGAGAATGAGAGCATGTATGAAGCTTGGGAGAGGTTCAAGGAGCTTTAAAGGAGATGTCCTCATAATGGCCTTGCACAATGGCAAACTTTGCAAGCTTTCTACCAAGGGCTCACGGTGTCAACAAGGAATTTAGTAGATGCGGCCGCTGGAGGTTCATTAATGAGCAAATCAATGGATGTAGACAATGATCTCCTAGAAGAAATGGCACTCAACAATAGCCAATGGGGAAACCAAAGGCAAGCATCGAAAAAGATTCTGGGTGTGCTAGAAGTGGATGAGAGGACAAGTGTTCAAGCTAAATTAGCAAGTCAAGATCATCAAATAGCTATCCTTCAAAATCAATTAGCTAAGATGAGTGCGGGGCCTAGTAATATGCAAGTAGCCCAATGTGAGTGGTGCTTGGGGCCGCACTCTAGCATGGATTGTCAAGTGAGAAACCCTTTTGCTTCGAGTTCATCAGAACAAGTGTCCTTTGTAAACTACAACCGAAACTTCCAAAACCAACCCCAACAACACCATGCTAACCAAAATCCCCAAAACATTCCCTACCAAAACACATATAACCCGCCATGGAGAAACAACCAAAACTTATCTTGGAGGGACAATCAACCCCAACATCAACAAAACCTTAACCAAAAACAACCTCCCAGATTCCAACAACCTCACCAACAAAACTACCCTAACCAAGCCCCGAACAACCAAGTAGAGAGAAAGCCTAACCTAGAGGAAATGTTCTCTAAAATCATGGGCAAGCTAGACAATAGGATGGAAACCCAGGACTTAGCCTTGAGGAAGCTTGATATGAAGATTGACCAACTTGCTAACCATTCTCAAGCCTTGATCCAAAATTTAGAGATACAAGTCGGCCAACTAGCTAGGGCAACAAGGGAGACAACAAGGGTCTTTACCAAGCGACACAGTGGTTAATCCTAAGGAACAATTCAAGGCCATTGCCTTAAGAAGTGGTAAAGAGGTGGAATTGCTGGATAACTTTGGAAGAGGGAAATGAGTTGTTGTTGAAGATGAGGGCGGTTATGAAGAAGAAATTGAGGTAAAAGAGAAGAGCTCTAGTCATGATGAAGTGCCTACCACACCAAATGATCCTCCTCCACAACCCCAAGTAAAAGCCTATGTTCCTCCCATCCCATATCCGTAAAGATTGAATAAGCACAAGGATGCTCACAACTTCAATAAATTTTTAGAGGTATTCAAAAAGCTTCACATTAATATCCATTTTGCCGAAGCACTTGCCCAAATGCCCACCTATGTGAGGTTACTTAAGGAATTGCTCTCCAACAAAAGGAAGTTAGAAGAATTCGAGACGGTGGCACTCACGGAAGAATGTAGTGCAATCCTACAAAACAAACTTCCACCAAAGCTAAAAGATCCCGGGAAGTTCACAATCCCATGCACCATTGGCCAAACGGAATTTGGAAGGGCATTGATCGACTCTGGGGCGAGCATAAATTTAATGCCATACTCAGTTTTCGAGAAGTTGGGAGTGGGGGAAGTAAAGCCTACTCATGTCACCCTACAACTAGCCGATAGGTCAATCAAATACCCAAGGGGAGTCATGGAAGATGTCTTGGTCAAAGTAGAGAACTTATACTTCCTGGTAGATTTTGTGATACTTGAGATGGAGGAGGATGTGGAAATACCCTTACTCCTAGGTAGACCTTTCTTGAAGACGGCCGGGGCATTGATAGATGTGAAGGAGGACAAAATGACATTGAGAGTGGGAGATGAACACGTGGTATTCAACATGAAAAAGGCAGCCAATAGACCGATAGAAGTAGATAGGTGCTTAAAGATTGACTTGGTGGAACCTTTAGTTGAAGAGTTTGTTAGGAAAGGAACTCCCAAGGAACCTTTGGAGGCTTGTTTGGTCTGGGGTGCCACTGAAAAAGATGAGGATGAGGAAGTTACAGAATATGACCTCTATTTGAATTCCCAACCATTGAAGAAGTTTAAGGAAAGGAGAAGATACGAGGAGTTAGGAGAGGGGAAGCCTAGATTACCCCCTTCTATTGAAAAACCTCCAAAGCTTGAGTTGAAGCAACTTCCGGAGCACTTGAGGTATGCATTCCTTGGTGAGTCACTATCACTACCGGTGATAATTTCGGCCTCTTTGTCAAAGATTGAAGAAGGAAAATTGTTGAGGGTCTTGAGAAGCCACAAGAAAGCCATTGGTTGGTCTATCTCCGATATTAAGGGTTTGAGCCCTTCAATTTGCATGCACAAGATCTTGATGGAGGAGGAGGTCAAACCAACAGTGGAGCACCAAAGAAGATTGAATCCTAACATGCAAAAAGTGGTTAGAGCCGAGGTCCTCAAGCTCCTAGATGTGGGTATCATATACCCAATTTCAGACAGTCCATGGGTTAGTCCAGTACAGGTGGTGCCTAAGAAAGGAAGGATCACAGTGGTACCTAATGAGCATAACGAGCTAATTCCAACACGGACCGTCACAGGGTGGAGAGTGTGCATTGATTACAGAAAACTCAACACGGCTACACGTAAAGATCACTTCCCTTTGCCCTTCATAGACCAAATGTTAGAAAGGCTAGCGGGGCACGAGTACTATTGTTTTCTAGATGGGTATTCAGGCTATAACCAAATTCCAATAGTCCCCGAAGATCAAGAAAAGACAACGTTCACATGTCCATATGGAACGTTTGCCTATCGAAGAATGCCCTTTGGACTTTGTAACGCTCCGGCGACATTCCAAAGATGTATGATGGACATTTTTTCTGACATGGTGGAGAGGTACATTGAGATCTTCATGGATGATTTCTCCGTTTTTGGGTCATCATTTGATGGTTGCTTAGAGAATCTAGGGAAAGTGCTTGAAAGATGTGAAGAGACCAACCTCATTCTCAACTGGAAGAAGTGCCACTTCATGGTAAGAGAAGGGATTGTGTTGGGACATAGAATCTCCTCCGAAGGTATTGAAGTGGACAAGGCAAAAATTAAGGTGATTGAGAAGTTGCCACCGCCAACCTCAGTGAAAGGAATCCGAAGTTTTTTGGGACATGCTGGGTTCTATAGAAGATTCATCAAGGACTTTTTGAAGATTGCAAAGCCTTTGTGCTCCCTTTTGATAAAGGATGTGCCATTTGTGTTTAACGAAGCTTGTTTGGAGGCTTTTGAACTTTTGAAGAAGGAGCTTGTTTCGGCTCCAATAATGAGAGCCCCGGATTGGGATCTCCCATTCGAGTTGATGTGTGATGCGAGTGACTATGCGGTGGGCACCGTATTGGGTCAAAGAAAAGATAAGCGTCAACATGTCATTTACTATGCAAGTCATATACTAAATGAGGCACAAGTCAACTACGCAACAACGGAGAAAGAATTGTTGGCTATCGTGTTTGCCTTTGAGAAATTTAGGTCATACTTGGTGGGATCCAAGGTAATTGTCTACACAGACCATGCAGCCATTAAATACCTCCTATCAAAGAAAGATGCAAAGACAAGGCTAATAAGATGGGTGCTTCTCCTCCAAGAGTTCGACCTTGAGATTAGAAACAAGAAAGGGACCGAGAACGTGGTTGTGGATCACCTTTCGAGGCTTAAGAGGGATGATATTGGGAAGGATGATGAGCCTATCAAAGAAGAGTTCCCCGATGAGCAACTTCTCGAGTTGCAAAGCCTACTAATCCCATGGTTCGTGGATGTGGTGAACTACCTAGCTAGTGAGATAGTGCCCCCGGAATTAAATTTGCACCAAAAGAGAAAATTCTTTGTGGAGTTGAAATTCTACTTTTGGGATGAGCCTCTCTTGTTTAGGCTTTATGGAGATGGGGTAATTCGTAGGTGTGTTCCCGAGGAGGAGATGCTAGATATTTTGGGGCATTGCCACTCCAAGGAGTGCGGAGGTCACTTTGGTGCATCACGAACGGCTAGGAAAGTCCTCCAATCGGGCTTCTACTGGCCATCTTTATTCAAGGACTCAAGGAGCTTTGTGGAGGCATGTGACCAGTGCCAAAGAACCGGCAACATAACTAAGAGAGATGAGATGCCGATGAATGTCATGCTAGAGGTGGAACTTTTTGATGTTTGGGGCATAGACTTCATGGGACCATTCCCAATGTCTTTTAGGAAAAGGTATATTCTAGTTGCTGTAGACTATGTGCGTAAATGGATCGAACCAATAGCCACTCCCACATGTGAAGGAAAAGAGGTGACAAAGTTCCTAAAAGGAAACATTTTTACCCGCTTCGGCACTCCGAGAGCAATAGTGAGCGATGAAGGCTCTCACTTTTGCAACAAGAAGTTTGAGGCCCTTTTGAGGAAATATGGAGTGAAACACAAGATCACCACCCTATACCACCCACAAGCCAACGGTCAACCCGAAGTCTCGAATAGAGAAATTAAGGATATTTTGGAGAAAACCGTGGGAATCAAGAGGAAGGATTAGGCCAAGAAGTTAGAAGATGCCTTGTGGGCTTATCGAACGGCCTACAAAACTCCCATTGGTATGTCTCCTTTCCGGTTGGTATATGGGAAAGCTTGTCACTTACCATTCGAGCTTGAGCACAAGGCATGGTAGGCAATTAAGCTCCTCAATATGAACATGCAAGAGGCCAGTGAAAAGAGGTGCCTCCAATTGAGTGAGCTAGAGGAGCTACGGCTTGAATCTTTTGAGAATTCGAGGATTTTCAAAGAAAAGACCAAGAGGTGGCATGACAAGAAGATAGAAGTCAATGAGCTACAAGTGGGTCAAAAGGTACTTCTCTTCAACTCAAGGTTGAAGCTTTTCCCGGGCAAGTTAAAGAGCCGATGGACGGGGCCTTACACCATCATCAAAATTTTTCCTCACGGAGCGGTGGAGATCGAAAATGAAAAGAGGGAAAGGTTCAAGGTGAATGGACAACGGCTAAAGATCTTTTGGGAAATGGAGAAGCAGAAACTCAAGGAGGTGGTAGACCTCCACGAACCTCCATAAGCAAGAAATCTAAGGGAGGTACCATCTTTTGTAAATATTAGTTGTAATCTTTCTTTAAATTTCATTAGCTTAGCTTAAATCACTTTTATTTTCTTTCTTTTTAGTTTTTGCAACCGCATCATCTTACTTGTGCTCAAATTGATAGATTAGGTGTGTTTGATGTGGTGTGCTAGTTGTTTATGTTTCTTTTGTGGGATGCTTTTATTTTCTTTTTTTCTTTTTTTTCTCAGCTGATCAGATCTGCCAGGGTGTCCAAAGCCGAGACGATAGCGACCTCATGGCGAGCTCGCCCCAAGGTCGCCCATACAGGCACTGATGCAGTAAAATATGTGTTCAATTTACTAAGAAAGTTCGTTCACTGGGATTGGTGATTCTATCGGTCAAAGCCAATTAATCTTGTAAAGATTTACTCTAAATGCGAAAAGACTAAATTGTATAATGCTTTACTTTGGAAGTTTGTTGAAATCTAAAATTAACCTAAATTATGAGAATCTAAACTAAAAGACTAAAATCAAATTAAATCAAAGATCACACAAGGGATAAATATATGGAGAGAAGTACTAGGGAATCGATGCACCTTTCTTAGACACTCAATGCTCACACTTAGTCTCGTTAAACACTTCAATCTAGTTTACGGGCTTGTTTTCAAGATAATTCAATTAGGTTCAAAGATCCTTTCCAATACTCGCACACGGTCATGCAACGAATACGGAATAATGATCTAGGGTTCTTCCTATTACTCACACACGGTCATGTGATGAGCAATTATCAAAACCCATATTTTACACAAAACTCTAAGCCAAATTAACATAGCACGGTCATGCATATATCAATTTTCTTGTTTATTAAGCTTTTGATTCCGATTTAAATGGAACGGTCATCCACACCTAAACCATAATCTCATAGATAAACTAAACTACAAAACTCAAATCACTTGCGGTAACAACATAATCAGAGAAAGTAGAATATAGCAATTAATTTAATAAACAAAACGAAACCCAATTGATTAACAAAAGATAGACTAATTGTTCACATAGAGTTATCCAAAATCGGTTACATCAATCCCATAGTTAGAGGTTTAGTTACACATCAATGAAGAGAACAAAAACATAGAAGAGAAGAAGAGAAAACCCATAATGGTGAGATGCTCTTGTCTTGAAGTCTCCGTCGTCTTCTTGATTCCAATAATCTTCAAATGATGGAAGTTCTGGTAGAATGAATGAAATCCTCGTGTGTTTTCTGTGTGTCTGGTTTATTCCCCCCCCGTCGGCCTCTTTATATTTTTTCTTTTTCATTAGGTCTTCTGCCCTGTCCTAAGAAACGAAGAATGCGGAGGACCGCTGCCCGTGCCGCTGGAGAGGCACTTGCATGGGCAGCGGTAATTCAAGCGGCCACATACTGTTCTGGCTCGCTGGGTAAGAGCTTGCATGCTGAGCGGCATGGGCCGCGGTAAATCACACTTTTAGCCTATTTCTTCATCTTTTGACTCAACCCAAATAAAATCTGATCAATACCTCAATGGAAAACGACCTACAAAGGCTCAACAAACACATCAACCCACCAAAAGGACTCAAGAAACAAGCAAAACATAGGAAAAACGGGCGAAATAAAAACATAGAATTAGACTGATCAAATACCCCCAAACCTATACTTTTGCTAGTCCTCGAGCAAAACCAAACATTCCTAAACTGAAAAGAAAACTAAATCCTAACAAAGCCACTTTCGCAGGGAACGCGATAGCATTGAGCACATGCTACAAGCCATTAAACCTCTAGGTGTCCCTAGTAGGAGGAGTGTTGTCTCCTGAGGGTTCTCAGCTATGTCACCCACAAACATATCCCACAAACCAATCATTCGAGATGTAATCGATTAACGCCCAGATTTGAAACAATGCATGCAAAAGCCAATAGGTAAAGACTAACATTAAGTCACAAATGAAAGCATTGCCCAATTTTTAAATGAAAAGCCCAAGCTCAAGATATTCTAGCATCAAAAACACTTTCACCGAATGCCATAGATGTAATTCGCCTCGACTCTAAGCCTCACCAGATATCGCTCGTACTTCACACAGAACCTAAGCAAATACACTCATCAAGCATATGCGAAAGAAGTTATGCACAAGGAATTTCAAATTAAAATCGCATATGAGTATATCATTGAAAGAACGCTTTATTTGAATTCAAGAGATCTCATGAAAAGAATCAAACATTATGAGCAAGATAAACACACATTTCACTTCTACTTTCATAGCAAGGATAACCAGCAGATCAATTAGACTTTTCATTTGGTTGGAATGGGGCTATTGGGTAAGGGTTAAAAAGGAACGGGATGTAGGAGTTCAAAAACCTGGGATCATTCAGTGAGAGCCTTCAATTACCTTTACGGCTTGGCACAAGCTCTTAGGTCTTCATTGGCTTCCATTGTAAGTGGAATAATGCCACTCACCATTCATTGATGTCCCCTTACATCATCATTCTCTTTTGCCAACTCCTTCGAGAGTGGATACACACTTAAATCTTTTGACTTGTTGTGTTCCTTAAGTTCTCTCCTCTGGCACACGCAACTTACCATTCATTTTGGTGGCAATTTTTTTTTTTTTTTATATATATATTTTTTTATATATATTTTTTTATTTATTTATATTTTTTTTCAATACAAACTAACATAATAATACAAACTAACATAATAATACAAACCGTACAAACTCTTCTCTTTCATTTGGATTGAATGCAGCTCATTCTTTATTTGACTCATATCACTTTCACACACATTCTTATGCGAATTCTTCAGCTTTCTTCACAATCTCAAAGCATGATCCCAGTCCAATAGGTATGGCTATAATATGGCTTACATGGGTTACAGTAAATATGGTGAAGAAAGAAAAGGCAATTCAGTGTTTGGCTTCAAACAGGGCTATGGAGCACACACACATGGGTAGGAAATATTACAGGCATTTTAAGTAGTTCACATACACATAGTCTAAAATCACTTCCACTGGTTCGACTTTACTCAAGATCAAAGATAACATGTGAAATCTTTTATGATGAAATGCTCTATAATGCTCAATGTTCAACCTATAGAGATCAAATCTAATGTTAAGAACCTACTGAGTGTTTAAATAGTAGAAACAAAATAATCCCTCATATATGTCATTTATGTACGCACTTTGGCTTAGTGAACTCACAGGGTAGTCTCCACTATTAATCATGACAAACCACTAGGCATCCTATCCACTATCACATCAAGAGCATGTCATAAGTTATGAAAAATGCAATGCAATACTCTAAGTGGCAAGATGCTAGTTTAAACCCAGTGATTTAAGCATATCATTTCAAAGACACATACCAAAACATCTCATCAAGGTTAATGCAGGAACAACAGACTCTAAAATACTGAAAAACTTGACTCAAGACTCAAAACAACGACACACCCCCAAACCTAAACTTGACATTGTCCCCAATGTTGACAATCAAGAAAAGACAGGCAGTGATAGACAAAAGAAAAACAAAAGAAAATAAAAGTTCAAAAAGAAAATCCATAGCCTGCTAATCTCCTCCATCCACATCTGATAGCTGTAAGATCTCGGTCCCCTGATCGGAGTCTATCTGGTCATCCTGCATCGGTTCCTCATCATCAAAGTGCAAGATCGGGGTCCGCTGGTCAAAGTTCTGGTGCTCAAGTCCCGATCCACTAGCTGCAAAAGGATCCAGGTTAGGAATAGGGGTCTGAAATGGCACTCCACTCCCATTAGCCACAGAAAACCAGCTAGTCAACATCCCGCGCAGCTTCTCTATGTTCATCTCGATAGTGTCAAAACGAGCATCCATCCGTCCCTCCAACTGCCCGAAGCGTAAATCCATATGAGCCTGCATAGCCCGTAAAAGAGTGCTAAATGGATCACCTCCTGGCTGAGCACCGCCTAGCTGAGCGGCATCTGGTGCCCCTATAGGCTGGTCCTGTAAAAGTGCTGCTACCTCAGCCTCTCTTGCTTCTCGCTCCTCTTGGCGACGTCTTCTGTCCCTATAGTTTCCAATAGGAGGAAGGCCCCGAAGAACTAACTGTTGGTTCCAGTTTGTCAAGTTCATCAAACTCGGGTCATGATTCTCTAACCCTGCACTCACATCAACATCTGCCTGTCTGCAGAAAGCAGTGATCAAACACGGAAATACCATGGACTGGTCATCGTGCTCACTAGCGTCATGAATGGCATTGAAAATCACCCGCCCAATATGGATAGGGCCACCTGTCCTTAAACGGAGCAACACACGGGCCTGGTCATAAAAGATCTCTGAACGGTGCTGGGATGGCATCAGTGAGTATGTCACGAAAAGGTTCCAAAAGGCAACATCGGCATGCATGTCGCGCTGGTATAGCTTCACCAATGGACCCCATTCCTCCTGTCCATCCATCCGAAGGCCTGCAGCCACTCTCCCTCGATAAGGGTCAAGATTGGCAATGTATTCTATTCCTCGACCGTGATCAATAGCTACCTCCGGAGCGTCAAAGTACTGATTAATGGCCTCTGGGGTTATAAGGACCTCAACTCCCTGCACTAAAACTGGGCCCCCAGCTAGAAGCCTCTCTGGTACAGCACTAGCATAATATTCTGCCACAATCCCCCTGTTCGGCCTTGGTGGGCGTGCAACAAATCCACCCCATCTACGGTCTTCAACCACCGCTGGAACAGGTGTCCGTACCAAACTCTCAACGTCAATTCCCCTCTCAATAATCCAAGGTCGCGTGAGGAAGTTGCTAAAACAACTTTTAAAGTCCATGTTTTGTGCCTGTTTCGGCACTGCCTTCTGTTTCCTCCTATCGGGTGTACCAACCCGAGGACGCTTCCCTTGATTAGTCCGTGCCATCTGCAGACAAAACACGCCAAAATTAACACATCATGCCTCCATTGAAAATTCGGCAGCACTTCGTTTCAAAATTCAGCTCCAAATATGCTTATCAATGCCATATAATTACATGCACCACTAAATTATCAACAAAGCAAGTCCATCTAAACACAACCTATCATTCAATTCAATTCAAACATGGCAACCATTTTTCAAACAAAACATTCAAAATCTCCCAAGAACAAAGAATTTCGGAATTCCCTAAATACCAAGTGAAACACACCACAATAAGCTTAATCATGCTAAATAACTCAATATGAACAAAGCCCATTGGTCAATAAAACTTGGAATCCGATTTCAAGCACTAAAACTCTCTACCTCACCATATCACAGTGTAGAATCAAACTTCATAAGATAATGCCATTGAAGCAAAATAGAAGAGAGGAGAGAGTGCATACCTTGTTGTTGAACGAGGAGAGGAGGAACCTTGGAGAGAAATTGAGAAAAGAAGAAAAGAATATGGAGGGAAAGGAACAAGAGACAACACAGCAGCTGTGGGTCAAATGAGACCCACCAAAGCTGCGTGTCGGATATAACCGAAAAGGGCAAATTTTTACCCTACCGCTGACCAGGCACTCTGCATGAGCAACGGTCCGTCCAGCGGTAAAGCACAAATAAGCTTACCTGGTGAAGTCAAACGCTCCGTTTCATTTAAGTTACCGCTGACCAGGCCTGTGCATCATGAACGGCACACCCAGCGAGTCATTCCAGAATGTTGTCAAAATAATACCGCCGTGTGGACATTGGTGCCCCTTGAGCGGTCTGGTCCGAGGTAATTCCCATATTTACAGGTCTTCAATTTACCGCTGGCTGGACACGTGCATTTGGAGCGGTCTATCGCGGAGGAAGTCAGGTCTCCAATTTCCGCGGCCCATGCATGGTCCTCCTCAGCGGTCTAGGCTGCGAGCCATTCCAGTATGTTGAAGTTGCTCGTACCGCGGCCCGTGCATTTGTCTCTTAAGCGGTACGGGCAGCGGTAATTCCTGAATTTACAGCCCGAACCTGATTCTGACCAGGACAAACAAGCACACATAAAGCATATCTGCTCAAAGCTCAGCATAACTAGAATTTTCACTTCCCTTAAACCTGGAATGAATAATACCCTTCACTAAGCATATGACTCACACTAATTACTGACCCAAATTAATCTAAAGAAAATAAACGAAATAGAAAAATGTTACCTGGGTGGGTTGCCTCCCACCAAGCGCTTTATTTAGCGTCTAGGCAAGACGTGTGAGAGCATTACGGCTCAGAAGGCACGAAGACTTTCAACTGAGCGACCTCTCCGCTCGTGCTACCACCATTTGTGTCAAGGAGTGTAAGACACTCTTTCATATCAGGGGCGTTCTTCCCATCAGTGATAGTTTCTCTTACTTGGTCCAATTTGTCCTTACGGACCCAAACCTGTAGAATTCTCCTTGGTTTCCCTCTAGGCTTTCTTTGTTTCTTTTTGCATCTTTCAATAAACTCCGCACATTGGGCCCTTTTATGACCCCTAGTATGGAAAAAGTAACAATTGTAAGGAAAAAATGGAGGACCACATGTGACAGTACTAACCTTTGCATTGGGATGGCTTGAATCTCCTTTGATGATGTTATGCCCGAAAGTCTCTCCCTTAACGCCTTGTTCCTTGGTCAAGATCTTGATAGTACTTTTGGCCTTTTCAAGCTCCACTAAATAATCGCTTTCCTTCACCTTTGCTATTCTCAAAGTATTCTCGTTTTTGCACAATTCCTCCTTTATGGCATCTATTGTCTGGTCTTTCAACTCTGCTTGCCTTTGGATTTTCCTTGTCTTGTGGGCAAAATCTTCCTCTTGTTCTTCAACCAACCTTGCAAGCTCTTCCGCCCTCATAACTGCCTCATCTCTTTCCTTCCTCAAATTAGCAGGGTCTCCACTTCCATCATCAAATTAGCATTTTCACTTTTCAACTTATTAATTTCTGACAACGTTTGTGTTTCACAAGTCTCCCCTGTATGAACATCTTTCTCACCTTTGTCCTCAAATAACGACAGAAAGAACTCGCTCGCATTCTTTAGGTAGTCTTCTGATTGCATTGTATCCACGGCAAAACAATCAACTGAGCAGATGTCCTTTAAATCTGACTCGAAAAAATTAAAATCTACCGTTTCATCCAAAACGGTCATGGAAAGCTTTCCTTCATGTACATCAATGATTGTTCTTGCTGTCTTCATGAATGGTCTACCTAAAAGGATAGGTCTCATGTTTGTTTCCCTACTCACATCATCCATGTCTAGAACTACAAAATCTGCCGGAATGACGAGCTTATCCACTTGAACCAACACATCTTCCACAATTCCTCTCGGATACCGAGCTGATCCATCGGCCAACAAAAGTGACATCGTTGTCGGTTTAAGCTCATTCAACCCAAGTTGCTTGTAAACAGAGAAGGGCATCAAATTAATACTAGCTCCTAAGTCTAACATTGCCTTCTCGAGCTTAGTACCCCCAACAGTGATGTTGATGCAAAAACTGCCCGGATCCTTAAGCTTGGGTGGAAGCTCTTTTTGTAGAACTGCACTCGCATTTCCCGTTATGTATTCTTGATGGTTAGGACCAAACTTCTGCCTGTTGGAGTGGAGACTCTTGAAAAACTTAGCATAAGCAGGCATCTTTTCTATCATATCGAGCAGGGGAAGGTTTACATTCACCTTCGTGAGGATGTCAAAAATATCCTTAAATGACTTGTTGAGCTTGTCTTTTTTCAGCCTCCTAGGGAATGGAACTGGTGGAACATAGGGAGGAGGTGGAATATAAGGATCTGATGACTTGTGTAAAACTGATGTCTTTTTAGGTGTTGACTCAACCACTACCTTTTCTTTTTCTATCCTAGCTTCCTTCTTACTCACATCTTCCGACTCCTTGGTTTTCTTCTGCCTTGGCTCGACAATTTCTTCCTTATTCAGCACTCGCCCACTTCTCAAAACTGTCACAGCACTGGCTTGCTCTGATTAGCTAGGAAACTTTCCTGGTTCATTCTTGCGAACTGCGTCGACTATTTGTCCCATCTGTGTTTCTAGATTCTTAATAGATGACTCAACGTTGTTAAATCCCTGTTCTGTATCACGTGAGAAACGCTCTGTATTCTCAGCAAGGGATGACACAATATCCTCTAAGGATCTCTTTTTCGGCTGATAAGTGGTACTGTCTCTATTTGTAGCATTATTCCATTGTTGAGGTTGACCATTGGAACCTTGGCCTTGGTAATTGCCTCTGTTGTACCCTCCTTGATTGGTTCCCTGAATGTTCTGTTGCATGAGCTGATGACTATTTAGAGCAGTGTTTGGATCAGAATAGGAGAGATTCGAGTGATTACGCCATCCAGAATTGTAGGTGTTCGAGTAAGGATCGTTTCTCCCTCTTTGGTAATTGAAAGCTTGAACCTCCTCTGTCTCAAATGGTATCCCGTCTCCATCTTGCACTGAGTTCACCCCTAACTGCTGTTGAGTCCTATTCGAGTTCTGGGCCATCAGAGCTTGTACTTGCTTAGCTAGATTTGCCATCTGAATTTCCACCCCAGTAGTCAGGTTGACCTCATACTTACCACCCTTTCTGACAGTTGAACTTCGATGTTGGGAGTTTAGAGCCAAAGTTTCATAGATCTCAGCAATCTCTAAAGCAGATTTCCTGGTAATGATACCCCCACAAGCGTTGTCAACAATGGCATGTGTGAAAGGTGTCAATCCATCATAAAAAGTGCGGACTTTGTACTCTTCTGTCACCATGTGAGGGGGAATTTGATCTAACAGCTCCTTATATCGCGACCATGCTTCATGGAACGACTCACCATCTTCTTCACCGAAACTAGCTATCTTGATTCGGACTTCTTTTGCTTTTGAAGCAGGGAAAATCTGTTGAAAAATGCAGTGCACATGTCAACCCATGATCTCAAAGATCCTGCCCTTACTGAATTGTACCACTTGATGCCCTTGTCCTTCAAGCAATACCGAAAACACCTCATCCTTAACTGTTCTTCTGTCAATCGGCCTATCGGGAAATGCTCTACGACACCTTGATAGTCCTTCATAAACTGGAGGCAGTCTTCTGTTGCCAAACCGTGAAAAGATGGTAGCGCATTTAAGTGCATACTCTTTAACTCATAACTCCTGGCTACGGCATCTAACACAATTGGCTGTGGTTGATTGCCCAACATTGGTTGTCCGGACTCTCTCATAATTCTGATATCATCCTCTAGTGCACATCTTGGAAAACCAGGTGGATTGTCTAGAATTTCCTGTCTATTTTGAACACCTTGTTCATCATGAACCTCTCTTTTAGCCTGAATAACCCGGTCACGTTGCTAGTCTCGATCACCCATGTCTTCAACCAAAGGATCTAACTCTTCAAACTGTCTAGCAACCCAGCCTACTCGGTCAATCTCATCGTTAGCAGGGATCAGAATACCTCCACACGAACGACGTCCGTTTATGTACCTGTAAAACCTGAAACACCAAAAACACAACTACCACGAGGTAAAATGAAACAAAAGAAAAACTAAAACTTAAAACAAAATCTAATGACACACACTACCTAACTTAAACTAACTAGATTCTGAAACAAATTATAACACGGTGTGTATAAAACTATCTAGAGGGGGGGGGGGGTGAATAGATTTTAAGCTTTTTACCCAATTTTTCGTGTTAGTCCAAATTACGAAATTACCCCTAAATAAATAAAGCAATAAATCAAGTATAAAATGCGGAAATTAAATAAGACTTGATTTTTACGTGGAAACCCTCACGGGAAAAACCACGGGCTAGTAAGTAAGCCACACTCGAACCTCGAATCCACTAAATGTGTAAAACGATTACAACCTAATCCCGGAAGTAATCACATACCTACCTAATCCCGGTATGAGTGAACCTAGTTCAATTTTCTTACGATCTAAGCAACCTAATCCCGGATGCTACACACAAGACTTACTTTCTCTATGAAGAGAATAACAACCCTAAGTGAATATATGAATATCCAAAATGCAACATAGAGCAAGGGAAACCCTATATGCTTATCTAAGATGATTAATATGCAATTAGAGCAATCCTAGATATCAAAACTAAATGACATGTCAAATCAAATAGTTTAGCTAATCAAGATTAAGCACAAAACCTAATTAGCTATCACAATACAACTTCTCAAACATACATCATACTAATCTCAAACTTGTATTCAAAGTATATAAAATAACATACAAGTAATTAAATGAGATTGCTTGTTAAGAGAAACACAAAATATGTAAGATATTAGTGAAAAGCTTACCAAGCAAAGTATGATGAAGAATCCATGCAAGATGTCATCTAGATGATCAAGGATGATGCTAGATGATGATAGATGATCATGAAAAAGTGTTTGAGTAAACTAAAAATGAGTTCTTTGGAATTTTTCTTCTCTTTGAAAAATATCCTAAGTATGGAATCTGAATATGAACTCCTGTGATTGACCTAAAGTCAAAGAGGCATATAGATAGGGGGCCAAAACAAGGTGTGGTCATTTTGATAAGTTGGCCTCATATTTGCCTTAGGCGCTGTACGTAGAGCGCCTCTTGTACAGTGCTTGTACAACACCCCAACTCTATTCTCACGGGAAAACAGAGTGGCGCTGTACGTAGAGCGCTTTGTACAGCACTTTGTACAGCGCTTGTACAGCGACCAAATTAAATCGATCAGGTCTGAACAGCGCTCAATGGGCGCTGTTCGTACAGCGCTTCTGTAGAGCGCTTTTGGGAGCGCCCAATGCAAAAATGCAATCCTAAGTCTAAGCATGACAAGGCAATTGGATATGCAAGATGCAATCAAACTAACATGCAAGACGAGATGTTAATAAACATTAATGCACAAAAATAAGACACACAACATACAAGTATTAAACATATGCATGAGTTGTGAGTGTGTGCAACTATCTCTTCAAGACAAGTAAGCACAAGGAAATATACCTTCGGTGCTTATCAACACAAGGTCTTCAAAGGGCTTCGAACAATAAACCCCGATACCTAGGCTACCCTTACAAAAGAACCCCAATATGTGGTTTGTCCACGAAATGAGCCAATCAACAGATGGGAACCTTACAATCTCCCCCTTTGGCTATTTCGTGACAAAACCACCACTCACATTGATTCCTCACATTAAACTAGAAACAACTGGATAATATAGATTTTCTACAATACAAAGAGATAAGAAAATAAAACATCAAGTCTTCAATCTCTTGTAGAATAATCAAGCCCTGAAAAGACAGTTTCTAACAATTCCAATACAAGTAAAAAGTGAGATGAATCAAGTGAGAACAAAAACAAGCATTTGCATTTAAAAAAAATAGGCACAACATGATAAAATGTAGTGTATGCAATGCTCCCCCTCAACGGGTTACTCCCCCTTAATGAATGTTCTCCCCAATATGCACAATTGCTTCTATATTTTGCAACTCCCCTTACCATATACTACTCCCCCTTTTTGTCGTGATACAGGCAAATGAGTAGTCCCCAACCGGGTCACTCATAGCAACGAGAGATAGTAGCATGCAAGATTTGCATAATTAATATAAGTCACTCTATGCATCTCAATCAATTGGAGAGAAATAAGGAGATTTATTTTTGAGAAAATGTGTGAATCAAACATGCTTTGCATACAAGACATGTAGCATTCAAGTCCAAAATACAATGGTATTTGGCAAAGCAAATGACAAAGGTTTCTAATAGGAAGTCAAACCAATTTCACCAAAGTCATGAGTAAAGCAAGGATATAGAATATATTGATTTCAATTTAAGAGAAACTATATCCAACTTTATAAGTGAAACATGGCATGAGCGACTTTGCACCCTTTTTTATTTTTCCGGATAAGATATCTGTATGATAGTAACCATGTTCAACCAATAAAGAAAGAGAGACATTTGGAATGTAAATTCCTTTGAACGGATACAAGATCATTTATTCATTTTGAGTCTCATAAGCTTTCACACAAGGTTTTGCATTTTAAGAATATGCAATCATCAATTCATGCTTTTCATGTGAGCATGTTATATGAATTTCATGCTTTTTCATTTGACGTTAGCATGTTATTTAAGAATCATCATGTCATGGAGATAATCATAGGTCATTCAAATCATACTTCCTACATACATCTCCTAGTCCAAAAATGCATGTTTGATCATAAATATGACATGGATTGTAAACAAGCAAGGTTCACACTTATTTAATTGAAAACATATATACATATGTGCAACCAAGCTTACTCAAACAATTAAAAGAAGAGGCATAAGTTATTTAGAATTTTTTTTTTTGCAAGATACAAGAATGCAAAATAGCTCTCTTTGCTTGAGTTCCCCATATGGGGTCAATCATAGAACATCACTCCATAAGACATATCCCAATAGATCTACTAAGAGTTTTTAATCGAGTAGCATCTAAAGGTTTAGTAAATAAGTCCGCAAGTTGATTATTAGTACCTACATGTTCAAGTACTATGCATTTATTTTCAACAAGCTCTCTAATGAAGTGACGGCGGATGTCAATATGCTTAGTTCTAGAATGTTGTACCGGATTCTTGGAAATATTAATAGCACTCATGTTATCACAAAAGAGAGTGAGAGTACCTTGGTTGAATCCGTAGTCTACTAGCATTTGCTTCATCCATAGGAGTTGTGTGCATCCACTCCCCGCGGCTATGTACTCGGCCTCGGCCGTGGACAAGGAAATTGAGTTTTGCTTCTTGCAAAACCAAGACACCAAGTTGTTGCCTAGAAAGAAGCAACCGCCTGATGTGCTCTTCCTATCATCGCAATTTCCTGCCTAATCCGCATCACTAAAGCCTACAAGACTAGCATTAGTGTCAAAAGAGTACCAAATCCCATAGTTGGATGTCCCATTCACATAGTGAATGATTCTCTTTACGGAAGAGAGATGGGACTCCTTAGGATCCGCTTAGTACCTAGCACACACACCCACACTAAAGGAGATATCGGGCCTACTTGCGGTCAAATAAAGCAAGCTACCTATCATGCCACGATATAACGTTTGTTCCACACTTTTACCACTAGCATCCTTGCTTAGCTTCAAAGTGGTACTCATGGGTATATCACAATGTTTGGCATTCTCTAAACCAAACTTCTTCACTAGGTTTTTGGCATATTTTGCTTGGGTTATGAAAATCCCATCATCTAATTGCCTAATTTGCAAACCTAGGTGAAAGGAATAATGCACGGTGTGTATAAAACTAATCTAGAGGGGGGGTGAATAGATTTTAAATGATTTTACCCAATTTTCGCATACAAGTCAATTTTACGAAAATGCCCCTACTAGTCACAATAGTATAACAAGTGTAATATGGTGCGGAATGTAAATGACACTTGATATTTACGTGGAAACCCTCACGGGAAAAACCACGGGCTGTTATGTGCGCCACACACAAACCTCGAATCCACTAATTGAAATGATTACAACCTAATCCCGGTTTAATGATCTAATCCCGATCAATAATCATCACTGTTGACGGTGAATTTTGGATCGTTGAAAAGTCAACCACCAAACAATAACACGTAGGCAAATCGAAGCTTTAACCAATCTAGGGTTGAATAATCAAAGCCTCTTTCTCCACGTGGATGTGATACAATTTGTTCATATTTGAGGATAGTAATATAGAAAAGCAAGAAATAAAGAATAAATCAAGCATAACACATGTTTTACGTGGTAAAACCCCAAGGCGGGGAAACATCCACGGTGCCAGTGACGGCGAGAAGAGATCCACTATAAATAGAATAATTACACACTCAATACTCGCTTTCTCTAAGATAATTGCTTATGTTTCGTATCTCTTTTCTCATGTAAGTGTAAATTGCTCATGATCTCTCCCCGATATAATGAATACATGGATGTATTTATAGGGTTCGATATAGGGTTGCCCTAGTTTCTGTCGTATAAGCGGTGGACTCATTAATTAGAGTCTTTGTAGGATTCTGGTAGAGTAGACTGATTAGAACTCGTTTTCCCGTTTGGTGTTTATCCTTCTGGAAGTTTTGAGTTCTTTCCCGATTAGACTTCTGACACTAGAGAGGAAATAGGGATATTTCCTTACTTGGAGTGTGATTCTTAGATTTCGTATCTGAGTGGATCTCCGCTTGATAAGACGTATCTTGATAGGATTGTATTTCTTGTTTTTGCCGAGTAGTTCCTGTTTTGGCCGAGTAGATCTCGCTGAGTAAAGATTTTCGGCAAGCAGGATCTTCGGCGAGTAGGATCTTCGCTCATTAATATTTCTTTAACTAGACGACTTTACTTGGCGCATATGCTTCTAACTTCCATATTTAGCTTTCTTGATGACGTGTCCAGACCTGGTGACGTGGAATTACTGTACTTCCGTATTAACCGCTATCTTTGCTGACATGTCATGCTGACGAAAATATACGTACAACAATCACAACTACCTAATCCCGGTATAAGTGGACCTAGTCTAATTGCTTGTGATTTAAGCTACCTAATCCCGATAGCAACACAAGACTTAATTCTCTAAGAAGAGATAATACAACCTAAGTGAATATATGAAATATCCAAAAATGCAATTAGAGCTAGGTAACCCTATATGCTTATCTAGGATGATAATTTTGCAATTAATTCAATCCTAGATATTAAAAGCTAGATGACATGTCAAATAGCTTAGCTAAACATAGATTATAAAAACCTAGATAGCTATCAAAATACAACACTCAATCATGTCAACACAACAATCTCTATTTTGTATCTAGAATATATTCTAAGAACATACAAATAATAAAAAAGATTCCTTGATAAATAAAACACTAATTATAAATGATAATAGTGAAGAACATACCAAGGGAAGTGTGTTGACCAAGACCCATGCAAGTAAACATCCTAACTATGCTAGAAAATGCTTAGATGATATTTTGATGCATATGAAAATGGATTTTGAGAGTTAAAGACAAGTTCTTGGGAGTTTCTCTCTTGAAGATATTTGTCTCTCAAAAGTGTGTTGCTTCCTTGAAAAAAAAATGAAGAAGAAAATATATATATATATATATAAATGAATCAAGTTTTACAAAAGAAAAAAAAGAGATGCACGATTATATAGAGAGAAAATCAAAAGTAACCATCCAAAACATTAAACTTTTGTTTATAACCACTTTTGAAGTTATAATTGTTAATAACCACTTTTTTGAGAAATTACCTCAATACCCACATATATAAGCACTAAAAACCAAAAACATGAGCAGTGGAGATTAACAATTAAAGAGAGAAAAGAGAGAAAAGAAAGAAAGAGACATTGGTGCCAAGAGAGAAGAGAGAAAGAAGTGGTGTTGCAGGGAGAGAAGAGGGCGTCGTCGTCGTCGTCGTCGCCGGAGCAACCGGAAGAGAAGAGGTCGCCATCACAGCTTGGAGACAAATCCACCATTCTCTTCTCACTTGACATTTTTATTGCGATTTCATGTTAAGAACATGTTTAGGGAATAATAAATGTTGAAATATATCAATTTTTGGGGTTGACTGAGTTGAGGTCTAGTATTTTGGATGATTTGAGACTAGATGTTGGAGTTTGGTTTGAAAAAAAACTTGAAAGCATGAAATCTTCGACAAACTTGAAATGTCTAACATAAACTTGAAATCATGCTTTAAATCTCTAACATAAACTTGAAATCTTCTAAATCTCGAACCAGTGAAACTTGAAATCTTCTGGAAAAAACTTGATTGAAGTCTTACCCAGAAACTTGTCAACATTTCAAGTTTTTATATAAGATTTCAAGTTTTCGAACCAGTGAACTTGAAATCTTCTGGAAAAAACTTGAAACTTTATTTAATTTGATTCTTCACAAAAACACACAAAAGTGATGCAATAACGCTAAACTCATGTTAAGGTCACTGTTTGCAACTCAATTAATGAACAAATTAAAGATATTTACACACCAAATACCGATTTAGAGCAAATCGAAATTTTTGTTTCAATTTTTCACTTCTTTAATTCTTCAACATGATTTTGAAATCAAATCATCCTCTAGTTAGTCGATTTGCAGGAATAACAATGGTTCGACCATATTGGTGTTCGATTTGCTGGAAGAGGAACAACGATCGGAAATCGTTGATGAAGAATGAACAAAGAAGAAGGAAGAGGACGATGAACAGTGAAGAAGAGGGTGAGAAAGAGAAAAATAAACAAAACAAAATAGAAATATTAATTTGGGGGCATCTTGGTAATTTATGGACGCCCACTGAATTTTTTTTCAAAACATGGTTATTAACAATTAAAGTTATATATGTGGTTAAAAAAGAATTTCCCATAATTAGAGTGGTTATTTTTGACAATTTTCACGATTATATATATATAACAAAAAAAACACGTTTACATATATATATAATATTTAAGTGAAGTGACACAATCAGAGGAACAAAACAAAAAAGTTAAAAAAAATTAAAGTGTGCCGTGTGTGTCCCCGTGGCACCAACGCGGGCAGAGAAGACTTTTGGGCGTGGGGAGCCCGTGGGGAGCACGGAGCACGCTGCACGCCACCCCTTGCAGCCTTGCTAGGTGTGGCTATTATGCCACACTAAGCTGACTTCGGACCCGAGCGTTCTTCAGTTCAGTTGACCTTGAATCTTGGAATTCAATTCCGTCTTCGGAATATTGACCCGGATTTAATCATAAATATAGAAAATTATATAACTTTTCAATTTAAGTTCGGAATTGAAATCCGATTTCCGATAAAAACACGGAATGTCCCAAATATCTCGGAAATCATCCGAAACATATAGACAAGTCTCCGAATCGCTCGGAACTCATCTATGGACAAATCCACACTTAAAAAATATAACAAAGAAGTGCAAGTGTGGAATGTGACATGTGAAGAGAATGCACACAAATGCTAGTATGATAAGTGTGTGTGTGCAACTAATCTCTTCAAAGAAAAATAAGCACTAGAGATTATACCTTTAGTGTGCTTATCCCTTGAGGTCTTGAAAGGGCTTTTGAGTTTGATCCTCAATCACCTAAACTACCCTTACACAATAAACACCAACATGTGGATTGTCCACGAAATAAGCCAATCAACAAACGGGAACCTTACAATCTCCCCCTTTGGCTATTTCGTGACAAAACCACCACTCACAATGATCATCACAAACAAAGATATTCTACATTACAAAGAGATATAAAAATGTAAACAACTTCAAGTCTTCAATCTCTTGTAGAACTATCAACCCTTCAAAACAAAATATTACACTTCCAAAGCAAGTGTATGTGAGATGATCAAGTGAAAATAAAACAAGCATTTGCATTTAAGAATTTAAGCACACATTATGCAATGTATGTGTATGCAATGCTCCCCCTCAACGGGTTACTCCCCCTCAATGTATATTCTCCCCAATATGCACAATTGCTACTACAATTTACAACTCCCCTTACCACATTCTACTCCCCCTTTTTGTTATGATATAGGCAAAGGAGTAATCCCCAACCGGGTCACTCTTTAGCAAAGAGAGATAGTAGCATACAAGATATTTGCATAATAATATAAGTCACTTTATGCATCCCAATTTAATTGAAGAGAAACAAGGAGATTTATTTAAAATAGATGTGTGAATCAAAACATGCTTTGCAAACAAGACATGTAGCATTCAAGTCCAAAATACAATGGTATTTGGCAAAGCAAATGACAAAGGTTTCTAATAAGAATTCAAACCAATTTCACCAATGTCATGAGTAAAGCAAGGATATAGAACATATTGATTTCAATTTAAGAACAACTATATCCAACTTTATAAGCAAAATATGGCATGAGTGGCTTTGCACCCTATTTGATTTTTCTGGGTGAGAAACCCGTATGATAGTAGATATGTTCAACTAATAAAGAAGGAGAGACATTTGAAATTTAAATTCCTTTGAACGGATACAAGATCCTATATTCATTTTGAGTCTCATAAGCTTTTTCACACAAGTTTTGCAATTTAAGAATATGCAATCATCAATTCATGCTTTTTCATTTGAGCGTGTCATGTGAATTTCATGCTTTTCAATATTCATTAGCATGTTATAAAAGAATCATCATGTCATGGAGATAACTATAGGTCATTCAAATCATACTTCCTATGTAGATCTCCTAGTCCAAAAATGCATGTTTGAACATAATATGACATGGATTGTAAACAAGCATGGTTCACACTTATTGAATTGAAAACATATATACATAAGTGCAACCAAGCTTACTCAAGCAATTAAAAAGGAAGCATAAGATATTTCAAATTTTTACAAGTGACAAGAATGCAAAATAGCTCTCTTTGCTTGAGTTCCCCATATGGGGTCATCACATCCTTCATCATTGAAGGTCATGAGGTCCTATGGACCGACTAAGTCCATTGGACTTAGTTGAACCTTTTTTAGACAAGTTTGTCTCGTAGCAAACGGGTTCATCCTTTCTTATCCACATAGGTGAAACAATTTTCTTCCTAGTGGTCAAAAGTTCTAGAGATCTAGATGTTATAGGATCATGTAAATGAATTTCTTCCTTCCTATGAGCATGCATTCTAGCTCTAGCTTTCTTCTTCTCAATCATGCTTTTAACTCTACACATTTTAATGTAACGAAAGCACTTTGGTCTAATATGACCATCAACACCACAAAAATGACATGTAGGGACAAAGTTAGGAATCATACCATGTCCTTGTGCATGCATAGGAGCCTTCCCATGTCTTTGTGGTTGTCTTGGTTGTTGGATAGGATCTCTCATTCTTTGTTGTTGACTTGGTTGCTTCCTCGGTTGAGTTTGCATAATTGGTCTCTTCTCTTGATGGAGTTGAGTTTGAGGGAAGTTAGCATGAGGAACTCTTGTAGGTTGAGCTTGAGGTTGTCTTCTTGGAGCTACCTTCACTTGTGCACTATGAGAGCATTGTCCTAGATCAATCTTCTTCCTAGGAGTTTGCACCGGTGAAGCTTCTTTGTAGCTCAAACTCTTGACAAACACGGTCTTGTTAGGAGTGGAGGACTCCTTACTATCTTTAAACCCAAGACCCCTATTGTCACACAGACTTTTTCCAACACTTAACATGTGGTCAAGTTTTTCGGTGCTAGAAACTATCCTAGTGCTTGATCATTTAGTCTCTTCAAGCTCTCTTTTTAAATCTTCTTCATTCCTCTTAGACAAGTCTAACTCCTTTTTTAGCTTATCTTCAATATTCTTGGATCTATCCACTTGTTCACTTAAGTGGTCAACATGAGCCAAAAGGTCTAGATTCTCTTCTCTCAATCTTCGTATCTTTTCCTTAGTCTTCATTGCTAAGCTTTTAAACTCAGTGAGGTATTCATCTAGAACCTTTTTCTCCATATATCCATGTGTGGAGTTAGATGAAGAGTCATCTTCATTAGAGTCACTTTCTTCTTGACTCTCATTCTCTTCTTCATTATAGGAGATCGGAAAGGCAAAATAGTTGTTCTCACAATCATTCAAGCTTGAGGGACTTCCTTCAACAACTTTCACTTTGTTGTCCCGCTTGTGAGAGTAACCTAATGCCAAGAATTTTGCCACAATCTCTTTATCACTATCACTTGAAGTGGCGGCCTCCTCTCTTTCATCTTCCAAGTTAGCACAATCCTTGGAGATATGCCCGAATCCTCCACATTCGTAGCATTGAATCTTCTCTTTTGAAGACATCTCATGATATGACTTGACATTCTTGATAGTTGTTTTCTTCTTCTTGAAGTCATTCCCCTTTAAGCCATAACCACTCTTTTGTAGATTCAAGAACTTCTTGAATCCCTTGGCAATGAGTGCCATTTCTTCATATGAGTCATCCTCCTCCTTTTCCATCTTGGATGTCTTCAAGGCAATATCCTTTTTCTTCTTAGGAGGTGATGTGGTAGCCTTTCTTGATTCATAGGCTAGAAGTCTTCCAATGACTTCGCTCAGCTTCATTTCCTTGTAAGTGTCATTTTCTTCTAAAGCCGTCACTTTAGGTTCGAACCTCTCGGGAAGTGATCGCATGATCTTTTGCTTGATTCTTTTATCCGAGTAAGGATCACCAAGTTGGTGACTTTGGTTCACAATGTCCAATAGTCTCACTTGGAAGTCATTGAAGTGCTCGTGCTCTTCCATCATAATGGTCTCAAACCGAGTTTGAAGGACTTGAAGCTTTGAGTCCTTGACAACCTCGGTGCCTTCATGTGCAACTTCTAGGATGTCCCATGCCTCTTTAGCAATCCTAGTAATTTGAATCAATTTGTACTGATTTTCACTCACTGCACATCGGATGGCATGAATAGCCTTGTTGTTCCACATGGAGTCAATAAATTCTTGAGGACTCCACTGTGCCTTAGGCTTGAGAACTTCTTCTCCTCCATCCGTAGGAGTCATCATAGATGGAGCATATCCATCTTCAACCGCCATCCATGCCCTATCATGGATTTGGCATATGTATGCTTCCATCTTCCCCTTCCATGAGGAGTAATTATCGCCGGTGAGCAACGGTGGCCTCACGCTCGACACTCCCTCTTTGCTCATCCCGAAACCACTCATAGTGTTTGGATGAATGCAAATGAGATGAATGCAAAATGTATAAATAAATCAAAAAATCACACAAGATGCAAAACACACCAAAATGAGCAAGGATCATCTATGTATGTCTAGGAACCCGTTCTGATACCAATTGAAAGGAATAATGCACGGTGTGTATAAAACTAATCTAGAGGGGGGGTGAATAGATTTTAAATGATTTTACCCAATTTTCGCATACAAGTCAATTTTACGAAAATGCCCCTACTAGTCACAAAGTGTAATATGGTGCGGAATGTAAATGACACTTGATATTTACGTGGAAACCCTCACGGGAAAAACCACGGGCTGTTATGTGCGCCACACACAAACCTCGAATCCACTAATTGAAATGATTACAACCTAATCCCGGTTTAATGATCTAATCTCATTCAATAATCATCACAACTACCTAATCCCGGTATAAGTGGACCTAGTCCAATTGCTTGTGATTTAAGCTACCTAATCCCGATAGCAACACAAGACTTAATTCTCTAAGAAGAGATAATACAACCTAAATGAATATATGAAATATCCAAAAATGCAATTAGAGCTAGGTAACCCTATATGCTTATCTAGGATGATAATTTTGCAATTAATTCAATCCTAGATATTAAAAGCTAGATGACATGTCAAATAGCTTAGCTAAACATAGATTATAAAAACCTAGATAGCTATCAAAATACAACACTCAATCATGTCAACACAACAATCTCTATTTTGTATCTAGAATATATTCTAAGAACATACAAATAATAAAAGAGATGCCTTGATAAATAAAACACTAATTATAAATGATAATAGTGAAGAACATACCAAGGGAAGTGTGTTGACCAAGACCCATGCAAGTAAACATCCTAACTATGCTAGAAAATGCTTAGATGATATTTTGATGCATATGAAAATGGGTTTTGAGAGTTAAAGACAAGTTCTTGGGAGTTTCTCTCTTGAAGATATTTGTCTTTCAAAAGTGTGTTGCTTCCTTGAAAAAAAAATGAAGAAGAAAATATATATATATAAATGAATCAGGTTTTACAAAAGAAAAAAAAAGAGATGCACGATTATATATATATATATAATATTTAGGTGCAGCAAAGAACCAAAAAACACGTTTACATATATATATAATATTTAAGTGAAGTAAAAGACAAAAAAAAAGGTTATATAAATATATATATATATTGACACAATCAGAGGAACAAAACAAAAAAGTTAAAAAAAATTAAAGTGTGCCGTGTGTGTCCCCGTGGCACCAACGCGGGCAGAGAAGACTTTTGGGCGTGGGGAGCCCGTGGGGAGCACGGAGCACGCTGCACGCCACCCCTTGCAGCCTTGCTAGGTGTGGCTATTATGCCACACTAAGCTGACTTCGGACTCGAGCGTTCTTCAGTCCAGTTGACCTCGAATTTTAGAATTCAATTCCGTTTTTGGAATATTGACTCGGATTTAATCATAAATATAGAAAATTATATAACTTTTCAATTTAAGTTCGGAATTGAAATCCGATTTTCGATAAAAACACGGAATGTCCTAAATATCTCGGAAATCATCCGAAACATATAGACAAGTCTCCGAATCGCTCGGAACTCATCTATGGACAAATCCACACTTAAAAAATATAACAAAGAAGTGCAAGTGTGGAATGTGACATGTGAAGAGAATGCACACAAATGCTAGTATGATAAGTGTGTGTGTGCAACTAATCTCTTCAAAGAAAAATAAGCACTAGAGATTATACCTTTAGTGTGCTTGTCCCTTGAGGTCTTGAAAGGGCTTTTGAGTTTGATCCTCAATCACCTAAACTACCCTTACACAATAAACCCCAACATGTGGATTGTCCACGAAATAAGCCAATCAACAAACGGGAACCTTACACTAGGAAGTAACTAAGCTCACCAACAAGACTCATCTCAAATTCATGAGACATGACATCAACAAATTGTTGGACCTTGGTGTTGTTGGTGGAGCCAAATACAATGTCATCAACATAGATTTGAGCTATAAATAACTCATCTTTGTTTCTCTTGATGAACAAGGTCTTGTCAACACTACCTCTTGTGTAGTCATTATCAACAAGAAATTAAGTGAGGCGCTCATACCAAGCCCTCGGTGCTTATTTCAACCCATATAGTGCCTTCTTGAGGCGATAGACATGGTTGGGGTGGTGTGCATCCACAAACCCCTTGGGTTGTTCAACAAACACTTCCTCTTGCAAGAAGCCATTGAGGAAGGCACTCTTGACATCCATTTGGTGCAATTTGAACTTGTGCACACAAGAAATGGACAAGAGAAGCCTAATGGACTCTAAACGGGCAACGGGAGCAAATGTCTCCTCAAAGTCAATACCCTCAATTTGAGAGTACCCATGTGCTACAAGTCTAGCCTTGTTTCACACTATGTTGCCATCCTCATCGGATTTGTTCCTAAATATCCATTTAGTGCCTATGACATTAGTGGTCTTAGGCCTAGGAACTAGAGTCCAAACCTCATTTCTTTCGAATTGGTTTAGCTCTTCTTGCATGGCAAGAACCCAAAATTCATCATTTAAGGTTTCTTCAACCTTTTTGGGTTCAATTTGAGAGGTGTAGCATGTGTAGCTAATAAGATTAGCAAGTTGACGTCTAGTCCTAACACCCTCATTTACATCTCCAATAACATCCTCTTTGTTATGGAGTCTTCTAACCCATGGAGCGGGTTCATTAGAGTCCAAGAGAGGGACTCTAGTAGTGGGTTGTGTGACTTCATCATTTTTATTAGATGTCCCAACATTGGGAGTCACCACAACCCTCTCCAAAGGAGAAACATCACTAAAAATAACCTCCTCCTCATGATTATTTGACTTGAGCCTAGTATCATCAAATACGACATTGGATGATTCCATAACACTTAGAGTTTTTAAATTGAAAACTTTATAGGCTCTACTATTCAAGGCATAGCCAATAAAAATACCCTCATCACTCTTAGCATCGAATTTGCCAAGTTGATCACGGTCATTCAAAATGTAGCATTTGCTTCCAAAATTGTGGAAGTAGCTAACATTTGGCCTCTTGCCTTTCCATAACTCATAGGAGGTATTTCTAGTACCAGGCCTTAGGAAAACATGATTCCCTATATAGCAAGCCGTATTGACGGCTTCGGCCCATAGGTTCCTAGGGACATTGTTGCTAAGCAACATCACACGGGCCATCTCTTGAAGGACCCTATTCTTCCTCTCAACAACTCCATTTTGTTGAGGTGTCCTAGGAGCCGAGAACTCATGGGAGATGCCTAAGCTATTGCAATAGCTTTCAAATGAGGCATTCTCAAATTCCCTCCCATGGTCACTTCTAATCCGTTTTATGCTTTTAATATTAGAATTCATCTCATTTTGTATTTTATTACAAAGCATTTTAAACTTATCAAAAGTTTCGGATTTTTCTCTAAGAAAATATGTCCATGTGAACCTAGAGAAATCATCAACACAAACAAAAATGTATCTCTTTCCACCCAAACTTTCGGTTTGCATGGGACCCATGAGGTCCATGTGGAGAAGTTCAAGAGGCTCCTTGGTGGTGAGATACTTACCCTTTTTGTGCATGCTTTTAGTTTGCTTTCCTTGTTGGCAAGGTCCACAAACACCATTGGCTTTCTTCCCAAGCTTAGAGAGGCCACGCACACAATTGAACTTTCCAAGGGTCCGTAGATCCCTAAAGTTCATGTGGCCAAGTCTTTCATGCCACAACTCAATTTGCTCATCCATGGACACATGATTAGATACAATACTAGCTTCAAGACAATAACAATTGTCACTAGATCTCATGCCCTTCAACAAGGTTTGTCCATCGGGTTTTAGGATAGAGCAATAATCTTTAGAAAACAAGACGGAATATCTTTCATCACTAAGATGTGAAATGCTTATTAAATTGGCTTTCAAGCCATCAACAAATAAAGTAATGGATAAGGAGGGTAATCCGGGAACGGAAATGGTTCCTTTCCCTACAACATTTCTTTTGGATCCATCACCAAAAGTGACATTTCCACCTTCCTCCATAACAAGAGTCTCGAAGAAACTCTTGTTTCCCGTCATGTGCCTAGAGCACCCACTATCCAAATACCAAAAATTAGAAGAATTTGCCTTCAAGGCTATTTGTGCAACATGGCAAACATTTTCATTCTTTCTAATCCACTTAGCAACAATTTTAGCTTTCTTAGTGGTCTTTGGTACATGTTGAAACAAATTAGAGGCGTGTTCTATATAAAGCTAGAGGGGGGGTGAATAGATTTTAACTATTATTACCCAATTTTCGCATGCAAGTCAATTTTACGAAAATGCCCCTACTAGTCAAAAATACATACAAGTGTAATATAGTGCGGAATTTAAATAACACTTGATGTATACGTGGAAACCCAACCACTGGGAAAAACCACGGGCTGTATAGTGCGCCACACTCGGAACTCGAAATCACTAATTGAAATGAAGTTTACAACCTATGTAGACCTTGTCTAACACTCCGGTCTGTAACCCCTCACTTCTACCCAGCGGGCCTTTATTAGCAACCCTATTCCAATTTGCTTGAGGCCTAAGCACTCTTAGCCTCAAGACTTACTTCTCAATGAAGAGAAACAACCTATGTGAATATATATATGAATATTCAAATAACAAACAAGGCTAGGTAACCTTAGATGCTTATCTAGGATGATGATATAATCAATTTAATCAACCCTAGATATCAATTGCTAAATGACATGTCAAATAGCTTAGCTAATCAAGATTAAGCAAAAACCTAATTAGCTATCACAAAAACAACACTCAATTAATTCATCACAATTAATTCTCTATTCTTGTATTTATCATATGATCAATAACATACAAGTAAATTTAAAAGAGAATATGCTTGATAGTAAAAATACTAAAATAAGATGAAACTAATCAAAATCTTACCAAGCATATTGTGATGATGCCAATCCAATCATAGATGCTTTCTATGTAGACATAGAGGATGCAATATGAAATTTGATGCAAAAAGGATTTGATTTGAGTGTTTAAAGGTGGGTTCTTGATTTGATTTTTTCTCAAAAATCTCTATTGAAATATTAGGGTTCTAATTGCTCAAGAAACTTATTCAGAGATTGAGAAAATAAGATATTTATAGACATCAAGAATTGGGCATGTGAAAAGACAATTTTGCCCCTGAAACGCACCGTTCGGCGGTTTCAATCGGCGGCCAGGCCGCCGATGACGACCGCCGAATTGAGCTCGTGAAGAACAGAGCATTAACGGCGGTTTCATTCGGCGGTTTCGCGACCGCCGATCCAACCGCCGAATCAAACCCGAGGGATTAAAATAGATCAGGTATGAACGGCGGTTTCGAACGGCGGTCAAGATCGGCACGGCGGTCGTGACCGCCGATCTTAACCGCATAATTGCTTCAGACCAATCTGGACTGAAACGGCGGTTTCATTCGGCGGCCAGGCCGCCGATCATAACCGCCGATCACCTAGATAGGTGAAAACCAAGGAGAAGCCAAGGGCATTCTCCATAGGCGGTCTTCGTGCGAAACCAAGCACTCATTAGTGCAAGCGCGGACGTTTCCGACCAATGTCGGGAAACGAATTATAAAGCACATATACACACAACAAGATATATCAACCAAAGTGCTAGTGTGTAAAGTGACATGTGAAGAGATGCACATAAAAATAAGCAAGAATGCAATCATAGCAAGAATGCTAAGTGTGTGTGTGCTACTAATTCTCTTCAAAGGAAAACCAAGCACAAGAGATTATACCTTTGGCGTGCTTGTATCTGGAGGTCATGGAAGGGCCTTTGATCTTCAACATTTACCACTTAGACTACCCTTACATTCAAAAACCCCAACATGTGGTTTGACCACGAAATAAGCCAATCAACAAAACGGGAATCCTTACACATGTGCTCTACTATTCCTAGGATCATGCAAATCAATATTGTTATTCCTAGGAACATGCATCTTGGTTCTATTCTTTCTCTTTTCTATCATGCTTCGTGTTCTACACATTTTGATAAATTGAAAGCAATTTGGTCTAATATGACCATCACAACCACAAAAGTGACAAATAGGGATGAAAAAAGGAATCATACCTTGTCTTTGTGCACGTATGGGAGCTCGTCCATGTCTTTGTGGATAAGTGGGTTCAATCCATCTTCGTTGTTGAACCGGTCTAGGTTGCTTCCAAGCTTGAGGTTGCATGATTGGTCTCTTTCCTTTGTGAGCCAATTGTTGAGGAGTGTTGGCTTGAGGGACCCTAGGGGGTTGAGCTTGAGGTGGCCTTCTTGGCCCCATCTTCACTGTTAGGATTATGCTCAATAGCAAGAGTGTAATGTTGTAATTAACAATCTTTTTCATATTAATAAAGTGATTTCTGGTTTAACAAATCGTATAGCATTTATAGTTTAATATTATAATTGTCAAAGTAAATAATCATAAGGTCTAAAGACTATGAGAAAAGAAGAATTGTTCGTACATCTGGATATGTATGTGGTAGACACAATTCTTTAGTTAGTCTTGAATAATGTTCACAACTTAAGTTAAAGGTTGGGCACCTTTATCTTGTTAAAGTTGTAGAATTCTTTTGCTAGCATTTGAGAGGGATCAAATGAGATATGATGAGTTTAAATCATCGGAGTGTCTTCGAGCAAAAGGATCTAGTGCACTGGGTGCATTGAACAGGATCACAATGAAAAGCTTTATCTAGAACCGTCAATAGATAATAGTCTTTTCATTATCAGGACAATCGGAGAGTCTATCTTAATCCTGAGATAAATGATGGACTTATGGTTGCAAGTGATATCATTTGAGTTATCAATGAGTATGATTATATTGCATAGTCTATCCTCGATAGTTTGGTGATATTCATTTGTTAATCGATAGAGGACTTCATTTATAGATATGGACATCGTGGCTCCATTTAATTAAATGAGAGTATAATATCATCATATGGATGTTTTGAGGTAATTGGATATTAAATCTCAACGTTGAGTTTTCGATAGTGTCTATTGAAAACATGGCTTCTGGACAAGTCAAAATATCCAAGTTCAAAACGTGGTCATATGAGTAAATATGGTAACTTGGAGAGTTATAGGCGGTCTATGAACTCTTTGCGATTACTGATATTAATCACGAGGATACACTATCTCCTATATGATTGTCTAGGGTATGAATGAGGAGCATCTTCCTTTTCTATCTTTATTTAAGAGTTCAATTTTAGCTCTTTAGTGGAATGAGTTAAAATTAATGGATCGGACCTAAGTGAATCATTTGTTGATTGTGATTAGGTTATGTCTATTGAAGCTTAAATTTAGATGGCCCGCCAAGATCCCAATCCACACGGACTTGCATGGATCACTTGATATATTCTACCGGACCAATTTAAGGGTCCATCAAGAATTGCATTTAATATATTAAGAATATAATTTGCACATTATTTAAGTAATGGGCTGCTCAATTATATTTATATATTAATGAAAGACATGTGAGCTTGTTTCTTTTAGTAAGAATGGGTCTGGTTCACATGTGGGCTTTTATTTAAAGTCCAATGGATTAAATGAAATAAGAAAATAATATGTTGGCCCATTTATTCAAGTGGGGCGGCAAGGTTAAGTTTTAACCTAATATATTATTTTGTTTCATTTGTTTTAATTAAATAAGAATTAATTAATTTATTAATTAATTGTTTAATTAAGAAACAAATCTTTTCTGATTAGGAAATATGATTCCTAATGTTATACTATTGTTGGTAGTATACTAAAAGTAAAAGACTTATTTGGTAAGAAAATAAATAATTAATTTTATTTATTTAATCAAATAAGAAGTCTTTTAATTTAGTCATTAAAAAGAATAAAATAACTATGAGTTGGATTAGGGTTAGAAGTCTATTCTTTTATGGAAATTAGGGTGCAACACAAACCTTTGGAGGTGGTGATTTGCGGCAACCCTAGTGCAAAAAGAAGAGAGATTTCGGCAACCCTAAAAGACAAGGAGAGGAAAATTTAGGCCACCTATATATTCCCACATATAGATTTCGGCCACCCTAAGTGGTTCAAGAGACAATTTTTCTTCTTCTTCACAATTCATAGAAAGCTTTTATTCTACTAAAACAAATAGGAGTGTTAGATTATTCTTTGATAGTATACTATTTGCTTAATCATCAATAAGCTTGTGTATACGATATCGATCTAGGTTCACGCGAGTTTCGATCATTAGATTGAGAACTCAAAAGTGACCAGAATAATCTCAGTCATTCTTTTGATTGTTTTTGTGACTAACAAAGAAAAGAAAGTTTGTTTTGTCCATTCACAGGTTTGCAATTCAAAGAAAAAGGGAGACCACGCTCCTAGGTGATCCACGTTCGTGCTAGGATTGAAGATCTTGCGGATTACCATCGACGTAAGTCAATCGGATCACGCGACAAAAGGTATTCTACTTTTTGGTTATTGTATATGCATGTTTAATTAATTAAAGGGTTTAAGGTTCATAAAGGAAAATTTTTAAAAGTCACTAAATCTTATTTTTAGTCTCGCTTCCACTGCGTGTACTACGGTATTTTTCCCTACATTCACTTGTGCATTTGAGCATTGTCCTACTTCTAATTTCTTCCTAGGAGCTTGCACCAATGAAGCTTTTTTACTCCCCAAACTCTTAACAAAAATGGTCTTCTTGGAAGTGGAAGTCTCCATATCATCTTCAAACCCGAGACCTCTCTTGTCACTTGGACTCTTTTCAACACCAAGTAAATGATCAAGCTTCTTGGTGCTAGAACCTATCCTAGCCAAGGACCCTTTAACTTCTACAAGTTCCCTCTTCAAGCCTTCTTCACTTCTCTTGGATAAGTCTAACTCCTCAAATAACTTATCCTCTCTCCTCTTCAATCTTTCCACTTGTTCACTTAAGTGGTCATTGTGAGCCGAAAGTTCAAGGTTCTCTTCTCTCAACCTCTCAATCTTTCTTGTGCTTTTAATTGCTAAATCATTGAACTCGGCATGGTATTTAGCAAGCACCTTTTGCTCCACAAATTTCTTTATGGAATTAGAAGAGGAGTCACTTTCTTCTTCACTTGAGTCAATTTCCTCTTGACTCATTTCCTCTTTCTCACTAGCACTTTTGCTCTTGTGAGATGAGGCAAAAGCTAGGAAGTTAGCCATGAGCTCTTCTTCACTTGAAGACTCATCTTCCTCATTGGAGCCATCACTACTCCCACTCCAAGTGGCGGCCATCACTTTGTCCTTCTTCTTTTCATTGTGATTAGCACATTCGGGGGCAAAGTGACCAATCCCACCACATTCAAAGCATCGGACCCCTTTCCTTTCGGTCCTCTCTTGTCTAGGCTCAAACTTCTTGAAGGAACCTTTTTTCTTCAAGTCTTGTCCTTTTGACCCAAATCCCTTCTTCTTCTTGAACCCCATAACCTTATTAAACCTTTTCATGAATAAGGCAAGGTCTTCATCCGAGTCATGCTTTGCCTCCTTTCCATCTTTAGATGCTTTCAAAGCTATTCCTTTAGACTTCTTAGGAGGAGTAGTGGTGTTAGGAGCCTTCCTAGACTCATATGCAAGGAGACGTCCAATCACCTCACTTGGCTTCATATCCATGTAGCCACTATTTCCTTCTATAGCCGTCACCTTTGATTCAAACCTATCGGGGAGAGATCTCATAATTTTTTGCTTGACTCTCCTATCCGAATACGGGTCTCCGAGTTGATGGCTTTGATTTACAATGTCCATCAATTTTATTTCGAAGTCATTGAAGCATTCATCCTCTCCCATCCTAAGTAGCTCAAATTGAGTTTGGAGGACTTGAAGCTTGGACTCCTTCACCACCTCGGTTCCCTCATGTGCAACTTGAAGGATGTCCCATACCACTTTTGCAATCTGAGTGTTCTGAATAAGCTTGTACTGATTCTCATCCATTGCACACATGATGGCATGCATAGCCTTCCTATTCCACTTTGAAGCCTCAAACTCTTGCGCGTTCCATTGCGCCTTAGGCTTCAAAACTTTTTCTCCTCCACCACCGGGAGTCATCTTGGGTAGATCATATCCGTCTTCCACCGCCATCCATGCACGATCATGAATTTGGCATATGTAGGATTCCATCTTCCCTTTCCATTGGGAATAGTTTAAACCGGTAAGAAGTGGAGGCCTTGTGCTAGAAGCACCTTCGTGGCCACCACCATTTCCACCGTTTCCACTCATAGTGTTTATGAATGAATGACATGAATGCAAATGTATAAATGATCAAAAATCACACAAAATGCAAAACACACCAAAATAAGCAAGGATCACCTATGTATGTCTAGGAACCTGCTCTGATACCAATTGAAACAAATTATAGCAGGGTATGTATAAAACTATCTAGAGGGGGGGTGAATAGATTTTAAGCTTTTTACCCAATTTTTCGTGTTAGTCCAAATTACGAAATTTCCCCTAAATAGATAAAGCAATAAATCAAGTATAAAATGCGGAAATTAAATAAGATTTGATTTTTACGTGGAAACCCTCACGGGAAAAACCACGGGCTAGTAAGTAAGCCACACTCGAACCTCGAATCCACTAAATGTGTAAAACGATTACAACCTAATCCCGGAAGTAATCACACACCTACCTAATCCCGGTATGAGTGAACCTAGTTCAATTTGCTTGCGATCTAAGCAACCTAATCCCGGATGCTACACACAAGACTTACTTTCTCTATGAAGAGAATAACAACCCTAAGTGAATATATGAATATCCAAAATGCAACATAGAGCAAGGGAAACCCTATATGCTTATCTAAGATGATTAATATGCAATTAGAGCAATCCTAGATATCAAAACTAAATAACATGTCAAATCAAATAGTTTAGCTAATCAAGATTAAGCACAAAACCTAATTAGCTATCACAATACAACTTCTCAAACATACATCATACTAATCTCAAACTTGTATTCAAAGTATATAAAATAACATACAAGTAATTAAATGAGATTGCTTGTTAAGAGAAACACAAAATATGTAAGATATTAGTGAAAAGCTTACCAAGCAAAGTATGATGAAGAATCCATGCAAGATGTCATCTAGATGATCAAGGATGATGCTAGATGATGATAGATGATCATGAAAAAGTGTTTGAGTAAACTAAAAATGAGTTCTTTGGAATTTTTCTTCTCTTTGAAAAATATCCTAAGTATAGAATCTGAATATGAACTCTTGTGATTGACCTAAAGTCAAAGAGGCATATATATAGGGGGCCAAAATAAGGTGTGGTCGTTTTGATAAGTTGGCCTCATATTTGCCTTAGGCGCTATACGTAGAGTGCCTTTTGTACAGCGCTTGTACAACGCCCCAACTTTGTTCTCACGGGAAAACAGAGTGGCGCTGTACGTAGAGCGCTTTGTACAGCGCTTTGTACAGCGCTTTGTACAGTGACCCAACAGCGACCGAATTAAATCGATCAAGTCTGAACAGCGCTCAATGGGCGCTGTTCGTACAGCGCTTCTGTAGAGCGCTTTTGGGAGCGCCCAATGCAAAAATGCAATCCTAAGTCTAAGCATGACAAGGCAATTGGATATGCAAGATGCAATCAAACTAACATGCAAGACGAGATGTTAATGAACATTAATGCACAAAAATAAGACACACAACATACAAGTATTAAACATATGCATGAGTTGTGAGTGTGTGCAACTATCTCTTCAAGACAAGTAAGCACAAGGAAATATACCTTCGGTGCTTATCAACACAAGGTCTTCAAAGGGCTTCGAACAATAAACCCGATACCTAGGCTACCCTTACAAAAGAACCCCAATATGTGGTTTGTCCACGAAATGAGCCAATCAACTAATGGGAACCTTACAGATTCAACTAATAGAATCTATACCAATCCCCAGCAGCGGCGCCAAAATTGATGCAGTAAAATCTGTGTTTAATTTACTAAGAAAGTTCATTCACTGGGATCGGTGATTCTATCGGTCAAAGCCAATTATGCGAAAAGACTAAATTGCATAATGCTTTACTTTGGAAGTTTGTTGAAATCTAAAATTAACCTAAATTATGAGAATCTAAACTAAAAGACTAAAATCAAATTAAATCAAAGATCACACAAGGGATAAATATATGGAGAGAAGTACTAGGGAATCGATGCACCTTTCTTAGACACTCAATGCTCGCACTTAGTCTCGTTAAACACTTCAATCTAGTTTATGGGCTTGTTTTCAAGATAATTCAATTAGGTTCAAAGATCCTTTCCAATACTCGCACACGGTCATGCAACGAATACGGAATAATGATCTAGGGTTCTTCCTATTACTCACACACGGTCATGTAATGAGCAATTGTCAAAACCCATATTTTACACAAAACTCTAAGCCAAATTAACATAGCACGGTCATGCATATATCAATTTTCTTGTTTATTAAGCTTTTGATTCAGATTTAAATGGAACGGTCATCCACACCTAAACCCTAATCTCATAGATAAACTAAACTACAAAACTCAAATCACTTGCGGTCACAACATAATCAGAGAAAGTAGAATAGAGCAATTAATTCAATAAACAAAACGAAACCCAATTGATTAACAAAAGATAGACTAATTGTTCACATAGAGTTATCCAAAATCGGTTACATCAATCCCCTAGTTAGAGGTTTAGTTACACATCAATGGAGAGAACAAAAACATAGAAGAGAAGAAGAGAAAACCTATAATGGTGAAATGCTCTTGTCTTGAAGTCTCCGTCGTCTTCTTGATTCCAATAATCTTCAAATGATGGAACTTCTGGTAGAATGAATGAAATCTCGTATGTTTTCTGTGTGTCTGGTTTATTCCCCCCCCCGTTCGGCCTCTTTATATTTTTTCTTTTTCATTAGGTCTTCTGCCCTGTCCTGAGAAACGAAGAATGCGGAGGACCGCTGCCCGTGCTGCTGGAGAGGCACTTGCATGGGCAGCGGTAATTCAAGCGGCCACATACTGTTCTGGCTCGCTGGGTAGGTCGCTGGGTAGGAGCTTGCATGCTGAGCGGCATGGGCCGCAGTAAATCACACTTTTAGCCTATTTCTTCATCTTTTGACTCCATCTTCTCCCAAATAAAATCCGATCAATACCTCAATGGAAAACGACCTACAAAGGCTCAACAAACACATCAACCCACCAAAAGGACTTAAGAAACAAGCAAAACATAGGAAAAATGGGTGAAATAAAAGCATAGAATTAGACTGATCATGCACATGCACAGTCAGACCCGAGGCGATAGCGAGCTCAAAGCAAGTTCAAGAAGCTCGCCACAAGCTCGCCTTATGCAGCGTCGAAAAGCAGTTAGACCCGAGGCGATAGCGAGCTCAAGGCGAGTTCAAGAAGATCGCCATAAGCTCGCCTGCGCGCAAAGAAAACAAGTGGAACGTTGTTGTATCAAAGAAAGGGCGAGCCCAAGGCGAGCTCAAGCAGCTCGCCCCAAGCTCGCCTGCGAACGAAAATCAGGGTATAAACGCTAGGTCATGGCAGTTCAAGCAAATCATAAAATTTCCTCCCCAAATCTTCTCCCAACTGCTACAGCAACAATGGGCTCCTCTCTAAGGTAATTATAACCCTAACTTTCTCCATTTTTGTTAGAAAGAAGCATTTAGGTCACATTCTCTTCCTACATTCTTGTTGCTTCAATTGAGAAGGGTTTTTAGAAGGATTTGGGGATTTTCCTGAAGATTAATGTGTTTACATTGAATAATTGTTGAGTGGGTTTTGATTATATAATCTTTGGAAGTGCGATTTTGGTAGTTTTGAGTAGTTTAAATTTAAGTGTGGTGTGATTTCTTTGTGTTGGAGTGGTTTGAGTAGATATGGTGGGTGGAAAGAAAACCAAGCATTTTATGAATAGAGGAAAAGGTACAGGAACCTCAGGCCCATCCGTTCTGCCTCCTCCCTCAGGAAAAGGGAAAGGTGACATAGTCTCACCACCCCCAGACCCGGACAACCCAAAAAGTGGGCTTTATTTGGTAACAGGAGGGTATGGCCGGAAAGAGGGATAGATATGACAGTTTTCGGCTCCACTTTCATTCCACAGGCGGTCGAAACATTGGGTTGGGCTGGTTTTGTAAGGACCCCAAATATGGCGGTGCTTGATTTAGTGCGAGAGTTTTATTATGCCATGGTACCTCACCATTTCTCTCAGGGCATTCCAGTGATAGTTAGGGGGCGAGAGGTTCGAATTACAGCCACCAGAATAAACGAATGGTTTGGGGCTCCCCAGAACCTTGGTGATTATGTCGACGGCCTTTCGAACCATCAGTTCTTTGAGCTTTACAGCGCGTATCTGGCGGCCGATTTGAGGATAGATGGAAGCCCACTTTGGAATGAATACCGTAGTCCTCTGTTACTTAGTGAGCTCAAGCTTGATGCGGCCTTTTGGAACTTGTTCTTTGATTATTCATTGGTGCCCAAGACCCACCGCACTAATCTAGGTTATGACACTGCTCGCTTCCTGTTCTATGCAAGAAACATGTTGCAGATAGACATTGGCCAAATCATTATGCAGCACATTCATAAAGGTGCGAAGTCAAAAGGGCCACTCCCTTTCCCCTGCCTTATCACTCATTTATGTGAGGAAGCGGGCATTGAGTGGGACAGAACAGGTGACAACATGATTACTCCAACATCTGTCATAGGGAAGAAGACCTACAATGAGCTTGCAAGGCGCAGAGGGGTCAGGACAATTGGGGCCAATTGGGACCAATGTGCTAGATGATGATGACTTGGGTCTGAATGAAGACGACCTCCTAGGCCTGAATGAATTGGATGACCCAGATGACACAGATTTTGATGACCAAAGCCCAAGTAGTGGTCCAGATGCGGGTACAGGTACTCAGGACCCATCCACAGCTCAGATGATGCAGAAGATGAGTGAACAGCTAGAAGCCAACTCCCAGTACCTTCAGACAATGAGCCAACAGATGAGCTCCAACCACAATACCTATATGTGTGAGTTTGCCAGCATAAATGAGAGGTTGTATGCTTTCTAGAGGGGTTTAGTCAGCAGAGGAGTCGAGATCCCATTTGTATACCGAAGAGAGGGTAGGCGTCATTACAGGGGAGCAGAGAGCAATTCACAGCAAGCACCACCAGGCACGAGCAGGCCATATCAGGACCCATAGTTGTTATCGCCCGCACTTGTTTTATTTTATTTATTTTCCTGTTTGACTTCTTAGACCTTATTAACTATTACTGTTTATTTGCCTTCTATTTTATTTTACTTTTTGGATTATATTTTATTTCAGTTTTGCTTTTGTTTTTAATTAAGTGCTTAGTTTAAATGTGTGGCGTTGTATTGTGCCTAGTTTTTAGGTTTGCAGCGTGCTTTTTAGGTTGCGTTTGGCCTCCCTCCCTCTTCTAAGCTTGCATTGTCCAATCTGCTTTTGTGCAAACATTGGAGACAATGTTTCGTTTAGGTTTGGGGGTGCGGTCATCCTTTGGCCATTGTTGCTGGCCATTTTTTTGCGGTCATCCTTTGGCCATTTTTGCATGATTGTTTTCATTTTAAAATGTTTTTGCATGATTGTGTGTGTAGAGTCTTGTTCTGTCCGTTCTCCTGTTTTGAGCCAAATTTTGGAGCATTAGCTTGCTTTAATGAGATGTTTTTGGGTTGTGCCGCTTGAGGTAATTTTTGCATGTATTGATTCCCTGAGTCTTGGCAAAGGTTGTGCTAGTTAAAGCTATACCACATTGCTTGCACGCACCCCACCAGACTCGAAAGTGTCTAAGTAATTGGGTATTGAGCTTAAGATGTCTAGATCATTAGTGGAGACTACCCGTGTGAGGCCAGAGCCTAAATAGCGTCCTTATGAGTGTATGTTATTTCATTGTTTCATCTTAAACACTCTTCTTGTAGATAAATAAGCATAAATAAAAGGACCTTACTCCATGCTTTGGACATTAAAGAACGCCATTTTAAAAGCATCACTGTGGTTTTGCCTTTGTTTGCTTGCTTAACTCGTGCCTATAGAGATGACGTAGGCAATGTGTGTTAAGTCACTACAATTATCCCAAACACGTCCCATGCCTTGTGTGTGTGCTTAAATGTCCTATCTATGTTGACCTCCACATTAAACCCTATCACTATACCCTCCCATATCATACACATCACCAAATCCTACATAAACACTAAACCATCCCACTTGCTATGATCATGGCTTGTTATCTTATCATAATGAAACTCAAGAGAAATCAAGTGTAAAATAGCGTGTACTTAGGCTAGATGTGTGAAATATGCAAAGATCAAGGCTTGTTTTACTTATTTGTATATTATCTATAAAAAAAAATAAAATAAAATAAAAAACGCGCAAAAGCCTTCTAAGCTCTAAAGTGTGAAAGTTGCTAAAACATAAAGCAACTTAAAAATGAGCACGAGATGATTTAGTGAATAATTCTTGCCTAGACGTTAATTTTGTGAAGAGTGTGCCTAAAAGAAGTTTAAGCATAATCGGTAGCTAGCCCATAATCCCGTACCTACCAAGCCTCTCCACCACCATCTCACCATAGCATCACTTGAACTTTAAAGAAGTCCTAATTGATCTTTAGGAGGAGTTTAGCTTGTGGATGAAGGCATCAATTGGTGTTTGCTCTTATTCTTAATGTTCAAATCCGTTCTTGTGGTCCATTTACACTTAAACATTAGCAATTTTTCAAAATGTGTCATATGCATGTAAGTTGAAAATTCTTGCGCTTAATTTCCAACTGCATATGTTTGTTGAGTGAGCCTAGGTTCTAAGTGGTAAAATGAGAGAGATTCCGGAAAGGTATAGAGTCGAGGCATAATGCTATCATGAGACTCTTGTGTTCGATGCTTTTTGAAGCTTTGTTCACTAAGAAGTATGGAATTGCAATCTCTCTTGTTGTAGCACCTTAGCTTGCATAACCCAAGCCTTTTCTTAGGGGTCTTAGCATGCATGTGCTTCAATTCGGTTCACCAATTGTTGCATCTTTGTCTATAGTTGGCTCAGCAGGAAAGACGTTTGTGGGTGTCGTGCTGTAAACCCTCACGAGACTTCACTCGTCCTACTAGGGATCACCTAGGGGTTTAAAAGACTTATCCGGAAGTTTTATTTCTTGTTGTTTTTGCTTTCCTTTACTAATTATTTTCTTTTTATTTGTTTTGGTTTTGCTCGAGGACGACCAAAAGATAGGTTTAGGGGTGTTGATTGCTTTAGTTCTACACATAGTGTAGCCCCAATTTCATATCATTTTGTGTTCGTTTCTCGAGTAAAAGCCGTGGTTCTAACACTTTAAATAAGTTGTGCAGGGGCAAAGTGTTCTATTAGTCTTTCGCTGGGAAAGGAGCTAAAACGAAGGTCGAAGCGGAATTTCTGCCTCCAAAGCGACCACAAGGCAACCTCAGGCAGCTCGCCTCGAGGTCGCTATGCTCTCGGTTTTTTTTTTCCATCCAAGTCAAGTGAGCCCAAGGCGAGCCCAAGCAAATCGCCCCGAGCTCGCTATCATCTCGGGTCCAGAAGTGCTCGCCTTCTTGGTGACCCGGTGAGCTCGCCCTTCGCCCAGATTTTGCTTTTCTTCGTGGAAATTACTCTCTTGCCCTTGCCCTATTTAATTCCCCTATATATTCTACAGTCTTTTCTCTTAGAGACTTACCAACTTTTTCTCCCAATTTGAACCAAGAACACATTTTTATCCATTTTCTTACATCACCACCTCCATCCTTTGAAATTCACAAAGATCCCTCCTTTCTTAACATCCAAACACACTCATCACACTACCCTACCATCACTTCCATCTATTCATCTTTTGGGTGGATTAGAGTTGAAGAAGCTTGGAAGAGGAAGAGCAAAGCAAAAAAGGAGCCTTTCCAATAGTTTCTTCTATCTCTTTCTCTTTTTCATGTTCTTTTTGTTAGCCTTGTATTCATTTGAAGTTATCTTTTGTATGGCTACTTTTTGTGATATGAGCTAAATACTTAGTGCTAGGATTTGATGAAACCCCACCCATGATTTGTATTATGTATTGACTCTTATTTATCTATTATATGCAAGTGCGATTTGTATGGATATTTTTGTGTGCTTCAAATGCTTTCAAGGTGATTGATATCCATTTTGAATGATTTATTGTGGTGTGTTATGTACCGACCAGAGACGCACACCACGTGTTCGTTAAAATGCCCTCTATGCATGTCTAGAAAAGTAGACCCACTTAGGCTAGCGTATAGGATTCGTTTAGTGCACCAATAAACTTAATGAACTCAATTTGTATACTCCGGATAATCGAGAGATAGGCTTGGGTATATTTCGGGTGTAACTTACTTTGCTTGACCAAGATTGTAGGTTAACATTAGGGTGCATGAATCTACAATTTGCATGAGTATGTTTAGGTGAATAATTGAGTATAAATTGGAAATTAATGTTGGGTGGGGTGGAGTCAAATTCTAGCATATTTCTTTATATTATCACATTCGGGTTTAATTTCTTGCTATTTCATTCTTGCCTTAGAATTAATCATTTAGTTTAATATTAGTTTAAATTGATTAGTTGAAAACCCTTTTTCGATTGTTTGAATAGCAATTAGGCTAATTGATTTCGATAATCGATCACTCGGTCCCTGTGGGAACGAACTCTATTCACTATTGTGCTAACTCTTCGACCTCGTCCTATTGTGAGTGTCGCCCTAAAAGAGGCAAGCCACTTCCTTACAAGGATAGACTATACAATTGACTCAAACGAGATCTACTCCCCAAGGAGGGATTTTCGTGAGAGAAAATATTGAGGGTCGATATCTTGGTAACACACTCAATGTGATTTTATTGATATCCTCCCAAGAGGTCTTGTTAATAAAATCACAAGGCTAAAATTGAAAACGCTGGTTGTTATGTTAACAATTAGGTGGGACCTAGTCCAACTAGTAAATGGTACGTACTCCCAAAGGAGGCGTAACATTTATGGGTGTTGGATCACCGTTGAATTTTTATGATTGAGTTATTTATTTAAATCAAGATAAATATTCGAAAGTGCTTTATCATGATTATTTACTCATATATATTTGTTTTATTCAGAAATCATGACCCCATCCCTAATGATTATCCTAAAAGATAAATATTTTAACTGGAGATAATTATGTCACATGGAAAAGGAAAATTGGGTTGTTGCTACAAGCTGAAAAACATAAGTTTATTCTGACTACTCCTAAAAACCACCTGCTCCCACTAATGAATCTAATGTGATGCAAAGAGACGAGTATGAGCAGTGGAAGACCTCGAATGAGATGGCCAAATGGCTACCATATCTGACGTATTGCAATAGCAGCATGAAGGAATGGGGTCTGCTGCTGATATGATGATGTCTCTAGAAGAGATTCATATGGTTGGTAAAGTTGCTACTGTTAAGACCCGTTAGAAGGTCAAGGAATAACAGAAGAAAAAGCAACTTGGGCCTACCCAGAAGGAGACTAAGAAAGTAACCAAGATCAAAAGGAAGTGCTTTTTTGTGGTGAAAAGAGACATTAGAAAAGTAATTGCCCAAAGTCTCAGAATAAGAAGGAACAAGGTAATGTGAATTATCTTGAAACATGTTTACTGGCAGATTCTACAGATTCTTGGATCGTAGACTCAGTAGCCAATAATCATGTTTGTTATTCCTTATGAGGGTTTCAAGAAAGGAGAAGGCTGAGTAAGAATGAAATCAACTTGCGTTTAGGCAACGGAGCGTTGGTGTCTGCTAGTGCAGTGGGTGATATTAGAGTTAATCTAGATTCTAGTAGGCATTTAGATTTGATAGACATTTATTATGTACCTCAATTCAAGATAAATTTAACTTTAGTTTCTTGTTTAAATAAATTTGAATATTCGGTTACTTTTAATAAATTTTTTTATTAGTAAAGATGAAAAATTTGTTTGCAAAGGTACATTGAAAAATGGTCTATTCTATTTACATAGAAATATCTCTCACTTGTTAGACACAGAATTAACGCAACCTAACCATAAAAGAGTAAAATTATCATTAGATGAAACCTACCTATGCCATTTGCGCCTAGGTCATATTAACCTTAATAGGATTAAAAGATTGGTTAGTGATGGACCTTTAAGTGACTTAAAGGTTGATGATCTACCAACTTGTGAATCCTGTTTGGAAGGTAAAATGACCAAAATGTCGTTCAGGACCAAAGGCACAAGAGCCACTGAATGTTTAGGATTAATGCATACTGATGTATGTGGTCCTATGAGCATTCAAGCTAGAGATGGATATGAGTACTTCATCACTTTCACAGATGATTACTCGAGATTTGGCTATATATATCTCATGAGACATAAGTCTGATGCTTTTGACATGTTCAAAGCATTTAAAGCTGAAGTGGAAAATCAGCTAGATAAACATATAAAAATCTTGAGATCTGATCGTGGTGGAGAATATCTATCTGGTGAGTTTCAGCAATATGTTGTTGATAATGGAATTATTTCTCAGTTTTCTACACCAGGTACACCTCAACAGAATGAGGTGGCAGAAAGGAGAAATAGAACTCTTTTGAATATGGTTAGGTTTATGTTGAGTTATTCAACACTTCCTATTTCTTTATGGGGATATGCTTTACAAACTGCAATATACATTCTAAACGATGTACCATCTAAGTCGGTTCCTCAAACACCACATGAGTTGTGGACTGGGCGAAAGCCTAGTTTACAACACTTAAGAATATTTGGTTGTCCTGCGCATGTGTTAAAAGGAAAGACAGAAAAGATGGAGTCCCGTTCGGAAACATACATATTTGTGGGGTATCCAAAAGAAACTAAGGGATATTATTTCTATGGTCCTTCAGATCTTAAAGTATTTGTTTCAACAAATGTGAAATTTCTAGAAAAGGACTATATGAATGATTTTGTACCCAAAAGTAGAATTGTCCTGAATGAGATGTCAGGAGATACAATTCCACAAGAGGTTACACAACCTAACCCAATTATAAGTTCCACACCATCACAAAATCAACAATCTACCATTCCTCATCGTAGTGGGAGGGTTAGTAGAAAACCCGAGAGATACATCGGTCTGGGAGAATCAATGGAGAATCTCCTGGACGACGATAATCCCTACACATATAAGGAAGCAATGAAGCATGTTGATGGTCGCCATTGGCAAAAAGCAATGCAAGTTGCAAAAATCCAAATATGGATTAAAGCAAGCATCTTGATCCTGGAACATAAGGTTCGATCAAGTTGTGACGAACCTTGTGTATGCAAAAGGATTAATGGTGACAAGTTGGTTTTCCTAAATTCTTTATGTTGATGATATACTACTCATCAGAAACGATGTAGGTGTATTGACATTAGTAAAAGAATGGTTAGCAAAACAATTTGATATGAAGGACTTAGGAGAAGCAAGTTATATTCTTGGTATCCAAGTAATAAGGGATAGAAAGAATAGAACGATTGCACTATCCTAAGCTTCATACATAGATAAAATCTTGTCTAGATTTTCCATGCAAGATTCCAAGAAAGGTATGTTACTTTTCAGAAATGGAATCAAACTTTCTAAGGAACAAGTTCCTAAGAATGAGCATGAAGAGCAATTCATGAGTAGGATTCCAAATGCCTCGGCAGTTGGAAGTCTCATGTATGCAATGCTCTGCACTAGACTAGATATTTGTTTTGCTGTGGGCATAGTTAGCAGGTTTAAATCGAAACATGGTCTTGATCACTGGATGCCAGTTAAGTATATTTTCAAGTATCTTAGGAGAACAAGAGATAATATGCTTGTATACTCATGAGGGGATTTGATTCCCGTTGGGTATACAGATTCTGATTTCCAGTCAGATTCTGACTACCAGAAAATCCACATCAGGATTTGTGATTACTATTGGAAGAGAAACAGTCATATGGAGGAGTATCAAGCAATCTTGTATTGTTGATTCCACCATGGAAGCTAAGTATGTTGCTGCATGCGAAGCTGCCAAAGAGGCTGTTTGGCTCCGCCAATTCCTGATTGACTTGGAAGTGGTTCCCAGTGCGAATAAGCAGATCACTATCTACTGTGATAACAGTGGAGCAGTGGCTAATTCGAGAGAACCAAGAAGTCATAAGAGAGGAAAACACATTGAAAGGAAGTATCATCTTCTCAAGGAGATTGTGCATAGGGGTGACGTGACGATTACCAAAATCGCGTCATCAGAAAATCTAGCGGATCCCTTCATAAAGGCTCTACCACAGAAGAGTATTGATGGGCACCTAGAGAACATGGGAATGAGAGATATGACACATTTGCTATAGCGTAAGTGGGAGATTATTAGGATTATACTCAATAGCAAGAGTGTAATATTGTTTTTGACAATCTTTTCATATTAACAAAGTGATTTCTGATTTAAACAAATCTTACAGCATTTATGGATTGAATATTATAATTGTCAAAAGTAAATAATCATAAGGTCAAAAGACTATGAGAAAAGAAGAATTGTTCGTACATCTGGATATGTATGAGGTAGACACAATTTTTTAGTTAGTCTTGAATAATGTTCACAACTTAAGTTAAAGGTTGGGCACCTTTATCTTGTTAAAGTTGTAGAATTCTTTTACTAGCATTTGAGTGGGATCAAATGTGTTATGATGAGTCTAAAATCATCGGAGGGTCTTCGAGTAAAAGAATCTAGTGCACTGGGTGCATTGAACTGGATCACAATGAAATACTTTATCTAGAACCGTCAATAGATAATAGTCTTTTCATTATTAGGACAATCGGAGAGTCTATCTTAATCCTGAGATAAATGATGGACTTATGGTTGCAAGTGTTATCATTTGAGTTATCAATAAGTATGATTATATAGCATAGTCTATCCTCGATAGTTTGGTGGTATTCATTTGTTAATCGATAGAGGACTTCATTTATAGATATGGACATCGTGGCTCCATTTATCAAATGAGAGTAGAATATCATAATATGGATGTTTTGAGGTATTGGATATTGAATCTTAACGTTAAGTTTTCGATAGAGTCTATTGAAACATGGCTTCTGGACAAGTCAAAATATCCAAGTTCAAAATGTGGTCATATGAGTAAATATGGTAACTTGGAGAGCTATAGGCGGTCTATGAGCTCTTGGCGATTACTGATATTCATCACGAGGATACACCATCTCCAATAAGATTGTTTAGGGTATGAATGAGAATCATTTACTTATTCCATCTTTATTTAAGAGTGCAATTTTAGTTCTTTAGTGGAATGAACTAAAATTAATAGATTGAACCTAAGTGAATCATTTGTTGATTGTGATTGGGTTATGTCTATTGGAGCTTAAATTTAGATAGGCCCGCTAAGATCCCCAATCCACACGGACTTGCATGAATCACTTGATATATTCTACCGGACTAATTTATGGGTCCATCTAGAATTGTATTAAGGCATGTGGACTTGTTTCTTTTAGTAAGAATGGGCCTAGTTCACATGTGGGCCTTTTGTTAAGGTCCAATGGATTTAATAAAATAGAAAAACAATATATAGATATATTAATATATATGGCACATGGCCGAGATATATATAATATTAAATTGTTTATTTTTATTAATTGATTAAATGGAAATTAATTAATTGATTGATTAATTATTTAATTAAAAATCAAAATCTTTTTCTGACTAGGAAATATGTTTCTTAGTAGTATACTATTGTGGTAGTATAATAAATATTAAAGACTTTATTTGGTAAGTAGATAAATAAAGGGAATTTATTTATCTAGTCAAATTAGGAAGTCTTTGATATAGTCACAAACACACTAAAGAGTTGGATTAGGGTTTGGAATTCTAAGGAAATCTACCTAGGGTTAGGATTTAAGTCAAAAGACATAAATCCTACATGGTAAAGGATTTCGGCCTCAATATATAGATATATATAAAATATATATGGCAATTAGCCGGAATATATATAGATATATATATTTAAAGCATCCGGACATATATAATATATGGCAAGTGAATTCAATCAATATATATAATATATATATAGCAAGTGAATTCGGTCAATATATATAAAATATATAGCAAGTGAATTCGGTCAAAAATATATAATATGCGCAAGTGGGATTCTGCAACAATATAGGTATATGGGCTAAAAAATTGGTGCTAGATATATATATATATATTATTTTGTGCAAAGAGTTTTTAGCGACCTAATATATATATTGTGTGAAAAGAGAATTCGGCGAACCCTAGGTCTTTGGCTTGAGATATTTTTCTTTTGCTTGAGAAAAACAAAATCCAACTCTAGAGATTAGTGCGATAATTCGGCCCAGAGAGAAAAAGAGAAGAGATCGTTTTGCTTCGATAGTGCACTAGTAGTTTATACATCAATAGGCTTCGTGCACAACTTCGAATAAGGTTCACGCGAGTTTCGATCATTAGATTGAGAATTCAAAAGTGACCGGAACGTTCTTTGTTATCTTTTGGAGGTTTAGTGACTAACGAAAAAGAAAAAGTTTTGTTATCCATCCTCAGGTACACAATTCAAAGAGAAGGGAGACCATGCTCCTAGGTGATTCACGTTCGTGATTGGATTGGAAGATCTTGCGGATTACCATCGACGCAATGTCAATCGGATCACGCGACAAAGGTATGATATCTTTAGTATTATATGTTAATTAATTAGAGGGTTAAGGTTTAAATTATAAAAAAAAATTAAACTATACTAAACCTTTTTTTAGTCTCGCTTCCACTACGTGTACTGCGATTTTTCCCTACATGGGGTACCAAGACAATATAGTATCGGGGTGCCTGGTCTGTGTAGTAGCGGGGTTCTTAAGACCTCGTCTTCTGCGTTACCTTTTACTTGGGAACTTTGGCGTCCTTGACCTGGTCTGGATAGGCTGGAGATATATCGGGATGCTTTGGTCTGGATTCTCTCTATGAGGTAGCTAGATTATGTTTATTAATCTTCTCAACCTTGAATCTGGATGGAAAATTCTTCTTTGAACTCTCACCAATTTTGGCAATTAACACCATTAAATTGTTACCAAAGCCGTAAACGTAGTTACCGTAGCCCTAAACGTAGTTACAAGCAAAATTTGAAGAAAACGTAAACGTAGTTACCAAAGCCGTAAACGTAGTTACCAAAGCCGTAAACGTAGTTACCATAGCCGTAAACGTAGTTACAAGTAAAATTTTAAGAAAGTGTAAACGTAGTTACCAAAGTTACCAAAGCCGTAAACGTAGTTACCAATTACGTTAACGTAGTTACCAAAACCATAAACGTAGTTACCAATTCCGTAAATGTAGTTACCGTAGCCGTAAATGTAGTTACAATCAAAATTTTAAGAAAACGTAAACGTAGTTACCAAAGCCGTAAACGTAGTTACCAAATCCTTAAACGTAGTTACCGTAGCCGTAAACGTAGTTACAAGCAAAATTTTAAGAAAACGTAAACGTAGTTACCAAAGCCGTAAGCATAGTTACCAAAGATGTAAATGTAGTTACCATAGCCGTAAAGGTAGTTACATGCAAAATTTTGTAAATAGTTACCGGACTCGTAAAGGTAGTTACCAAAGACGTAAATGTAGTTACCATAGGCGTAAAGGTAGTTACAAGCAAAATTTAAAGAAACCATTAAATAGTTACTAAAGCCGTAAACGTAGTTACTAAAGCCGTAAACGTAGTTACCAAAGCCGTAAACGTAGTTACCAAAGCCGTAAACGTAGTTACAAGCAAAATTTTAAGAAAACGTAAACGTAGTTACCGTAGCCGTAAACGTAGTTATAAGCAAAATTTTAAGAAAACATAAACGTAGTTACCAAAGTCGTAAACGTAGTTACCAAATCCATAAACATAGTTACCGTAGCCGTAAATGTAGTTACACGCAAAATTTTAAGAAAACGTAAACGTAGTTACGAAAGCCGTAAACATAGTTACCAAATACGTAAATGTAGTTACCATAGCCCTAAAGGTAGTTACAAGCAAAAAATTTTGTAAATAGTTACCATACTCGTAAAGATAGTTACCAAAGACATAAACGTAGTTACTATAGGTGTAAAGGTAGTTACAAGCAAAATTTAAAGAAACCATTAAATAGTTACCAAAGCCGTAAACGTAGTTACCATAGCCGTAAACGTAGTTACAAGCAAAATTTTAAGAAAACGTAAACGTAGTTACCAAAGCCGTAAACTTAGTTACCAAAGCCGTAAACGTAATTACAATAGCCGTAAATGTAGTTACAAGCAAAATTTGAAGAAACCATTAAATAATTACCAAAGCCGTAAACGTAGTTACCGTTGCCGTAAACGTAGTTACAAGAAAAATTTGAAGAAAATGTAAATGTAGTTACCAAAACCGTAAACGTAGTTACAGTTGCCATAAACGTAGTTACCATAGTCGTAAATGTAGTTACAAACGAAATTTTGTAAATAGTTACCAGACTCGTAAAGATAGTTACCAAAGACGTAAACATTGTTACCATAGCCATAAAGGTAGTTACAAGCAAAATTTGGAGAAACCATTAAATAGCTACTGAAGCCGTGAACGCAGTTACCAAATCCGTAAACGTAGTTATCATAGCTGTAAACGTAGTTACAAGCAAAATTTGAAGAAACCATTAAATAGTTACCAAAGCCGTAAACGTAGTTACCAAAACCGTAAACATAGTTACCATGAAATAAATAAATAAATTTATTCTAATTCAAAATTAATTTTTTATATTATTTTTTTAAGATTAAATAATTTATTATTATTATTTTATATTATTTTTCTTTATTTTAATTATTAATAAAATTAATATATATTATTATTTTAATAAAAATTAGACAAAAGCTGGTGTGAAATAATTTTAATTATTTGTTTTATTTTTTCATGTTTTATATTTATTTTATAATTTTTTTTCATTATAATTTTTTTTAAGAAGTTGTGGGAACCTGATTTTTTTTGCTGCCACTTGGCAGCCAAACATAGGTTCAAGGTCACTATTCATGACTGTATCATACAGCTTTTTTTTTAAGTGGCTGCACAGCAGCCGGCCCCTACCATACACACACTTCCCACCGCTTTCTGCTTTCGAATTCCAAATATGTCCTAAATTATTCAAAATTAAGACTTTTTTTAGTGTGCTTACCATTTCCTAGTCAACATTTTCATATTAAAATTTACAATTGTTTTTTAATAAAATTAGACTGATCTAAGGGGAAAAAGCATTACAAACAATCATATACTAAAAATTTACATATATTAATACTGTACTTGTTGACATTTTAAGCCCAAATTTTGATATCATCTCTATACATTCTAAATTGATATTTTTATATGATTATGTGGTGATATTCTAATATTAAAATATAGATTTTTAAGTGCGTATTAAGTCTAAACTTAAAATTTTTAACCTAAATTAAAAATTAAATTCATAAATAAACTTAAAAGTTATAATTTTTATTTTTATTTTTAGATTTTTGTTTGAAATAACGAAGGCATGTTGATGAATTAATCTTCTAGCAAATCCACCCATGGAATGTGTTGTCAAGTAACAAAGAAAATGATCTGTCTCACATTGTTGACAAATTCAAAGAATCTCAGTATTAACATAATTGAACATTAAGAAGTCGGAAACAATAAATCATTCCCATCCCAAGTATTATTTTGCAACAAGAAAACAAGAAAACATTCAACACCAGAAACCCAAACCCCTCACCTGTTACCTCTCTCTTTTATTTTGTTTAAATGTGATTATGTCTGAAAATCAAGGGATGAAAGAGCACTTATTGCTTACTTGTTAGGCAACCAAGAGATGAGATGGGAGAATTGACAATCGACAGAAATAATTTTTATGTTCGAAATCTAGTGACACCTAAACATAAAACAAAATACATGTACCTCTTTCGATATACTTATGTTTTTTTTTTAATTTATTATTATTTAATAAAGGAATGAAACTCGTGCTCGTCCCTTAAGGGCTTCAGATTTGAATAAGAAAATTTAGAAAGATTAGGTTGCATTGCACTGCATGTAGCAGCACTCAGATGAGAGCCCAAGCTCCAAGTAAACAACCTCAACATCAGTTTTGTTGACGGTGATTTCTTGGAAGTCAACCAATCAACGGTTTTGGTTAATGAAACCTGCAAGATAAACGTAATGAAAGTAGGAAATAAAAAATGAACAAGCATAACACATGTTTTACGTGGTAAAACCCTAAGGCGGGGAAACATCCACGGTGCCGGTGACGGCGAGAAGTGATCCACTATGAATATAAGGATTATACACTCAATACTCGCTTTCTCTCAAATAATTACTTACGTTTCGTATCTCTTTTCTCATGTAAGTGTCAATGGCTCATGATGATCATGCCCTCTTATAATGAATACATGGATGTATTTATATGGTTCGATCTAGGGTTGCCCTAGTTCTTGTCGTATAAGCGGTGGATCCATTAATTAGAGTCTTTGTAGGATTTTGGTAGAGTAGACTGATTATGACTCATTTCCCGTTTGGTGTTTATCATTCTAGAAACTTTGAGTTCTTTCCTGATTAGACTTCTCCGGTACTAGAGAGGAAATAGGTATATTTCCTTATTGGAGTGTAATTCTCAGATTCTGTATCTTAGTAGATCTTTGCTCAATATGGCCTATCTTGATATGGTCATGTTTCCTGTTTTGGCCGAGTAGATCTCGCTAAGTAGATCCTTATTTGTAGACGGTCTCTCATATGATACTGGTACGTGTTCTTATTGACCATTTGTTGACGTGTCTCCTCTTTGACTTTTTGGTAACGTGGACTCACTATATTTCCGCATTACCCGCTATTTTCACTGACTTGTCATGCTGAGGAAAAAACCCCTATAACAATACCCCCTCAAATCCGTGAGATGAGTTATTGGCAACTCGACGAAAGGGATTTGAATAGTTCTCCTTTGATTTTTTTTGAACGCTCTGACCACATCATTTTTTATTCTCTTGTAAACTGATAATCTTCAAGACAGGTTATGTTGCTGAGATACATTTTTGGACCTATTTGCAAGTGTCTTCGGGACACAGATCAGGTCGCTGGGATGCCTTTGGATACTTTATTGTGAAATGAATTTGCACTTGGTCTGGTCGGACCATGGATAATCGCCAAATGATCCTAGTTATGTTTTTAAGTGATTGGCCTCTGATTCCCTTTTTCTTTTTCTGGATGACACTTAGATCCTTTTCTCGACTTTACTTAGACCCTTTTCTTCTAGCGGATCTTACTAACGCTTGGATCATCTTCGCGGCTTTGCTTTGATCCATCGTTGAGCGGATCTTACTAACGCTCGGATCTTTTTCTCGGCTTTACTTAGATCGGTTCAGCTTTGCTTGGATCCATCTGTGAGCGAATCTTACTAGCGCTCGGATCCTCTTCTTGGCTTTACTTAGATCTTTTTCTTCGAGCGGATCTTACTAACACTCAGATCCTCTTCTCGGCTTTGCTTTGATCCATATATGAGCGGATCTTACTAATGCTCGGATCTTCTTCTCAGCTTTGCTTAGACCCTTTACTTTAAGCGGATCTTACTAACTCTCGGATCCTTTCTAAGCAGGTGTCTTAGCTTGATCTTTTCTTCTTTGCACTGCTTCTATCTGAAACATCTTTTCTACTTGTCGTATCCTTTCAAGGCGGCAAGTTCTGACGATCATTCGAAGTTTTAGTGCTCAAGACAGCTAGAAAATGTTGAGGTTGAAGACTATAAAAGGAACTGATTAAGGTTTTCCTGAGCAGTGTCTTTCCTCACAAGTTGAGAAAAATGTGGTAGATGTCGTTGTTCTACCCCCTAGCATCGTTGTTATTTTTGAGTTGATGCCGATGTGCAGGGTAGGAGACATGCTTTTCGCACATTGTCTGACTTTCTTTCTGGTTGGCTGGCCCAAGTGAAATTTCTTTTCTTTTTTGGACAGGACATTCCAAGCATTTGGCCTGGATCTTTCTTGGCCTTTTGAACTTTTTCTCGATTGATCTTTTTGAGCTGACAGTGCTTTATTTGCACCTAGTCAGTTATTCTTTTTGGCCGATCTTTCTTATAGACTAGTCTCTTTTTTATTTTCTTTCTTTTACCGGGACATCCAAGACACTTAGCATGAATTGATATATATATATATATATATATATATATATATATATATATATATATTAAGAAAATATTTCTCTCTCTTTTAACAGTAGAATATTGAGTTCTCCTATAGTTCTCAATGGATCCTACCAAAGTTTGTCCGTGGAGCTTTCTTGCTCCCTTTTCTAACATCTCTTATGATCCCTTTCCTTCCTCTCTTGTCTCTCCTATGCTCCAACAATATAAGCCTAAAACTTATGCTGCCTTACTCAAACCCACTGAAGCCTAGGTTTAACCCAACCTTCTTTCGACACCAGTTATCAAAGGCAACACCACTTGTGTCAAAATCAGCCAAAAATATGTCCAAGACAGACTTGCATATTGCTGGACAAACCTGTTTGGATGAATCTTGCTGAAGAAGGGCTCCAAACCCCTGAAGCCTGGGGTTTTGAAGAATCTGTTGCAATCTATATGGCAACTTCCTCACTCTTGGAAATTAACTCCGTTTCCTAAAGGGTATTTCAATTTACATTTTTCTAATGAGGAGGATCTAAAACATGTCTGGAGTGGAGGCTCTTGTTCAATCTCTAATGGCATTTTTTGGCTATTTAGATGGCAGCCTGATTTCGATCCAAACTCTCAACAACTCTCTCATGCTCAAGTGTGGGTTCGCATCTATGGTCTTTGTTCTGAATATTGGCATCCTGGAACAATCATGGAGATTGCACGTGGGGTTAGTATTCCATTACAACTTGATCAAGCCAAAAGGGATGGAGATTATGGGTTTTATGCTCGAGTCTTAGTTGATGTTGATTTAACGGATAATCTTCCCTCATCGTTGATGATTGAGAGAGATTACCACCGTGGATTCACTGTGGAAGTAGTTTATGAGAACTTTCCTAACAGATATGATAAATGTAATATGTTTGGGCATGACGCTGCTAAATGTCGTCAGAACGTGTCCAATTCTACAAAGGATCGAGGGAGATCTCGCTCTCGTCATCCAAAAAATAAAAAGCAACAATCAGGCATAGAAAATGGTAACCAACAAGCAGACACAAAAAATGGTGATCACATCACCACCAATCAGGATAAGGTTGCTAATTCCATTCTTCCAGCCAATGAAGATGATAATTCTATTGCTGTGAACCAGGAAGAGGAGGTTAATTGCAATGGTAATAAGGAGCAGCTTTGTCAAGATCGTGATTGTCGAATTCCGGTGATGGTGACGGACAATGAGTTAAATTTGGTAGAAGATCGAGAGGTGAAATTTGCTCCAATTCAAAATCAATTAGACTTTACATTTCCTTTTCAGGATGCTGATATTTTGGAAGTCAACAGCAATAAAATAGATGGAAATGATACAGTTTTAGATGCTAATAATTACTCTCCTAGAATCATTCTTGTGAACGGTAATCAATGAGAGTAGTCACGAAATTCCAATAATAATGATACCCCTATTTTTTCTCCGGGATCTTCTCAGGATGTGCCTGCCTCTTCCCATGTAGACCTTTGCACCTCCATCACATGCACCTCCATCTTGGAGCAGGAGATTTAGCAAGTGCTTGAGGATGAACCCTTTATTCCAGTTATGTCCAAAATGAAAAAGAGAATTAAAAAACTAGATGATTTGTCTTATAAGCCTGCTGTCAAACCTCTTGTTAAGCTATATGCTGCTAGAGGGCGTCCCCAGAAGAAAGCTAAATGAAAGTCCTTTACTGGAACATCAGGGGTATTGGGAATCCTGATTCTAGACTTGAGTTCTCCTATATCTATCGATCACAAAAGCCAGACTTGGTTTGTATTTCTAAACCTAAAGTCATGTATTCGTCTATTAACCCTCTTTTTTGGCAGTCTTTGCAGCTAACCTTTGTGGCGAAAAATAAAAGAGATGGTCTTAATCCTAGTATTTGGTTATTTTGTGCTGATCATGTCCCTATTCTGATGATGGTCAATAACTCTCATCAACAAATCTCTATATGTTCAGTATATTTGACAATGTTACATGTTGGATGACGTTTGTTTATGTAGCGACAACTCTTGCAGCTAGGCGACATCTTTAGGATGACATGTTGTCCCTCTCTTCATCTGTTCCAGGTCCTTAGCTTGCTATAGGAGATTTCAATGCGGTGATTGGTGCTCATGAAAAGTTTGGTGGTGTTATTCCTTCTGCCGTCTCTTGCAACGAGTTCCAATCTATGTCAGATAGTTGCAATTTGATCCATATGCCTACTTCCAAGTCTTTGTTTACTTGGACTAACTGTAGTACTTCTCCCTTTCATATTGAGATGCGCCTTGATAGAAGTCTTTGTAATCCTAGTTGGCTTGACGTGTGGCCCACTAGTTACTGCCTCATTCTGCCTCGTACAATGTCTAATCTCAACCCTCTTATTTTTAATGGTCTGCAACATTTTTCTTCTGGTCCTAAACCTTTCATATTTCATAACATGTGGTTTGAGCATGGCACTTTCAAGGATATTGTCACGTCCTCCTGGCTCTTTTCTCCCATGTATTTGTCCTATGAAGAGTTTGATTACTAAATTAAAATATTTGAAAGGGTGCCTTAAATCTTGGAATTTCACTGTCTTTGGGGATGTCCATCTCAAGGTTTCTAGTCTCAAACAAAAGCTATCATATATTCAAGAAAGCATTCAGACTGAAGGAGCCTCTCAAAATTTATTGGATCAAGAAATTTCAATCAAGCAAGATTACATGCATGCTTTGCATGTTCAAGATAGTTTTTGGAGAGGAAAATGCAGGTTGAAATGGCTAGTTGATGGTGATAGATGTTCGAAATTCTTTCATACCTATGCTAAGGTTCGAGCTGCTAAATCTTCTATTAATTCACTTTTGATAAATGATGTTTTGGTGGATGATCAGGATGCTATGTTGACCTATATTGCGAACTATTTTGAGCAGTTGTACTCCTCTGAAGCTTCTGTCAATCAACACATGGATATCCTTTCTCATATTCCACATTTAGTTACCGATAATGATAATGAGAACCTCTGTCGTATTCCTTCTTTTGCTGAAATTAAAGACACTGTTTTTTCCATGGATCCCAACAGTGCTCTAGGTCCAGATGGTTTTCTGGGTTCCTTGTATCAACATTTCTAGGAATTAGTGGCTGTGGCTGTGGCTGTGGATGTGGTGAATTTTGTTCAGGCTTTCTTTTCTAAGTCTTGGCTACTGAATATTTTAAATTCTAATTTTGTTGTTTTGATTCCGAAAGTTCTAGGAGCATGTCGTATCACTTAGTACAGACCTATTGCCTTGGTGAATTTCTCTTTCAAAATTATCCCAAAGATTATGGCTGATAGGTTGGGAAAAATAGCTTTAAAAGTTATTTCTCCACATCAAGCTGCCTTCATTAAAGAGCGTAGTATTTTCGATTGTGTTGCCTTAGTCTCTGAAGGTGTTCAGACGCTGGATCGAAAGGCTTTTGGGGGTAATTTAGGTCTCAAGATTGATATCAAAAAAGCTTTTGATACTATGAGTTGGGATTTTTTATTGGGAGCCCTTTCTAGATCTGGTTTCCATTAACTTTTATCAACTGGTGAAAGTAATTTTACTCTCCGCCAGATTATCTATCCTTGTTAATGGCACTCTGAAAGGTTTCTTCGCATGTTCTAGGGGAGTTCGTCAAGGGGATCCTTTATCTCCAATTCTTTTCTACCTTGCTGAGGAGGCCTTTAGCCGTGGTCTTTCAGACCTTTTTCACAATGGTCTGCTCAAGCCTATTACAGCTCCGAAAGGATGTTTCCATCTGACACATTTGTTATATGCAGATGATATTTTCATTTTCTACAGGGCTGATAGTAGGTCTCTTACTACTTTAAAGGATTTCATTGATTCTTATGGTGTTGCTTTAGGTCAACTTGTGAGCAGTGACAAAAGTAGTTATTTTCTTAGGCGACATTCTCTCGCTAGGAAGGCTATTATGGAAAGTATTATTGGTTTTAAGGAAGGGACTTTTCCCTTTGTTTATCTGGGTGTCCCTGTTTTTCGTGGCAGTCCTAAGAGAGTCTATTTTCAACCTCTTTTAGACCGTGTGAAAGCAAGATTTGCTGGATGGAAAGGTCGTCTTCTCTTTATGGCGGGTCGTGCTCAACTGATCAAATCTATCATCCAGTCAATGCTCATTCATTGCTTTTGTATTTATAAAATTCCATCATCTATTCTTCTGAATCTCCATAGATACTACTGTAATTTTCTTTGGTCTGGTAATATTGAGACTCGCAAGTTGGTGATAGTCCATTGGGTGAATGTTTGCCTTTTGAAGGATGAGGGCGGCTTGGGTCTTCGTGATCCAATTTCTTTAAACAAAGCCTCCAATCTTAAATTTTGTTCGAATTCGATCTCAGGCAACTCCGCTTGGAGTGTTTATTTTCAGTTTAATTTTCTTAGAAAAGGTGGTGTTGGTTCTCCTATGAAGTCATCCATTGTCTCTCCGCTTGGAGTGTTTATTTTCAGTTTAATTTTCTTAGAAAAGGTGGTGTTGGTTCTCCAATGAAGTCATTCATTGTCTCTGTAGCGAGGGATTGTTTCCCTTCCATCTCACGACACTCTAGGTGGCTTATTGGTGATGGCTCTCTTATAAATCTTTAGAAGGATAAATGGTTGGATCGCTCAATTCTTTCTTTGGTCAATTATCATGGTAACTGTAGCGGTTTGAGTTCCATAGTTTTTTCTTTTATTTCTCATGGTTGTTGGTGTATCCCTGCTTATTTTATTTTTGGGTTTCTGCATGTTGCTGATATGATTCGTAAGGTTTTCCTTCCTCCCAATAATGCTCAGGATCAACTTGTTTGGGAGCTCTCTCGCTCTGGTACCCCTTTGTTTGCAGAGCTTTATGATTTTGTTCGGGGTTTCAAGCCGAGAGTCACTTGGAGTAAGATTATTTGGAGGCGTTTCATCCTTCCAAAGAATTATTTCCTTTTTTGGCATCTTCTTCATGGAAAGTTGACTACAGATGATAACCTTCGTAAAAGAGGTTTTTGTGCTCCTTCAGCTTGCCTTATGTGCTTTCGCAATGAGGAAACTATTCACCACCTTTTTTATGGTTGCAGCTTTGCTACTTAGTTGTGGTGTTGGCTTGCCTCTCCTTTTAACACTTCTCTCCCCATGTCAGGCACTCTTGTTGTTCTCTAGAACACCATTACTTCTAAGTCTTTTTCTCCTCAGATTTATAATATATGGATTAGCTCCTCTATCCAGGTGGTGTATGATATTTAGAAAGCTCGGAATGATCATCGGTTTTGTAACAAAGCTCCTTTTATGGATTGTATAATTTCTAACCTCAAGGCTAAAATTCTTCTCAATTGTTCTATTTGTCCTGGCTACGTGTCTTCAACAGATAGTTCTCTCATGAACAAACTTGGAGTTAAACCTCATCTTCGTAAAGCTCCTTACATCCACCTCTTGTGTTTGGTGTCCTCATTCCTATCCGTGGATTAAAGCCAACACTGATGGCTACAGTAAAGGAAACCTAGAGGATGGTGCTTGTTCAGGTGTTTTTCGTAATGGGATCTCAAACTTTATTGGTGGTTTTTCTCACAATTTAGGTGTCTGCACCTCTTTTGTGGCTGAAATGTAGGCTGCTCTTCATGTCATCTGCATTGCTTTTGATCATGGTTGGAGGTGGCTTTGGTTGGAAACGGACTCCATGACCGTTGTCTATTGCTTTTCTAATCCCAATTACTCTCCTCCGTGGCAACTTCATAATTCTTGGCTTCATTCTAAACACTTGATTAATCAAATGCACTTTGTGATCACGCATACCTTCTGGGAAGGAAACATGGTGGCAGACATTCTTGCAAATGAGGGACTAAAAGTTTCAGATTATGTTTGGTGGGATAACCCGCCTTCTTGTATTGTTAAACAGCTCCACCTTGATTCTTGGGGAGTTCTCGCTTTCCGTTTTCATTAGCTCTTGTACTCTTCTCTTTTCAATAATATTTTCCTAGGCTGGTCTTCTGACCTCTTGGGCTTTGCTTAAAAAATAATAATAATAATAATAATAAAAACTTAGCATGAATTGGTTCTTCGTCCTGATTTTGACTTGTTCATAATCTTTTTTGTTTTATCTCTCGCTTGGCCAATCAGTGTTCTATTTTGCCAGTCATTATAATCAATTTCGTATACCTACACACTCATAAATGTGTAAATAATACAAATATTTAAGTACTTTATTCTTACCAGGTGTATCATTGGTTTCTTTGTTTAAACTGAATAACTCATTTAACTTAATATAGCCAAGTTTCTCATTAACTGGCATTATGTTTGAGTAATCCATTGGCTTTATTGGGTCAAGTTTTTGTTAGACTTGACTGGTTTATCCAAGTATCTAGTTACCTTTGTCTGATCAAGTATATTATTAAACCGATTAGTTTAAGTATCTAGTTACCATGGTCTGATCCAAGTATCTAGTTACCTTGGTCTGAACAAATATATTATTCTCAGTTTGGCTTCAAGAATGATCGAGTATCTCATTAAACTGATCATCTTTTGACTGACCAAGTGTCTCATTAAGCTAGTCAGTCTTTCTTCAAGAATGATCAAGTATCTTATTAAACTAATCATCTCCAAATTGGTCAAGTGTCTCATTAAACTGATCATCTTTAGACTAACCAAGTGTCTTATTAAACTAGTCAGTTGTTCTTCAAGAATGATCAAGTGTCTTGTTAAAATGATCATCTCCAGACTGATCAAGTGTCTCATTAAACTGATCACTATTTCCCATGTAAACAAGTCACCAAGGACGTCTCCCAGTTTGTTTGTTACATGGGTTTGCCGAATCGTTAGGGGTGGTATATATTGGCAAATACAGCTGCGCATCTCACCAGGTCTGCCCTGGCGGCGCCATGAGCATCTTTCTAGGAATCCCGGTACATTGGGTCTACCTTTTTGCTAAGTGATACATTCGTATCTGATCAGCTCGGTGGGCATGCTACTTTAGCTTCTCCGCCTCTCGGACACTATCCACTCGCTCTTTGTGGTTTCATGGTGCCCGAGTACTATCTTCGGGCTTACGCTCCAAAGATGACCCCTTTGGCCTTTGTTGGTGAAGATTTTGGCCATTTTGGCCTTTGTTGATGTAGATTTCAGCCCTTTTGGCCTTTTCTTTATGCGCCGAGATGAAACTTGTTCTGCACGTACTTGAGACGAAGCTTGATTTCTGCACTAAAGTTTTCAGCTCGCCTTTCTGTGTCAAACACGTGAGTAACATTTGCACAAATATATATATTTTAATAATGCCGAACAAAAATAGTTGGATCCATGCACGTTATTGGTGATGGTTACTGTTCGGGATAGAATACCCATGGACTCTTGTTGGATGTTTTGCATACAAAAACCATATAGCATGCTAATTAAACAAGTAGTATAATAAAACTAGTATATGTTTTCGCAAGTATATACGTGCGTAGTATTTATTATGTATGAAAGAAACATAGCGATAGCATATGTAAGTAGGGTGTAATACTAGAATAAATGCACATGCTACATGTGTTATGCATCATGTTAAAAGTGCAACAAAGAATTTCAATAAGCAAGGGTGACAGAAGTGTTTCCCCACATTTTACCTTCTTGTCATCAATGTGCGGTTATGAAATCCAAGAAGATTTTATTCATAGGCCGAACAAAAAGTAACTAAGCGATAATTTAGATTTTACCTCTAACTCCACTCGATGAGGTAATCGAAATTGGTTACCTTTTCATTCTTAGTCATCAAATCGCAAGTCGTTCTTTCCTTGTGCTTTTGTATAATACTCTGTCTTATGTTTCCCTAGATCACTGCAAGGAAGCAAACAAAACAATTTAATAATCTATACTAACCTATGTAGTGGGAGTTTCTACCTCCAGCATAGAGTTGTGATACCCCGAATATCGTCAAGCATTCCTTAGGGTGAATGATCCTTTGGAACTTCCGTGAATTGCAATGATCCATCTTATTCTTTTTTTATATTGGCAAGGAATGACCGGATTTTTTGGCTGCGGGTAATCCTTTGATTAAACCGTTGAGATTGAGATGGTCTACTGTTATTCGACTTCTTACATATACTGAAAGGTCGTGATCGATCCACTAGCTTTAGTCTTGTACTCCAACTTCCGTTCTGGTTCATCATCTTTTCTATATACACATATATCAACTGAAGTGACTTTGCTAAAACTACTTTGCTACTGCTATTTTTTTTCTTTTTTGGTCATGTTGCTTGCTCCTTTGCTGTATTGCGCTACCCCTTAGCCCCCCAGCAGTTGTTAAAGTAGATTTTATCCAAACTGAGTGCTTTCAACATCATGCCCTTTTTTTTTTTTTTTTTTTTAGTTCGGGCTTGCTAAAGTGTCTCGGGTGTTTTGTCTGTTTATGCTGCAATCGTTGGGATGCTCTTGATTTTTGTGGATGTTACCCATTGTAGTAACTCCATTAAGATCCTACTTCTCTTCCCAGCTAATCTTTTTCATAGACCATGCCCTTTTTTTTTTTCTTTTGACTGTAATCTTTGATAGACCAGATTTTATCTTTCACCGACCAGAAACTCTAACTGACTAGATTATATCTTTGGTGCTATCTGGTAATTGACGAATGCAATCACGGTTGAGTCTTGTTGACATGTCCGCTCAAGAAATCTTATCTGAGTCAAAACTTGATAAACCCTTCACTATAAAAATTCTCAACAAATTGTTAGTCAAAGGACGACATTTAATGACCGTTTTAAGGAGTGACCCTTACTCGGATTTTTTTAAGGTATCCGTCGGGCTCCATTTACGGTTCTGGAGTATAAATAGTATGATATGCTTTCCCAGGTAATAAAAGATAATGGTTAGTCATAAACGGGTTTTATTCGTATAAGATAGCATATTTGATATATAGCAGAATCTTAATATTAATAGGAGAGATCAAACCCAGATTGATGAAGGCAGTTGTTAATAATGCGAGGACAATGCTACTCTTCCATTTCTGATCAGGTCACCAAAGCTATATGGTCTTTTTTTTTTTTTTGAAACCTTTAAGCGCGTTGAGATGAAATTCGATTTCCGCACACTGAGGCAAGACTAGATTCCTGAGCTAGCATTTTCAACTTGTTTTATATACCAAGTATGTGAGTAAAGTTTGCACAAGTAATAATAATCATGCATTTAATGAGACCAAACAATTGGAAGCGATCAACTCATGCATGGTACTATTAATGATTGGTGTTGAAATTCGACACTTATAAATCTATGATAGACAACATGCGTGTAAGAGCCATAAAAGTTGTCAGACATACTAATTAAGCATGCATTACATGTTTATAGACTTATGCACACGTATTATGTATTGTGTACGAGAGAAACATGTGAACACAATATAACATAAAGAGAATTATACAAAAGTTATGTGTGTTGTGTATTTGTATGTGAAAGTATAACGATATGAAGAGGTAGGTATAATTTAATATATAGAGATTACATAAATTCACTACTACAAAAATGCTTAAAGACATCACTAGAAATCACTAAAAGAAATCGGTTTTTGGTAACCGATTTTAAAAAAGCTTTTAGAAATCAGTTTTTATAAAAACCGATGTCTTAAAAATTACAATTTCAAAAGACATCGGTTTTTAAGAAAACCGATATCTTTAGACAATAAAAACATGTCTTAAATTTTGCGTTGAAAAGACAACGGTTTTTATAAAAACCGATATTAAAAGCAAGCGTTTAGACATCGGTTTTTATAAAAAACCGATGTAGATTCAAAAGCAAAATTCTGCAATGCAAATCTGACCTATGTCCACATTCAAGGGCATATCTCAAAAATACTCAACGTTATTTGCTCAACTTTTGACACAAGTAGACATGAAAACAAACACTTTTAAATCAGAAAATATTCCAAAATCGATTTGGAAAAGTGACGATTCACTCGCGGATTCATGAATCGCTTCTGACCTTTGACTGAATAATTGATCATAACTTTCAAAATACCACCCGGCGTTCTTTATACCGTTGGATTCATATCGAAAAATGAAGAACCCAACATGGACAAAAAAATTTATTTCCTTGCCAAAAGATACAGTTTTAAGGAAAGAGTTTTCACAAAAATATCTCCAATCGCTTCAATTCTGACCTTTGACTGTTGATCATAACTTTCAAAATACCAACCGGAATTTTACGTTCTTTATACCGTTGGATTCATATCGAAAAATTAAAGAACCAAACATGGACAAAAAATCCTTGCCAAAGATACAGTTTTAAGGAAAGAATTTTTACAAAAATATCTCCAATCGCTTCAATTCTGACCTTTGACTGAAACATTGATCATAACATTCAAAATACCAACCGGAATTTTACGTTCTTTATACCGTTGGATTCGTATCAAAAAATTGAAGAATCTACCATGGAAAAAAAAATTTATTTCCTTGCCAAAAGATACAGTTTTAAGGAAAAGGTTTACACAAAAATATCTCCAATCGCTTGACCTTTGAGTACTCATGAATAATTGATCATAACTTTCAAAATACCGCCCGGAATTTTACGTATACCGTTGGATTCGTATTGAAAAGTTGAAGAACTGAAAATGGACAAAAAATTTATTTCCTTGCCAAAAGATACAGTTTTAAGGAAAGAGTTTACACAAAAATATCTCCAATCGCTTCAATTCTGACCTTTGACTGAAAGATTGATCATAACTTTCAAAATACCAACCGGAATTTTACGTTCTTTATACTGTTGGATTCGTATCGAAATATTGAAGAATCTACCATAGAAAACAAAATTTATTTCCTTGCCAAAAGATACAGTTTTAAGAAAAAGTTTACACAAAAGTATCTCCAATCGCTTGACCTTTGAGTACTCATGAATAATTGATCATAACTTTCAAAATACTGCCCGGAATTTAACGTTCTTTAAACCGTTGGATTCGTATCAAAAAATTGAAGAATCCAACATGGACAAAAAAATTTATTTCCTTGCCAAAAGATACAGTTTTAAGGAAAGAGTTTGCACAAAAATATCTCCAATTCTGACCTTTGACTGAAAAATTGATCATAACTTTCAAAATACCACCCGGAATTTTACGTTCTTTATACCATTGGATTCGTATTGAAAATCGAAGAATCCATCATGGAAAAAAAAAAATTTCTTAAGGAAAAGTTTTGATCGACCTTTGAGTACTCATGAATAATTGATCATAACTTTCAAAATACCACCCGGAATTTTACGTTCTTTATACCGTTGGATTCGTATCAAAAAATCAAAGAATCTACCATGGACAAAAGAAATTATTTTGTTGCCAAAAGATACAGTTTTAAGAAAAAAGTTTGCACAAAAATATCTTCAATTGCTTCTGACCTTTGACTGAATAATTGATCATAACTTTCAATACCGCCCATAATTTTACGTTCTTTATACCGTTGGATTCGTATCGAAAAATCAAAATTCTAGCATCGTTGCCAAAAGATACAGTTTTAGGGAAAAAGTTTGCATAAAAATATCTCTAGCAGAACACAAACCACACAATAAAAAATGAAATGAAAAATAAACCCACCAATAAAATTTATTTAATATATGTATGTTTATAGTAGAAATTAGAATTTTGATTAGTTGAGTAAATTTAAATTTATCAAACAAGTTTTTTTTTTTTTTTTTTTTTCTAACATTCATATAGGTTATATATATATATTGTGCAATTGTTAACACATTCAATCTTGTAGTCAGGCGGTAAAGGCTTACCACTTTGACTTTGAGGTTGCGAGTTCGAATCCTCATAATGACAATTAATGTGGGGTTGGCCGGTCGGTGGCCGGAGGTGGGGCAGGTGGGGTGTGCCGGCGGTGGTGGCCGGTCGGTGAGGCGGGCCGGTGGTGGTGGCTGGTCGGTGGCCGGCGACAGTGGGATTTTTTTTTGTAATTCATCAATTTTACATCAGGTTTTTTAAATCGGTTTTAACTAAAACCGATGTCTTTTCTCCTAGGTTTTTAAATCGGTTTTACAGGTTTTTAAATCGGCTAAAACCGATTTCTTTTCTACTAGGTTTTTAAATCGGTTTTAAGTAAAACCGATTTCTTTTCTCTTGTTTTACATCTGTTAAAAACCGATGTCTTTTGCCCTTTTTTTTCTAAATCACTCAAAAAGAGATCGGTTTTAAAAAATTCAAAAACCGATTTCTTCCATATAAAAAAACCGATTTCTTTTGCATTTTTTGTAGTAGTGATTCAATGTCTCAAGCATACCAAATACTTCTAGTCACATTCTTCAACACTCATGCTCATTTGATTTAAAGAACTAATTGGTCAAACCCAATATTGTTGAGTCCAACCACTATCATGAATACTTAAACATCAGTAACTATGGCATATTTGGACTGAAAAGTAACAAAACATTGTGGTGCGTACATGTTACATGTGTCTCCGAATCAAATGCGATTCATACACTATTTTAACATTAGAAGGAATTTTTATAGAAAGACATGGATTATATACTTATAGTTCTAGCGATTCTAATGCTAAATTCATAATATTTCAATTAGAAATAATCACTATGATATCCTTCTGAATTATTGATTAAGATGCAATATGATGCCAATGATAATAAATAGCATAACAATCAAGAGAAATCAGACCTCTATATCCGAACAATTTTGGTATTGCTTTTAAACGCTTTCGAAAGCGTTTTTCATCAAGATCAAAGTCTCAATTAAATTCAATCAAATTATTGTTTGGTTAATCAAAATGTCACAAATATTAAACATCAATCAGTATGTTTTACTCTCATTAATCTAGAATAATAATCATGTGACATACTTGCTGCCGACTAAATATATTCAGTAATGCACTCCCAAGTCGAGGCAATCCATGCAGATACTTTAATAGTTTAGCACATTATGTACCTTCTAACTTCAACAAATTAGCAGTGTATTCATAATAAAGATTTAAGCATTATGATATTCTACATGATATTCTATACGGTTATCGATGCAAGACGATATCAATAGTAATAACAATTAAGTGAAAACGTACCCCTGAATCCGATTGATTTTATCAAGATCGAAGTCCCAATTAAATCTCGAAAAAAAAAATTGGTCGGTTTTCACTTTTATTTATGTAACTATGCATATATTCCTTGTTTGCATGTTTGCACAATGTAAATAAAATCATAAAATTAGACTGTAAATTAACTAACCTCGGCCACTTACCGAACCAGGAGTCTAGTCGTTTTATTATTGGAATTGGATCCTTCACAGGTGAATTGATGAAGAGCTGAGTGGGTTCAGTTGAGACTCGCCATTGGGTGTTTTATACCAAGATGGGCTCAGTTTCTAACACGTCAAGGTAAACTTTATGCTGAACCACAACGTTCCGGAAGTCGTCAAATATTCCTTAGGATGAATTGTGTTGAGATCCACATATCCTCGGAAAGATCTATATGTCTATTTTACAGCAAAATTCACGGTTTGTGATTCCATGCGCTTTGGAGAGAGTTATCTTTGTTTTAGCGTCTAGTGGTCAAGTTGGAAAATTCACCACGAATCACTTCCTTCAATGTTTCTGGGACAATAAAATATTCCACAGGTTGAACCAGATTGTGAACCTTATATTTATAGAAAGGTCCAGATGTCTAGTTTTCGATGGTTGTTACAGCTTGCAATTTCAACTTTTGTAAAGGGAGATATGCATGTTTTAGTGTTTGATGGTTAGATCGGAAATCTATACGCGATCTGGTTTCTTCAATATTGCGATAGCCACCAAATATTGCTCGGATTGAACTAGGCTACGAACCATATATGCTTGGACATCCTTGGATGTCTGGTTTCCAGTGATTTTTACAGTTTGTGAATCCGAGTTCCGTAGAGGGAGATATGCTCACTTTAGTGTGCATTGGTTAGCAATTCCACGATTCTCGACAACTCTTTTCTCTTTTCTTTTGTAAGCTGTCAGAAATGGAAAGAAATTCCTCGGACGGATTTTTGATACTTTGAAGCTTTGAGTATTGCTTTTGCAATATTCTTCCTCCAGATTTTGTCACAGCCGTGGCTCCTGCTACAAGTTTTGTAGTTAATCCACTCCCTAACACTTCCAATAGTCATTTGTTGGGTGCTTCAAGTGTTGGATCCACATCGAAATTCCTTCTGTGGTCTGTTTATGAGGGTTCCTTGAAGTTGAGTTTCCCCCCTCTTTCTATCGCCAATTGTTGATTAATCTACTCCTAAATTACATTAATCTACTTCTAATCCCAATCATGAACACATATCAACTTCTAACCTACATGCCATGAATGTAAAGACAAGAGATATCCCTAAACATGCATCAAGAAAGGGTTGTCATTCCTACTCAACACAAGTCAAGAATCAATATAAAGCAATTGAATGAGACAATACTTGAAAATATTAAATACAAGTTAATCAAATAAATGGAACTAGTGTTAGTAGTGCTGGCAAAACGGACCAGGCCGGGCCAGGCCGTGGTAGGCCGCTCGTTTTGGCTTAATAGGCCAGGCCCAAGCCCGTTAATCTGGCGTGCCGTGCTGGGCCTTGGTGGCATGGCCTGCGGGCCACCCAGGTATGGCCCGCCAAGCCCGTGGGCCTCTGCCGGGCCCAGCTGGCGAGCGGCATGTTAGGGCCTGCCAGAATTCAAAATTTGAATTTTTTTTTTAAAGTTTTGAATTGAGTGGTGGCTTTTGTAATTAACCAGGTGACCATTGGGGGGGTAAAAAAAAAATTCAAAACTTTTAAAAAATTATATTTTTTAAAAATCTTTTATAATTTTTTCCAATTATACCCTAACCTAACATTTTCCTATAAATACCCCCATCACCCTCACCTCATTCTCTACATTTTCTCTACTTCCGTACTCTCTTATTCTCTCTATTTTCTACAATCTCCAACATCTCTCACTCACTCTTTCAACTGTTTTGTAATTTATTTATTTATTTAATATATTATATACTATATACTATTATACTAATATACTACACACTATACATTATATATTATATACCTCCCACTCTCTAGTCTCTACATATTTTAAGGCTCTTACTCTAAGGTATTGTCTTTTTTTTTTTTTTTTTTTAAATTTACTTTCATTTGTTATTTAATTGTTAACTATTATTAATATGTTTATAACTAATGTTATTATTTGTTATGTTGTTAGGTATCCAATTGATTAATTAATTCAACACTCTCAACTCTCAAGCCTCCAATTTAAGGTTAGTATGTCTACTTCTCTACCTTTGTTATTAATAATTTTTTATATAGTAATTATTATTATTTAGTATTTAGTGATTAGTATGTGTGTAGTTAATATTGTTGTTAATTTTATGTTTTTTTTTTGTGAGTTTAACAACAAAATAATAATTAAAAAAAACTAATTTCTAATTTTTTCATAATTTTTGAAATTATTATTATAGAAAGATTATGTTTTTTTTTTTTTTTTTTTTGTTTTTTTTTTTGTTTGTTTTTTTTTGTTTTTTTGTAGAGTTTAAGAAGAAAATAATAATTTAGAAAAACGAATTCTGATTTTTTTTTTAATTTTGAAATTTATAATATATTAGAATGATGTTTATGTTTTTTTTTTTAGAGTGGAAGAAATAAGATGAAAATAATAATTTAGAAAAATTAATTCTGAATTTTTTTTATTTTTAAAAAAATTAATATTATATTAGAATGATTATGTTTTTTTTTTTTTTTTTTTTTTTTTTTTTTTTTTTTTTGTAGAGTTTAAGAAATAAGAATAAAATAATAATTTAGAAAAATTAATTCTGAATTTTTAAATTTTTTTTAAATTAATAATATATTAGAATGATTATGTTTTTTTTTTTTTTGTTTTTTTTGGTAGAGTTTAAGAAATAAGAAGAAAATAATAATTTAGAAAAATTAATTCTGAATTTTTTTAAATTTTTTTGAAATTAATAATAGATTAGATGATTATTTTTTTTTTTTTTTTTTTTTTTTTTTTTTTTTTGTAGAGTTTAAGAAATAAGAAGAAATAATAACTAAGAAAATGTTGGACTGAATTGATTTCTAAATAATCCAAATTCATGTACAGACATATAGTTAGCCTTTTCAAAGTTGGCATCATAATATCAAATATTAAGTTTGCGCATATATAGTTGCATACTGAGTACTCTGTCCACAAAATTCTCAAAGTTATGAGTCCTACCAAGTAACGAGTCCTACCGTTGAACTTCTAGAGATTCTTCCATCTTAATAACAAAACACAGGTGTTAGCTGGAAAATTGTCACTAAGGTGAAACTCCAATTAACAACTTTTAAGGGACCACGATCGTGACAGACCACGGTTCGGAGGGGTATCACGTAGTTCGATACCTGTGTTATCTCAGTAAACATACTAGATACAATGATGGTTAGAAACAGGGACAAATAACTTTATTATGCTATGAAAGGGAAAGATACAAATCGTTCGACTATCAAAACATAAAATCAATACAATGGGTGGTTCTCGATCGGTCACTATAGGCGGCCATGCAGTAGGTGGTTCTCGATCGGCCACTGTAGGCGAAGTTTGACACAGTTGGCAATAGAGGTCTCATGCAAGTCGATAAGTGGAAAAGCTGTATGTTTATGGTTTGCAGAATCAATTTGCGGCCCTTCTTTAATCTTTTTTCCCCTTCTATCTTTGTTCAGTATAATGTCGTATATATAGGTACCATTCCTTGCCATTCACTCATACGAATTCGGTCTAGGGTTTCAGCAATTGTGGGACTTTCCTTGGCGATGGGCGAGAATATCGTGGGATTTGATCCTTAGAATCAAGCGATTCCTTCTTTCGCCAATTTTGAAGGAGTTGAATCCTTATTCAAATGGAACTCTTAACTGGCGGGAATGAGTCCACTTCTTCATTGACTAAACGATGGTGTTTTATTATAGCTTTAAACCTGTCTTCTGGGCGTGCCAATCTTACCTTAGTATTATGCTCTTCCTGGTGCGTTAATTGCATGTCTAGTTGGTTCTAGGAGAGACCAAGGTAGCTAGATCTTACTGGATTATGGTACCAGTAAGTCTGGGTACCGGGATACCGGTTGATGCTGTAGCGGGGTACCCTGACGATACAGTATCGAGGTACTTAGTCTGTGTAGTAGCGGGGTTCTTAGGACCTTATCTTCCACGTTACGTGTTACTTGGGAACTTTAGCGTCCTTGATCCTGATCTGGATAGGCTGGAGGTATGCCGAGATACTCTGGTTTGGATTCTCTCTAGGAGGTAGCTGGATTCTGTTTAGTAATTTTCTCAACCTTGAATCTGGATGGAAAATTCTTTTTTGATCCCTTGCCAATTTTGGCGGTTAACAGAAGTCCCCCCTGACTTAAACACCAGTATCTAGTTGGGGTTTGGATCAAGATTCCTAGTTCGCTTGAAGGATTTTCTAGTTAGGGTTGGAGTCAGGATTTTTAGTCCACTTGGGTATCGAGACACCTGTCTGGCTGGCTTCCATTATCTAGGAGGAAATCCTCCTTCCATTATCGGGCAAGGATTACTTCGTGAGTTTAAATGAGCCGTTTCTAGCGTGATTTTCTCGAAACCACCTCAAGCACGTCTCCGATCATAACTCCATGTATGTTCCGATAGCTGTCCATTACCGCATATAAATACCCCATTTTCTTCCTTCACTCGTTCACGCTTACTTGCACTTTTAAAATCAAGAACCAATCTTTTTCTCTTTCGAGTCTTTCTTCGTTTCCAGAATCTTCTTCTTTTTCTATCTTCTACTATAGTGGCATCTCTACCAGCCCTTGCTGACAGTTTTGATCGCCTTCTTGATATGGAGAAGGTTGAATCTGGTGAGAGTTCTTTGTCGCTCAAAAGGAAAAGAGAACTTGTCGAAGAAGCCACGGAGAGTACTGCCTTCTCTTTGTGCCTCTGTTCTGCTCGGAACCCTCGTATCAAGTCGGGTTTCCACATTAGGCCCGAGGAACCAGTCCAGATTATTGATGAGGAGGAGGACGAAAAGGCCGAACCGAAGGGTAGCCCCTCTGTGGAAGGTGGGGTTCTTGCTATTCCTTTTGACTACCAGATTGTTCCTGATTTTGTTTGCTCCGTTGAGGACTTGATGCACCTGAGAAGTGAACACCAGATCCCAGATACCATCTCTCTCTCTCTCTCTTTCCCTCACCAAAACTACGACGTGTATACTCCTCCATCTGATACCATTCTTATTCATGTAGCTGCATTCGAGTGTGGGGTTAGGCTACCTCTCCACCCCACTTTTAGAAGAGGGCTTGTGGCTCTTGAGCTGCTCCTCTATAGATCTCGCTGGGTTTCTGGAAGCACATGATGGGTTTCTGGTGCTTTAGAAGGAGCAATGCGAGCTGGATGTCTTGGTGAGGGAGTCGGGTTTTGACAAGATTTGATACGTCTTCCAGATTGCAAACATGGCGCCTGGTCCAAAGGGACAGTTTTACTTGAGAGCATACAACCCCATGAAGTTCATAGTACCTGAGGCCAAAACCAAATTCAATAAAAGTTGGAAAGACAAATGGATCGTGGTAGGAGGAAACTGGGGCCATTCTGTGCATATCGGTAGGACCGAGTACCCACTTCCTACCCAGTTCACCAAAATGGATAAGTGGGATAGAGGAAATATATCCACCGAGTCCCTAGGTATCCTCCAGAAGATTGTGGATCGTAATTTCGAGAACACACAGTATCCCGAGGTCAAACCTTATGAAGGGGCTGGGGTGGATCGGTATCTCAAGATTTTTACTGTACATCCGGGTATGTAGCTTTCTTCATCTTGCACTTTTCTTGTTGCTCTATTAATCTTTTGTCTGATATTAACTCCTTTTCTAACAATATCTATTGTCCCTCTTCTGTCTTTTTTTCCTACTCTTATAGGACAAGAGCTTCAAGACCCATCTCTTGCTAATTCTCTTATACACTCTCCTATACATTCTCCTGGTACTAGTGTTGGTATTGGCACTGGCGACCTACCTGAGCCCAATCTACCTATAGTTACTACACCTTCAGCCCCAACAAGGTTATCTGGCGTCGATGCGCCCCACCATAGGTGAGATGTTGGTGAGGGCTACCAAGGCTCATAGATCTCCTATTCAAGCTTAGAAGCAGGTTTCGGCTACTTCTCTTATTAAGCCTCCATAAGCGGCTTCTCCTTCCCTTCCACCTCCTCCAACTGTACCTACTCAGTGACAACTCAGGGTGGAGAAGGAGAAAGAAACTGTCCCTACAACCACTCCTCTTACTGATCAGCCCTCTGGATCGGGGTTGATGGATAGTAGCTGGTAGGAGCTGCTATCTTACTTTACAGTAGCCTACACCGGTGTTAGTCCGGATGCTATGGCCTCCATGCCCGTGGATCTGCTGGTTACAAGGGAGGCTTCCATGCTTGCCGATGTATGACTATTGACCTTTCTTGCTTCACTCAGGTGATTCAAGGAAGGTACTTGTTTATCTTTTTGTTTTGCAGGCTTTCAAATTCAACATGGCTATCGGGCAGTAGATGAAATCTCCAGGAGGCCAACATTGTGGCTAGGACTGAGCTGAAGGAGGCCAGGAGGGACCAAGTTCGTTCTAGGGAGATTATAGATGATCTGGTCAAATCTGCAACTGCGTTTGAGCAGGGTTGGCAGGAAGCTTTGGTGGACTTTGAGCGAATGAAGTGTGCCTTGGACACTAAGACCATCAGGTCCACTCGCCAGCGTGACCATAGGAAGGGTCTGGCAAGGGAGAAAACTCTATTTATAGAGGAAATTCGGCTTATACGGGATGTTGTGCAGGCTCTGAATGCGAGGGTGGACGAGTCTTTTGACCCTGGGTATTTCACCGCCTCCTATGAGGTCTTTCAAGCCCTCTTTGCTGATTTTGACATGTAGGCTGCCTTCGGATGGAACCAGGAGTAGATTTTAGCCAAGGCCGCCTAGTTTTCCAGTGCTGCTCCCATCCAGGCTGATCCCGCTGCCATCTCGGATCCTCCTTTGCATCAAGAACCTACTCTGCCTACTGCTGAACCTATAGTAGCAAATGAAGATGTGCTTCTAGATCTTCCTGCTCCTTGAGAGGATAACATGCTAGATGTAAAGGATCCTGCTGAGATTGTGCCCCAATCGATGAAGGAGGTGGAGGCTTCTACTGAAGCTAGGGCATCAAAGGTTGGAGAGATTCAGGTTTGTCCAAAGGCTGTAGGAGCCAAGAAGACTGAAAGTGCTGCAGACCATGACCAGGAGGCAGAGAAGAATCAAGATGCTATGTGACCCTTTATTTTTCTTCATCTTTACATTTATAATGTAGCCCGGAAATGGGGGTTGGGCATCTTGATTGATCAATAGAATTCTCTCTTTTCTTGCAAATGTACTGTCTTACTCATACTTGCTAGATCTTGGTAGGACCTTGCATAACAATAATCCAGATAAATACTTCTTGGAATACTTTCGGTATTTTGTATTTGCTTGCTAACCTCGTAATCTGAATAGAGCGCACTTGAGTTGTTGATGTTGATTAAATCTTGGTGACTGGATACTTTGTCAGAGGTACCCTGGTAAGTAGTCCCTTTGTGAAGTTTAATCAGAATTTTCACAAGTAACACATACCATCTACCTCTGGTGAAGTGGATTTAATCATTGCAGGTCACTAAGGTTGCTTCGCTATTTGAACTTGAATAATGTAAATCGAAGTATCAAGTACCTCCTGCATAGGGGGTCTTAGTTTTGAATCGATTCTGGTTGTCCGTTAAAACTGCTTCTCGATTTTCCCAAAGCGAATCGGAATACTTGGTATTTCTGTTCTAGGAGTCCTGGTATTTAGGTGCACATATTGGCGAATCTAGGTACCTGGCATTCCTGTTTCTAGGAATCCTAGTACTTAGGCGAACATATTGGCGAATCTGGGTACCTAGTATTCCTGTTCTAGGAGCCCTAGTACTTAGGCGAACATATCGGTGAATCTAGGTACCTGGCATTCCTGTTCTAGGAGTCCTGGTACTTAGCCAATTTCATAGGTGAATAACGATACTTAGCATACCTGTATTAAGGAACCTTGGTACGTAGACAGAAAGATTGGCGAAACTGGGTACTTGGTGTTCCTGTTCTAGGAATCCTAGTATTCGGATGATCTGCATCTGGTAGGCAACTAAGGCCATTTTAGCACCAGGTCTTCTATGGCTAGATAAGGTATCAGGTATCCTAATAAGGTATCTTGATCCTTTTGGCGAATATGTGATCCTGGTAGGCAACTATGCCTTTTAGGTACTAGGTCCTTCCTGGCGGGATTGGGTACCGGCTAAGGCAGCAAGAGGGCCATTTGGCTGTCCTGGTCTTGAGGATATGTGGCGAGCAACTAAGGCCATGAAACCGGATTCCTTAGTCTGGCTGACAACTATACCATTTAAGCACTTGTGCACCAGATCCTTCCTAGAGGAGGGTATTCCCCGACCAAGGCAGCAGGAGTGCATTAAAAGCTCTCCTAGTCTTAAGGCGATTCAATTATGGCATTCCTCCTAGAAGGATTAACCCGATCCAGGACATCAAGATTGCTATGTAGCTGATTGCGTTCCAAATGTTCACATTTAGCGCTCCCTATTCCTATCTTTTGTGTTCGTTTCTGAGCACTTTTATGTATATAATATGTGTTTTAGCTATATGTATGTAAATATCCCTCAGAATGGGTGTTTAAACCTGAACGGAAGAAAACAGGGAAATTCTGGGGCAATTATGTCATTGTGGAGAATCAGGGGTCAAAGTGAAATTCTGGAGATAGTATTGCAGATTCGGTGATTAAGGGAGAGATCAAGGGTGCATATTGTAATTATCCGTGCAAAGCACAGCACCAGCACCACGTCACCAGTAAAACGGCGTCATTTTGGCATAGGCGCGCGTCAGCGTGATGTCAGGATGACGTCACGTCGTCCCTAAGCTTCAGCCAACCCATATGCAGACCTACGACGACCCGACCCGACCTGACTAGACCCGACCCGACCCGACTCGACCCGACTCGACCCGACCCGACCCGGTTCGGACCCGACGATAACCCGACCTTTTTCGACCCATTTTCGATAATTTTTCTGGCCAATCTCCACCCAGATCGGTAGCTGGTCTCCTTCCGATCATGATGGACCCACTTTGAGCCTCCCATGCAAAGTTTTCACTCTCCACCAAATCCTTCAAACTCCATGGCCATTCAAGCTCGCAAGCTTGGTTCAGCGGCTTCTTTCCAACGAACTAGCACGTCCGAACCCGCGGATTCTTCGTGGTTTCATGCAGCGAGAAGAAGCCAGCAACACAGAAGGTTCAAACTCGTGGATTTCTTCCATTTTTCCACCACGAGTTCATGCGGCGGGAACAAACCCGCGAGGCAAGGTGTCTGAACTCGCGAAGCTGGCCGACTTATGAGGATTTTGAGATATTTTGGGATATTTTGATCCCCATTCTTGCCCTACACACTTCCAACCTATATATACATCACTTGCTTCTCTTTCTAAGTGTGCACCACCCCAATTTGCTCCAAGAAACCCATTTTCTTGGATTGATCATCACAAAAGAGAGAGAGTAACTCCAAGCCTTCCATGGGGGATTTTCCTCCATGGAAAGCCTTCCATGGAGAGTAGATATTCAGAGATAGGAGAGGGTTGTGTGTCAAAACCGAGCCAAAGGAGTTTCATAGAAAGGAAGAGCTATTGGAGGCTTGTCTTCAAGGGTTATTTCTTCACTCTGCTCATCTCTTGTATTTCTATTGATGTATAACCCATTTGGGAGTATTTGTAACCTACACTTATGCTAATATATGTATGTTTGTTCATATGCTTTGATTTGGTATTGATTCATTCCTTAGTTGTATAGTGATTAATCTCTTATTGTGATATTCATATGTATGGATGATTATGTGTTGATATGTATGATGAATGAGATTAGGAGTAGTTGTAATCAAATATCTCATTTGTTTATGTATGTTGATGTATGATTTACTATGTATGTGTTTAGAGTGATTAGAGAGATTGAGAGTTGAGTTTGTGCTCGGATTTCCATTCCGGGTATAAACTTGGCTATTAGCTCTATGGAATGGAAATAGCTTGTTTGTGCATAAATTTGCCATGATAGCTTTGGTTCATATGTTCTTGTTCTTAATGGGTCTAAACCCTAGACACAATCACTCTTCCAATTGGAGAGTGATGACATGATTTCGGTAATTCCCTAATCAAGAGAACGAACCCTTTACTGGATTAATTGGATTCACATGTTAAACAATCGACATAAATTGCATATTGTGTTTGGTGAACCGATTTCCCGTATGTGTTATATATCTTGCTTATCTCCAAGCCACATTTATTTTCGTAGTTAGGGTGTCTTGCCTCTAGGAGTAGATTAACTTAATTAGGAGTAGACTAATAAGATAGCCAAGACACCCGGCTACATTTTTATCTTAGTTTAGTTAGTTTATAGTCCACACACACGCACACACGCATTTCCTTTTACATGCTTTAATAAAACTAGAAATAGATACCGTTAACGGATTCCATCTCCCTATGGAACGAGACCCTTGCTTACATGCTATACTTGTCCTTTGACTCAAGCATTTGCGAGGTGATTATAACAGAAATATCTTTTCTACCGGGTACAACGACGTCCGGTTAGTAGCTTTCCTGGTCTTAAGGCTTTTCATTTATGGCAATCCTCTTAGAGGGATTGACACGGTCCAGGGCATTAGGATTGCTATGTAGCTTTCCTAGTCTCAAGGCGCTTTAGTTATGGCGATCCTCCTGGAGGGATTGACCCAGTCCAGGGCATCAGGATTGCTATATAGCTTTCCTGGTCTCAAGGCGCTTCAGTTATGGCGATCCTCCTAGAGGGATTGACCCGGTCCAGGGCATCAAGAGGGATTGTGATCGCTCTAAATGTTCACATTTAGCGCTCCCTTTTCCTATCTTTTGTGTTTGTTTCTCAGGTAAAACCGGGTATTTTAATGGATTAAATAAGTGTTTCAAGTAAACAGGGAAGTTCAGGGGCATTGTTGTCATTTTGGACATTTTAGGGGCTAAAGTGAAATATTTGGGTTATTATTGAAGATTCTATGAATAGTGAAGAGTTGAGGGGTACATATTGTAATTCGCCAGCAAAGCACAGCATAGCATCAGCCTGCCACATCACATGTGAAACGGCGTCGTTTTGGCATAAGCGTGCGTCAGCCTGACGTCAAGTCGTCTTCAAGCTACAACCGAGTCGACTCGACCCGCGTATGACCTGGTCCATGGCATTAGGATTGCTATGCAGCTTTCTTTGTCTCAACGCGATTTCATGATGGCAGAAATTCCAAGGCGATCATAGGAGAATTACGTAGAAGAAAAACTGACTTCTTTAATGAATGCTTAAACAAATACAAAGCAGATTCAGGGTACATTTTCATGGATGTACCAACCGAAGTAATTCTTTCCATCAATCTCTAAGGGTAGAACCTCTTGAAGTGGTCAGCATTCCAGGTATGGTCGACCGGGTAGCCATTCATATCTTCTAACTTGTAGGCTCCACCACGGAATACCATCTTGATTGATCGCGCTCCCAATGTTCACATTTAGCGCTCCCATTTCCTAGCTTTTGTGTTTATTTCTGAGCACTTTTGTGTATATAATATGTGTTTTAACTATGTGTAGGTAAATATCCCTCAGAGTGGGTGTTTAAACCTAAACGGAAGAAAATAGGGAAATTCAGGGGCAATTATGTTATTATGGAGAATCAGGGGTCAAAGTGAAATTTTAGAGAAAGTATTTCAGATTCGGTGATTAAGGCAGAGATCAGGGGTGCATATTGTAATTGTCCGTGCAAGGCACAGCACCAGCACCATGTCACCAGAGAAACGGCGTCATTTTGGCATAGGTGCGCGTCAGCGTGACGTCTGGATGACGTCACGTCGTCTTCAAGCTACAGCCGGGTGACCCGACCCACGTATGACTCGGTTCAAACCCGGTCGTGACCCGACTTCAACACGACTTGTTCCGACCATTTTTCGACGGTTTTTCTGGCCAATCTCTGCCCAGATCGGCATCCGATCTCCTTCCGGTCATGATGGACCAACTTTAAGCCTCCCATGCAAAGGTTTCACTCTCCACCAAATCCTCCAAAACTCCATGGCCAAGCTAGGCTTCAAGCTCGTTCCAGTGGCTTCATTCCCACTCCAAAGACGTCCAAACTCACCGAATCTTCGCGGTTTCATGCAGCGAGAACAAGCCAGCAAGACAGAATGTCCAAACTCGTGGCCAACTTCCATTTTTCCACCATGACTTCGTGCCGCGGGAACAAACCCGTGAGGCAAGGTTCATGAACCCGCAAAGCTGACCGACTTATGAGGATTTGAGATATTTTGATGCCCATTCTTGCCCTAAACACTTCCAACCTATATATACATCACTTTGCCTCTTTTTCTAAGGGTGACCAACCAAGTGCACCACCAAACCTTGCTCCAAGAAACTCATTTTCTTGGATTGAACATAACAAAATAGAGAGAGCAACTCCAAGCCTTCCATGGGGGATTTTCCTCTATGGAAAGCCTTCCATGGAGAGTAGATATACAGAGATAGGAGAGGCTTATGTGTCAAAACTGAGCCAAAGGAGTTTCATAGAAAGGAAGAGCTATTGGAGGCTTGTCTTCAAGGGTTATTTCTTACTTTGCTCATCTCATGTATTTGTTAGGACCCCGGTTTACCAATCACGCAGTGGAAGGTTTAAAAAAAAAAATTATTTCATAAAGAAATACTGCGATTGATAAACCCTAGGATCTATTTTTCGGAATAGTAAACAAAAGAATCGAAATAAAAACATATAAACAAGAAGAGAAGAAACAATTTTCTTCATACCTACGTAGGAGGCTCCTTCACTTTAATACGATTTGCTCCTGATTTGAACCACTAGATCTTCCTCACTATCTCCCGAAACTGGTACAGCGTGTGGGCGCATCACGATATTCAGGAACCTGTATGGAAGAAGAAGAAGAAGAAGAGAAGAACACACAAACACAACTCTTGTTGTTTGTATGTCTTAGGTTAGGCCACACAAAAAGAAAGCTTTTAAAAATATTTTTTCTTTTTCTTTTTTTTTTTCCTTCTTGGCACACCTTTTTTAAGTGTGTTGTTAGGTATCACTTTTTGTTATTAAAATATATCATATATATTTTCAACTAAAAGTTTTTTTTTTAATTACCCTTTACAAATATATCTAATATATTAAAAGGGATAATAGGTATTTTAAATTTAAACTTAAATTCAAATACTTAGATAATTGACTTAGTAAAAATAAAATAATCCTATTATTTTTTCTTCACCTAAATCCAAATATCAACTAACACCCTTCATTTAATGATTAATCGCATAATTAAATAATCTAATTATTTAATTAATTTAATCATTAATATTTATTAATTAAATAATCTCATTATTCAATTAATTCCCAAATATATACGTGTCACTTTCGTAACACAATTAATCGGACAATCCAATTAATCAACCGTGACCCTTGTTACCAAAATCGATCGGGCTAGGAAGGGGACCTAATGGACCCACAGTATTTCGAGCTCCAATAATCCTTAGAAATAATTAATTAAACTCTTTAATTAATATTTCATGATTATTAACTTCGGTGTTATTCCACTAAAAACCCGAAGCTGTACTCTCTCAATTGTAGACGTTTTTACACAAACCAATAACTTTCAATGTCCATCGATATAGCTATTACATATAGTATAATCCTCAACATGTAGTTCATAATTAGAGCTGGGTCATAATGTCCGTTATACCCCTCTAATTATATCTTTCCTTTAAGTACCATTGATTCTCTAATGAACAATAAATCCTACATTCCTTACGGAATTAGGAGAGCACTTATATTGTTCAAGCCCCAAATCAACCCTTAAGGGAACTACTATCTACTTCTCGCAAGAAGGAGTGGATTCCACTATTGTGTACAAACCTTCCCAGCCACAAGCCAAACCGCGATCCCAACATACGGAGTATATTGATCAGGAATGCAACTCTGACCTCACCCATGGTATATCAAAGACCACGATCTAACTTAAAGGAGTCGATAAGACACTCAGGATTAAGATCACCCATATATAGCCGTCATTAGTTGATATATATGAATCTCATCGTTAAACGGATCTTAGTGAGAGATTCATATAGATCATGGCCCAGTTCTATATGATCACATCATATAAGGTGCCTCCATTCTCATATCTCCATATGAATGATCCAGGATAGGATCACCGTACACTACGAAATAAACCCCAGCTGTAGATTAACCACAAATAAAGTACCCAGCTTTATTTGCTATCTACGGACTCTTTAGATTGATCGTTTCAAATTGCATCCATCTGTATATGACACTCATACACTCAGTTTGAAATTACATCTGGCAATCTTGGATGTTAAGTGCACATGTTATATATATAAAGTATGACACAAAATGAATGAATGTACTACTTCTTTTATTTATGTTCAAATCATATTTACAAACTACAAGCTTTAGGGCAAAAACCTCAAAGCATATGAGTCATGTCTCACTTGCACTAAAGCATATGAGTCATGTCTCATAACCTTAGACCTTCTAGGTGACCTTCAAACACTTTAGCCGGTAAGGTCTTCGTAAATGGATCAGCATGATTGTCTTGTGAGGCTATCTTGGTGACGATCACATCTCCTCTCTGCACTATCTCTCTATGAGATGATACTTTCTCTCTATATGCTTACCTTTCTTGTGGCTTCTTGGTTCTTTGGAATTAGCCATAGCACCACTGTTATCACAATAAAGTGTGATTGGCTTATCCAGATCTGGAACAACTTCCAGATCGCTCAAGAACTTGCGGAGCCAAACAACCTCTTTAGCAGCTTCACAAGCGGCTACATATTCGGCTTCCATGGTGGAATCAGCAATACAATATTGCTTAATACTCCTCCACACAATGGCTCCACCACTAAGGGTGAATACTGATCCAGACGTGGATTTCCTAAAATCCCTGTCTGACTAAAAATCAGAATCCATATATCCTAACGGGATCAAATCCTGTCCATAATACACTAGTATATAGTTTCTTGTTCTCCAAAGATACTTGAGAATAGTCTTGACAGCAACCCAATGATCTAATCCTAGGTTGGACTGGTATCTGCTGGCTACTCCAACTGCGAAGCAGATGTCCAGTCTCGTGCATAACATAGCATACATAAGGCTACCTACTGTTGACGCATAGGGAACACGTCTCATATCCTCAACTTCTTGAGGTGTCTTAGGACACTGTTCCTTAGACAAGTTAACTCCATGTCTGGAAGGTAAATTACCCTTCTTGGAGTTCTGCATTGAAAATCGCATAAGAATCTTGTCGATATACGATGCTTGAGACAGTGCTATGAGTTTGTTCTTACGATCCCTTATAAGTTGGATCCCTAGAACATAACTCGCCTCTCCCAAATCTTTCATTTGGAATTGGCTAGCCAGCCAGCCCTTTACTTCAAAAAATACCCTTACATCATTCCCAATAAGTAGGATATCATCTACATAAAGAACTAAGAAACTACCTTCTTGTCAATGATGCGCTTGTAGACACAAGACTCATCAATGTTTTGCTCGAAGCCATAGGTTTTGATCACATCATCAAACCTTATGTTCCAAGATCTAGATGCTTGCTTAAGTCCATAAATGAATCTTTGCAACTTGCAAACTTTTTGCTCTTGATCTAGAGACACGAATCCCTTTAGTTGCATCATATAGATGCTCTCTTCAAGATTGCCATTCAAGAATGCAGTATTGACATCCATTTGACAAATTTCATAATCAAAATAGGCAGCAATGGATAAGAGAATTCGAATAGACTTAAACATGGCTACTGGCGAGAAGGTCTCTTCATAATCAACCCCCTCTTTCTGTGTATAACCCATGGCCACTAGCCTTGCCTTGAAGGTTTCCACCTTCCCGTCTACTCCTCTATTTCTCTTGTAGATCCACTTACACCCTATGGGTTTCACCCCATTCGGTAAGTCTACAAGTTCCTAGACTGAGTTAGAGTACATGGACTCTATCATGAGATTCATGGCTTTAAGCCATTCCTCTTTATCAGGATCTTCCATTGTATTCTTAAATGTCAATGGATCGTCCACACTATCAGCAGAGACAACATAATAGTGTTCAGGCTGTCTCACAACCCTCTCACTACGTTTAGGAGGTAGTGTATCCTGACTAGGAATCATCTGACTCTCATATGTTAATGGATCAACAACTCTTGTTGACTGAGTACTAGTCTCACCAGGCTCCAACTCATTCAATACAATTTTAGAACGAGGTTTATGGTCACTAATATAGTTATCCTCAAGAAACGTTGCATTTGTCGATACAAATACTTTGTTATCTTCAGGACTAAAGAAGTATCCACCTCTGGTCTCCTTAGAGTATCCTACAAACAAGCAGACTACAAACTTAGGATCTAACTTTCTAGTTCTGTTCTTCAGCACGTGTGCTGGACACCCCCATACATGGAAATGTCGCAAACTAACTTTACGACCATTCCACAACTCTAGGGGAGTCTTAGGAACAGATTTGGATGGCACTACATTCAAAATGTATGCCGCTGTTTGTAACGCATATCCCCAAAATGAATTTGGTAATGATGAGAAACTAATCATAGATCTCACCATTTCCATTAGGGTTTTATTTCTCCTCTCCGCAACACCATTCTGTTGTGGTGTACCAGGAGCTGTGAGTTGGGATACTATCCCACACTCAACCATAAAGTCTTCAAACTCTTGGTCAAGGTACTCACCTCCACGATCAGATCATAGAGACTTGATAGTCTTTCCTAACTGGTTCTCAACTTCAACTCGGAATTCTTTGAACTTTTCAAAAGTTTCTGACTTCCGTTGCATTAGGTAGACATATCCGTATCTCAAGTATTCATCTATAAATGTGACATAATACTCATAACCACCCCTTGCTTTAACATTCATCGGTCCACAGACGTCTGAATGTATAAGCTCAAGTGGTTCTTTAGCTCTAAGCCCTTTTCCAGTAAAAGGTCTCTTGGTCATTTTACCTTCTAAACAGGATTCGCAGACAGGTAAGGTGCCAACCTTTAACTCACTTAAAGATTCGCTTTTAACTAGTTTGTTTATCCGGTCAAGGTTAATATGACCAAGACTTAGATGCCAGAGATATGTTTTGTTTTCTGGAGAAATCTTATGTCGTTTCCTTTTTGGTTTTTCAACCTTAAACATTTCAGTGTTGAGAAGTGTTGTATGTATTAACGGTCTTAACAAATACAAATTGTTTTCATTAATTCCTAAACAAATATTCAAACCATTCTTTGTAATAATAACTGATTTATTATCAAAAGAAACAAAATATAATTGTTCTAACAACTTAGAAACGGAAATTAAATTCCGTGTAAATCCAAGAATGAAAAATTCATTGTCTAACAATATAAAATTATTATTACAAAAATGCAATCTAATTACACCCACTGCTCATGCCGACACAACATCCCCTGACCCCACACGCATAGAGAAGGCTCCCTCCTCAAGCTGTGTCCAAGAATCAGTCCACTATAAAGAAGAACAAACATGGTTAGTGGCCCCCAAATCAACTATCCAAGGTAAAGAATCATTTTCCACTAAACACAACTCAAGAACAAGTAAATCATATTTACCTTTCATTTTCTTCTTCTTGGCTACCTCCTCTAGATATTGAGGACAGTTCCTCTTCCAGTGCCCGACCTTGTCGCAATGGAAACATTTTCCCTTGCTCTTGTCGATGGAGGCGCCTTTCTTTTTGCTCTGGGCTTTCTTGGGCTTGGGCTTACCCTTTGCCTTCCCAACAGACCTCTTCCTCTTCTTGTTATTGGAGGAAGATGGTTCGGCAACATTTGCCTCACCGGTCTTGCCTTTGCTGTCATTAGTCAAGGACTTAAAGGTAGAGAGCTCATTGAACAACTATGTGAGACTGAACCTAAGCTTGTTCATCCCATAGTTGCTCTTGAACTGATCGAAACTCTTCGGAAGAGTCGTCTATATGATGCTCACCTGACTGGGTTCATCAATGGCCCCGCCATTGATTTTTGCCGTGTAGAAGTAGGACATCATGTTCAGGACATGTTCCCGAAATGATGTACCCTCTTTCATACGAGCAAGCATAGCGGAATGAACAGCTTCGTGCCGCTTTTGCTTAGAGGGTTGCTCGAACATAGCCTGCAATGACTCCATTATTTCGAATGCGGAAGTCATTGCTTCATGCTTTGTGACAAGCACGTCTGTCATACTAGCTAATAGATATGTTCGGGCCTTCTCATCAGATGAGACCCATTTCTCGCGTATGCCTCACGAACTCTTTGTACGGCATGGGCAGTAGGCGCTGGAGGACATTCCTCCGTAAGCACAAACTGAAGGTCCTTGGTGACCAAAATTGCATTGATATTGTGTTTCCATTTAGTGTAGTTATCACCAGTTAATTTTTCATTGGCTATGATTTGTAATAGTGCAGTTGACATGGCTGAAAAAACATAAATTAAGAATTCATTCAGTCATACATTCAAAACATGTGCGAATGTTCGGCATAAAATTAAACATGATGCATGAAAATGTTTAATGAACAAGAACAACCCTAAAAAATGTTACTACGCCACGACAATCCAACATACCACAAGCAAGTGCCGCTTTAGGGTCGGTCAAATTCTTACATGTTAGATAGAGACATTCTCAATCAAATGTTATACCAGAATAACTCTTATTCCTCTAATATTCAACCACCGTTTATTTCAATCAGGTTTATAATTAACCAATTTAATTAAAACCTTGTGAGTGTAACCCATCATTTCAGATCTCTAGAGCTTAACTCGAGAATTGCCGCCTTAGGGTCGGTCAATCCCGAAATCCCCTCAGAAATCCTATCCGTTAGGAAGTCAACCTTGGTATTGATTCTTATGGAAACCCTCCTTAGGGAGGATGAAAGCAAAGCCGTCACGAGGCCCCACTCGAATCTCATGGTATTGAACTAATGATGGAGACCGCGGGATATAACGTCATATATCCCTCTCCCACTTACTATTTTATAATTAGGGTTTTCTATAGTAGTTAATACACCTAGATTTTTACAAGGTTAAACGGCTAACTTCAATCTAGTTGTCTAGCGCATTAACTTTTGTTTATTAGAATCTAATTCTAATTAACTAATAAATTATTATGATTTTTAACTCTTAAAAAAAAAAATCTATTAGTAATAATTCTAATCTATGTAAACAATATACTAAGGCTAGAATTATTCAACATGTGTTACCAAGTTTTAACTATTAAAACTAAACACATTATTAGGCCCATTAATAAGGGATTTAATCGAATTAATCTAATATTATTAAAAAGGCCCTATTAGTCAAACTAATTTAACTCTTAGAAAATAGATTAATAATTAATGAGAATTTACCAAGTTTTAACTATTAAAACTAATTTCATTAATCTGTAGCCATTTATGTGTATTGCCCATTTTAATCACATTAAAACTAAAACACATAATAAAATAGGCTAACATGCATGTATGATATATCAACATATATTTATGTGTAGGCACAACTAGTCTAAATGACATTTGTATGCATGGCAATGCTTAATCATCACATAATTAAAAGCATACATGAGTTGACCGAGTATCTTGGATTATTTAACCTACAATAATAAGAATCTAATTACAAAATATACCCAAGGCATTCCTTGGTCTTCAAGTCTTTAGGATTCTTATTTATTTTGGGCTTTTAACCAAGTCCAACTTGATAAAAAAAAATGTGACCCATCTCATAAATCAAACCTAAAGCCCAAAATCTTTTAGCAAATTCGGAAACCCTAACGTTACGAATTTTCAGCCCATAACACTTTCGCGCATAGCCGTCATTCGTGCACATAGGTAGCTCGCACCAGTACCGCATGAATAGTATTTTGAATCAATTTGTATTCATTTTCGTCTATAGCACATAAGATGGCATGCATAGCCTTCCTATTCCACTTTGAAGCCTCAAACTCTTGCGCATTCCATTGCGCCTTAGGCTTCAAAACTTCTTCTCCTCCACCACTGGGAGTCATCTTGGGTAGATCATATCTGTCTTCCACCGCCATCCATGCACGATCATGAATTTGGCATATGTAGGATTCCATCTTCCCTTTCCATTGGGAATAGTTCAAACCGGTAAGAAGTGGAGGCCTTGTGCTAGAAGCACCTTCGTGGCCACCACCATTTCCACCGTTTCCACTCATAGTGTTTATGAATGAATGAAATGAATGCAAATGTATGAATGATCAAAAATCACACAAAATGCAAAACACACCAAAATAAGCAAGGATCACCTATGTATGTCTAGGAACCCGCTCTGATACCAATTGAAACAAATTATAGCACGGTGTGTATAAAACTATCTAGAGGGGGGGTGAATAGATTTTAAGCTTATTACCCAATTTTTCGTATTAAGACAAAATTACGAATTTACCTCTAACTAGATAAAGCAACAAATCAAGTATAAAATGCGGAAATTAAATAAGACTTGATTTTTACGTGGAATCCCTCACGGGAAAAACCACGGGTTAGTAAGTAAGCCACACTCGAACCTCGAATCCACTAAATGTGTAAAACGATTACAATCTAATCCCGGAAGTAATCACACACCTACCTAATCCCGATATGAGTGAACCTAGTCCAATTTGCTTGCGATCTAAGCAACCTAATCCCGGATGCTACACACAAGACTTACTTTCTCTTTGAAGAGAATAACAACCCTAAGTGAATATATGAATATCCAAATGCAACATAGAGCAAGGGAAACCCTATATGCTTATCTAAGATGATTAATATGCAATTAGAACAATCCTAGATATCAAAACTAAATGACATGTTCAATCAAATAGTTTAGCTAATCAAGATTAAGCACAAAACCTAATTAGCTATCACAATACAACTTCTCAAACATACATCATACTAATCTCAAACTTGTATTCAAAGTATATAAAATAACATACAAGTAATTAATAGAGATTGCTTGTTAAGAGAAACACAAAATATGTAAGATATTAGTGAAAAGCTTACCAAGCAAAGTATGATGAAGAATCCATGCAAGATGTCATCTAGATGATCAAGGATGATGCTAGATGATGATTGATGATCATGAAAAAGTGTTTGAGTAAACTAAAAATGAGTTCTTTGGAATTTTTCTTCTCTTTGAAAAATATCCTAAGTATGGAATCTGAATATGAACTCTTCTTATTGACCTAAAGTCAAAGTGGCATATATATAGGGGGCCAAAACAAGGTGTGGTCGTTTTGATAAGTGGGCCTCATATTTGCCTTGGGCGCTGTACGTAGAGCGCCTCTTGTACAGCGCCCCAACTCTGTTCTCACGGGAAAATAGAGTGGCACTGTACGTAGAGCGCTTTGTACAGCGCTTTGTACAGCACCTGTACAGCGACCCAACAGCGACCGAATTAAATCGATCAGGTCTGAACAGAGCTCAATAGGCGCTGTTCGTACAACGCTTTTGTAGAGCGCTTTTGGGAGCGCCCAATGCAAAAATGCAATCCTAAGTCTAAGCATGACAAGGCAATTGGATATGTAAGATGCAATCAAACTAACATGCAAGAAGAGATGTTAATGAACATTCCTGCACAAAAATAAGACACACAACATACAAGTATTAAACAAATGCATGAGTTGTGAGTGTGTGCAACTATCTCTTCAAGACAAGTAAGCACAAAGAAATATACCTTCGGTGCTTATCAATACGAGGACTTCAAAGGGCTTCGAACAATAAACCTGATACCTAGGCTACTCTTACAAAGAACCCCAACATGTGGTTTGTCCACGAAATGAGCCAATCAACAAATGGGAACCTTACAATCTCCCCCTTTGGCTATTCCATGACAAAACCACCACTCACATTGATTCCTCACATTAAAATAGAAACAACGGGATAACTATGATATTCTATAGTACAAAGAGATAAGAAAATAAAACATCAAGTCTTCAATCTCTTGTAGAATAATCTAGCCCTGAAAAGAAAGTTTCTAACATTTCCAATACAATTAAAAAGTGAGATGAATCAAGTGAGAACAAAAACAAGCATTTGCATTTAAAAAAAATTAGGCACAACATGATAAAATGTAGTGTATGCAATGCTCCCCCTCAACGGGTTACTCCCCCTCAATGAATGTTCTCCCCAATATGCACAATTGCTTCTATATTTGCAACTCCCATTACCATATACTACTCCCCTTTTTTGTCATGATATAGACAAAGGAGTAGTCCCCAACCGGGTCACTCATAGCAACGAGAGATAGTAGCATGCAAGATTTGCATAATTAATATAAGTCACTTTATGCATCTCAATTAATTGGAGAGAAACAAGGAGATTTATTTGTGAGAAAATGTGTGGATCAAACATGCTTTGCATACAAGACATGTAGCATTCAAGTCCAAAATACAATGGTATTTGGCAAAGCAAATGACAAAGGTTTCTAATAGGAATTCAAACCAATTTCACCAAAGTCATGAGTAAAGCAAGGATATAGAATATATTGATTTCAATTTAAGAGAAACTATATCCAACTTTATAAGTGAAACATGGCATGAGCGACTTTGCACCCTTTTTTATTTTTCCGGATAAGATATCCGTATGATAGTAGCCATGGTTAACAAATAAAAAAAGAGAGACATTTGGAATATAATTTCCTTTGAATGGATACAAGATCCTTTATTCATTTTGAGTCTCATAAGCTTTCACACAAGTTTTGCATTTTAAGAATATGCAATCATCAATTCATGCTTTTCATGTGAGCATGTGATATGAATTTCATGCTTTTTCATTTGACATTAGCATGTTATTAAAGAATCATTATGTCATGGAGATAACTATAGGTCATTCAAATCATACTTCTTACATACATCTCCTAGTCTAAAAATGCATGTTTGAACATAAATATGACATGGATTGTAAACAAGCAAGGTTCACACTTATTGATTTGAAAACATATATACATATATGCAACCAAGCTTACTCAAACAATTAAAAGAAGAGGCATAAGTTATTTAGAATATTTTACAAGATACAAGAATGCAAAATAGCTCTCTTTGCTTGAGTTCCCCATATGGGGTCAATCATAGAACATCACTCCATAAGACATATCCCAATAGATCTACTAAGAGTTTTTAATCGAGTAGCATCTAAGGGTTTAGTAAATAAGTCCGCAAGTTGATTATTAGTACCTACATGTTCAAGTACTATGCATTTATTTTCAACAAGCTCTCTAATGAAGTGATGGTGGATGTCAATATGCTTAGTTCTAGAATGTTGTACCGGATTCTTGGAAATATTAATCGCACTCATGTTATCACAAAAGAGAGTGAGAGTACCTTGGTTGAATCCGTAATCTACTAGCATTTGCTTCATCCATAGGAGTTGAGTGCATCCACTCCCCGCGGCTATGTACTCAGCTTCCGCCGTGGACAAGGAAATCGAGTTTTGCTTCTTGCAAAACCAAGACAACAAGTTGTTGCCTAGAAGAAGAAACCGCCCGATGTGCTCTTCCTATCATCACAATTTCCTGCCCAATCCGCATCACTATATCCTACAAGACTAGGATTAGTGTCAAATGAGTACCAAATCCCATAGTTGGAAGTCCCATTCATAAAGCGAATGACTCTCTTAACCGAAGAAAGATGGGACTCCTTAGGATCGGATTGGTACCTAGAACAAACTCCTACACTAAATGATATATCGGGCCTACTTGCGGTCAAATAGAGCAAGCTCCCTATCATGCTACGATATAAGGTTTGGTCCACACTTTTACCGCTAGCATCGTTGCTTAGCTTCAAAGTGGTGCTCATAGGAGTGCCACAATGTTTGGCTTTTTCAAGACCAAACTTCTTCACTAGGTTTTTGGCATATTTGGCTTGGGTTATGAAAATCCCATCATCTAGTTGCCTAATTTGCAAACCTAGGAAGTAACTAAGCTACCAACAAGACTCATCTCAAATTCATGAGACATAACATCAACAAATTGTTGGACCTTGGTGTTGTTGGTGGAGCCAAACACTATATCATCAACATATATTTGAGCTATGAAAAGCTCATCATTGTTTCTTTTGATGAATAGTGTCTTGTCAACACTACCACGTTTGTAGTCATTGTCAACAAGAAATTGAGTGAGGCGCTCATACCAAGCCCTTGGTGCTTGTTTCAACCCATATAGAGCCTTCTTGAGGCGATAGACATGGTTGGGGTGGTGAGCATCCACAAACCCCTTGGGTTGTTCAACAAACACTTTCTCTTGCAAGAAGCCATTGAGGAAGGCACTCTTGACATCCATTTGGTGCAATTTGAACTTGTGCACACAAGAAATGGACAAGAGAAGCCTAATAGACTCTAAATGGGCAACGGGAGCAAATGTCTCCTCAAAGTTGATACCCTCAATTTGAGAGTACCCTTGTGCTACAAGTCTAGCCTTGTTCCGCACTATGTTGCCATCCTCATCGGATTTGTTCCTAAATATCCATTTAGTGCCTATGACATTAGTGGTCATAGGCCTAGGAACTAGAGTCCAACCCTCATTCCTTTCAAATTGGTTTAGCTCTTCTTGCATGGCAAGAACCCAAAATTCATCATTTAAGGCTTCTTCAACCTTTTTGGGTTCAATTTGAGAGGTGTAGCATGTGTAGCTAATAAGATTAGCGAGTTGACGTCTAATCCTAACACCCTCATTAACCTCTCCAATGATATCTTCTTTATCATGGAGTTTCCTAACCCATGGAGCGGGTTCTTTAGAGTCCAAGAGAGGAACTCTATCAATAGGTTGTGTGTCATCATTGTTGACATTAGATGTCCCAACATTAGGAGACACCACAACATTCTCCAAAGGAGAAACATCACTAAAAATAACCTCCTCCTCACGATCATTTGACTTGAGCCTAGTATCATCAAATACGACATTGGATGATTCCATAACACTTAGAGTCTTTAAATTGAAAACTCTATAGGCTCTACTATTCAAGGCATAGCCAATAAAAATACCCTCATCACTCTTAGCATCGAATTTGCCAAGTTGATCACGGTCATTCAAAATGTAGCATTTGCTTCCAAAAGTGTGGAAGTAGCTAACATTTGGCCTTTTGCCTTTTCATAACTCATAAGAGGTGTTTCTAGTACCGGGCCTTAGGAAAACTCTATTTCCTATATAGCAAGCCGTATTGATGGCTTCGGCCCATAGGTTCCTAGGGATATTGTTGCTAAGCAACATCACACGGGGCCATCTCTTGAAGGACCCTATTTTTCCTCTCAACAACTCCATTTTGTTGAGGTGTCCTAGGAGCCGAAAACTCATGGGAGATGCCTAAACCATTACAAAAGGTTTCAAAAGTAGCATTCTCAAATTCCCTCCCGTGGTCACTTCTAATCCAATTTATGCTTTTAATATTAGAGTTCATTTCATTTTGTATTTTATTACAAAGCATTTTAAACTTATCAAAAGTTTCGGATTTTTCTCTAAGAAAATATGTCCATGCGAACCTAGAGAAATCATCAACACAAACAAAAATGTATCTCTTTCTACCCAAACTTTCGGTTTGCATGGGACCTATAAGGTCCATGTGGAGAAGCTCAAGAGGCTCCTTGGTGGTGAGATACTTACCCTTTTTGTGCATGCTTTTAGTTTGCTTTCCTTGTTGGCAAGATTCACAAACACCATTGGCTTTCTTCCCAAGCTTAGGGAGGCCACGCACACAATTGAACTTTCCAAGGGTCCGTAGATCTCTAAAGTTCATGTGGCCAAGCCTTTCATGCCACAACTCAATTTGCTCATCCATGGACACATGATTATATACAATACTAGCTTCAAGACAATAACAATTGTCGCTAGATCTCATGCCCTTCAACAAGGTTTGTCCATCGGGTTTTGGGATAGAGCAATAATCTTTAGAAAACAAGACGAAATATCCTTCATCACTAAGATGTGAAATGCTTATTAAATTGGCTTTCAAACCATCAACAAATAAAGCATTGGATAAGGAGGGTAATCCGGGAACGGAAATGGTTCCTTTCCCTACAACATTTCTTTTGGATCCATCACCAAAAGTGACATTTCCACCTTCCTCCATAACAAGAGTCTCGAAGAAACTCTTGTTTCCCGTCATGTGCTTAGAGCACCCACTATCCAAATACCAAAAATTAGAAGAATTTGCCTTCAAGGCTATTTGTACAACATGGCAAACATTTTCATTCTATCTAATCCACTTAGCAACAATTTTAGCTTTCTTAGTGGTCTTTGGTACATGTGCTCTACTATTCCTAGGATCATGCAAATCAATATTATCATTCCTAGGAACATGCATCTTGGCTCTATTCTTTCTCTTTTCAATCATGCTTCATGTTCTAAACATTTTAATATATTGAAAGCAATTTAGTCTAATATGACCATCACAACCACAAAAGTGACAAATAGGGATGGAAATAGGAATCATACCTTGTCTTTGTGCACGTATGGGAGCTCGTCCATGTCTTTGTGGATAAGTGGGTTCAATCCATCTTCGTTGTTAAACCGGTCTAGGTTGCTTCCAAGCTTGAGGTTGCATGATTGGTCTCTTTCCTTTGTGAGCCAATTGTTGAGGAGTGTTGGCTTGAGGGACCCTAGGGGGTTGAGCTTGAGGTTGCCTTCTTGGCCCCATCTTCACTTGTGCATTTGAGCATTGTCCTACGTCTAATTTCTTCCTAGGAATTTGCACAAATGAAGTTTCTTCGTTCCTCAAGGACTTGACAAACACGGTCTTGTTAGAGGTTGAGATCTTCTTGCCATCTTCATACCCAAGACCCCTCTTGTCACATGGACTCTTTCTAACACCAAGCATATGGTCAAGCTTTTTGGTGCTAGAATCCATCTTAGCCAAGGACCCTTTAACTTCTACAAGTTCCCTCTTCAAGCCTTCTTCACTTCTCTTGGATAAGTCTAACTCCTTAATTAACTTATCCTCTCTCCTCTTCAATCTTTCCACTTGTTCACTTAAGTGGTCATTGTGAGCCGAAAGTTCAAGGTTCTCTTCTCTCAACCTCTCAATCTTTCTTGTGCTTTTAATTGCTAAATCATTGAACTTGGCATGGTATTTAGCAAGCACCTTTTGCTCCACAAATTTCTTTATGGAATTAGAAAAGGAGTCACTTTCTTCTTCACTAGAGTTAATTTCCTCTTGACTCATTCCCTCTCTCTCACTAGCACTTTTGCTCTTGTGAGATGAGGCAAAAGCTAGGAAGTTAGCCATGAGCTCTTCTTCACTTGAAGACTCATCTTCCTCATTGGAGTCATCACTACTCCTACTCCAAGTGGCGGCCATCACTTTGTCCTTCTTCTTTTCATTGTGATTAGCACATTCGAGGGCAAAGTGACCAATCCCACCACATTCAAAGCATCGGACCCCTTTCCTTTCGGTCCTCTCTTGTCTAGGCTCAAACTTCTTGAAGGAACCTTTTTTCTTCAAGTCTTGTCCTCTTGACCCAAATCCCTTCTTCTTCTTGAACCCCATAACCTTATTAAACCTTTTCACGAATAAGGCAAGGTCTTCATCCGATTTATGCTTTGCCTCCTTTTCATCCTTAGATGCTTTCAAAGCTATTCCTTTAGACTTCTTAGGAGGAGTAGTGGTGCTAGGAGCCTTCCTAGACTCATATGCATGGAGACGTCTAATCACCTCACTTGGCTTCATATCCATGTAGCCATTATTTTCTTCTATGGCCGTCACCTTTGATTCAAACCTATCGGGGAGAGATCTCATAATTTTTTGCTTGACTCTCCTATCGGAATACGGGTCTCCGAGTTGATGGCTTTGATTTACAATGTCCATCAATTTGATTTCGAAGTCATTGAAGCATTCATCATCTCCCATCCTAAGTAGCTCAAATTGAGTTTGAAGAACTTGAAGCTTGGACTCTTTCACCACCTCGGTTCCCTCATGTGCAACTTAAAGGATGTCCCATGCCACTTTTGCAATCTGAGTGTTCTGAATAAGCTTGTACTGATTCTCATCCATTGCACACTTGATAGCATGTATAGCCTTCCTATTCCACTTTGAAGCCTCAAACTCTTGCGCGTTCCATTGCGCCTTAGGCTTCAAAACTTCTTCTCCTCTACCACCGGGAGTCATCTTGGGTAGATCATATCCGTCTTCCACCACCATCCATGCACGGTCATGAATTTGGCATATGTAGGATTCCATCTTCCCTTTCCATTGGGAATAGTTCAAACCGGTAAGAAGTGGAGGCCTTGTGCTAGAAGGACCTTCGTGGCCACCACCATTTCCACCGTTTCCACTCATAGTATTTATGAATGAATGAAATGAATGCAAATGTATGAATGATCAAAAATCACACAAAATGCAAAACACACCAAAATAAGCAAGGATCACCTATGTATGTCTAGGAACCCACTCTGATACCAATTGAAACAAATTATAGCACGGTGTGTATAAAACTATCTAGATGGGGGGTGAAAAGATTTTAAGCTTATTACCCAATTTTTCGTATTAAGACAAAATTACGAATTTACCTCTAACTAGATAAAGCAACAAATCAAGTATAAAATGCGGAAATTAAATAAGACTTGATTTTTACGTAGAAACCCTCACGGGAAAAACCACGGGCTAGTAAGTAAGCCACACTCGAACCTCGAATCCACTAAATGTGTAAAACGATTACAACCTAATCTCGGAAGTAATCACACACCTACCTAATCCCGGTATGAGTGAACCTAGTCCAATTTGCTTGCGTTCTAAGCAACCTAATCCCGGATGCTACACACAAGACTTACTTTCTCTTTGAAGAGAATAACAACCCTGAGTGAATATATGAATATCCAAATGCAACATAGAGCAAGGGAAACCCTATATGCTTATCTAAGATGATTAATATGCAATTAGAACAATTCTAGATATCAAAACTAAATGACATGTTCAATCAAATAGTTTAGCTAATCAAGATTAAGCACAAAACCTAATTAGCTATCACAATACAACTTCTCAAACATACATCATACTAACCTCAAACTTGTATTCAAAGTATATAAAATAACATACAAGTAATTAATAGAGATTGCTTGTTAAGAGAAACACAAAATATGTAAGATATTAGTGAAAAGCTTACCAAGCAAAGTATGATGAAGAATCCATGCAAGATGTCATCTAGATGATCAAGGATGATGCTAGATGATGATTGATGATCATGAAAAAGTGTTTGAGTAAACCAAAAATGAGTTCTTTGGAATTTTTCTTCTCTTTGAAAAATATCCTAAGTATGGAATCTGAATATGAACTCTTCTTATTGACCTTGTAAGGATTCCCATATCTTGATTGGCTTATTTCGTGGACAAACCACATGTTGTGGATCGTGTAAGGGTAGCTTAGGAATGTGTTCAAGCTCAAGGACCTTGCAAGTGTTAAGCACTCAAAAGGTAATACTCTAAGTGCTTACTTGTCTTGAAGAGATAGTTGCACACACTCACAACTCATGCATATGTTTAATCCTTGTTGTTGTGTGTCTTATTTGTGTGCCTTAATGCTCATTAACATCTCTTCTTGCATGTTAGTTTGATTGCATCTTGCATATCCAATTGCATTGTCATGCTTAGACTTAGGATTGCATTTTTGCATTGGGCGCTCCCAAAAGCGCTCTACAGAAGCGCTGTACGAACAGCGCCCATTGAGCGCTGTTCAGACCTGATCGATTTAATTCGGTCGTTGTTAGGTCGCTGTACAGGCGCTGTACAAAGCACTGTACAAAGCGCTCTACGTACAGCGCCACTCTGTTTTCCCGTGAGAACAGAGTTGGGGCGCTGTACAGGCGCTGTACAAGAGGCGCTCTACGTACAGCGCCCAAGGCAATTTTGAGGCAAACTTATCAAAACGACCACACTTTGTTTTGGCCTCCTATATATATGCCTCTTTGACTTTAGGTCAAGAACAAGAGTTCATATTCAGATTCCATACTTAGGATATTTTTCAAAGAGAAGAAAAATTCCAAAGAACTCGTTTTTAGATTACTCAAACACTTTTTCATGATCATCAATCATCATCTAGCATCATCCATGATCATCTAGATGTCATCTTGCATGGAATCTTCATCATACTTTGCTTGGTAAGCTTTTCACTAATACCTTACATGTTTTGTGTTTATCTTATCTAGCAATCTCAATTAATTACTTGTTTGTTATTTTGTATGCTTTGGATACAATATTGAGATGAGTATGATGTATGTTTGAGAAGTTGTATTGTGCTAGCATATTAGGTTTTGTGCTTAATATTGATTAGCTAAACTAATTGACATGTCATTTAGTTTTGATATCTAGGATTGTTCTTAATTGCATATTAATCATCTTAGATAAGCATATAGGGTTTCCCTTGCTCTATGTTGCATTTTGGATATTCACATATATTCACTTAGGGTTGTATTCTCTTCACAGAGAAAGTAAGTCTTGTGTGTAGCATCCGGGATTAGGTTGCTTAGAACGCAAGCAAATTGGACTAGGTTCACTCATACCGGGATTAGGTAGGTGTGTGATTACTTCCGGGATTAGGTTGTAATCGTTTGCACATTTAATGGATTCGAGGTTCGAGTGTGGCTTACTTACATAGCCCGTGGTTTTTCCCGTGAGGGTTTCCACGTAAAAACCAAGTGTTGTTTTTAATTTCCGCACCATATTACACTTGCTTGTTTATATTATCTTGAGGGCATTTTCGTAATTTTGACTAACACGAAAAATTGGGTAAAAAGCGTAAAATCTATTCACCCCCTTCTAGATAGCTTTATACACACCGTGCTATAATTTGTTTCAATTGGTATCAGAGCGGGTTCCTAGACATACATAGGTGATCCTTGCTTATTTTGGTGTGTTTTGCATTTTGTGTGATTTTTGATCTTTCATACATTTGCATTCATTTCATTCATTCATAAACACTATGAGTGGAAACGGTGGAAATGGTGGTGGCCACGAAGGAGCTTCTAGCACAAGGCCTCCACTTCTTACCGGATTGAACTATTCCCAATGGAAAGGGAAGATGGAATCCTACATATGCCAAATTCATGACCGTACATGGATGGCGGTTGAAGACGGATATGATCTACCTAAGATGACTCCCGATGGTGGAGGAGAAGAAGTATTGAAGCCTAAGGCGCAATGGAACGCGCAAGAGTTTGAGGCTTCAAAGTGGAATAGGAAGGCGATACATGCCATCTTCTGTGCTATGGATGAAAATCAATATAAATTGATTCAAAATACTAGGATAGCTAAAGAGGCTTGGGACATCCTAGAGATTGCACATGAGGGAACCGAAGTGGTGAAGGACTCTAAGCTTCAAATCCTCCAAACTCAATTCGAGATGCTTAAGATGGAGGAGAATGAGTGCTTTAACGACTTCGAGATCAAGTTGATGGATATAGTCAACCAAAGCCATCAACTTGGTGATCTATATTCGGATAGGAGAATCAAGCAAAAGATTATGAGATCTCTACCCGATAGGTTTGAATCGAAGGTGACGGCTTTAGAAGAAAATAGTGGATATAAGGATATGAAGCCGAGTGAGGTGATTGGGAGACTTCTAGCTTATGAGTCTAGGAAATGGCCTATCTCCACACCCACTAAAAAGCAAAAAGGAATTGCTTTAAAAACCTCCAAGGATGAAAAGGAGGCAAAGAAGGTTGACTCGGATGAAGACCTTGCCTTGTTTGTAAAAAGGTTCAACAAGGTTATGAAGTTTAGAAAAAAGAGCTTTGGGTCAAAAGGTCAAGACTTGAAGAAAAAGGGCTCTTTCAAGAAGTTTGAACCTAGGCAAGAGAGGACCGAAAGGAAAGGGGTCCGATGTTTCGAGTGTGGTGGCATAGGTCATTTTGCCCCCGAATGTGCAAATCACAATGAGAGGAAAAAGGGAAAAGTGATGGCCGCCACTTGGAGTGGAAGTAGTGATGACTCCATTGAGGGAGATGAGTCTTCAAGTGATGAAGAGCTCATGGCTAATCTCCTAGCTTTTGCCTCCTCCCATAAAAGCAAAAGTGCTAGTGAGAGAGAGGAAATGAGTCAAGAGGAAAATGACTCAAGTGAAGAAGAAAGTGATTCCTCGTCTAACTCCATAAGTAGTTTTGTGGAGAAAAAGGTGCTTGCTAAATGCCATGCCGAGTTTAATGATTTAGCAATCAAGAGCACAAGAAAGATCAAGATGTTGAGAGAAGAAAATCTTGAGCTTGCATCTCATAATGACCACTTAGGTGAACAAGTGGAAAAATTCAAGAAGATAGAAGATAAACTAAGAGAGGAGTTAGCTTTATCTAGGAGGAATGAAGAAAGTCTAAAGAGTGAGCTTGAAGAAGTTAGAAATTCTATGACTAGGATTGATTCTAGCACCAAGAAGCTTGACCATATGCTTGGTGTTGGAAAGAGTCCATGTGACAAGAGGGGTCTTGGGTATGAAGATGACAAGAAGATCTCTACCTCTAACAAGACTGTGTTTGTCAAGAGCTTGAAGAAAGAAGAAACTTCATTTGTGCAAGCTCCTAGAAAGAAATTAGAAGTAGGACAATGCTCTAATGCACAAGTGAAGATGGGGCCAAGAAGGCAACCTCAAGCTCAACCCCCTAGGGTCCCTCAAGCCAACATTCCTCCTCAAATGGCTCACAAAGGAAAGAGACCTATCATGCAACCTCAAGCTAGGAAGCAACCAAGACCGGTTCAACAACGAAGAAAGATTGAACCCTTTCATCCACAAAGACAAGGACAAGGTATGATTCCTTATTTTACTCCTATATGTCACTTTTGTGGATTTAATGGTCATATTAGACCACATTGCTTTCGATATATAAAAATGTGCAAAACTAGAAGCATGATAGAGAAGAAAAAGAAAAGAGCCATGATGCATGTTCCTAGGAATAATAATATTATTATGCATGATCCTAGGACATCTAGAGCCCATGTACCAAAGACCACTAAGAAAGCTAAGATTGTTTCTAGGTGGATTAGAAAGAATGAAATTGTTTGCCATGTTGCTCAAATAGCCTTGAAGGCAAATTCTTCTAATTTTTGGTATTTAGATAGTGGGTGCTCTAGGCACATGACGGGAAACAAGCGTTTCTTCGAGACTCTTGTTATGGAGGAAGGCGGATATGTCACTTTTGGTGATGGATCCAAAAAGAAAGTTGTAGGGAAATGAACTATTTCCGTTCCTGGATTACCATCCTTATCCGATGCTTTATTTGTTGATGGCTTGAAAGCCAATTTCATAAGCATTTCACATCTAAGTGATGAAGGATATTCCGTCTTATTTTGTAAAGATGATTGCTTGATCCTAAAGCCCGATGGACAAACCTTATTGAAAGGTATGAGATCTAGCGACAATTGCTATTGTCTTGAAGCTAGAATAGTCTCAAACAATGTGTCCATGGATGAGCAAATAGAGTTGTGGCATGAAAGACTTGGCCACATGAACTTTAGGGATCTACGGACCCTTGGAAAGTTCGAGTGTGTGCGTGGCCTCCCTAAACTTGGGAAGAAAGCCAATGGTATTTGTGGACCTTGTCAACAAGGAAAACAAACTAAAAGCATGCACAAAAAGGGCAAGTATCTCTCCACCAAGGAGCCTCTTGAGCTTCTCCACATGGACCTCATGGGTCCCATGCAAACCGAAAGTTTGGGTGGAAAGAGATACATTTTTGTATGTGTTGATGATTTCTCTAGGTTCACATGGACATATTTTCTTAGAGAAAAATCCGAAACTTTTGATAAGTTTAAAATGCTTTGTAATAAACTTCAAAATGAAATGAACTCTAATATTAAAAGCATAAAACGGATTAGAAGTGACCATGGGAGGGAATTTGAGAATGCTACCTTTGAAACCTTTTGTAATGGTTTAGGTATCTCCTATGAGTTTTCGGCTCCTAGGACACCTCAACAAAATGGAGTTGTTGAGAGGAAAAATAGGGTCCTTCAAGAGATGGCCCGTGTGATGTTGCTTAGCAACAATGTCCCTAGGAACCTATGGGCCGAAGCCGTCAATATGGCTTGCTATATAGGAAATAGAGTCTTCCTAAGGCCCGATACTAGAAACACCTCATATGAGTTATGGAAAGGCAAGAGGCCAAATGTTAGCTACTTCCACACTTTTGGAAGCAAATGCTACATTTTGAATGACCGTGATCAACTTGGCAAATTCGATGCTAAGAGTGATGAGGGTATTTTTATTGGCTATGCCTTGAATAGTAGAGCCTATAGAGTTTTCAATTTAAAGACTCTAAGTGTTATGGAATCATCCAATGTCGTATTTGATGATACTAGGCTCAAGTCTAATGATCATGAGGAGGAGGTTATTTTTAGTGATGGTTCTCCTTTGGAGAAGGTTGTGGTGTCTACTAATGTTGGGATATCTAATGTCAACAATGATGACACACAACCTATTGCTAGAGTTCCTCTCTTGGACTTTAAAGAACCCGCTCCATGGGTTAGGGAACTCCATGATAAAGAAGATATCATTGGAGAGGTAAATGAGGGTGTTAGGACTAGACGTCAACTTGCTAATCTTATTAGCTATACTTGCTACACCTCTCAAATTGAACCCAAAAAGGTTGAAGAAGCCTTAAATGATGAATTTTGGGTTCTTGTAATGCAAGAAGAGCTAAACCAATTCGAAAGGAATGAGGTTTGGACTCTAGTTCCTAGGCCTAAGACCACTAATGTCATAGGCACTAAATGGATATTTAGGAACAAATCCGATGAGGATGGCAACGTAGTGCGAAACAAGGCTAGACTTGTAGCACAAGGGTACTTTCAAATTGAGGGTATCGACTTTGAGGAGACATTTGCTCTCGTTGCCCGTTTAGAGTCCATTAGGCTTCTCTTGTCCATTTCTTGTGTGCACAAGTTCAAATTGCACCAAATGGATGTCAAGAGTGCCTTCCTCAATGGCTTTTTGCAAGAGGAAGTGTTTGTTGAACAACCCAAGGGGTTTGTGGATGCACACCACCCCAACCATGTCTATCGCCTTAAGAAGGCATTATATGGGTTGAAACAAGCACCGAGGGCTTGGTATGAGCGCCTCACTCAATTTCTTGTTGACAACAACTACACAAGAGGTAGTGTTGACAAGACGCTATTCATCAAGAGAGACAATGATGAGCTTTTCATAGCTCAAATATATGTTGATGATATAGTTTTTGGCTCCACCAACAACACCAAAGTCCAACAATTTGTTGATATCATGTCTCATGAATTTGAGATGAGTCTTGTTGGTGAGCTTAGTTACTTCCTAGGTTTGCAAATTAGGCAACTAGATGATGGGATTTTCATATCCCAAGCCAAATAGGCCAAAAACCTAGTGAAGAAGTTTGGTCTTGAAAAAGCCAAACATTGTGATACTCCTATGAGCACCACTTTGAAGCTAAGCAAGGATGCTAGCGGTAAAAGTGTGGACCAAACCTTATATCGTGGCATGATAGGGAGCTTGCTCTATTTGACCGCAAGTAGGCCCGATATATCTATTAGTGTAGGAGTTTGTGCTAGGTACCAATCCGATCCCAAGGAGTCCCATCTCTCTTCGGTTAAGAGAGTCATTCGATTTGTAAATGGGACTTCTAATTATGGGATTTGGTACTCATTTGACACTAATCCTAGTCTTGTAGGATATAGTGATACGGATTGGGCAGGAAATTGTGATGATAGGAAGAGCACATCGGGCGGTTGCTTCTTTCTAGGCAACAACTTGGTGTCGTGGTTTCGCAAGAAGCAAAACTCAATTTCCTTGTCCACAGCGGAAGCCGAGTACATAGCCGCGGGGAGTGGATGCACTCAACTTATGTGGATGAAGCAAATGCTAGTGGACTACGGATTCAACCAAGGTACTCTCACTCTCTTTTGTGATAACATGAGTGCCATTAATATTTCCAAGAATCCGGTCCAACATTCTAGAACTAAGCATATTGACATCCGACATCACTTCATTAGAGAGCTTGTTGAAAATAAATGCATAGTACTTGAACATGTAGGTACTAATGATCAACTTGCGGACCTATTTACTAAACCATTAGATGCTACTCGATTTAAAACTCTTAGTAGATCTATTGGGATATGTCTTGTGGAGTGATGTGATTTACTTGACCCCATATGGGGAACTCAAGCAAAGAAAGCTATTTTGCATTCATGTATCTTGCAAAAAATTTGAAATATCTTATGCCTCTTCTTTTGATTGCTTGAGTAAGCTTGGTTGTACATATGTATATATGTTTTCAAATTCTATAAGTGTGAACTTTGCTTGTCTACAATCCATGTCATATTTATGTTCAAACATGCATTTTTGGACTAGGAGATTTACATAGGAAGTATGATGTGAATGACCTATAGTTATCCCCATGACATGATGATTCTTAAATAACATGCTAATGTCAAATGAAAAAGCATGAAATTCATACAATATGCTCTCATGAAAAGCATGAATTAATGATTGCATATTCTTAAAATGCAAAACTTGTGTGAAAGCTTATGAGACTCAAAATGAATAAAAGATCTTGTATCCATTCAAAGGAATTTACATTCCATATGTCTCTCTTTCTTTATTAGTTGAACATGGTTACTATCATACGGATATCTTATCCGGAAATATCAAATAGGGTGCAAAGTCGCTCATGCCATGTTTCGCTTATAAAGTTGGATATAGTTGCTCTTAAATTGAAATCAATAATCTCTATATCCTTGCTTTTCCCATGACATTGGTGAAATTGGTTTGAATTCTTATTATAAACCTTTGTCATTTGCTTTGCCAAATACCATTGTATTTTGGACTTGAATGCTATATGTCTTGTATGCAAAGCATGTTGGATTCACACATTTTCTCAAAATAAATCTCCTTGTTTCTCTCAATTAATTGAAGTGCATAAAGTGACTTATATGTATATGCAAATCTTGCATGCTTCTATCTCTCGTTGCTATGAGTGACCCGGTTGGGGACTACTTCTTTGCCTATATCATGACAAAAAGGGGGAGTAGGATATGGTAAGGGGAGGTGCAAAATATAGAAGTTATTGTGCACTTTGGGGAGAACATACATTGAGGGGGAGTAACCCGTTGAGGGGGAGCATTACACTTATCATACATTGCATACATTTGGTAATGTTGTGCCTAAATTCTAAAAATGCAAATGCTTGGTATTGTACTCACATGATTAATCTCACACTTTTCTTGTATTGGAAATGTTAGAAACTCTTTTTCAGGGATTGATTATTCTACAAGAGGATTGAAGACTTCAAGTTGCATTCTCTTATCTCTTTGTAATGTAGAATATCATTGTAGTCCCGTAGTTTCTATTTTCTTTGTGAGGAATCAATGTGAGTGGTGGTTTTGTCACGAAATAGCCAAATGGGGAGATTGTAAGGATTCCCATATCTTGATTGGCTTATTTCGTGGACAAACCACATGTTGGGGATCGTGTAAGGGTAGCTTAGGAATGTGTTCAAGCTCAAGGCCCTTGCAAGTGTTAAGCACTCAAAAGGTAATACTCTAAGTGCTTACTTGTCTTGAAGAGATAGTTGCACACACTCACAACTCATGCATATGTTTAATCCTTGTTGTTGTGTGTCTTATTTGTGTGCCTTAATGCTCATTAACATCTCTTCTTGCATGTTAGTTTGATTGCATCTTGCATATCCAATTGCATTGTCATGCTTAGACTTAGGATTGCATTTTTGCATTGGGCGCTCCCAAAAGCGCTCTACAGAAGCGCTGTACGAACAGCGCCCATTGAGCACTATTCAGACTTGATCGATTTAATTCGGTCGCTGTTGGGTCGCTGTACAGGCGCTGTACAAAGCACTGTACAAAGCGCTCTACGTACAGCGCCACTCTGTTTTCCCGTGAGAACAGAGTTGGGGTGCTGTACAGGCGCTGTACAAGAGGCGCTCTACGTACAGCGCCCAAGGCAATTTTGAGGCAAACTTATCAAAACGACCACACTTTGTTTTGGCCTCCTATATATATGCCTCTTTGACTTTAGGTCAAGAACAAGAGTTCATATTCAGATTCCATACTTAGGATATTTTTCAAAGAGAAGAAAAATTCCAAAGAACTCGTTTTTAGATTACTCAAACACTTTTTCATGATCATCAATCATCATCTAGCATCATCCATGATCATCTAGATGTCATCTTGCATGGAATCTTCATCATACTTTGCTTGGTAAGCTTTTCACTAATATCTTACATGTTTTGTGTTTATCTTATCTAGCAATCTCAATTAATTACTTGTTTGTTATTTTGTATGCTTTGGATACAATATTGAGATGAGTATGATGTATGTTTGAGAAGTTGTATTGTGCTAGCATATTAGGTTTTGTGCTTAATATTGATTAGCTAAACTAATTGACATGTCATTTAGTTTTGATATCTAGGATTGTTCTTAATTGCATATTAATCATCTTAGATAAGCATATAGGGTTTCCCTTGCTCTATGTTGCATTTTGGATATTCACATATATTCACTTAGGGTTGTATTCTCTTCATAGAGAAAGTAAGTCTTGTGTGTAGCATCCGGGATTAGGTTGCTTAGAACGCAAGCAAATTGGACTAGGTTCACTCATACCGGGATTAGGTTGTAATCGTTTACACATTTAGTGGATTCGAGGTTCGAGTGTGGCTTACTTACATAGCCCGTGGTTTTTCCCGTGAGGGTTTCCACGTAAAAACCAAGTGTTGTTTTTAATTTCCGCACCATATTACACTTGCTTGTTTATATTATCTTGAGGGCATTTTCGTAATTTTGACTAACACGAAAAATTGGGTAAAAAGCGTAAAATCTATTCACCCCCCCTCTAGATAGCTTTATACACACCGTGCTATAATTTGTTTCAGACCTAAAGTCAAAGTGGCATATATATAGGGGGCCAAAACAAGGTGTGGTCGTTTTGATAAGTTGGCCTCATATTTGCCTTGGGCGCTGTATGTAGAGCGCCTCTTGTACAGCGCTTGTACATCGCCCCAACTTTGTTCTCACGGGAAAACAGAGTGGCGTTGTACGTAGAGCGCTTTGTACAGCGCTTTGTACAGCGCCTGTACAGCGACCCAACAGCGACCGAATTAAATCGATCAGGTCTGAACAGCGCTCAATGGGCGGTGTTCGTACAGCGCTTCTGTAGAGCGCTTTTGGGAGCGCCCAATGCAAAAATGCAATCCTAAGTCTAAGCATGACAAGGCAATTGGATATGCAAGATGCAATCAAACTAACATGCAAGAAGAGATGTTAATGAACATTAATGCACAAAAATAAGACACACAACATACAAGTATTAAACAAATGCATGAGTTGTGAGTGTGTGCAACTATCTCTTCAAGACAAGTAAGCACAAAGAAATATACCTTCGGTGCTTATCAATATGAGGACTTCAAAGGGCTTCGAACAATAAACCCGATACCTAGGCTACCCTTACAAAGAACCCCAACATGTGGTTTGTCCACGAAATGAGCCAATCAATAAATGGGAACCTTACAATATGGATGATTATGTGTTGATATGTATGATGGATGAGATTAGGAGTATATTAACTAAATGATTAGGAGTAGTTGTAATCAAATATCTCATTTTTTTATGCATGTTGGTGTATGATTTACTATGTATGTGTTTAGAATGATTAGAGAGATTCAGAGTTGAGTTTGTGCTCAGATTTCCATTCCGGGTATAAATTTGACTATTAGCTCTATGGAATGGAAATAGCTTATGTGTGCATAATTATGCCACTTTAGCTTTGGTTCATATGTTCTTATACTTAATGGGTCTAAACCCTAGACACAATCACTCTTCCGATTGGAGAGTGATGACATGATTTCGGTAATTCCCTAATCAAAAGAACGAACCCTTTACTGGATTAATTGGATTCACATGTAAACAATCGATATAAATTGCATAGTGTGTTTGGTGAACCGATGTCCCATATGTGTTTCATATCTTGCTTATCTCCCAGCCACCTTTGTTTTCATAGCTAGGGTGTCTTGCCTCTAGGAGTAGATTAACTTAATTAGGAGTAGATTAATTAGATAGCCAAGACACCCCACTACATTTCTACCTTAGTTAATTAGTTTACATTTCCGCACACACCACATCGCTTTCCATTTACATACTTTAATAAACTCTAGAGCTAGATACAGTTAACAGATTCCATCTCTCTGTGGGAACTGTTAGGATTATGCTCAATAGTAAAAGTGTAATAGTGTTTTTGACAATCTATTCATATTAATAATGTGATTTCTGGTTTAACAAATCTTATAGCATTTATAGTTTAATTATTATAATTGTCAAAAGTAAATAATCATAAGGTCAAAAGACTATGAGAAAAGAAGAATTGTTCGTACATCTGGATATGTATGAGGTAGACATAATTCTTTAGTTAGTCTTGAATAATGTTCACAACTTAAGTTAAAGGTTGGGCACCTTTATCTTGTTGAAGTTGTAGAATTCTTTTGCTAGCATTTGAGTGGGATCAAATGAGTTATGGTGAGTCTAAAATCATCGGAGGGTCGTCAAGTAAAAGAATCTAGTGCACTGGGTGCATTGAACAAGATCACAATGAAATACTTTATCTAGAACCGTCAGTAGATAAAAGTCTTTTCATTATCAGGACAATCAGAGAGTCTATCTTAATCCTGAGATAAATGATGGACTTATGGTTGCAAGTGTTATCATTTGAGTTATCAATGAGTACGATTATATAGCATAGTCTATCCTCGATAGTTTGGTGGTATTCATTTGTTAATCGATAGAGGACTTCATTTATAGATATGGACATCGTGGCTCCATTTATTAAATGAGAGTATAATATTATCATATGGATGTTTTGAGCTATTGGATATTAAATCTCAACGTTGAGTTTTCGATAGTGTCTATTGAAAATATGGCTTCTGGACAAGTTAAAGTATCCAAGTTCAAAACGTGGTCATATGAGTAAATATGGTAACTAGGAGAGCTATAGGCGGTCTATGAGCTCTTGGCGATTACTGATATTATTCACGAGGATACACTACCTCCAATATGATTGTCTAGGGTATGAATGAGGAACATCTTCTTATTCTATCTTTATTTAAGAGTTCAATTTTAGCTTTTTAGTGGAATGAGTTAAAATTAATAAATCGGACCTAAGTGAATCATTTATTGATTGTGATTAGGTTATGTCTATTGAAGCTTAAATTTAGATAGCCTGCCAAGATCCTCAATCCACACGGACTTGCATGGATCAATTGATATATTCTGTCGGACCAATTTATGGGTTCATCTAGAATTGTACTTAATATATTAAGAATATAATTTGCACATTATTTATTTAATGGGCTATTAAATTATATTAATATATTAATGAAAAGCATGAGGGCTTGTTTCTTTTAGTAAAAATGGGTCTAGTTCACATGTGGGCTTTTTATTAAGGTCCAATGGATTTAATAAAATGGAAAAATAATATATGGCCCATGATAGAGTACTTGGGCGGCAAGGCTAATAAATTAGCTTATTATATTATTTTATTTTATTATTTAATTAAATGGAAGTTAATTAATTTATTAATTAATTATTTAATTAATGATCAAAATCTTTTTCTGACTAAGAAATATGTTTCTTAGTAGTATACTATTGTGGTAGTATAAATAAAATAAAAGACTTTATTTGGTAAGTAGATAAATAAGGGATTTATTTATCTAGTCAAATAAGGAAGTCTTTTATATAGTCACAAATACACTAAAAAGTTGGATTAGGGTTTGGAATTTTAAAGAAATCTACCTAGGATCAGGATTTAAATCCAAAGACACAAATCCTACATGGTAAATGATTTTGGCCACAATATATAGATATATATTAAATATATATATTATAAGGCATGCATAATTAATTTCAAAAGATATATATATATATATATATATATTTGTGCGTGCAGTTTTAGTGCACTTTAATAGGAGTGCAACACTTATCATATAAATATATAATATGCAAGTTGAATTCGAAAAAAAAATATATAGCATTACATATTTTATATATGCATGAAATAGGTGCAAAATAGAGATATATATATATATATATTTATTTTTGTGCAAAGAGAATTTGGTAACCCTAATCGCTAAGGTCTTTATGACCTGAGAGTTTTTTCTTTTGTTTGAAAAAAATAGAATCCAACTCTTAGACTAGTGTGATAATTTCAGCCAAGAAGTATAGAGAGAAGAGTTTGTTCTTATTTCGATAGTGCACTAGTAACTTTTACATGAAAAGGTTTTGTGCATAATTTTGAATAAGGCTCACGTGAGTTTCGATTATTAGATTGAGAATTCAAAAGTGACCGGAACGTTCTTCGTTATCTCTTGGAACTTTTTGTGACTAACGAAAAAGAAAAGATTTTGTTATCCATCCTCAGGTACACAATTCAAAGAAAGGGAGACCACGCTCCTAGGTGATTCACGTTCGTGATTGGATTGGAAGGTCTTGCGGATTACCATCGACGCAATGTCAATCGGATCACGCGACAAAGGTATGATACTTTTGATTATATATGTTTAATTAATTAGAGGGTTAAGGTTCAAATTATGGAAAAATTTTAAACTATACTAAACTCTTTTTTAGTCTCGCTTCCGCTGCGTGACCGTATTTTTCCCTACAATTGGTATCAAAGCCTGGTTGTACTCTTTAATTAATTAACGTATATATACGTGAATCTATTTCTTTTTATTGTGATTATGCATGTTTTAGAAAGAGATGGCACTCTAGGTATTCTCATATATAATTACATGTGGAATGTATGGATTTATATATGTTGTTATAAAGTGAATTGTTGTTGCACGATTTTGGTCCTAGAATTTCAATGTAATTTTTGTTTCGGAATTGTAACAAGAAGGGTGGCCTATTACCGTCACAAGTTCCTTCTTGGTAGTTGCTAGGTTCACTATTTTTTTTTTGTATTAAAACTACTGCAGTTTTTATTGTATTTAAAAATAATGCAGATTTTTTTTTGTATCATTTAGTGCAGTTTTTATTGTGTAAAAAATTACTGCAGCGATTAAAAAAAAAAAAAATTCTGCAGTAGTTTATTTTGTTAAATAAAGTTGTAATACGTTCAAGCATCGAAGATTCGAAGACTTGAAGAAAATAGAAGCAACCGGAACCTAGAACGAGCACCGTGCGCACCCTTGGAGTGGATTGGGCTGCGCATGGCAAGCCCATATCATGGTGGGCTGCGCACGGCAGCCCTAATGGTCTCATGGGCTGCGCACGGCAGCCCCTTTTGTGGGGTTGTGGGGTGTGCACACCTATGGGAGGGAGCCGAGGGATGCGCAGATGGTCGATGGCCACTTGAAGACTTGTTCGTCAAGAAGGAAGATCTTGTATTCCTAACAAATTGTAATTTACTTGCTTTTTTAGGATGGACCAAAATTGTGGCTATTTATTTTTGCATAAATATTACAATATTTGTTATTGTATGATAACATGTCATATAGAATAGGAGTGCCACCCATATATCTTTTTTGGTATGAACATGCATTGAATGATTTAGGTATCTAAATTGGCATCTAGATAACTTGGTAAATCATTCTATGGGATTTAATCACTCGCCTTAAATAATTGAGTGGGAGAAGGTGTTTTGTAACACCTATGGCCTCCAAGGTTAGTTGAGCTTTATTATTTATTGGTAATCCCCCCAAGGGGCATCCATGAATGGAATTTGGCAAAATACTTCCTTACAAGGATAGACTAGACAATTGACTCAAACGAGATCTACTCCCCAAGGAGGGATTTTTGTGAGAGAAAATATCGAGGGTCGATATCTTGGTAACACACTCAATGTGATTTTATTGATATCCTCCCAAGAGTTCTTGTCAATAAAATCGCAAGGCTAAAATTGAAAACGCTGGTTGTTATGTTAACAATTAGGTGGGACCTAGTCCAACTAGTAAATGTTCGTACTCCCAAAGGAGGCGTAACATTTATGGGTGTTGGATTACCGTTGAATTTTTACGATTGAGTTATTTATTTAATTCAAGATAAATATTTAAAAGTGCTTTATCATGATTATTTACTTATATATGTTTTGTTTTATTCAGAAATCATGACCCCATCACTTATGAACATCCTAAAAGATAAAACTTTAATTGGTAATAATTATGTCACATGGAAAAGGAAAATTGGGTTGTTGCTGCAATCTGAAAAGCATAAATTTATTCTATCTATTCCTAAGCCACTTGCTCATACTTATGAATCTAATGGCACAAGTCAAGAGATTCATTTGGTTGGTAAAGTTGCTACTGTTAAGACCCGTAAGAAGGTCAAGAAACAACATAAGAAAAAGCAACTTGGGCCTACCAAGATAGTAACCAAGATCAAAGGGAAGTGCTCTCTTTGTGGTGAAAAAGGACATTGGAAAAGTAATTGCCCAAAGTCTTAGAACAAGATGGAACAAGGTAATGTTAATTATCTTGAAACATTTTTTTTGGCAGATTCTACAGATTCTTGGATCATAGACTCTGGAGCCACTAATCATGTTTGTTATTCCTTGCAAGGGTTCAAGGAAAGGAAAAGACTGAATAAAAATGAAATCAACTTGCGTTTGGGTAACGGAACGTTAGTGTCTGCAAGTGCAGTGGGAGATATTAGAGTTAATATTGATTCTAGTAGGCATTTAGAATTGATAGACATTTATTATGTACCTAAATTCAAGAGGAATTTAATTTCAGTTTCTTGTTTAAATAAATTTGGATATTCAGTTACTTTTAATAAAGTTTTTATTATTAGTAAGAATGACAAAATTATTTGCAAAGGTACATTGGAAAACGGTCTGTTCTTTTTGCATAGAAATATCTCTCACTCGTTAGACACAGTATTAACGGAACCTAATCATAAAAGAGTAAAATTATCAATAGATGAAACCTACCTATGGCATTTATGCCTAGGTCATATTAACCTTAATAGGATTAAAAGATTGGTAAGTGACGGACCTTTAAGTGACTTAAAGGTTGATGATCTACCAACTTGTGAATCTTGTTTGGAAGGTAAGATGACCAAAAGGTCATTTTCGGCCAAAGGCATAAGAGCCACTGAATGTTTAGGATTGATACACACTGATGTATGTGGTCCTATGAGCATTCAAGCTAGAGGTGGATATGAGTACTTCATCACCTTCACAGATGATTACTCAAGATTTGGCTATGTGTATCACATGCGACATAAGTCGGATGCTTTTGACATGTTCAAAGCATTCAAAGCTGAAGTAGAAAATCAGCTTGAGAAACACATAAAAATCTTGAGATCTGATCGTGGTGGAGAATATCTATCTGGTGAGTTTCAACAATATCTTATTGATAATGGGATAGTTTCTCAGTTTTCTGCACCAGGTACACCTCAACAGAATGGGGTATCAGAAAGGAGAAACATAACTCTTTTGGATATGGTTAGGTCTGTGTTGAGTTATTCAACACTTCCTATTTCATTTTAGGGATATGCTTTACAAACTGCTATATACATTCTAAACGATGTACCATCTAAGTCCGTTCCTCAAACACCGCATGAGTTGTGGACTGGGCGCAAGCCTAGTTTACAACACTTAAGGATATTTGGTTGTCCTGCGCATGTGTTAAAAGGAAAGACAGAAAAGATGGAGTCCCGTTCGGAAACATGCATATTTGTAGGGTATCCAAAAGAAACAAAAGGATATTATTTCTATAGTCCTTCAGATCTTAAAGTATTTGTTTCGACAAATGTAAAATTTCTAGAAAAGGACTGTATGAATGATTTTGTACCTAGAAGTAGAATTGTCCTGAATGAGATGTCAGGAGATACAATTCCACGAGAGGTTACACAACCTAACCCAATTGTAAGTTCCGATCCAACACAAAATCAACAACCTACCATTCCTCATCGTAGTGGGAGGGTTAGAACACAACCCGAAAGATACATCGGTCTGGGAGAATCAGTGGAGAATCTCCCGGACAACGATGATCCCTACACGTATAAGGAAGCAATGGAGGATGTTGATAGTCGCCATTGGCAAAAGGCAATGCAATCTGAGATTGAATCCATGTTCGATAACAAAGTCTGGACCCTTGTAGACTTGCTTAAAGGGATAAAACCCATTGGGTGCAAGTGGGTATACAAGAGGAAAAGAGGTATGGATGGAAAGGTGGAAACCTTTAAAGCTAGATTGGTAGCTAAAGGGTATACACAGAAAGAAGGTATCGATTATGAGGAAACCTTCTCTCCTGTGGCCATGCTTAAATCCATTAGGATACTCTTATCCATTGCAGCATCTTTAGATCTAGAGATTTGGCAAATGGACGTCAAGACAGCTTTCCTTAATGGAAGTCTTGACGAAAGCATCTACATGATACAACCAGAAGGATTCATTGAAAAAGGCCAAATGGAAAAGGTATGCAAGTTGCAGAAATCCATATATGGATTAAAGCAAGCATCCAGATCCTGGAACATAAGGTTCAATCAAGCTGTGAAAGTTTTTGGATTTATTCAGAATCCTGACGAACCTTGTGCAAACAAAAGGATTAAGGGCGACAAGTTGGTTTTCCTAATTCTTTATGTTGATGATATACTACTCATTGGAAACGATGTAGGCATATTGACATCAGTAAAAGAATGGTTAGCAAAACAATTTGATATGAAGGACTTAGGAGAAGCAAGTTTTATTCTAGGTATCCAAGTAATAAGGGATAGAAAGAATAAAACGATTGCATTATCCCAAGCTTCATACATAGACAAGATCTTGTCTAGGTTTTCCATGCAGGATTCCAAGAAAGGTATGTTACCTTTCAGACATGTGTAAGGATTCCCATTATTGATTGGCTTATTTCGTGGTCAAACCACATGTTGGGGTTTGGTTGTAAGGGTAGTCTAGGTGTTTGTTGAAGATCAAGACCCTTTCCAAGACCTCAAGAGGACAAGCACCAAAGGTATATATCTAGTGCTTACATTGGCTTGAAGAGATATAGTTGCACACACACACACAACATGCATAACTCTTATTCTTGTATGGTGTGTTTATATTTTGTGTGCATTGTACTTTATTGATTTATTCAATATCTCTTCTTGCATGTTGAATTGATTGCATCTTGTTATATGATAATGCCATGACATGTTAGGCATTAGGATGCATTCAATACCCACACTTGCACTTCATGTATGTTAGCTTTTAGTGTGGTGTAATTCGTTTCCCTAAGGATGTTCGGAAACGTCCGCGCGTGCACGGTAATGTGCTTTGATTTGCGCGATGATCGCCGGTGGAGATGCCTTTGGCTTCTCCTTGGTTTCACCATTTTTGGTGAATCGGCGGTTACGTTCGGCGGCCTGGCCGCCGTTAGAAACCGCCGAATGAGACCTGATTGAAATATATCTCTCGGGTCCAAAACGGCGGTTGGGATCGGCGGTTTCCAAACCGCCGAATGAAGTCGCCGAAGTTCCCCTGTTCCACACGGGAGCCATTCGGCGGTTCATTTCGGCGGCCTGGCCGCCGAATGAAACCGCCGATCGGTGCGTTTCAAGGGCAAAATTGTATTTTCACCTGCCCTGTTTTTGGTCTCTATAAATACATCCTTATCTCTGGTTCAGAACACAGGTCTTTGATCATAAGAACCCTAGAGAGATATTTAGAGAGACTTGAGAGAGAAAGCTTAAAGATCATATCTTTATCTCTCTAAACCCATCCCCACATGCATAAATCTTCATCTAAGCATCATCTAGGATCATCTAGCATATGCTAATGCATGGGACTTCTTCAACACACATGGTATGATTTGTTGAACACTTTTATCTTACATAATTAGTGTTTCTACTTATCAATTTTATCTCATATTTTACTTATATGTGTTTAGATTAATTTCTACATATAAGATTGAGATTATGTGTTGATTGGGTTTTTATTTATTAGCTAGGTTTTAATGTTCATATGCCATCTAGCTAATTGATCTCATTTATTGATTGAGATTATTTTTCATAGCTTATTTGATTAGGTCATTATTGCCTAATAGCTATGCCATGAACATTCTTGTGTGATGTATTGATAACTAGGTTGATAGATTGTTTTTTTAATCAACTAGTTAATCCTTTGAATGTTTGTGGGTTTTATATGATAGCTTTGTATCTAGGAGTGGTGATCCTTTACTTAGCTAAAGTTATATGCCATGTCATATAGCTAATATGTGATATCTAGGATTGATTATATTGTCATCTTATAATCCTAGGTAAGCATTTAGAGTACCCTAGCTCTTATTGCATTAATTGAATATTCATACATATTCACATAGGGTTGTGCATCTCTTTTGAGAGATTGAAGTCTTGGGGCTAAGGTTGCTTAGGCCTCAAGCAAATTGGACTAGAGTCGCTATAAAAGGCCCGCGTGGTAGATTAGAGGGTGCTCACGCCAAGAGTAGTGTATCAGGGGATATCACTAGGGATTGAACCAAGAGTGGCGATTGGTAGTGTCCATAGCCTGAGGTTATCTAGGGTGAGGGTCCGAGAATCACTTGAGGGTGTAACCGTCTTTTCATATAGTGGATTTCGAGGTCCGAGTGTGGCGCACTTAACAGCCCGTGGTTTTTCCCAGTGGTTGGGTTTTCCACGTATACATCAAGTGTCATTTACTATTTCCGCATCTTATTACACTTGTATGTTTTGTTGACTAGTAGGGGCATTTTCGTAAAATTGACTTGCATGCGAAAATTGGGTAATATTTGTTAAAATCTATTCACCCCCCCTCTAGCTTTATATTGATGAACACACCTCGAGTATTTTTACGAGGACTTTCAATTGGTATCAGAGCGGGTTCCTAGATATACTTAGGTGATCCTAGCTCATTTTTGGTGTGTTGTGCATTTTGTATGATTATTGTTTTTGACATACATCTTGCATTCTTCTCATTTGCATTCATTCAACGCAAACACTATGAGTGATTTTATGAGAGAAGAAAATGACTCCGATGAGGAGATGTCCCTCTAAGGAGAGAGAGGAGACGAAGATGAAAGGGCGTTGCTCACATCACCAAAGAGCTTCAAGCCCAAGCCTTCCTCAATCTTGGTCTAACCAACCAAGAAGGCTATCTTCCCTCAACCTACGATCTTAATAGGGAAGTGTTCAATCATGCAAGCTCAACCGAGCAAGCAACTTTGTCTTGGTCATCATCAAAGGAGGAGAGATCCTATCCAACTACCAAGACAACCACAACGACAAGGGAAAGCACTTTTGCATGCTCAAGGGAATGGTATAATTCCTAACCTTATCTCCTCTTGTCTTTTGTGTGGTATTGTTGGTCATGTTAGACCAAGTTGCTTGCATTACATTTAATTATGTAATCTTATATGCATGATTGAAAAGAAAAAGGCTAGAGCTAAGATGCATGTCCTTAAAAAGGAAGAAAATCATTTGCATGATTCTTTGCCATCTAGAACTCTAGAACCTATGACCACTAGGTATGTTATTGAGACACCTAAGTGGATTATAAAAGACGAACCCGCTTGCTACGAGACAAACATGTCTCAAATAGGTTCAACTAGGTCCTATGGACTTGGTAAGTCTTTTAGACCACATGCCCTTCATTGAAGTGGTGTGGATATTGACCCCATATGGGGAACTTAAGCAAAGAGAGCTATTTTGCATCTAGTCACTTGCAAAAAATTTGAAATATCTTATGCTTCTCTTTTTGTTGCTTGAGTTAGCTTGGTTACACTATGTATACATATTTTCTATTCAATAAGTGTGATCAATGCTTGTATTGCAATCCATGTCATATTTATGTTCAAACATGCATTTTTGGACTAGGAGATATTTACATAGGATTTAATTTGAATGACCTATAATGATCTCCATGACATGATGATTGCTAAAATGACATGCTAAATGCTAATCTTGAAAAGCATGTCTTGATGATTGCATTTTTTAAATGCAAAATAATGTGTGAAAAAGCTTATGAGACTCAAATGAAAAAGGATCTTGTATCCATTCAAGGATTTTACAATCCAAATGTCTCTCTTTCTTTATTGGTTGAACATGTCTACTATCATACGGATATCTTATCCGGAAAAATCAAGTAGGGTGCAAAGTCGCTCATGACATGTTTAGCTTATAAAGTTGGATATAGTTGTTCTTAAATTGAAATCAATAAAAACCTATATCCTTGCTTCTCTCTTGACATTGGTGAAATTGGTTTGAATTCATATTGAAAACCTTTGTCATTTGCTTTGCCAAATACCATGATATTTTGGACTTAAATGCTACATGTCTTGTATGCAAAGCAATTTTTTGATTCACACATTTTATTTAAATAAATCTCCTTGTTTCTCTCCAATAAATTTGAGATTGCATAAAGTGACTTATATTGATTATGCATATACTAGAATGCTACTATCTCTCTTTGCCTTGAGTGACCCGGTTGGGGACTACTTCCTTGTCTATATCATGACAAAAAGGGGGAGTATGTTGTGGTAAGGGGAGTTGCAAATTGTAGTAGCAATTGTGCATGTTGGGGAGAATACTAATTGAGGGGGAGTAACCCTTTGAGGGGGAGCATTTGCACATTCATACATTGCATGATGTTGTACTTAAATTCTTAAATGCAAATGCTTGTTTTATCTCACTTGATTCATCTCACCTTTTCTTATATTGGAAAGTATAGAAACTGTGCTTTCAGGGATTGATTGTTCTACTTGAGATTGAAGACTTCAAGACCATTTATCTTATCTCTTTGTAAAGTAGAAAATCATTGTAGACCCGTAGTTTCTATTATGTTGTGAGGAATCAATGTGAGTGGTGGTTTTGTCACGAAATAGCCAAAGGGGGAGATTGTAAGGATTCCCATTATTGATTGGCTTATTTCGTGGTCAAACCACATGTTGGGGTTTGGTTGTAAGGGTAGTCTAGGTGTTTGTTGAAGATCAAGACCCTTTCCAAGACCTCAAGAGGACAAGCACCAAAGGTATATATCTAGTGCTTACATTGGCTTGAAGAGATATAGTTGCACACACACACACAACATGCATAACTCTTATTCTTGTATGGTGTGTTTATATTTTGTGTGCATTGTACTTTATTGATTTATTCAATATCTCTTCTTGCATGTTGAATTGATTGCATCTTGTTATATGATAATGCCATGACATGTTAGGCATTAGGATGCATTCAATACCCACACTTGCACTTCATGTATGTTAGCTTTTAGTGTGGTGTAATTCGTTTCCCTAAGGATGTTCGGAAACGTCCGCGCGTGCACGGTAATGTGCTTTGATTTGCGCGATGATCGCCGGTGGAGATGCCTTTGGCTTCTCCTTGGTTTCACCATTTTTGGTGAATCGACGGTTACGTTCGGCGGCCTGGCCGCCGTTAGAAACCGCCGAATGAGACCTGATTGAAATATATCTCTCGGGTCCAAAACGGCGGTTGGGATCGGCGGTTTCCAAACCGCCGAATGAAGTCGCCGAAGTTCCCCTGTTCCACACGGGAGCCATTCGGCGGTTCATTTCGGCGGCCTGGCCGCCGAATGAAACCGCCGATCGGTGCGTTTCAAGGGCAAAATTGTATTTTCACCTGCCCTGTTTTTGGTCTCTATAAATACATCCTTATCTCTGGTTCAGAACACAGGTCTTTGATCATAAGAACCCTAGAGAGATATTTAGAGAGACTTGAGAGAGAAAGCTTAAAGATCATATCTTTATCTCTCTAAACCCATCCCCACATGCATAAATCTTCATCTAAGCATCATCTAGGATCATCTAGCATATGCTAATGCATGGGACTTCTTCAACACACATGGTATGATTTGTTGAACACTTTTATCTTACATAATTAGTGTTTCTACTTATCAATTTTATCTCATATTTTACTTATATGTGTTTAGATTAATTTCTACATATAAGATTGAGATTATGTGTTGATTGGGTTTTTATTTATTAGCTAGGTTTTAATGTTCATATGCCATCTAGCTAATTGATCTCATTTATTGATTGAGATTATTTTTCATAGCTTATTTGATTAGGTCATTATTGCCTAATAGCTATGCCATGAACATTCTTGTGTGATGTATTGATAACTAGGTTGATAGATTGTTTTTTTAATCAACTAGTTAATCCTTTGAATGTTTGTGGGTTTTATATGATAGCTTTGTATCTAGGAGTGGTGATCCTTTACTTAGCTAAAGTTATATGCCATGTCATATAGCTAATATGTGATATCTAGGATTGATTATATTGTCATCTTATAATCCTAGGTAAGCATTTAGAGTACCCTAGCTCTTATTGCATTAATTGAATATTCATACATATTCACATAGGGTTGTGCATCTCTTTTGAGAGATTGAAGTCTTGGGGCTAAGGTTGCTTAGGCCTCAAGCAAATTGGACTAGAGCCGCTATAAAAGGCCCGCGTGGTAGATTAGAGGGTGCTCACGCCAAGAGTAGTGTATCAGGGGATATCACTAGGGATTGAACCAAGAGTGGCGATTGGTAGTGTCCATAGCCTGAGGTTATCTAGGGTGAGGGTCCGAGAATCACTTGAGGGTGTAACCGTCTTTTCATATAGTGGATTTCGAGGTCCGAGTGTGGCGCACTTAACAGCCCGTGGTTTTTCCCAGTGGTTGGGTTTTCCACGTATACATCAAGTGTCATTTACTATTTCCGCATCTTATTACACTTGTATGTTTTGTTGACTAGTAGGGGCATTTTCGTAAAATTGACTTGCATGCGAAAATTGGGTAATATTTGTTAAAATCTATTCACCCCCCCTCTAGCTTTATATTGATGAACACACCTCGAGTATTTTTACGAGGACTTTCAACATGGAATCAAACTTTCTAAGGAACAAGTTCCTAAGAATGAGCATGAAGAGCAATTCATGAGTAGAGTTCCATATGCCTCTGCAGTTGGAAGTCTCATCTATGCAATGCTCTGCACTAGACCAGATATTTGTTTTGCTTTTGGCATAGTTAGCAGGTTTCAATCGAAACCTGGTCCTGATCACTGGACGGCAGTCAAGCATATTTTCAAGTATCTCAAGAGAACGAGAGATAATATGCTTGTATACTCTGGAGGGGATTTAATTCCCGTTGGGTATACAGATTCTGATTTTCAATCAGATTCTGACTCCAGAAAATCCACATCAGGATTTGTGTTTACTGTTGGAGGAGGAGCAGTCATATGGAGGAGTATCAAGCAATCCTGTATTTCTGATTCCACCATGGAAGCTGAGTATGTTGCTGCATGCGAGGCTGCCAAAGAGGCTATTTGGCTCCGCCAATTCTTGATTGACTTGGAAGTGGTTCCTAGTGCGAATAAGCAGATCACTATCTACTGTGACAACAGTGGAGCAGTGGCTAATTCGAAAGAACCAAGAAGTCATAAGAGAGGAAATCACATTAAAAAGAAGTATCACCTTTTAAGGGATATTGTATATAAGGGTGAGAACATGGGAATGAGAGATATGACACATTTGCTATAGCGCAAGTGGGAGATTGTTAGGATTATGCTTAATAGCAAGAGTGTAATAGTGTTTTTGACAATCTATTCATATTAATAATGTGATTTCTGGTTTAACAAATCTTATAGCATTTATAGTTTAATTATTATAATTGTCAAAAGTAAATAATCATAAGGTCAAAAGACTATGAGAAAAGAAGAATTGTTCGTACATCTGGATATGTATGAGGTAGACATAATTCTTTAGTTAGTCTTGAATAATGTTCACAACTTAAGTTAAAGGTTAGGCACCTTTATCTTGTTGAAGTTGTAGAATTCTTTTGCTAGCATTTGAGTGGGATCAAATGAGTTATGATGAGTCTAAAATCATCGGAGGGTCTTCGAGTAAAAGAATCTAGTGCACTGGGTGCATTGAATAGGATCACAATGAAATACTTTATCTAGAACCGTCAGTAGATAAAAGTCTTTTCATTATCAGGACAATCGGAGAGTCTATCTTAATCCTGAGATAAATGATGGACTTATGGTTGCAAGTGTTATCATTTGAGTTATCAATGAGTACGATTATATAGCATAGTCTATCCTCGATAGTTTGGTGGTATTCATTTGTTAATCGATAGAGGACTTCATTTATAGATATGGACATCGTGGCTCCATTTATTAAATGAGAGTATAATATTATCATATGGATGTTTTGAGGTATTGGATATTAAATCTCAACGTTGAGTTTTCGATAGTGTCTATTGAAAACATGGCTTCTGGACAAGTTAAAGTATCCAAGTTCAAAACGTGGTCATATGAGTAAATATGGTAACTAGGAGAGCTATAAGCGGTCTATGAGCTCTTGGCGATTACTGATATTATTCACGAGGATACACTATCTCCAATATGATTGTCTAGGGTATGAATGAGGAACATCTTCTTATTCTATCTTTATTTAAGAGTTCAATTTTAGCTCTTTAGTGGAATGAGTTAAAATTAATAGATCGGACCTAAGTGAATCATTTGATGATTGTAATTAGGTTATGTCTATTGAAGCTTAAATTTAGATAGCCTGCCAAGATCCCCAATCCACACGGACTTGCATGGATCACTTGATATATTCTACCGGACCAATTTATGAGTTCATCTAGAATTGTACTTAATATATTAAGAATATAATTTGCACATTATTTATTTAATGGGCTGTTAAATTATATTAATATATTAATGAAAAGCATGTGGGCTTGTTTCTTTTAGTAAGAATGTGTCTAGTTCACATGTGGGCTTTTTATTAAGGTCCAATGGATTTAATAAAATGAAAAAATAATACATGGCCCATGATAGAGTACTTGGGCTGGCAAGGCTAATAAATTAGCTTATTATATTATATTATTTTATTATTTAATTAAATGGAAGTTAATTAATTAATTAATTAATTATTTAATTAATGATCAAAATCTTTTTCTGACTAGGAAATATGTTTCTTAATAGTATACTATTGTGGTAGTATAAATAAAATAAAAGACTTTATTTGGTAAGTAGATAAAAAATGGATTTATTTATCTAGTCAAATAAGGAAGTCTTTTATATAGTCACAAATACACTAAAGAGTTGGATTAGGGTTTGGAATTCTAAAGAAATCTACCTAGGATCAGGATTTAAGTCCAAAGACACAAATCCTACATGGTAAATGATTTTGGCCACAATATATAGATATATATTAAATATATATATTATAAGGCATGCAGAATTAATTTCAAAAGATATATATATATATTTATTTGTGCGTGCAGTTTTAGTGCACTTTAATAGGAGTGCAACACTTATCATATAAATATATAATATGCAAGTTGAATTCGAAAAATATATATATAGCATTACATATTTTATATATGCATGAAATAGGTGCAAAATAGAGATATATATATATATATATTTATTTTTGTGCAAAGAGAATTTGGTAACCCTAATTGCTAAGGTCTTTATGACTTGAGAGTTTTTTCTTTTGTTTGAAAAAAATAGAATCCAACTCTTAGACTAGTGTGATAATTTCAGCCAAGAAGTATAGAGAGAAGAGTTTGTTCTTATTTCGATAGTGCACTAGTAACTTTTACATCAAAAGGTTTTGTGCATAATTTCGAATAAGGCTCACGTGAGTTTCGATCATTAGATTGAGAATTCAAAAGTGACCGGAACATTCTTCGTTATCTCTTGGAACTTTTTGTGACTAACGAAAAAGAAAAGATTTTGTTATCCATCCTCAGGTACACAATTCAAAGAAAGGGAGACCACGCTCCTAGGTGATTCACGTTCGTGATTGGATTAGAAGGTCTTGCGGATTACCATCAACGCAATGCCAATCGGATCACGCGACAAAGGTATGATACTTTTGATTATATATGTTTAATTAATTAGAGGGTTAAGGTTCAAATTATGGAAAAATTTTAAACTATAATAAACTCTTTTTTAGTCTCGCTTCCGCTGCGTGACTGTATTTTTCCCTACAGGAACGACCCTTGCTTACTTGCTATACTTGTCCTCTGACTTGTTGCATTTGCGAGGTGATTAGAATAGCAATATCTTTTCTGACGGGTACAACGACGCCCGGTCATTGATCCAGTAGGGACCTTCCCAGTTGGGAGCGAGTACCCTGTCTGACCTCTTCTGTGTATTATGAGTTACTTTCCTGAGGACCAAGTCCCCTTCTTTGAAGTTCCAGGTTCTTACCTTCTTGTTAAAGTACCGGGCTATCTTGCTCTAGTAGACTGCTACCCTTTCAACGGCTTTCTCCTGTTTCTCCTCGAGAAGGTCCAGGCTAGCTCTTAATTTTGCTTCATTATCTTCCGGTTCATAGTGTTGGACTCGGAAAGATGTTAGCCTGTGCTCGATATGTAATACTGCTTCTGTCCCAAAGGTTAGTGAGTAAGGGGTTTCCCCAGTCGCAGTCCTCTTGGTAGTCCGATATGCCCACAGCATGTATGGAAAAACGTACGTACACGCAGCGGAAGCGAGACTAAAAGAGGTTTTAGTATAGTTTAAATTTTTTTCCATAATTTGAACCTTAACCCTTTAATTAATTAACATATAATAAAAGATATTGTACCTTTGTCGCGTGATCCGATTGACATTGTGTTGATGGTAATCCGCAAGATCTTCCAATCCAATCACGAACGTGAATCACCTAAGAACGTGGTCTCCCTTCTCTTTGAATTGTGTACCTAATGATGGATAACAAAAGCTTTTTCTTTTTCGTTAGTCACAATAAATTCCAAGAGATTACAAAGAAAGTTCCAGTTACTTTTGAATTCACAATCGTTAGATCGAAACTGGCGGGAACCTTATTCAAAATTGTGCATAAAACCTTTTGATGTAAAATTTACTAGTGCACTATCGAAATAAAAACAATCTTTTCTCTCTATTCCTCTTGGCCGAAAATATCACACTATTGTCTAGAGTTGGATTCTATTTTTCTCAAGCAAAAGAAATAACTCTCAAGCCTTGCATTTAGGGTTAGCCAAATTCTCTTTACAAAATGTATATATATGTATATATATATATATATATATATATATAGGTCGCATAATCCACTTGCCCAATATAATATATATTATGTCACAGAATTCAACTTTTTAATTATATAATCTATATATTTGCACGACTTTTACATGCACATATAATATATAATCTGCATTAATTCAACTTGCATATATGAAATATATTGCTGCATGAATTCTTGCCTAAATCTGATTAGAGTGGCCAAATTCCTCTACCAAATAGGTTTTATGCCTTTTGACCTAAATCTTAACTCTAGGTAGATTTCCTTAGAATTCCAAACCCTAATCCAACTCCTTAGTGTATTTGTGATTATATAAACACTACAAAAAAAAGGGCTATTGGGACACTTTTTTTTCGTCCCAATAGCCCAAAAATCGTCCCAATAGGTCTATTGGGACGAATAAAATTCATCCCAAATTACGTCGCCTCAGGTGGGTCGCAACAGCTTCTTTGGGATGAAAATTGAAATTCGTCCCAATAGACTATCTATAGGGACGATTTTTGTTCGTCCCCTTAGATAAATTTTCGTCCCTATAGGGACGAAATTTTAAGAAAAAAAAAATTGCCCACTTAGGCCACCCCCCCCACCCACCTGCGCACCACGCACAACCGCCGAAGCCACAGGCACCTAAGCCACACAAATTAGAAATAATATGTGTTACCATTGGGTGTTGAACCCAGCTTGCCCACGCCCACCCACCAACCTTATCCACCTAGCTGATATTTCAAATGTGATAATAAAAGCATACTTTTTATATATAACCTCTAATTGTTATTAAATTTTTATTGATTTTTTTTTTTCAATCAAAATTTTATTTGTAGATGGATTCTACTAATTTAAATTTTATTTTTATTTGATAAACAAATTGATATTAAAAAATATTTACTATAACATTTAATTAATTTTTTTTTTTAATTATATATTGTCAGATTAAATGGTCAATCGTTAATCGTACTCGGAATTAGACTTGACCTCAGTTCTGGTTCTCGATTAGGAACCAGCGGTTCCAATTTTCAATTGGGAACCAGTGGTTTTGGTTTTCGATTTAGAAATAGCGGATTCGGTTTTCGATTCAGAACCAGCGGTTTCAATTTTCGATTCGAAATCAACGGTTTCTGTTCCTGTTCCAGTTCCAGTTCCGATGATTCAGTTTTTTTTTTTTTTTTTTTTTTAAATAATAGAAAACCTCTCAAGACTAATAGTTATTGATCCTTATGAAGAATTTATTGGAAAAAACAAAATTCATCTCGATAGAGAACCACTTTTGATGAACAAAATGATCCATATTGCATCATTTTCTAATTTATATGGTAATTTAATTATTAATCTACCTTTGGAAAAACTTAAAAAAAATCAAGAATTTTCAGCAAATTTAATTACTTACTTCTTTGTTTTTTTTTTTTTTTTGGATTTTTGAATGGATAACATATTTTATATCATAAATTCCAGTATTTTGATTATGTCAAAAAAATTCGAGTACTTTGAAGAATTTTTATCAACTATGTAATTATTTTATTTAAGCATTTCTATCAATAAATAAAAAAAGAATGCCACAAGTGAAAATATAAAAAGATATGAAATAAGAAATGTTATAAGATGAAAAGAAAATAATAGTAATAAGAGAGGAAAGAGAGAAATAAATGACTAGAGAGAAACAAATAAGATGTTTAGGAAAAGAGAAAAAATATGAGAGAGAGAAACAATTAAAATAATTAATGATCATGAAATCTTAACCATTCAGACAAGTATGATCTAATGGATACATAAGTGTGACAAATCCTGTGTAAAAAAAAAAAAAAAAATGGTTAAGATGCACTCATAACCATAAATACAATAACTATTATACACATCAAAATAATATATATTTTTTTACCTCTATTATTTACCTCATTTTCTCTCCTTTCATCTTAATGTAATATTTTCTTCATCTTCGTCTTCTAATACTTTTTTCACATTTCTTTCTTCACTCACATTCATCTAAGCCTTTTGAGGATTAATTGAAAACACTACAAAAGGGCTATTGGGACGATATTTTTCATTCCAATAGCCCTAAAATCGTCCATATAGACCTATTGGGATGAAAAAAATTCGTTTCAATAATATGTCTATTGGGACGAATTATATATTTCGTCCCAATAGATATCCTATTGGGATGTAAAAAATTCGTCCCTAAACATCATACCACATTGGACAAAATTTGTTCCAATAAACATTCTATTGGGACGAAAATCTATTGGGATGAAATTTTTTCGTCCCAACAGGCAGTCTATTGGGACGTTTATGTTTTTCGTCCCAATAGGATGTCTATTGGGACGAAATATATAATTCGTCCCAATAGACTGCCTATTGGGACGAAAAAAAAAACGTCTCAATAGATTTTTTGTCCCAATAGGTCATTTTTCTTGTAGTGAAAAGACTTCCTTATTTGACTAGATAAATAAATCTCTTATTTATCTACTTACCAAATAAAGTCTTTTATTTTAATTATACTACCACAATAGTATACTACTAAGAAACATATTTTCTAGTCAGAAAAAGATTTTGATTCTTAATTAAATAATTAATCAATCAATTAATTAATTTCCATTTAATCAAATAATATATTAAGCCATTTTTCAAGCCTTGCCGCCCATACACAAAGATAGGCCCAAATATTATTTTTCATTTTATTAAATCCATTGGACCTTCAATTAAAAGGCCCACATGTGAACTAGGCTCATTCTTACTAAAAGAAACAAGTCCACATGCCTTAATACAATTCTAGATGGACCCATAAATTAGTCAGGTAGAATATATCAAGTGATCCATGCAAGTCCATGTGGATTGGGAATCTTGGCGGGCTATCTAATTTAAACTTCAATAGACATAAACCAATCACAATCAACAAATGATTCACTTAGGTTCGATCTATTAATTTTAGTTTATTCCACTAAAGACCTAAAATTACACTCTTAAATAAAGATAGAACAAGTAAATGTTTGTCATTTATACCCTAGACAATCTTATTGGAGATGGTGAATCCTCATGAATAATATCAGTAATTGCCAAGAGCTCATAGACCGCCTATAGCTCTCCAAGTTACCATATTTACTCATATGACCACATTTTGAACTTTGGATATTTTGACTTGTCCAGAAGCCATGTTTTCAATAGACACTATCGAAAACTCAACGTTGAGATTTAATATCCAATTACCTCAAAACATCCATATGATGATATTATACTCTCATTGTATAAATGGAGGCATGATGTCCATATCTATAAATGAAGTCCTCTATCGATTAACAAATGAATACCACCAAACTATCAAGGATAGACTATGCTATATAATTGTACTCATTGATAACTCAAATGATAACACTTGCAACCATAAGTCCATCATTTATCTTAGGATTAAGATAGACTCTCTGATTGTCCTCATAATGAAAAGACTTTTATCTACTGACGGTTCTAGATAAAGTATTTAATTGTGATCCAGTTCAATGCACCTAGTGCACTAGATTCTTTTACTCAAAGCCACTTTGATTAATTAGACCCATCATAACACATTTGATCCCACTCAAATGCTAGTAAAAGAATCTACAACTTTAAAAATTTAAAGGTGCCCAACCTTTACCTTAAGTTGTGGACATTATTCAAGACTAACTAAAGATTTGTGTCTCCCTTATACATATCCAGATGTACGAATAATTCTTTTTTTCTCATAGTCTTTTGACCTTATGATTATTTACTTTTGACAATTATAATATTCAATCTATAAATGCTATAAGATTTGTTTAACACAAAAACCACTTAATATGAAAAGATTGTCAAAAACAATATTACACTCTTGCTATTGAGCATAATCCTAACAATCTCCCACTTACGCTATAGCAAATGTGTCATATCTCTCATTCCTATATTCTCTAGGTGCCCATCAAAACTCTTTTGTGGTAGAGCATTTGTGAAGGGATCCGCTAGATTTTCTGCTGACGCGATTTTGGTAATCGTCACGTCACCCTTATGTACAATCTCCCTAAGAAGATGATATTTCCTTTCAATGTGTTTTCCTCTCTTATGACTTCTTGGTTCTCTCGAATTAGCCACTGCTCCACTGTTGTCATAGTAGATAGTGATCTGCTTATTCGTACTGGGAACCACTTCCAAGTCAATCAGGAATTGGCGGAGCCAAATAGCCTCTTTGGCAACTTCGAATGCAGCAACATACTCAACTTCCATGATGGAATCAGCAATACAAGATTGCTTGATACTCCTCCATATGACTGCTCCTCCTCCAATAGTAAACATAGATCTTGATATGGATTTTTTGAGTCAGAATCCGACTAGAAATTAGAATTTGTATACCCAATGGGAATTAAATCCCCTCCTGAGTATACAAGCATATTATCTCTCGTTCTCTTGAGATATTTGAAAATATACTTGACTGCCGTCCAGTGATCAGGACTATGTTTCGATTGAAACTTGCTAATTATGCCCACAACAAAACAAATATCTAGTGTAGAGCAATGCATACATGAGACTTCCAACTGCCGAGGCATATGGAATCCTACTCATGAATTGCTCTTCATGCTCTTTCTTAGGAACTTGTTCCTTAGAAAGTTTGATTCCATGTCTAAAAGGTAACATACCTTTCTTAGAATCTTGTATGGAAAACCTAGACAAGATTTTATCTATGTATGAAGCTTGGGATAGTGCAATCGTTCTATTCTTTCTATCCCTTATGAAAAGTAAATGGAGGATGGTTGCAAGCAATTACAATAGCTAATAACTAAATTACACTAAGATGGCAATTATCTAAATTACACTAAGTTACACTAAATCCAACTATAATTAACTAAACTAACACTAACTACTAAATTAACTAAACTCATGCATGGTCATGCAAGAGTGAGGATTGGATATGAAAATGCTAGGAAATGATGTTCATGCAATAAATCCAATTCCTAGTTGATGGTAAATATGCTCACAAGATTAATCTTCACCAATCTAAACTAGGATGAGGACACATACATAAATGATCATTCATGCATGTTATTGAAATCTCAATTAGTCTAAATCCATTACATATCAATTAATTGATTAATCAACTAACATGTATATATTAAGCTCAAGCACATAAACACATCAACCAAATATTGAATATTATTACAATCTCACCAAAATCGCAACATAAACATATAGTACACATACAACAACAAACTAAAGCAAGAAAAGGAGATAAAGAAGACAACACAAACACTTAGTGAAGTCCTCAAGCTAGCTAGATTCTTCCTTGACTTTCCCAAGCTTGGAAACAATGATGGCTTGTGAGATTATGGGTTGATTTGGCTCTTTTAGGTGAAAACTAAGGTATTTGGTGTAAACTTTACTTATTTGGATATTTAGGGATGTGTTTAGGGTTAGGGAAAGTTGTATATTTATAGAGGGGAGTGTTTTAGGCGTGAAAAAGGCTTGAGTCGGTCGAGTTGGCAGGTTCAAAACCCCTGTCTCGCGGGTTTATTCCCTCCGTCGGAACTTGCGTCAATTTCTGGAAGTTGGCCGCGAGTTGTGACCTTCTAGACTGCGGCTCTTTTTCCACGGCATAAAACTGCGGTCTTCCAACGAGTTTGGATGTATTTGGGCATGAAAGAACCCGCTGGAAGTGAGCTTGAAAGCTTGCTTGGCCATAGAGTTTTGGAGAGTTGGAGGAGATGGAAAAGGTTTGCATGGAGGCTTAAAAGTGGGTCAATTGTGATCGGTGGGACGTTGGCTGAAATTCTGGGCAGAAAACCGTTGAAAAATTGGTCAAAAAACGGTCGAAAATGGGCCAGGAAGTTGCCGGGTCAAATCGGGTCTGAATCAGGTCAACCGGGTTGGCAGGTCAGGTCAATCGCGCCCAGTTAGAGGTTGAAGATGGTCTGACGTCATGCTGACGTGCGTGATCCCCTAAACAACATCGTCTCACTGCTGATGTGGCAGGCTACGTTGTGCATGGCTGGAAAATTACAATCTGCACCCCTCAACTCTTCACTATTCATAGAATATTCAATAATAACCCGAATATTGCACTTTTGCCCCTGAAATTTCCAAAATGACAACAATGCCCCTGAACTTCCCTAATTACCTGAAACACTTATTTAATCCATTAAATACTTAGTTTTACTTGAGAAACAAGCACAAAAAGATAGGAAAATGGAGCGCTAAATGTGAACATTTGGAGCGCGATCAGCCATTGAATGGGAAACCTAGTCCCGCAGGCGCTTATTCTTTGCAGAAACCACATTCCCGTGCCTGTAATTGTCCGCCATATCAGACATCATTTGGATAAAACACAAAAATTAGAGAATAAAAGCAAAACAAAATGGCAGGGAGATCGAAAGGACTTACCAAAGAATGACAATTAAAGAAAAACTCCATCTTCTTGTTGCATGATTTGTCCTTCACGTGCTCCCAACCCTTGCCGACATAAATATCGTTGTTTATCAAATGTGATTAAATTTCGGAAGCAGAAAAATCTGACAAAGAAACAAAATCGGTCGCTTCACCGGGTCCAATTGAAGTAGCAAGAAGTTCTTCACAGGTACCCTCTGGATCCCTAAGAGGAGCAAATGGTCCAGGTATGTCAGTTGGAGCGGCGACATTCTGTTCACCAACGCTTGCCGAATGGACTGGTGGATCAAGATGAGCAAGAAAAGAAGCACTTGACTCGCCAACATTCTCTGAGTGGGTATTTGGATCTGCAACTCGTGCACCCTCAACAGGAATCCCCGAGCCAACTCTTTCAGTTGGGATAGCCCTAACGAGTATAGGCTCACTATCACCTTCTTCGTTCGACGAAATCACGTATTACACAACCCTTGAAGCCCGCTTTGTTGGGCGAGCAACATGATCGGGGGTACTCTCAGCCTAACGCTTCCCTCGACCGACTCTAGGATTCAGGTCACTCGCAAGATCTTCCGGGGTTTCGGGAACATTGGCATCAAAAATAGGCACATCTTCACCTGACCCCGAAATTCCAACCTTTTATTTACCTTTTCGGCTAGGAGTATGCCTCACTGCAATCTCCTGGGACTCATAAGGCTGATCAGAAACAACATTTTGCTCAGGTCCATCACCAAGGCCCTCACTATCTTGGGAATCTTCGCTATCTGGGGTAGCAATTCCCTCCTTAACTAATTCAGCAGCTTGCCTTTGGCTTGCGGCTTCAGAGTTCTTTACTGCCCGGGCTTGTTCGTCGCAAACCACGTCAAAATCACTCACTGCAAAGCAAAACAAGGCATTACAAAACGTAAATCAACAGGAAATCCACACTGAAGAACGATCATGATGAAACTTACGGTGGTGACGCCTGGCAGACAAACGTGGAAAGAGCCGCCGAGCAATCATTTTTTCCTTATCCAAAAGGAATGGCCAACCTCTCTCAGTCAACTTAGTAACAGCAGCCTCCGCGAGGCGAGAAACTCATCATCCGTCAAAACAGGGAGTGTTTTCGACCAAGACTTTAGGGATGTGAAATGTCTGGGAACCCTCCTAGCCAAAAGAAAAAACTAGCTATTCTTCCACCTTTTATTCGAAGTAGGGAACCCCCAAATGAAGCCCTTCTTCTTATCATCGTCTGAAATCTCCACTTGCCATGAATCCTGTACACCTTCGGGGATCTAATTCTCCATAGCAGAAGAGAGGAGAAAATAGGTGCCACTATGGCCAGATTGCCTCAAGGTATAGAAATGGCGGATTTCGCGAGGAGTGGGTGGCCCGTAACCCATTGTCTTCCACATCAGATACAAGCACATCAAAATCCTATAACTATTCGGAGCAAGCTGAGCAGGAGCAGGCTTAGCATCAGCTAAGAACCGGGCTATAAATGGTTAAAGGGGGAGAGTGATCCCACAACCCAACATTGATCCATAAATCGCAACATCATTTTGCAGGGGGGTTCCACACAGCCCACTCGCCCGAAGGTATCAAATTTACGGAGTCATAAATATCAAACCTCCTCCTGTACTTTCGAAGCTCCCGCTCACCGACCACGTTCATCTCAGTGTCAAAGACACTTGGACGGTTGAAGGCAAAGTGTAATTTGTCGCGTTGGTGGTCCTTAACATCTGAATCGACAATCGTCTGGGAACCCAGCATAGACTCTCTAAGAACCCTAGGAGCCATTCGCCTACTACCGTTGGCTTTCGAAGGCCTTGTCATTTCTGAAGAGTCGCTACCAAAAGATGAGGAAGGAAAATGTCAGGTGCACTGGTCTCAGCAACATAAGGAATATAAAAAGAAAGCGGAACGGGAGAACTTGGATTAAAAATTTCGTATCAACAATTCGATTTTATCCGCAGTGTTTTTATCACCAAGCTTTAAAGCTCGCATCATTTGAGTGAAAAGCAAAGAACGTTGAGAGAGATCCATGAAAACTCACCAGAAAAAACTGAGAACGGAGATGTGTCAAGTTTTTCGAGCTGTCTGGTAATCAAAAGCAAAGAAACGAAGGGTCAAGAACTCACAATGAGAAATCCTTCGGGTGTTTTAAGAAGAAAAAATGAGGAAAGGAACGGTTTTAAAGAAGTAAGCAATGGAACAGTTTCGCTTAGAGAAGAAGAAGAAGAAGAAGAGGAGTGGCCTTCGTCAGAAAAATGGGGTGGGCAGTGGAACAATTCCGCTTAAAAAGAGAAAGATTCAATAAGTGATGTTGATAGAGTAAACCGCCTATGCACAGAGCAGTGACGAAACTACCCACCAAACGACAGACACATGACATTTCAGGGAACCCCCAACAGTTAAAGCGTCATTTCACCATGTCAAATCAAAAGCAACCTTTTGAAAACTTATGGTTAAAAACAAAAGCTTACAGTGGAAGATTCATATTACCAAAGCTAGCACGTGGATTAAAAAAAAAACAATATATATAGTTTCAAAGGGTTTTTCAAGAAAGCCGGAAGCCAAGTATGGATATAAATACTATTCGCAGAAACAAGGGAATTAGAAGACCAAGTTGCTTGTTTGGCTCGAAGTATTTATGGGGGTATTGATGTATGTATTTACTCGGCTGAAAGACATGTCAGCAAAAAGAACAGAAGACATGGAAATATATATTGCCACGTCATCCTTTGACCAGTCAACGAAAGAAACATTGACCGTTCAGCACGTCAGCAAGCTATGTCACTCAGATTAATAAAGACCAAAGATATGCTCGCCAAGGCAAACCAATCTAGAAGAAAGAATTGTGTTCGCCGAATAACCTTACTCGGCCCAGACCTACTCGGCCAAATACAATTCAGGTAACCTTATTTCAGTATACCTCCTACAGCAAGGATTCATCCAGTTCATCCAGATACAAGGCCCAAAGAGGTGTTACACTACAAATAGAACATAACTTATCTCCTCCAAAGAAGTCCAAACAGGAAACAAGTCCTAATCCATTCATCACACCAGATTCCTAACACAAATCAAAGTGTGGATTCCACCACTAACACGGCATAGGCAAGGAGAAACCCTAGCTAGCCCAATATAAATAGAACCATGTATTCTGCGGAAAAAGGGTTCGAAAATCGTGAGAGAGGGAAAAGAGAGCAATTGTATGAGAGATCTGAGTGTGCAACCCTACGATAATTCATAGTATTATTTTCCTGCCCCTAAAGGCACCGTGGTTTTCTCCCATTCAAGGGTTTTCCACGTAAAACTCATGTCTTGCATGCATTGATTTATATTCTCTTTTTCATTGAATTTGATATTATTGTTGGACGCGTGGCAATCCAGAAATCACCGTCAACATGTAGCATCATAACCTGAAATAATATGGGAATGAAAGGGGTCAAAAGGCTGAGCAAAGCAAACTGTGGCTCTCATCAATCGAAATCTGCATGGCTCCCAAACGTGTAGTCATCTCACTCCTCAAGTCTGCTACACCTATGTCCACATAGCACTTCATTGTGAGTAGCATGTGCTTTACCCACTTAGGTCTCTATTGTGACGGGCTGGCACCTACATCTGAGGGAGCTCCAGTAACATAATCTCCACCCTAATGCTGAGCTGGGCCTTGAAATTGCTTCTTCGGGATCTACTGGTTCGAATCCTCCAAGTTTTCCTCCTTATTATCCCCATGTCCAGCCTGACACCTTTTACGCATAGGGTACTCACCAATCGTGGGCTGATTACGGTTATTTGCCAATTGGTTCCATGTTACCAGATACAACGGAGTTTCCAGCTTGAATTTAAAATCATCAAGACTATCAATTGCCAAACCCGCAACAGAACACATTTCCGTAATAAAATAGGGAAAAATCACATTGGTATTTTCATTTTGTTTCCCACACTCGTGGATCTCCTTCAAAATGAACTTGGTGACATCAATGTACCATCTACTCCTAATCGAGTATAGTAACTGGGAGGCTTCCTTAAATATCTCTTAACTATATCTCATGGGTTTTAATGAGGCTGCAATGAAGAGGTACCAAAATGCTACATCTACATGCATATCTTTACTCATTATGCTATTCCCATTCCATCCAGCTGCACCCTCCAAGTGAAGCTTGCATCCTAAATTGTATTTGTTCGTGAACACTAAATCTACTAACTGAACTGGAGGCAGCTCATAGTATTCTTGTATCATTTCAGCTGAAACCACCATAAGTACCCCCTAACCATAACCACTTTGTGTGTACTGAATTGTTCTTGCACCATGTTTGCATAGAATTCGCGGGTCATGGCGATGTTGGCTAGCAGGGGAGGTTTCACATATCTGGTCCACCCTCTAGCTTCCACTACTGCAGGTATAATGGTCTCACCTAATTCTTCCAACGTAATTCCTCTCTCTACAATGAAGTTTCGCCTCTCCTTCAACCATTTTTTATAGTCCGGATGTCCCACGAAAGTCTACTCAACAGGCCATTTGTCTCTTCTTCTGTTTGGATTCGAAGGAGTATGGCCTCCATGGATAGCTGTCCTTGCCATATCTGAAAAATAAACCAGTCACAACACAAGCAAGTTAAAACCTAATATGGGCAAAATTAAAAAAAAAAAAAAAAAAAAAAAAATTGGACAGCACTCTGGCATTATGATCATCAAACCATGTGCCACATTTGCACATATATTCACCCTCCATTCATTCAACACCACAACCAACATTCATGGAATGGCAATTATCAATAATATTCACTACAAATCCCCAAATAATTGCTAGAAACCATGTTTTTTGAAAATTGATAGCACAAAATCACTTCAATCTATGCCTATACCCTAAATAATCGTCAAATAACAACATGCAATATAAGAAGAAACCCAATCCGAAATCCCCAATTCGGTCTACAAAACCCTAGAATAGAAAAAACTGAGAAATTATATTGGGGGAAAAAGGGATGGGAACATGCAATATATGGTAGAAAGCATAATATAATTTAAATACAAGAAGATTGAAGAATATACCTTGATTGTTTGGGCATGACCGGGTATGTAGGGAAGAAGAAAATTTGAAAGAGGAGGATAAAGGAACTGGTCAGGTCTCGGGTGAATAGATGAGTTTTATAAATAGAGTACGACCGTTATGACCGCTCTGAAAGCCAGAGCGGTCGCTACAGCGATCAACTCTCATTGGTTGGCTGTATGTTGAGTGCAAAATGCACCGTTTAACTAATGGATTGTTGTGGGTGCCACAACGGTCATGAGAGCGCTCCAATAGTGGTTCGACCAGGTCTTTCTGCTCTTGTGACCGCTATGAATTTCTAGAGCGGTATCCACATCGATTTCATTCCAGAGCCGACCACTCTTGTGACCGTTGTGAATTTCCAGAGCGGCATTCACAGCGGTTCCATTCCAGAGCCGTCCGTTGTCACAAACGCTCGGGCTTTGACAGCGGTCATGAGAGCGCTCTAATACCTGACGCCCTTTTTGTTTACACCCCCAAACCTGAATTTAAGTTAGGGGAACATTGAAAATACCTATAAGGTTATACTAAACAACCTAGAGGGGGGGAGGTGTGAATAGCTTGACACTTTAATTTCAAAAACTCTTTCGTGACTTATGTTAAAACCTTGGTGAGCATACAAATTAACCTTTAACAAGATTGTTATGAGAAAACAATTAACACATGTATGCTCAATTCACCACCCTTAGTCTACAAAACATATACCAACAAACAATGTATCGAATATACAATATATTCAATAAAGATCAAATTTCACAAGTTGTACTTTGAATATTACAATGTAAGTACACAAAGTAGAACTTCTACAACTTGCTAATAAATGAATTATATTAAAACTGAAACAAAGAATACTTATATTCACAAATATGTCTAATATGTACAAATACCAATCAATATATGACTATACACAAATAAGTCAATATACAAAAGAATTATATTTACAACTTTGATCAAAATGGTGTGCTTACATCCCACACTTAACAAAATCATGTTTCCAAATACATCACGAATGAAGATTATGAAACAATGATTAAAACATACACATATACAAATATGAAAGATAGAGATAGGAAGAATTAACACAAGAGATTTTTTAACGTGGTAAAACCTCTAAGGAGGAAACATCCACGGGTTGAACTACAACCATTGGGTACTATATATATTGGATGATAGATTAGAAATTCCTCAAAAGTGACCAACCCATGATCTACTTCTTATTGGAGTCTATGTCTACCCAATCCCTATTGGTAGATTAGAAATTCCTCAAAGGTGCAGAGCCACCTCATATTGGAGTATATGTCTACACATCATCACTAGAAATTTCTCAAGAGTAAATACACATCCCGTGCAACACCCTCTATTGGAGTCTATGTCTATCCAAACACCCGGGCTTACCAATATTGTAGCCAACTCCCTATCCAAGGCACTCATGCCTCTAGAGAGTCTCTCATGCATAGCTATCCAGACCTTCCCAATCCTAGCCATGACTTCTTGCTTGGTTATCTAGACCTCTTGTCCTAACCAAGACTTCATTGCTTGACTATTCGGACCACTTATCCTAGTCAAGACTTCTTGCTTGATTATCCAGACCTCTTGTCCTAACCAAGACTTCATGCCTTTTGCAAGGACTTCCTAAGTGTGATCAATGAATGTAAATGATGCAAACAAGCATCTCAACATAGAACATGAGATCAATACATTCTATGGAAACTAGACTTAGTCATGTGAGCACACAAGTCAAAGATAGTCTAGATACAAAACATGAATCGAAACCTAGAGCATGTGAAAAACCTAACACATGTGATTCCTAGTTTCATTCCCAAAGATAACACTTGAATAAAACATATACATGAAGTACATATTCAAGATATTATAAACATACACCAAAAATGCTAGAATCACAAAATATGATCAATGAATATTCTATCCAATATTTAGAGCAAGGATATAATGAATAATCAATTAAATCCTAATAGGCTCTAAATACAAAATCAAATGTGCTAATCCTAGATTTGTTCAATTAAAGGATCCAAACACATGCTAAGGTTATTAATCATAAAATGAATCAATCAAATCACAAATAACCCTAGATATCAAACTAATCACAATATAACACTTAAACATGTGAAAAACTAGAATTATAAAAAACTAGTTCACATTTGTCTCTAATTAGACTTGATTAGGTTTGATTATGAAGCTATATTTCTCAATAGCATTCATCATACATACACATACATATAGAAGAAGAAACCCCAAGGTAATTGAAGGTTATAAAAGAAGAAAACACAAAGATTAGTCAAATACCTAAGAATCACGAGCTGGTTCAGTTTTGTGGGTAGAGCCACTGGAAAACTCGATCAAACAGCTATAAACTCTCTTGGAAAAGATAGAGGACTTGATTATGAAGCTTCTCCAACTTGAATCACTCAATTCGGAGTCCGAATGAGAAAGTTTGGAGAGAAAATTCTGCACTTAGTGTTTTCAATTTTTCTTCTTGAAATGAAATTGGAGGGAAATGAGAAACTTAAAATGGATGAAAGAGAGGGAAGTAAGTGACAAATGAGAGCATGCCACGTCACCTACCCATGAGAGGCACGTGAGCCTCATAGGGTAAAGGGGCTTCTGGCCCGTGAGGCTCATGTGCCCCTCACGCCTTCACCACCAAATGGCCTTTGGCCATTCTTGACTCCCTCGCGCTCCTCTTGCGTTCTTCGACCGTATTCGAGTCTCCAAACTCCGAATTCGAATCTATCTTTGGATTAAGAACTATGACTCCCTCACGCACAAGAAGGACTATGAAACTTTGACAAAAGGTTGAGAATTCAACTCAGTATACGACGATGAAGACAACACAACGTATGAGAACGTAAAGTAGCGTAGCTTTCTAGTTTGGACTCAAAACCTAATGAATGAGTAACCGAAATGATCGGGACTCAATAAGAAATCATATGAGATCATGCTCAAGCCCAAAAATAATAAAACAAAAATAAATAAACACAAAGTCACACAAGTATGCCATTTCCTAGAGACAGTCCTAGAACATGCAATTTCACAATGTTTATCAAAATAAATCTAATGCTTGTGCATACTTTAACAAGTTTGTGAATGTGTTATACCAATGGTGTACAACTATGCAGGAACACATATGAATGCCATGTGTGTGTGTGCCTACACGCCTTATAAGAGGAATGAGGTCTAATTATACCTTTGATGCTTTCTCCTCTTGAAGGCTTCACTTTGCTTGATGTGTTGCCCAATTTCCTTGAAGCTCATTAAACTGTGAATCCTAGGCAACTAATCAATACAAAGGAAATGTCGTTTTGATATAGAATAATACCAACATAACTCAAAATCCTAACAAACACTAAATTACGACTAAAATTAAATAGAAGGGAAGAAAATACCTAGGTGGGTTGCCTCCCACCAAGCGTGTTTTTTAACGTCTAGGCAAGATGCACATGAGCCTTACAGCTCATTGAGAAAGATTAATCCCATGCTTCTTATTTCGGACGCACAAATGTACGGCTTGAGTCTGTGGCCATTTACCTTGAATTTACTATTATCCCAAAGACTTTCAATTTCCACAGCTCAATGAGGAAAAACTTGAGTCACCCTAAAGGGACTAGACCACCTTGACTTTAACTTTCCTAGAAATAACCTCAACCATGATCGATACAATAAGACTAGCATCCCTGGATGAAACTACTAACGAAGGATTTTATTGTCATGTAATTTCTTCGTCCTTTCTTTGTATATCTTCACGTTCTCATATGCATTATTCTGAAGCTCCTCAAGCTCACTCATTTGCAAACTTCTTTCCACTCATGCCTTATCTAAGTTGAAGTTCAGCTTCTTCAGAGCCCAATAGGCGTTGTGTTCCAACTCCACTTGTAGATGACATGCTTTGCTAAAGACTATTGTGAGATCCTAGATCTTTGTTGGCTTGATTCCATTGCAAAACTCTTTTTATTTGTATTGATTAATTGCTTAGGTGTTTCTTGAAGAAAAGAAACTTCAAAGGTGGAAATCAACCTCTTATGCAAATGTCGTCTTCAAAAGGGAAAGCTCGTTCTTGGATGCTAAGGTGTCAAGATCCTTCTTCCTTTTGCAAGGCGTAAGCGCACACATACACACATACACAATTCATATATGTGTGTCCCTGCATCGTTGTGCAAACATTTGATATAACACATTCACATTCATTTAAGTATGCACATGCATTGGTCTCATATAGACAAACATTGTAAATTTGCATGGTTTATGACTATCGCTTGGATATAGCATGCTTGTGTGACATTGTGTTTATTTGTTTGTGTTTCTTGTATTTTGGACTTGAACATGATCTCTTATAATTCCTTACTGAGTCCAGTCATTTCGGTTACTCATTCATTAGGTTTCGAGTCCAAACGATGTAGCTACACTACTTTGCGTTCTCATTCGTTGAGTTGTCTTCGTCTTCATTTTCCAAGATAAATTCTCAACCTTTTGTCAAAGTTTTGTAGTCATCGTTGTGCATGAGGGGGTCACGATTTGTAATCCAAAAATGGATTTGAAATCGGAGTTCGAAGGCCCGAATACGCTTGAAGAACGCGAGAGGTGCGCGAGAGGAACAAGTAAGGCCAAAGGCCAAGCTTGTTGTCCATGTGTGAGCCACGTGTGCCACACGGCTGGACAGCCTCTCTACCCACATGTGCCACACGCGGTACACACGTGGCAGTGACATGACACACTTCAATTGGCTGCCTCCTTCCCTCTCTCTCTCTTTTAAAAACATTTCTCCTTCCCTCCAAACATAACTTGAAGAAAATTTCAAAAAGAAAAAGTGTACAGAATTCTTCATGATTTTCATTTTCGTATTTCGATCATAACTTTCTCATACGAACTCGAAATCGATTGATCCAAAAGCCAAAAATGTTGGTCTCGACAAGAGCTACAAACCCTAAGCATTTTTAGAGCTATTTGACTTCGTCATTTTTCCCAACGATCTGATTTCATACGAGGTTCAATTGTTGTATGTGAAACTTCTTCTTACATTTCTTTTGATCATCTTTTTGATTCTTCCTAATTGATTATTGAAATGTGTTGAGAAGTATGTTAGATCATATTCTAGGGTTGTATGATTGATTGTTTGTTTGAGTTTTAGCCTTGTGATTTCAATTGAACATATTTTGCTAAACTTGATTAAACTTGAAATTGTTTCTAGAAATGATATATGTGATGTGCCTCATGATATTTTCTAGATTCAATTCCATGATCTAAGAACTAAGATTTTCATGTGATATATTGAATATTCATATCTTGTTCTTATTGTCTCACATGCTTTGATTTCTAGATAGATGTGTGATTGTGTGTTGAAAGCATAATTCTAGTTTATCTCTAAGCATGTACATTTAGCTTGATTGATCATCTAGCTTTATTTGATTGTGATTTGCATCATTTGCATCACTTAGATCATTGCCTCGTGAAAGGTTGAAGTCTCTTGCAAAGTGAGTGAAGCTTTGTGGAAAGAGCAAGAAGTCTTGGTTAGGAAAGTGTTCCGGATAACCAAGCAAGAAGACTTAGCTAGAAGTTGGAAACTCTGGATAGCTAAGCAAGAAATCATCCTAGAAGCTTGAGAGCTTTGGATAGAATGTTGATACATAGAGGTGTAGGACACACCTTGGGTAGGTAGTTGGCGTTGTGGTTCACTAGCCCGATGATAGACTAGGAGGTGATAGCTTAGAGTGGATATCTTGAGTAGATAGCTTTGAGTGTGTAAGTCCTTTTCATTTAGTGGATTGCTTTGCCGTTGGTTGTGGTATCAACCGTAGATGTTTCCTCTTTGAAGTTTTACCACCTAAAAATCCTTGTGTCAATTTTCGTTTTAATATTTCTTTATCTTCCATATCTTACATTGATTGCATATCTTGTATATTGATTTACTCTTGCATTAGTTAAATCAATTCATTTGTTGAATCTCTTCAAGTATGCATTTGCTTTTTTATATTCCGCATTATTTTTAATGTTGGAAGAATTTGGGCCTATACCTATTCACCACCCCCCCCCCCCCCCCCCCCCCCCCCCCCCCCCCCCCTCTCTAGGTATATTTTGAAAATGAACACTTGTCTAAAGTCAATGTGTCCCTCAATAAGAAGCTTGATAATCATGGTCTTGGCTCAAAAGAATTCAATGATCTTAAAGACAAGATCCTAAGTCTAGAATTGAATCTAAAAGATAGCAATGATAGACTTACCATCTTGAAGCAAGAAATTGAGCAAAGGGATAGTTCTCTTGTTAGTGCTAAAAGGCTAGAAAACATGCTTAAAGCCAAATTTAGTGAGTATTTAAATCAAGAGAAGATGTTAGGAAAAGTGATGACATCTTAGAAAAATATGTCATTAAAATAGAGTGCTTAGTGACAAACTTGATTAGGCTAGTAGGATAATTAACAAGATGTCATTTAGTTCAAACAAAGTTGAAACCCTAATTAGAAGTGGTAAGCAATATCCTTGTGACAAAAAAGGTTTGGGTTACATCAATGAGAAGGAAACCTCTTCATCTAACAAATCTACTTTTGCAAAGCAAGTGTTGAATCACATTTAGGTACTCTCTCTCAAGGTAAAGCAATGAAAGCTACCGGAGGTGCCTCTACATCAACAAGGATCTCAAATGGAAGATCACAGCAAAATCAAAGTGAAAAAGCATCATCCTCAAATGCAAGAGGTGGAGCATCAAGGGTTCCTTTTCAAAGAGGTAAAATTGTGAGAAGACCAAATGCTTTAGATGCAAATGCAAATAGTAAATTTCTCAAATTCATACCTATTTGTCATCATTGTAATATGGTAGGACATATTCGACCTAGGTGCTTTGAGTATATTCGGAAATGCGAACTTGATAATGCTTTTCATGATATGTCTTTGAATGGACATAGGCAATCATCCATGTATGGATATAGTACTAGACCTAGGAAGACCTTGGAAAAGCATGTTGTGAAGAATCTTGTTGATGACTTGCTTGCTAAATCTTGTGTTGTGCCTCGCTCTACTATGCATAAGAAAGTTGATAATGCTTTGTTTGATATATTTGAAAATGTGACCAATGAGGTCAAGGTGCATGTTAAAAAATCTAATATTGAGTCAAAGCATGTTAGTGGTAAGAGTGAGAGGCATGTTGTGAAAAGTGTATGGGTTAGAAAAGACACATCTAATTGTTTAGTTACACAATATGCTCTTCGTGCCAACTCCTCCTATTCTTGGTACCTAGATAGCAGTTGCTCTAGGAACATGGCCGGGAACAAAGAGTTCTTTAAGAATCTTGTTTTAAAGGATGGAAAATGGGTCACTTTTGGTGATGGCACCAAAAAGCAAGTTCTAGGCAAGGGAACAATTTGTATCCCCGGATTGCCTAAACTTCTCAATACTTTGTATGTTGATGGGTTACCAGCTAACTTAATAAGTATTACTCACTTATGTGAAATTTTTAAGGAAGTTAGCTTTAATAAAGATGTGTGCACTATAATTGATAAAAAAGACAATGTTGTCTTAAGAGTCAAAAGGTCTATAGACAATTGCTACTGTCTTGAGATCGATTCTCTAACTTGCAACATGGCACATGAGTGCAACAAGCTTGATTTGTGGCATCAACGTTTAGGCCACATGAATTTTAAAGATTTAAAGAAGCTTAAAAAACATGGCATTGTTAGAGGTCTTCCCAATCTTGGTAAGAAACTTGAGGTTGTTTGTGAACCTTGCCAATTAGGTAAACAAACCAAAATACCTCACAAAAAGAGTTCTTATATTGCTACCAAAAGACCTTTAGAACTTGTGCACATGGACCTAATGGGGCCAATTCAAATCGAGAGCATCAATGGCAAAAAATACATTTTTGTATACGTTGATGACTACTCTAGGTTTACTTAGGTTTATTTTCTTAGAAACAAGACCAAGGCTTTTGATTACTTCAAAAAAATTTGTAATCAAGTTCAAAATGAAAAAGGTCTTAATATCAAGCAAATATGTCGCATTAGGAGTGATCATGGGATGGAATTTGAAAATGCTAAATTTAGTGAGTTTTGTGATGGTTTAGGGATTTCTCATGAGTTCTCCGCACTTAGAACTCCTCAACAAAATGGTGTTGTTGAGAGGAAAAACCTTGTCTTGCAAGAGATGGCTAGGGTCATGCTCAATAGCAAGAAAGTCCCTAAAAACCTATGGGCCGAGGTGGTCAATACCGCTTGTTATGTGTCTAATCGTGTTTTTAGGAGGCCCGGAACAAAACAAACGTCCTATGAGCTATGGAAGGGCAATAAGCCCAATGTAAGTTACTTCCACACTTTTGGGAGTAAGTGTTACATTTTGAATGCTAGAGATAACTTAGGAAAGTTTGATGCTAAAAGTGATGTTAGTCTCTTTTTTGGGTATGCTATAAATAGTCGTGCTTATAGAGTCTTTAACTTGACTACTAAGACTATTATGGAGTCTATCAATGTAAAGATAGATGACCTTAGCATGCTAAATTTGTGTGATGATAATAGTGTCAATGAACCTAAAGAAAACATGTTGAATGACACTAAAACACATATTGATGTGACTGTAGTGTTTCTAGTCAAGATAATGAAAATGATAATCGTGTTAAAGTTGTAAGTCAAGGGTTGGAAAATGCTTTAAATGATAATCAACAAAATGACCAAGTTGTTGAACATTCTCACCCTAGACTTAGAAACTTACACTATCAAGAAGACATCATAGGTGATTTGAATGAAGGGGTTAGAACTAAAAATCAAATTGCTAACCAAATTTCATATGCTTGCTACACTTCTCAAATTAAACCCAAAAATATTAATGAAGCAATTGTTGATGAATATTGGGTTGGGGCTATGCAAGATAAGCTTAATCAATTTGAGAGGAATGAAGTGTGGTCCTTAGTTCCTAGACCTAAAGATATAAATGTAATTGGCACTAAATGAGTTTATAGGAATAAGACCGATAAAAGTGGCAAAATTGTGAGGAACAAAGCTAGACTAGTGACTCAAGGTTACACTCAAGTTGAGGGTGTGGACTTTGATGAGACGTTTGCACCGATTACTCGTCTCGAATCCATTAGACTTTTGTTGTCCATTGCTTGCATTAAAAAGTTTAAATTGTTTCAAATGGATGTCAAAAGTGCTTTTCTCAATGGATACCTTCAAGAAGAACTGTATGTTGAACAACCTAAGGGTTTTGTAGACCCACACTCTCCTAATCATATGTTTAAATTGAAAAAGGCTATCTATGGCCTTAAACAAGTTCCAAGAGCTTGGTATGATAGGTTGACTCAATATCTTGTTGACAACCGTTATAGGAGAGGTGGCATTAATAGAACATTGTTTATCAAACATCATGATAATGATATTTTTGTTGCTCAAATATATGTTGATGACATTGTTTTTGGGCCTACTAATAAATCCAAGGTTGATGAATTTGTAAGTGTAATGTCAAGTGAATTTAAAATGAGTATGGTGGGTGATTTGAATTATTTTCTAGGAATGCAAGTGAAGCAAACTAGCATGGGCATAATGTTGAATCAATCTAAATATGCTAAAAACCTAGTTAAGAGGTTTGGCCTAGAAAATGGAAAAGACTTTGAAACACCCATGAGTACTACTTTAAAACTTGACAAAGATGAAGAAAGAAAAAATATTGACCAAAGCCTTTATAGAAACATGATTGGTAGTCTACTTTACCTAACGGCTAGTAGACCGGACATTTGCTTTAATGTTGGCTTGTGTGCAAGATTCCAAGCTAATCCTAAGGAATCTCACTTAAAAACCGTCAAAATGATCATTAGGTATGTCAAAGCGACTCATGGTCTTGGTCTATTCTATTCTTTTGACATCAATGATATCCTAGTAGGTTATTGTGATGCCGATTGGGCGGGAAACATAGATGATCGTAAAAGCACATCTGGCGGTTGCTTTTACGTTGGGAATAACTTAGTTTCTTAGTCAAGTAAGAAACAAAATTCCGTTTCCCTTTCTTTTTCCGAAGCCGAGTACATTGCAGCCGGAAGTGCATGCACACAATTACTTTGGATGAAACAAATCCTTAAAGATTATGAGATAGAACAAGGAAAAATGTCACTTTATTGTAATAACTTAAGTGCCATTAACATCTCTAAAATTCCGGTTCAACACTCCCACACAAAGCACATAGACATTAGGCATCATTTCATTAGAGACTGATGAGCCATCGTTAGTACTCAACAAAATGATTGTTTTTAAATGTGTTCGTGTTGAAAACCGATTTCACCACTTAGATGTAAAATTGGTAAAGTGGCAAGTAGGATTCGTTCCATAAGGAATTAGAGTAATAGTTAAATAAATTAACAATTCCTAAATGCAATAAAATAAATCATAAGCAATGGATGGTTGAATGGTTTGTCAAGCCATCAAACATACATGTAAAATAAACCTAATAAACCTAATAAACTAGATAGAAATCTAGATAAGAGATATATGGGATAAACAATTAAGGGAATTGCTAGGGAATTAATGGGATCACAAGTGGATTACGGGAAGTGCTTCTCAAGCTACCATAGTGAGCCAACCTCACAAATGTTAACCAATTGATTTCTAAAATGTGTTTAGACCATTATTATGAGCCCTAAACAACTTCCCACCGTAATGCCTAACCGATTAAGGAGAGGGGGTCACGGCGGGATCGGTTTGTTACAATTAACAGTTTAGATAATCGCGGTTGATATACCCTCCGACGATCTATCCTAGTCACTATGTTCTCAATCCATCAAGGTTGTCAATCCAATCAAGATTATATAACAAATTATCCTAAGCAAGAGTATAATCAACTAGTGGATATACATGTCAATTATATAATGCATAAAATCTAATTATAAAATGAATAGAACACAAATAGAGATTAAATATATTAATGCTTAAGCAAAACCCAATCCAAATGTTCTTACATCAAAACCATAGAAAAGGGGTTTAATTACACATATCACAATTAAAGGGAAGGCAAGTAAAAGATTAGGAAATCACCCTTAGGTCTCCTTTTGTAAGCTTGATTATTTCCTTGCCTTTGATGCTCCTTGTGCAAAGAGTGGATGATAAAGATGTGTCTAGATAGGTGGAGTCAAATGGGAATTGACTAAGGAGATATGTGGAGAAGATGGGAAGAAATGAATGATTTGGGGAAAGTAATCTAGATGTTTAGTTTAGGTAGAAGAGAAGTGGAGGGATTAGGAATGGTAGAAAGGAGGTTTCTTGGTTGTCAAGAATGGACAATAGTTGTTTAAAAAGGGAAAATGATGATGAATTTATAGGCTTTTCATTTTAGGTTACGGGTGGTAAATTACGAAAACATCCCTGACCATGGCAAATTACCGGTTAGTCCTCAAGAGGGGTACATCTAGTAATTTGCCACACCAATCATCTTTGAACAGAGAGGAGGTCGCTACTTGTTTAATAGCGATGAATCTGGCGACACAAATGGCGACTCCATCAGGTGCCAAATAGCACTCCCTGTCGCCATGGCAACATCGAACAAGAAATGGCGACAATTATTGATGGTGACCAAAGGGTGAAGGAGGCATGATCGGGAGGCTGAGATTCCAGCATTTGGAGCACCGGGAAGTTGACCGACTGGGTTACCGGTGAGATGGCCGTTAATTCGACACCAGTTTCGATCGGAGGCAGCGACGGGAAGGCTGTTTTTCATCTGCTGCAGTTAGGGTTTAGGGAAGGTGCCATGGTTGTCTCTTACGTGAGGAAGAAGATGAATATGTGAGGACAAGGGGTGCATTTAGCAAGGGGCTGGGGTGCGCACAACCTGCCTCTCTTTTGCCTTGAATGGGGTGCATTTAGTAAGTACTTGGGGCTTAATAAGAAGCCCAAACCTAATAGCAAAACGCACCGTATCAGTTATGCTGACATGGGCTGCTTCATGCCTTTGGGGTGCGCTTAGCACTATCTTAAGCTGCGTTCAGAGGCTACATGGGTGAGCATTTTGGGCCGCCTGTGGGGTGCAATCAGCGGCCCACTTATCCTTCTAAACACACTGGATCAATGTGACGTGGTGCGCATGCTTTAACTCGCCTAGCAAATTGCGAATAGCCCCCTAAACTCTTATAAATTTGCGATAAAATCCAAACCTTCTTCAGATTTTACGCTTTTGCCCCTATTTCTCCAAAATTACTTCAATGCCCCTGAACTCTGTAAATACCTGAAAACACTTAATTTACACCATTAAATCACAGGATAATGCCAGAGAATCAAGCATAAAGAGAAGGAAGTGAGGGCCAAAATCGTACCAATTTTGGTCCGATCAGAGACCTGGTTGAACATTCTATTGTTACTCTAGAGCATATGCCTACTAAAAGTCAACTTACGGACTTGTTCACCAAGCCCTTTGACAAAGAGAGGTTTAAAACTCTTAGAATGTCCATTGGCATGATTTATGTTGATTGATATCTTTGTGTGATTGTGAGTGGCTTGATGAGCAAAACTTTATTTGAATATCATTATCTTTGAGAGCTAGTCACTTGAGAAGTAGTGATCTTTAACAAGTATCTTTTATTGTTTCTAGATCATGCACTTGAGTTTGAAAATCTTATTTTTGAAAAGTGCACTAATGCTTCTCTTATATGTTTTAGTTTTTGAGTATATGTGGTTGAAAATTTGTAGATTATGGATGCATCTAGAAGCCTATTGCTTAGTACATAATAGATGACCTTTGATATGTATCCATTTTGTTTCGGCACTACATAGTATTCAACAAGCACCTTCATGGAAAGGGCTACACACCTTGGTTGTGCAGCCGCCCAATGTAGGAAAGGGCTACACCATTATGATGAGTGAAAGCCGCCATGAGGTGTATATGTTTATGTTAGAAAAATCAAAGAAGTGTTGAAAAGAATCATTAAAAAAAAATATCTTTGATTCTAAGCCTAAAAGAAATGAAAAATAAAAGGCTTAATGGTATATAGTTGAGAATTGTGAAAAGCTCAGGTTGTCAAATAGAAATGAGTAAACGAGCCACATGCATACACACACGCTCACATGTTGATATCTATTCTTTTAAAGAAAAAACCCAGATGAATATCGGTTTGACCTATTTTTGGAAATGCTTTAGATGGATAGGTATGGAAATTATTTGCATGTTGATATCATAATTACTCCTTCTATATATGTGAGAAGCATTCACACACACACATTTTGCTTATGTGCTTGATTCATTAGCAATGTGAGAATATTTTTGAGAGATTAATGAAAATCTATGATTCTCTCTTGGACTTTGAAAAGTGATGAAATATTTTCTCTTATTACTTGAATGTGTGAATGTGTGGATCCCTTGTGAACAAATCTACTTGGTGATAATATGTGGAGCATATATAAGAGGAAGCTTTAGTTTATTCAACTTCACTTTTTATACGATTTGTTTGCTTAATATCTCGTTCTTTATCTCTTGTGTCCTTTGTCTATTCCTTGACAAAAAGGGGGAGAAATTATATATCTCACCTTGTTTGATATGGAGGAATTCATGTTTGATATAGGGGAGAAAAATGTATACCTCACACCATGTGTGGAAAAATGTTCCAAATGTGTGAGTTTTGTACCTTTTTGTGCTTTTATGGACACTTTGTCTTAAGGGGGAGAATTCTTGTATTTAATGGGAGACAAGAATTCTTGGCTCAACAAGGTTGAGAGACTTAGGAAAAGCTTTAATATGAAAACATTTATTCACTTGAGATAATGCATTTTTGTATAATATAAGGGAAGTCTTGTTATTTGTTCATGTGATAATATCTCACCATTCATTTTTGGAAGAAAATCTCTTGTTGTTTTGTTTCTTTTTTCATAGGTACTTTGAAGTTCAAAGAAGGGATTCTTGAAGACTCAAGAAGACTTGAAGATCTTTTAGTCTAGCGATCTCTTTGTATTGTGAGGATGAGAGAATGCTATCAACATTGAGTTTATTGGAGTGAACATTGTATGGTGAGGATGAGGTTTTGCCATGGAATAGCCAAAGGGGGAGATTGTAAGATCTTAGATCTTTGTTGGCTTGATTCTGTTGCAAAACTCTCTTTATTTGTATTGATTAGTTGCTTAGGTGTTTCTTGAAGAAAAGAAGCTTCAAAGGTGGAAAGCAACGTCTCATGCAAATGTCGTCTTCAAAAGGGAAAGCTCGTTCTTGGATGCTAAGGTATCAAGATCCTTCTTCCTTTTGCAAGGCGTAAGCGCACACACACATAATTCATATATGTGTGTCCCTGCATTCTTGTGCAAACAGTTGGTATAACACATTCACATGTTGGGTTTTTGCCCTAAAGCTTGTAATTTGTAAATATGATTTGAACATAAATAAAAGAAGTGGTATATTCATTCATTTTTGTATCATACTTTATATATATAACATGTGCACTTAACATCCAAGATTGCTGGATGTAATTTCGAATTGAGTATATGAATGTCATATATAGATGGATTCAGTTTGAAACGAGCAATCTAAAGAGTCCGTAAATAGCAAAAAAAGCTGGGTACTTTATTTGTGGTTCTACAGCTGTGGTCTATTTCGTAGTGTACGGCGATCCTATCTTGGATCATTCATGTTAAGATATGAGAATGGAGGCACCTTGTATGATGTGATCATATAGGACTGGGCCATGATCTTTATGAATCTCTCACCAAGATCCGTTACAAGATAAGATTCATATATATCAACAAATGATGGCTATATATGGGTGATCTTAATCCTGAGTGTCTTATCTACTCCTTCAAGTTAGATCGTGGTTTTTGATATGCCATGGGTGAGATCGGAGTTGCATTCCCGGTCAATAACTTCGTATGTTGGAATCACGGTTTGGCTTGTGGCTAGGAAGGTTTGTACACAATAGAGGAATTCACTCCTTCTTGCGAGAAGTAGATAGTAGTTCCCTTAAGGGTTGATTCGGGGCTTGAACAATATGAGCGCTCTCCTAATTCCGTAAGGAATGTAGGATTTATTGTTCATTAGAGAATCAATGGTACTTAATGGAAAGATATAATTAGAGGGGTAGAACGGACATTATGACCCAGCTCTGATTGTGAACTATTTGTGGAGGATCATATCATATGTAATAGCTATATCGATGGACACCAAAAGTTATTGGTTTGTGTAAAAACTTCTACAGTTGAGAGAGTGCAGCTTCGGGTTTTTAGTGGAATAATACTGGAGTTAATAATCATGAAATATTAATTAAAGAGTTTAATTAATTACTTCTAAGGATTATTGGAGCTCAAAATACTGTGGGTCCATTAGATCCCTTTGCTAGCCTGATCGATTTAGGTAACTAGGGTCACGGTTGATTAATTGGATTGTCCAATTAATTGTGTTACAAAAGTGACACGTATTTGTTTGGGAATTAATTGAATAATGAGATTATTTAATTAATGAATATTCGTGATTAAATTAATTTAATAATAAGATTATTTAATTATGCGATTAATCATTAGTTGGAGGATGTTGATTGATATTTGTGTTTGAATGAAGATAAGATAATTTGATTATTTTATTTTTTATTAAATTAAATATCAAATTTGAATTTAAAAAGTTTAAATTCAAAGTTATTAATTATCCTAATAAATATTAGATATTTTAACGGATTAATTAATTAAAGTAATCAGTTAAAATATATATACAATATATATGTTTTAAGAAACGGATTAACACCAATTTAACACACACCAACATAGATTCACTCAAAAAGAGAGAAAAACAAAACAGTGGGAGTGCGGCCACTTAAAAATTTGACCGACCCTAAGGCAGCACTTGCTTGTGGCATGTTGGATTGTCGTGGCATAGTAACACTTTTTAGGATTGTTCTTGTTCATTAAAATTTTTCATGCATCATGTTTAATTTTATGCCGAACATTCACACATGTTATGAATGTATGATTGAATGAATTCTTAATTTATGTTTTTTTTTAGCCATGTCAACTGCACTATTCCAAATCATAGCCAATGACAAATTAGCTGGTGATAACTACACTAAATGGAAACACAATATCAATGCAATTTTAGTCACCAAGGACCTTAAGTTTGTGCTTACGGAGGAATGTCCTCCAGCGCCTACTGCCCATGCCGTACAAAGAGTTCGTGAGGCATACGAGAAATGGGTCTCATCTGATGAGAAGGCCCGAACATATCTGTTAGCTAGTATCATAGACGTGCTTATCACAAAGCACGAAGCAATGACTTCCGCATTCGAAATAATGGAGTCATTGCAGGCTATGTTCAGGCAACCCTCTGAGCAAAAGCAGCACGAAGCTGTTCGTTCCGCTATGCTCGCTCGTATGAAGGAGGGTACATCAGTTCGGGAACATGTCCTGAATATGATGTCCTAATTCAACATGGCAGAAATCAATGGCGAGGCCATTGATGAACCCAGTCAGGTGAGCATCATACTGACGACTTTTTCGAAGAGTTTCGATCAGTTCAAGAGCAACTATGGGATGAACAAGCTTAGGTTCAGTCTCACACAGCTGCTCAATGAGCTCATTACCTTTAAGTCTTTGACTAAGGACAGTAAGGGTAAGACCAGTGAGGTAAATGTTACCGAACCATCTTCCTCCAATAATAAGAAGAGAAAGAGGAAGAGGTCTGCTGGGAAGGTGAAGGGTAAGCCCAAACCCAAGAAAGCCTAGAGCAAAAAGAAAGGCACCTCCATCGACAAGAGCAAGGGAAAATGTTTCCATTGCGACAAGGTCAGGCACTGGAAGAGGAACTATCCTCAGTATCTAGAGGAGGTAGCCAAGAAGAAGAAAACGAAAGGTAAATATAATTTACTTGTTCTTGAGTCGTGTTTAGTGGAAGATGATTCTTCACCTTGGATAGTTGATTTGGGGGCCACTAATCATGTTTGTTCTTCTTTGCAGTGGACTGATTCTTGGACACAGCTTGAGGAGGGAGCTTTCTCTATGCGTGTGGGGTCAGGGGATGTCGTGTCGGCACGAGCAGTGGGCGTAATTAGATTGCGTTTTTGTAATAATAATTTTATATTGTTGGACAATGTATTTTTCTTTCCTGGATTTACACGGAATTTAATTTCCGTTTGTAAGTTGTTAGAACAATTATATTTTGTTTCTTTTGAAAATAAATCAGTTATTATTGTAAAGAATGGTCTAAATATTTGTTCAGGAATTAATGAAAACAATTTGTATGTGTTAAGACCGTTAATACATACAACATTGCTCAACGCCGAAATGTTTAAGGTTGAAAAACCAAAAACTAAACGACATAAGATTTCTCCAGAAAACGAAACGTATCTCTGGCATATAAGGCTTGGTCATATTAACCTTGACCGGATAAACAAACTAGTTAAAAGCAGATCTTTAAGTGAGTTAAAGGTTGGCACCTTTCCTGTCTTCGAATCCCATTTAGAAGGTAAAATGACCAAGAGACCTTTTATTGGAAAAAGGCTTAGAGCTAAAGAACCACTTGAGCTTATACATTTAAATTTCTGTGGACCAATGAACGTTAAAGCAAGGGTTGGTTATGAGTATTATGTCACATTTATAGATGACTACTCGAGGTACAAATATGTCTACCTAATGCAACGGAAGTCAAAAACTTTTGAAAAGTTTAAAGAATTCTGAGCTGAAGTTGAGAACCAGTTAGGAAAGACTATCAAGTCTCTACGATCGGATCATGGAGGTGAGTATCTTGACTAAGAGTTTGAAGACTTTATGGTTGAGTATGGGATAGTGTCCCAACTCACAGCTCCTGGTACACCACAACAGAATGGTGTCGCGGAGAGGAGAAATAGAACCCTAATGGAAATGGTGAGATCTATGATTAGTTTCTCATAATTACCAAATTCCTTTTAGGGATATGCGTTACAAACAGCGACATACATTTTAAATGTAGTGCCATCCAAATATGTTCTTAAGACTCCTCTAGAGTTGTGGAATGGTTGTAAAGTTAGTTTGCGACATTTCCGTGTATGGGGGTGTCCAGCACACGTGCTGAAGAACATAACTGGAAAGCTAGATCCCAAGTCTGTGGTCTGCTTGTTTATAGGGTACTCCAAGGAGACCAGAGGTGGATACTTTTATAGTCCTGAAGATAACAAAGTATTTGTATCGACAAATGCAACGTTTCTTGAGGATAACTATATTAGTGATCATAAACCTCGTTCTAAAATTGTATTGAATAAATTAGAGCCTGGTGAGACCAGTACTTAGTCAACAAGAGTTGTTGATCCATTAACATCTGAGAGTCAGATGATTCCTAGTCAGGATACACTACCACCTAGACGTAGTGAGAGGGTTGTGAGACAGCCTGAACGCTATATGGGTGTAAGTGAGGGACAAGATGTTATCTTTGCTGATAGTGTGGATGATCCATTGACATTTAAGAATGCAATGGAAGATCCTGATAAAGAAGAATGGCTTAAAGCCATGAATCTCGAGATGGAGTCCATGTACTCTAACTCAGTCTGGGAACTTGTAGACTTACTGGATGGGGTGAAACCTATAGGGTGTAAGTGGATCTACAAGAGAAAGATATGAGTAGATGGGAAGGTAGAGACCCTTAAGGCAAGGCTAGTGGCCAAGGTTTATACCCAGAAAGAGGGGGTCGATTATGAAGAGACCTTCTCGCCAGTAGCCATGTTTAAGTCTATTCGGATTCTCTTATCCATTGCTACCTATTTTGATTACGAAATTTGGCAAATGGACGTCAAGACTGCATTCTTGAATGGTGTGAGAAATACAATAACGCTCGGTGTGTATGATAAATATATCTAGAGGGGGGTGAATAGATTTTAACTATTATTACCCAATTTTCGCATGCAAGTCAATTTTACGAAAATGCCCATACTAGTAAAAAATACAAGCAAGTGTAATATAGTATGGAATTTAAATAACACTTGATGTATACGTGGAAACCCAACCACTGGGAAAAACCACGGGCTGTTTAGTGCGCCACACTCGGACCTCGAAATCCACTAATCGAAATGGAGTTTACAACCTATATAGACCTCGTCTAACACTCCGGTCAATAACCCCCCACTTCTACCACTCGGGCCTTTAAAAGTGGCTCTAGTCCAATTGCTTGAGGCCTAAGCAACCTTAGCCTCAAGACTTAATTCTCTATGAAGAGATTATGCAACCTATGTGAATATGTATGAATATTCAAATAACAAACAAGGCTCGGTAACCTTAGATGCTTATCTAGGATGATGATATAATCAATTAAATCAATCCTAGATATCAATTGCTAAATGACATGTCAAATAGCTTAGCTAATCAAGATTAATCAAAAAACCTAATTAGCTATCACAATACAACACTTAATCAATTCTCTTTTCTTGTATTTAGCATATGATCTAAAACATACAAGTAATTTAAAAGAGATGGCTTGATAGTAAAAATACTAAAATAAGATGAACTAAATCAAAATCTTACCAAGCATGTTGTGATGATGCAAACCCAATCATGGATGCATTTTATATAGTCATAGAAGATGCAATATGAAACTTGATGCACAAAGGATTTGATTTGAGTGGTTAAAGGTGAGTTCTTTTGAATTTTTCTTTGCTTGAAAAATATTCTAAGTAAAATATGATATTTTGAACTCAGCCAACTGACCTAAAGTCAAAGAGACATATTTATAGGGTGTCAAAAGCAAAGTGGTGCATTTTGATAAATGACACAAAATTTGCCTTAGGCGCTGTACGTACAGCGCTTTGTACAGCGTCTTCCTGGGAAATGAAGAACATTCTTCATAGGCGCTGTTCGTAAATCGCTTTTGTACAGCGCCTGAATAGTGCCTCAAAACTGATCCTCTCGGGTCTGAGATGGGCGCTGTACGTACAGCGCCTTCAACAGCGCTTTGTACAGCGTCAACACCATGAATGCAATCCTAAGTCTAGAATGAACATGACTTTGGTCATACAAAATGCACTCATGTAAAGCATGCAAGAAGAGATGTTAATGAACATTAATGCATATATATAGACACACAACATACACGAATAAAACACTATGCATGAGTTGTGAGTGTGTGCAACTATCTCTTTAAAGCAATTAAGCACATAGAGGTTTACCTTTAGTGCTTATCAACCTTGAGGACATGAGAGGGTCTTTGAACTTGATTATGAATCACTTAGGCTACCCTTACATACAATCCCCAACACATGGTTTGTCCACGAAATAAGCCAATCAATATATGGGAATCCTTACAAATGGCAATCTTGAAGAGAGCATCTACATGATGCAACCAGAGGGATTCGTGTCTCCAGATCAAGAGCAAAAAGTTTGCAAGTTGCAAAGATCCATTTATGGACTTAAGCAATCATCTAGATCTTAGAACATATGGTTTGATGATGTAATCAAAACTTATGGCTTCAAGCAAAACGTTGATGTGCCTTGTGTCTACAAGCGCATCATTGACAAGAAGGTAGTTTTCTTAGTTCTTTACATAGATGATATCCTACTCATTAGGAATGATGTAGGGGTATTGTCGGAAGTAAATGGCTGGCTTGTTAGTCAATTCCAAATGAAAGATTTGGGATAGGCGAATTATGTTCTAGAGATCCAACTTATAAGGGATCGTAAGAACAAACTCATAGCACTGTCTCAAGCATCATATATCGACAAGATTCTTATGCGATTTCCGATGCAGAACTTTAAGAAATGTAATTTACCTTCCAAGCATAGAGTTCACTTGTCTAAGGAGCAGTGTCCTAAGACACCTCAAGAAGTTAAGGATATGAGACGTGTTCCCTATGCGTCAGCAGTAGGTAGTCTTATGTATGCTATGTTATGCACGAGACCAGACATCTGCATCACAGTGGGAGTAGCTAGCAGATACCAGTCCAACCCAGGATTAGATCATTGGGTTGCTGTCAAGACTATTCTCAAGTATTTTCAGAGAACGAGAAACTATATGCCAATGTATTCTGGATAGGATTTGATCCCGTTAGGATATACAGATTCTGATTTTCAGTAAGACAGGGATTCTAGGAAATCCACGTCTGGATCAGTATTCACCCTTGGTGGTGGAGCCAGTGTGTGGAGAAGTGTTAAGCAATCTTGCATTGCTGACTCCACCATAGAAGCTGAATATGTAGCCGCTTGTGAAGCATCTAAAGAGGCTGTTTGGCTCCGCAAGTTCTTTAGTGATCTGGAAGTTGTTTCAGATCTGGATAAGCCTATTACACTTTATTGTGATAATAGTGGTGATGTGGCTAATTCCAAAGAACCAAGAAGCCTCAAAAGAGGGAAGTATATAGAGAGAAAGTATCATCTCATTAGAGAGATAGTGCAGAGAGGAGATGTGATCGTCACCAAGATAGCCTCACAAGACAATCATGCTAATCCATTTACGAAGACCTTACCGGCTAAAGTGTTTGAAGGTCACCTAGAATGTCTAGGGTTACGAGACATGACTCACATGCTTTAGTGCAAGTGGGAGATTGTTGGATTTTTGCCCTAAAGCTTGTATTTTGTAAATATGATTTGAACATAAATAAAAGAAGTGGTATATTAATTCATTTTTGTGTCAAACTTTATATATATAACGTGTGTACTTAACATCCAAGATTGTCGGATGTAATTTCGAATTGAATATATGAATGTCATATATAGATGGATTTAGTTTGAAACGAGCAATCTAAAGAGTCCGTAGATAGCTAATAAAGCTGGGTACTTTATTTGTGGTTAATTAACAGTTGCGGTCTATTTCGTAGTGTACGGTGATCCTATCTTGGATCATTCATGTTGAGATATGAGAATGGAGGCACCTTGTATGATGTGATCATATAGGACTGGGTCATGATCTATATGAATCTCTCACCAAGATCCGTTACAAGATGAGATTCATATATATCAACAAATGATAGTTATATATGGGTGATCTTAATCCTGAGTGTCTTATCGACTCCTTCAAGTTAGATCGTGGTTTTTGATATGCCATGGGTGAGATCGGAGTTGCATTCCCGGTCAATAACTTCGGATGTTGGGATCACGGTTTGGCTTGTGGCTGGGAAGGTTTGTACACAATAGAGGAATCTACTCCTTCTTGCGAGAAGTAGATAGTAGTTCCCTTAAGGGTTGATTCGGGGCTTGAATAATATGAGCGCTCCCCTAATTCCGGAAGGAATGTAGGATTTATTGTTCATTAGAGAATCAATGGTACTTAATGGAAAGATATAATTAGAGGGGTATAAAGGACATTATGACCCAGCTCTGATTATGAACTATTTATGGAGGATCATACCATATGTAATAGTTATATCGATGGACACCAAGAGTTATTGGTTTGTGTAAAAACTTCTACAGTTGAGAGAGTGCAACTTCGGGTTTTTAGTGGAATAACACCGGAGTTAATAATCATGAAATATTAATTAAAGAGTTTAATTAATTACTTCTAAGGATTATTGGAGCTCAAAATACTGTGGGTCCATTAGGTCCCCTTGCTAACCCGATCGATTTAGGTAACTAGGGTCACGGTTGATTAATTGGATTGTCCAATTAATTGTGTTACAAAAGTGACACGTATTTATTTGGGAATTAATTGAATAATGAGATTATTTAATTAATGAATATTAGTGATTAAATTAATTTAATAATAAGATTATTTAATTATGCGATTAATCATTAGTTGGAGGATGTTGATTGATATTTGTGTTTGAATGAAGATAAGATAATTTGATTATTTTATTTTTTATTAAATTAATTATCAAATTTGAATTTAAAAAGTTTAAATTCAAAGTTATTAATTATCCTAATAAATATTAGATATTTTAACGGATTAATTAATTAAAGTAATCAGTTAAAAAATATATACAATATATATGTTTTAAGAAACGGATTAACACCAATTTAACACACACCAACATAGATTTACTCAAAAAGAGAGAAAAACAAAACAGTGGGAGTGCGGCCACTTAAAAAAAAAAAAAAAGGAGTTTTATTTTTGTTTTTTGTTCTTCACAAACAAAGGGTGGTCGAATTCTTCTGACAACAAAACAAAGGTTGTTTTGTGTTTCTTTCTTTTTCAGGTTTCTTAGTACCGTGATGCGTCCACACGCCGTTACCAATCCTGAGTTATAGTCAAGAAGATCTTGTGGTTCAAATCAGGAAGCAAATCGTATTAAAGAGAATGAGCCTCTAACGCCGGTATGAAATCGTTTCACCTTCTTTGTTGTTTTCGATTATTACTGTACAATTAGGTTTACTTGATGATTGCATAAAAAATTTTAAAACCCTTCCACTGCGCAATCTGTGACCCTAGGTTCCATCCGTTGTATCAAGATCCTTCTTCCTTTTGCAAGGCGTAAGCGCACACACACACAATTCATATATGTGTGTCCCTGCATCGTTGTGCAAGCATTTGGTGAAAGTTCTCACGGTGTGTAAACTATTAACCTAGAAGGGGGGGTGAATAGATTTTAACTAATTTTACCCAATTATTTTCGTTTAAGGATAAGATTACGAAAATACCCCTAATAGTCAATAAAATATAGAAAGTGTAATATTGTGCAGAAATTAAAACAACACTTGATATTTACGTGGAAACCCTTACGGGAAAAACCACGAGCTGTTAAGTGAGCCACACCCGAACCTCGAATCCACTAAATGTGATGAAATTACAACCTAATCCCGAAAGTAATCACACACCTACCTAATCCCGGTATAAGTGAACCTAGTCTGATTGCTTGCGAATTAAGCAACCTAATCCTGGTCACAACATAAGACTTAATTCTCTAAAAAGAGATTAACACCCTAAGTGAATATATGAATATCCAAATGCAACATAGAGCAAGGGAAACCCTATATGCTTATCTAAGATGATGAATTTGCAATTAGAACGATCCTAGATATTAAAGTTAAATGACATGTCAATTAGCTTAGATAATCGTAGATTATAGAAACCTATCTATCACAAAACAACACTCAATCAAATCAATACAACAATCTCTATCTTGAATATTAGAATTCAATCTAAGAACAATCAAGTAATAAAAGAGATGCCATAATAAATAAAACACTAATTATATATGATAATAGTGAAAAACTTACCAAAGCAAGTGTCATAATAAAAGACCCATGCAAGCAAGCATCCTAGATATGCTAGAGAATGGTAGATGAACTTTGATGCAAATGAATTTTGGTTTGAGTGTTTAAATGAGCAAACTTGGTTGCTTTCTCTCTTAAAAATTTCTCTTTTAAAAGTAGGGTTCTTGATGATTAAAGAGTCACACTCATAACAAGAAAAAATGATGTATTTATAGGCATGAAAAACAGAGCACGTGAAAAGATAAGTTTGCCCCTGAAACGCACCGATCGGCGGTTTCAATCGGTGGCCAGGCCGCCGTTTACAACCGCCAAATTGAACCTAAGAGGAACAGGGGAACAACGGCGGTTTCATTCGGCAATTTCGTGACCGCCAATCTAACCGCCGAATCAAACTGAGAGAATAAATCAATTAGGTATGAACGGCGGTTTCATTCTGCGGTTTCGTAACCGTCGATTCAACCGCCGAATCAAACCGAGAGATAAAATCAATCAGGTCTGAATGGCGGTTTCGAACGGTGGTCGTGACCACCGATCGTAACCGTAGAATTGCTCTAGACACTTCTGGAAGCAAACGACGGTTTCATTTGGCGGCCAGGCCGCCGATCATAACCGCCGATCACCAACCTTGGTGAAAACCAAGGAGAAGCCAAGGGCATTCTCCGTAGGTGGTCTTCACGCAAAATAAAGCACATTCTAGTGCATGCACGGACGTTTCCGAATACTATCAGGAAACGAATTACAAGACACAAATACACACAACAAGATATAACATATAAGTGCAAGTGTGAAATGTGACATGTGAAGAGAAAGTACACAAATGCAAGAATGCTAAGTGAGTGTGTGCAATCTAAATCTCTTCAAAGAAAAGTAAGCACATAGAAATTTACCTTCGGTGCTTATCAAGACGAGGTCTTCAAAGGGCTTGAGCAATAACAACAACACCTAAGCTACCCTTACAAAGAACCCCAACATGTAGTTTGTCCACGAAATGAGCCAATCAACAAATGGGAACCTTACATTTGGTATAACACATTCACACTCATTTAAGTATGCACATGCATTGGTCTCATATAGACAAACATTGTAAATTTGCATAGTTTATGACTATCGCTTGGATATAGCATGCTTGTGTGACATTGTGTTTATTTGTTTGTGTTTCTTGTATTTTGGACTTGAACATGATCTCTTATGATTCCTTATTGAGTCCCGGTCATTTAGGTTACTCATTCATTAGATTTCGAGTCCAAACGATGTAGCTACACTACTTTGCGTTCTCATTCATTGAGTTGTCTTTGTCTTTGTTTTCCGAGATGAATTCTCAATCTTTTGTCAAAGTTTTATAGTCGTCATTGTGCATGAGGGAGTCACGAATCGTAATCCAAAAACGGATTCAAAATCAGAGTTCGGAGGCCCAAATACAGCTGAAGAACGTGAGAGATATGCGAGAGGAACAAGCAAGGCCAAAGGCCAAGCTTGTAGTCCATGTGTGAGCCACGTGTGCCACACGGCTGGACAGCCTCTCTGCCCACGTGTACCACACGTGGTCTACACGTGGCAGTGATGTGGCAAACTTCAATTGGCTGCCTTCATCCCTCTCTCTCTCTTTTAAAAACATTTCTCCTTCCTCCAAACATAACTTGAAGAAAATTTCAAAAAGAAAAAGTTTGCAGAATTCTTCATGATTTTCATTTTAGTATTTCGATCATAACTTTCTCATACGAACTCGACATTAATTGATCCAAAAGCCAAAAATGTTGGTCTCTACGAGAGCTACAAATCCCAAAAGTTTTAGAGCCAGTTGACTTCGTCATTTTTCCCAACGATCTGATTTCAGTACGAGGTTCAATTGTTGTATGTGAAACTTCTTCTTCTTACATTTCTTTTGATCATCTTTTTGATTCTTCCTAATTGATTGTTGAAATGTGTTGAGAAGTATGTTAGATCATATGCTAGGGTTGTTTGATTGATTGTTTGTTTGAGTTTTAGCCTTGTGATTTCAATTGAACATATTTTGTTAAACTTCATTAAACTTGAAATTGTTTCCAGAAATGATATATGTGATGTGCCTCATGATATTTTCTAGGTTCAATTCCATGATCTAAGAACTAAGATTTTCATACGATATATTGAATATTCATATCTTGTTCTTATTGTCTCACATGCTTTGATTTCTAGATAGATGTGTGATTGTGTGTTGAAAGCATAATTCTAGTTTATCTATAAGCATGTACATTTAGCTTGATTGATCATCTAGCTTTATTTGATTGTGATTTGCATCATTTGCATCACTTAGATCATTGTCTTATGAAAGGTTGAAGTCTCTTGCAAAGTGAGTGAAGCTTTGTGGAAAGAGCAAGAAGTCTTGGTTAGGAAAGTGTTCCAAATAACCAAGTAAGAAGACTTAGCTAGGAGTAGGAAACTCCGGATAGCTAAGCAAGAAATCATCCTAGAAGCTTGAGAGCTTTGGATAGGATGTTGCTACCTAGAGGTGTAGGACACACCTTGGATAGGTAGTAGGCGTTGTGGTTCACTAGCCCGAGGATAGACTAGGAGGTGATATCTTAGAGTGGATATCTTGAGTAGATAGCTTTGAGTGTGTAAGTCATTTTCATATAGTGGATAGCTTTGCCAGTGGTTGTGGTATCAACCCTTGGATGTTTCCTCTTTGAAGTTTTACCACATAAAAATCCTTGTGTCAATTTTCGTTTTAATATTTCTTTATCTTCCATATCTTACATTGATTGCATATCTTATATATTGATTTACTCTTGCATTAGTTAAATCAATTCATTTGTTGAATCTCTTCAAGTATGCATTTTCTTTGTTATATTCTGCATTATTTTTAATATTGGAAGAATTTGGGCCTATACCTATTCACACCCCCCCTTTAGGTATATTTTACACTATTACTTAAGGGAATTTCAACTATCCTATAAGGGCTCATTCCTATTGGAGTTTTGTAGGCAGTTATGCATGCCCACAAAGCATCATTAAGCTTGGCTGACCAATCCTTTCGATTTGGTTGTACAGTCTTCTCCAGTATTTGCTTAATCTGCTTGTTGCTCACTTCAACCTGTCTTGAAGTTTGAGGATGGTACGAGGTTGTCACTTTGTGTTTGACACTATACTTCTTCATTAACGAGGCAAATGCCTTATTACAAAATGGCTTCCACCATCACTTATGATTGCACGAGGCATCCCGAATCTGGTGAATATGTTCTTTTTGACAAATTTCACCACCACTTGGCTATCATTCGTCTTGGTTGCAATTGCTTTGATCCACTTTAAAACATAGTCCACGGCAACTAAGATGTAGTTGAACCCATGTGAGGATGGGAAGGATCCCATGAAATCTATTCCACATACATCAAATATCTCCATAACCAGTTGGCTTCAAAGAGGCATCTCATTTCTCTTACCAATGTTCCCCGTTCTTTGGCACCTATCACAAGAAATACATAAGGTATAAGCATCCTTAAATAAAGAGGTCTAGAAGAAACCTGATTGGAGAACTTTCAGAGAAGTCTTCTTGGCACTAAAGTGTCTTCCACAACTAAGGTTGTAGCAGAATTTTAGCACGTCTTGCCGCTCTATTTCAGGAACGCATCTTTGAATGATCTGATCAGCACCATATTTGAACAGGTATGGCTCGTCCTAAAAGTATTGTCTAGTAATGGAGATGAATCTTCTTTTTGCGTGCGAGTTCAGATCAGATGGTATGATACCATTTGCAAGGTAATTCACAATGTCCGCATACCATGGATCGTTAACTCCCACAGCCATCAGCTGTTCATCTGGAAAATTCTCATTGATTGGCATAAGCTTAGTACTCCCTTCCGCGTTCTCATCCTCCATTAATCGAGAAAGGTGATCAGCTACCACATTCTCGTTGCCTTTCTTATCCTTGATCTCCAAATCAAACTTAAAAGGATCTACTGGTGTAATCTCGGTTTCGCTTCCTTCTTTGTTAGTAGATATTTCAAAGCAGCATGATCAGAATAGACAATATTGACCTTGGATCCAATTAAGTATTGAATTTTTTTTTCCAATGCACTAAAAATAGCAACTAATTCTTTTTCTGTAGTGGAGTAATTCAATTGTGCATCATTTAAAGTGCGACTAGTATAGTAAATAACATGTGGTACTTTATCTACTTGCTATCCTAAAACAACACCTATAGCATAGTCTGATGCATCACACATTAATTCAAATGGAAGAGACCAATTAGGAGGCATGATTACAGGAGTAGATGTCAATTTATTCTTTAAAGATTCAAAAAGCATGCAAACATTCATCATTGAAAACAAATGTAGACTCTTTGGTCAAGAGGTTACATAAGGAACAACTAATTTTTGAAAAATATTTTATAAAGCGCCTATAGAAACCTGTATGACCAAAAAAACTCCTCACACCCTTCACCAAAGTGGGAGGTGGAAGTTTAGCAATTACTTCAATTTTAGGTCTATCTACTTCTATGCCTTTATCAGATATCACATGTCCTAGCACTATTCCAGATTTCACTATAAAATGGCTTTTCTCCCAACTAAGAGTTAAATTGGTCTCCGTGCATCTTTTCAAAACATAAGTTAAGTTATCAAGGCAGTGGTCAAAAGAATTACCAACACTTGACTATAAAGTCATGAACATCCGTTTTCAATACATTTCCATTTGTAGAGTTTGATGAGGAGTCATCTTCACTTGAGTTATCTCATTCACTTTCCATCTCACCTATGGAGTCATTTCCCTCATTAAGACCTTCACCTTGGTCTCTTGAGTTAATGAGAGCCATGTCCCAATGAGTAGCTACACCTATCTCCTCTAGAGCTACTTTTTCATCTCTTTCTTCTATGGGATCACTTGACAAGGCATTCTTACCAACAACTTTATCTTCTACACAAGTGGCTCCAAATGCCGTGTAGTTGATGGTAAGCTCATCATCACTTGATGACTTGTCTCCCTCTCCAGAGTCATCACTTTCACTCCAAGTAGTGGCCATCACTTTTGCCATCTTGTTTTTCAAGTTCCCACAATCGGGTGAGATGTGTCCTATACCGCCACACTCATAGCATTAGACCCCTTTCTTTTCACTATTCTCTTGCCTAGGCTCAAAACTCTTGAAGGGAACCTTTTTCGTCAAGTCTTGTCCTTTAGATCCAAAGCCCTTTTTCTCGAACTTGACGAATTTCTTGAATCTTCTTAGCAACAGAGCCATGTCTTCATTTGAGTCCTCCTTTTCAACCTTGGAAGCTTTCAAAGCAATCCATTTTTCCTTTTTAGGAGGTGTAGTACTAAGAGCCTTCCTAGACTCATAGGCGAGGAGTCTTCTAATTACCTCACTCGGCTTCATGTCTTTATATCCATAATTTTCTTCTAAAGCCATAACTTTTGATTCAAACCTAACGGGGAGAGACCTCATAATTTTTTGCTTAACTCTCCTATCCGAATAAGGATCACCGAGTTGATGGCTTTGATTGACAATATCCATCAACTTGACTTCAAAGTCATTGAAGCATTCGTCCTTCTTAATCTTAAGCAACTCGAATTGCGTTTGAAGGACTTGTAGCTTGGAATCCTTGACGACATCGGTTCCTTCGTGTGCAACCTCTAGAATATCCCATGCCTCCTTGGCTATCCTAGTGTTCTGAATCAGTTTGTAATGATTTTTATCCACTGCACATAGAAGAGCGTGCCATGCCTTCCTATTCCATTTTGAAGTGTCAAACTCTTTAGTGGACCACTGAGCCTTAGGCTTGAGTACTTCTTCTCCTCCACCCATGGGAGTCATCTTAGGAGGCGCATACCCATCTTTAATAGCCATCCATGCCCTATCATGGATTTGGCACAAGTATGCTTCCATCTTACCTTTCCATGAGGCATAATTCACACCGGTGAGGAGAGGAGGTCGTGTGCTTGAAGCACCCTTATGGTTGCCACCGTATCCACTCATTGTGTATAATGAATGAAATGAAATGTATGCAAAATGTATGAATGAGCAAAAATCACACAAATGCAAAACACACCAAAAATGAGCTAGGATCACCTAAGTGTATCTAAGAACCCACTCTGATACCAATTGAAAGAATAAATACTCGATGTGTTCTATATTAATCTAGAGGGGATGTGAATAGATTTTAACTAATTTTACCCAATTTTCGTGTATAGTTAAGATTACGAAAATACCCATAATAGTCAAAATAATATAGCAAGTGTAATATGGTGCAGAAATTAAATAACACTTGATATATACGTGGAAACCCAAACCACTGGGAAAAAACCACGGGCTGTTTAGTGCGCCACACTCGAACCTCAAAATCCACTAATTGAAATGGAGTTTACAACCTATGTAGACCTCGTCTAACACTCTGGTCAATAACCCCCCACTTCCACCACGCGGGCCTTTAAAAGTGGATCTAGTCCAATTTGCTTGTGGCCTAAGCACTCTTAACCACAAGTCTTAATTCTCAATGAAGAGATTATGCAACCTATGTGAATATATGATGATATTCAAATACAAACAAGGCTAGGGAACCTTAGATGCTTATCTAGGATGATGATATAACAATTAAATCAATCTTAGATATCAAGAGCTAAATGACATGTCAAATAGCTTAGCTAAACATAGATTATGAAAACCTAGATAGCTATCACAATACAACTCTCAAACAGTCAATACACTAATCTCAATCTTGTATCTAACATATATATGAATAACATACAAGTGATAAATGAGATTGCTTGTTAAGAAAGACACAATATATGTAAGATATTAGTGAAAAACTTATCAAGCAAAGTGTGTTGAAAAACCCATGCAAAATGACATCTAGATGATCAAGGATGATGCTAGATGATGATTGATGATCATGGAAAAGTGTTTGAGTAATCAAAGGTGAGTTCTTTAGTGAAATTTTTCTCTTGTAAAAATATGCTAAGTAAAAATATGATTTTGAACTCTCTAACTCAACCTAAAATGAAAGAGGCATATATATAGTGTGTCATATTGAAATGATGACGTTTTGAAAAGTTTGCAAAACATATGCCTTGACCGCTGTTCACCCGCTTTACGTAGGGCGGATGAATAGCAGTTCACCTGGGAAATGAAGAACAAAGTTCTTCATGACCGCCCTACGTAAGGCGGATTCCAGGCGACCTAGGGGCGGTTGCTCTCGGGTCTGGAGAGCCGCCCTTCACCCGCTGTTCGTAGAGCGGTTTTTGGGCGGACCATCAGATGTGAAAAACATCACCAGTGGCACCGCTCTTCACCCGCTCTACGTAGAGCGAGTGTAGAGCGGTTAATAGCAAATTTGCTCTTTCCCCTTTTTGGGCCGCTGTTTGAAGAGCGCCTGTAGTGCGGGTGAACAGCGCCCATTCATACACAATGCAACCTAGTTCTAATCATGTCATGGCATTTGAACTACTAGATGCAATCAACAAAATATGCAAGAAGAGATATTATATAAACATGAATGTACACATATAAGGACACACAAAATACACAAAGTATGGAAATGCATGGAATGTGTGTGTGTGCACTAAGTCTCTTCAAAGCAAATCAAGCACATAGAGATTTACCTTTGGTGCTTATCAATGATGAGGTCTTCAAAGGGCATTTTACTTGAACACCAATACCTAAGCTACCCTTACAATGAATTCCTAATATGTGGTTTGTCCATGAAATAAGCCAATCAAGATATAGGAATCCTTACACGTTCTTTTTGGCAAGCAAACTTTCCTTTTGGCATGCGGCCATACTTTTTTGAATGCGAGAGTGCTTTTTAATTCTCGAGTGTGGTTTTTAGTTTCCAGACGTTCTTCTTAGCTTTCTGGCGTCCTTTTCAACAAGCAAACTGAAACAAATTATAGCACGGTGTGTATAAAACTATCTAGAGGGGGGGGGGGTGAATAGATTTTAAGCTTATTACCCAATTTTTCGTGATTAGTCAAAATTATGAAATTACCCCTAAATAGATAAAGCAATAAATCAAGTATAAAATACGGAAATTAAATAACACTTGATTTTTACGTGAAAACCCTCACGGGAAAAACCACGGGCTAGTAAGTAAGCCACACTCGAACCTCGAATCCACTAAATGTGTAAACGATTACAACCTAATCCCGGAAGTAATCACACACCTACCTAATCCCGGTATAAGTGAACCTAGTCCGATTGCTTGCGAATCAAGCAACCTAATCCCGGTCACAACACAAGACTTAATTCTCTAAAAAGAGATTAACACCCTAAGTGAATATATGAATATTCAAATGCAACATAGAGTAAGGGAAACCCTATATGCTTATCTAAGATGATGAATATGCAATTAAAAAACAATCCTAGATATTAAAGCAAAATGACATGTCAATTAGCTTAGATAATCATAGATTAGAGAAACCTAGATATCTGTCATAAAAACAACACTCAATCAAATCAACACAACAATCTCTATCTTGAATATTAGAATATAATCTAAGAACAATCAAGTAATAAAATAAATGCCATAATAAATTAAACACTAATTATATATGACAATAGTGAAAAACTTACCAAAGCAAGTGTGATGATGAAAGACCCATGCAAGCAAGCATCCTAGATATGCTAGAGAATGCTAGATGAACTTTGATGCAAATGGATTTTGGTTTGAGTGTTTAATGAGCAAACTTGATTGTTTTTTCTCTTAAAAATCTCTCTTTTTAAAGTAGGGTTCTTGATGATTAAAGAGTCACACACAGAACAAGAGAAAGAGATGTATTTATGGCATGAAAAACAGAGCATGTGAAAAGACAAGTTTGCCCCTGAAACGCACTGATCGGCGGTTTCAATCGGCGGCCAGGCCACCGATCATAACCATCGAATTGGCCCGAGAGGAACAGGGGACCAACGGCGGTTTCGTGACCGCCGATCTAACCATCGAATAAAACCTGAGATTAAAAAATCAATCAGGTATGAAAACGGCGGTTTCATTCGTGACCGCCGATTCAACCGCCGAATTAGGCCGAGAGATAAAATCAATCAGGTCTTGAACGGCGGTTTTGAACGGCGGTCGTGACCGCCGATCATGACCGCCGATCATGACCGCCGAATTGGCCCGAGAGGAACAGGGGACCAACGGCGATTTCATTCGGCGGTTTCGTGACCGCCGATCTAACCGTCGAATCAAACCTGAGATTAAAAAATCAATCAGGTATGAAAACGGCGGTTTCATTCGTGACCGCCGATTCAACCGCCGAATTAGGCTGAGAGATAAAATCAATCAGGTCTTGAACGGCGGTTTTGAACGGCGGTCGTGACCGCCGATCATAACCGCAGAATTGCTCCATACACTACTGGAAGCAAACGGTGGTTTCATTCAGCGGCCAGGCCGCCGATCATAACCGCCGATCACCAACAGAGGTGAAAATTAAGGAGAAGCCAAGGGCATTCTCCGTAGGCGGTCCTCGCGCTAAACCAAGCACATTCTAGTGCATGCGAGGACGTTTCCGAAAACAATCGGGAAACGAATTACAAGACAACAAGACACAATTACACACAACAAAATATAACAAATAAGTGCAAGTGTGAAATGTGACAAGTGAAGAGAATGCACACATATGCAATGTATGTTAAGTGTGTGTGTGCAACTAATCTCTTTAAAGAAAAGTAAGCACATAGAAATTTACCTTCGTTGCTTATCAAGACGAGGTCTTCAAAGGGCTTGAGCAATAACACCGATACCTAGGCTACCCTAACAAAGAACCCCCAACATGTGGTATGTCCACGAAATGAGCCAATCAACAAATGGGAAACTTACAATCTCCCCCTTTGGCTATTTCGTGACAAAACCACCACTCACATTGATTCCTCACATTAAAATAGAAACAACGGGATAACTATGATATTCTATAGTACAAAGAGATAAGAAAATAAAACTTCAAGTCTTCAATCTCTTGTAGAATAATCAAGCCCTGAAAAGAAAGTTTCTAACATTTCCAATACAAGTAACAAGTGAGATGAATCAAGTGAGAACAAAAACAAGCATTTGCATTTGTAAAAGATTAGGCACACATTATGAAATGTATGTGTATGCAATGCTCCCCCTCAACGGGTTACTCCCCTTCAATGAATGTTCTCCCCAATATGCACAATTGCTTCTATATTTTGCAACTCCCCTTACCATATACTACTCCCCCTTTTTGTCATGATATAGGCAAAGGAGTAGTCCCCAACCAGGTCACTCATAGCAAAGAGAGATAGTAGCATGCAAGATTTGCCTAATTAATATAAGTCACATTATGCATCTCAATTAATTTGGAGAGAAACAATGAGATTTATTTGAAAGAAAATGTATGAATCAAACATGCTTTGCATACAAGACATGTAGCATTCAAGTCCAAAATACAATGGTATTTGGCAAAGCAAATGACAAAGGTTTCTAATAAGAATTCAAACCAATTTCACCAAAGTCATGAGTAAAGCAAGGATATAGAATATATTGATTTCAATTTAAGAACAACTATATCCAACTTTATAAGCGAAACATGGCATGAGCGACTTTGCACCCTATTTGATTTTTTCGGATAAGATATTCGTATGATAGTAGCCATGTTCAACCAATAAAGAAGGAGAGACATTTGGAACGTAAATTCCTTTGAACGGATACAAGATCCTTTATTCATTTTGAGTCTCATAAGCTTTCACACAAGGTTTTGCATTTTAAGAGTATGCAATCATCAATTCATGCTTTTCATATGAGCATGTTATATGAATTTCATGCTTTTTCATTTGACATTAGCATGTTATTTAAGAATCATCATGTCATGGAGATAATCATAGGTCATTCAAATCATACTTCCTACATACATCTCCTAGTCCAAAAATGCATGTTTGAACATAAATATGACATGGATTGTAAACAAGTAAGGTTCACACTTATTGAATTGAAAACATATATATATATGTGTAACCAAGCTTACTCAAACAAATAAAAGAAGATGCATAAGTTATTTAGAATTTTTTGCAAGATACAAGAATGCAAAATAGCTCTCTTTGCTTGAGTTCCCCATATGAGGTCAAATTACAAAACACATCACTCCACAAGACATATCCCAATAGATCTAATTAGTGTTTTAAATCGAGTAGAATCTAAGGGTTTAGTAAATAGGTCCGCAAGTTGATCATTAGTACCTACATGTTCAAGTACTATGCATTTATTTTCAACAAGCTCTCTAATGAAATGATGGCGGATGTCAATATGCTTAGTTCTAGAATGTTGGAAATATTAATGGCACTCATGTTATCACAAAAGAGAGTGAGAGTACCTTGGTTGAATCCGTAGTCTACTAGCATTTGCTTCATCCATAGGAGTTGTGTGCATCCACTCCCCGCGGCTATGTACTCGGCCTCGGCCATGGACAAGGAAATCGAGTTTTGCTTTTTGCAAAACCAAGACACCAAGTTGTTGCCTAGGAAGAAGCAACCGCCAGATGTGCTTTTCCTATCATCACAATTTCCTACCCAATCCGCATCACTAAAGCCTACAAGACTAGCATTAGTGTCAAAAGAGTACCAAATCCCATAGTTGGAAGTCCCATTCACATAGCGAATGATTCTCTTTACGGAAGAGAGATGGGACTCCTTGGGATCCGCTTGGTACCTAGCACACACACCCACACTAAAAGATATATCGGGCCTACTTGCGGTCAAATAAAGCAAGCTACCTATCATGCCCCGATATAGAGTTTGTTCCACACTTTTACCACTAGCATCCTTGCGTAGCTTCAAAGTGATACTCATGGGTGTATCACAATGTTTGGCATTCTCTAAACCAAACTTCTTCACTAGGTTTTTGGCATATTTGGCTTGGGTTATGAAAATCCCATCATTTAATTGCCTAATTTGCAAACCTAGGAAGTAACTAAGCTCACCAACAAGACTCATCTCAAATTCATGAGACATGACATCAACAAATTGTTGGACCTTGGTGTTGTTGGTGGAGCCAAATACAATGTCATCAACATAGATTTGAGCTATAAATAACTCATCTTTGTTTCTCTTGATGAACAAGGTCTTGTCAACACTACCTCTTGTGTAGTCATTGTCAACCGGAAATTGAGTAAGGCGCTCATACCAAGCCCTCGGTGCTTGTTTCAACCCATATAGTGCCTTCTTGAGGCGATAGACATGGTTGGGGTGGTGTGCATCCACAAACCCCTTGGGTTGTTCAACAAACACTTCCTCTTGCAAGAAGCCATTGAGGAAGGCACTCTTGACATCCATTTGGTGCAATTTGAACTTGTGCACACAAGAAATGGACAAGAGAAGCCTAATGGACTCTAAACGGGCAACGGGAGCAAAAGTCTCCTCAAAGTCGATACCCTCAATTTGAGAGTATCCTTGTGCTACAAGTCTAGCCTTGTTCCGCACTATGTTGCCATCCTCATCGGATTTGTTCCTATAAATCCACTTAGTGCCTATCACATGAGTGTTTTTAGGCCTAGGAACTAGAGTCCAAACCTCATTCCTTTCGAATTGGTTTAGCTCTTCTTGCATGGCTAGAACCCAAAATTCATCATTTAAGGCTTCATCAAACTTTTTGGGTTCAATTTGAGAGGTGTAGCATGTGTAGCTAATTAGATTAGCTATTTGACGCCTAGTTCTAACACCCTCATTCACATCTCCAATAACATCCTCTTTGTTATGGAGCCTTCTAACCCATGAAGCGGGTTCATTAGAGTCCAAGAGAGGGACTCTAGTAATAGGTTGTGTGACTTCATTAATGTCATTGGACGTCCCAACATTGGGAGTCACCACAACCCTCTCCAAAGTAGAGTCATCATCTAAAACTTCCTCCTCCTCATGGTCATTAGACTTGAGCCTTGAATCATCAATAACAACATTTGATGATTCCATGACGGTTCGAGTCTTCAAGTTAAAAACTCTATAGGCTCTACTATTCAAGGCATAGCCAATAAAGATACCCTCATCACTCTTAGCATCAAACTTGCCAAGTTGATCACGGTAATTTAAAATGTAGCATTTGCTTTCAAATGTGTGGAAGTAGCTAACATTTGGCTTCCTACCCTTCCATAACTCATAGGAGGTGTTTCTAGATCCGGGCCTTAGGAAAACACGATTCCCTATATAGCAAGCCGTATTGACAGCTTCGGCCCATAGGTTCCTAGGGACGTTGTTGCTAAGCAACATAACTCGGGCCATCTCTTGAAGGTCCCTATTCTTTCTCTCAAAAACTCCATTTTGTTGAGGTGTCCTAGGAGCCGAGAACTCATGGGAGATGCCTAAGCTATTGCAATAGCTTTCAAAAGAGGCATTCTCAAATTCCCTCCCATGGTCACTTCTAATCCGTTTAATGCTTTTAATGTTAGAATTCATTTCATTTTGTATTTTAGTACAAAGCATTTTAAACTTATCAAAAGTTTCGGATTTTTCTCTAAGAAAATATGTCCATGTAAATCTAGAGAAATCATCAACACAAACAAAAATGTATCTCTTTCCACCTAAACTCTCGGTTTGCATAGGACCCATGAGATCCATGTGGAGAAGCTCTAAAGGCTCCTTGGTGGAGAGATACTTGCCCTTTTTGTGCATGCTTTTAGTTTGTTTTCCTTGTTGGCAAGGTCCACAAATACCATTGGCTTTCTTCCCAAGCTTAGGAAGGCCACGCACACACTCGAACTTTCCAAGGGTTCTTAAATCCCTAAAGTTCATGTGGCCAAGTCTTTCATGCCACAACTCTATTTGCTCATCCATGGACATATTGTTTGAGACTATTCTAGCTTCAAGACAATAGCAATTGTCGCTAGATCTCATACCTTTCAATAAGGTTTGTCCATCGGGCTTTAGGATCGAGCAATCATCTTTACAAAACAAGACGGAATATCCTTCATCACTTAGATGTGAAATGCTTATTAAATTGGGTTTCAAGCCATCAACAAATAAAGCATCGGATAAGGAGGGTAATCCGGGAACGGAAATGGTTCCTTTCCCTACAACTTTCTTTTTGGATCCATCACCAAAAGTGACATATCCTCCTTCCTCCATAACAAGAGTCTCGAAGAAACTCTTGTTTCCCGTCATGTGCCTAGAGCACCCACTATCTAAATACCAAAAATTAGAAGAATTTGCCTTCAAGGCTATTTGAGCAACATGGCAAACATTTTCATTCTTTCTAATCCACCTAGAAACAATCTTAGCTTTCTTAGTGGTCTTTGGTACATGGGCTCTAGATGTCCTAGGATCATGCATAATAATATTATCATTCCTAGGAACATGCATCATGGCTCTTTTCTTTTTCTTCTCAATCATGCTTCTAGTTTTGCACATTTTAATATATCGAAAGCAATGTGGTCTAATATGACCATCAAATCCACAAAAATGACATATAGGAGTAAAATAAGGAATCATACCTTGCCCTTGTCTTTGTGGATGAATGGGTTCAAAGCATCTTCGTTGTTGAACCGGTTTTGATTGCTTCCTAGATTGAGGTTGCATGATTGGTCTCTTTCCTTTGTGAGCCACTTGTGGAGGAATGTTGGCTTGAGAGACCCTAGGAGGTTGAGCTTGAGGTTGCCTTCTTGGCCCCATCTTCACTTATGCATTTGAACATTGTCCTATTTCTAACTTCTTCCTAGGAATTTGCACAAATGAAGTTTCTTCGTTCCTCAAACTCTTAACAAACATGGTCTTGTTAGAGGTTGAGATCTTCTTGCCATCTTCATACCCAAGACCCTTCTTGTCACATGGACTCTTTCCAACACCAAGCATATGGTCAAGCTTCTTGGTGCTAGAATCCATCCTAGTCATAGACTCTCTTACTTCTTCAAGCTCCCTCTTTAGGCTTTCTTCATTCCTCCTAGATAAGACTAACTCCTCTTTTAGCTTATCTTCCATCTTCTTGAATTTTTCCACTTGTTCACTTAAGTGGTCATTATGAGATGAAAGCTCAAGATTTTCTTCTCTCAACATCTTGATCTTTCTTGTGCTTTTGATTGCTAAATCATTAAACTCGACATGGTATTTAGCAAGCACCTTTTTCTCCACAAAACTATTTATGGAGTTAGAAGAGGAATCACTTTCTTCTCCACTTGAGTCATTTTCCTCTTGACTCAATTCCTCTCTCTCACTAGCACTTTTGCTTTTATGTGAGGAGGCAAAAGCTAGGAGGTTAGCCATGAGCTCTTCATCACTTGAAGACTCATCTCCCTCAATGAAGTCATCACTAGTTTCACTCCAAGTAGCGGTCATCACTTTTCCCTTCTTCTTCTCAATGTGATTTGCACATTCGGGGGCAAAGTGACCTATGCCACCACACTCGAAACATCGGACCCCTTTCCTTTCCGTCCTTTCTTGCCTAGGTTCAAACTTCTTGAAAGAGCCCTTTTTCTTCAAATCTTGACCTTTTGATCCAAAGCCCTTTCTTCTAAACTTCATGACCTTGTTGAACCTTTTTACAAACAAGGCAAGGTCTTCATCCGAGTCAATCTTCTTTGCCTCCTTTTCATCCTTGGAGGTTTTCAAAGCAATTCCTTTTTGCTTTTTAGGAGGTGTGGAGATAGGACCCTTCCTAGACTCATAAGCTAGAAGTCTCCCAATCACCTCACTCGGCTTCATATCCTTGTATCCACTATTTTCTTCTAAAGCCGTTACTTTTGATTCAAACCTATCCGGAAGAAATCTCATAATCTTTTGCTTGATTCTCCTATCCGAATATGGATCACCAAATTGATGACTTTGGTTGACTATGTCCATCAACTTGATCTCGAAGTCGTTGAAGCACTCATTCTCCTCCATCTTAAGCATCTCGAATTGAGTTTGGAGGACTTGAAGCTTAGAGTCCTTCACCACTTCGGTTCCCTCATGTGCAATCTCTAGGATGTCCCAAGCCTCCTTAGCTATCCTAGTATTTTGAATCAATTTGTATTGATTTTCGTCCATAGCACATAAGATGGCATGCATTGCCTTCCTATTCCACTTTGAAGCCTCAAACTCTTGCGCGTTCCATTGCGCATTTGGCTTCAATACTTCTTCTCCTCCACCATCGGGAGTCATCTTGGGTAGATCATATCCGTCTTCCACCGCCATCCATGCACGGTCATGAATTTGGCATATGTAGGATTCCATCTTCCCTTTCCATTGGGAATAGTTCAATCCGGTAAGAAGTGGAGGCCTTGTGCTTGAAGCACCTTCGTTGCCACCACCATTTCCACCGTTTCCACTCATAGTGTTTATGAATGAATGAAATGAATGCAAATGTATGAATGATCAAAAATCACACAAAATGCAAAATACACCAAAATAAGCAAGGATCACCTATGTATGTCTAGGAACCCGCTCTGATACCAAGTGAAACAAATTATAGCACGGTGTGTATAAAACTATCTAGAGGGGGTGAATAGATTTTAAGCTTATTACCCAATTTTTCGTGATTAGTCAAAATTACGAAATTACCCATAAATAGATAAAGCAATAAATCAAGTATAAAATGCGGAAATTAAATAACACTTTATTTTTACGTGGAAACCCTCACGGGAAAAACCACGGGCTAGTAAGTAAGCCACACTCGAACCTCGAATCCACTAAATGTGTAAACGATTACAACCTAATCCCGGAAGTAATCACACACCTACCTAATCCCGGTATAAGTGAACTTAGTCCGATTGCTTGCGAATTAAGCAACCTAATCCCGGTCACAACACAAGACTTAATTCTCTAAAAAGAGATTAACACCCTAAGTGAATATATGAATATTCAAATGCAACATAGAGCAAGGGAAACCCTATATGCTTATCTAAGATGATGAATATGCAATTAAAAAACAATCCTAGATATTAAAGCAAAATGACATGTCAATTAGCTTAGATAATCATAGATTAAAGAAACCTAGATATCTATCATAAAAACAACACTCAATCAAATCAACACAACAATCTCTATCTTGAATATTTGAATATAATCTAAGAAAAATCAAGTAATAAAATAGATGCCATAATAAATTAAACACTAATTATATATGATAATAGTGAAAAACTTACCAAAGCAAGTGTGATGATGAAAGACCCATGCAAGCAAGCATCCTAGATATGCTAGAGAATGCTAGATGAACTTTGATGCAAATGGATTTTGGTTTGAGTGTTTGATGAGCAAACTTGATTGCTTTTTCTCTTAAAAATCTCTCTTTTTAAAGTAGGGTTCTTGATGATTAAAGAGTCACACACAGAACAATAGAAAGAGATGTATTTATAGGCATGAAAAACAGAGCATGTGAAAAGACAAGTTTGCCCCTGAAACGCACCGATCGGCGGTTTCAATTGGTGGCCAGGCCGCCGATCATAACCGTCGAATTGGCTCGAGAGGAACAGGGGACCAACGGCGGTTTCATTCGGCGGTTTCGTGACCGCCGATCTAACCGTCGAATCAAACCTGAGATTAAAAAATCAATCAGGTATGAAAACGGCGGTTTCATTCGTGACTGCCGATTCAACCACCGAATTAGGCCGAGAGATAAAATCAATCAGGTCTTGAACGGCGGTTTCGAACGGCGGTCGTGACCGCCGATCATAACCGCAGAATTGCTCCATACACTACTGGAAGCAAACGGCAGTTTCATTCAGCGGCCAGGCCGCCGATCATAACCGCCGATCACCAACAAAGGTGAAAACTAAGGAGAAGCCAAGGGCATTCTCCGTAGGCGGTCCTCGCGCTAAACCAAGCACATTCTAGTGCATGCGCGGACGTTTTCGAAAACAATCGGGAAACGAATTACAAGACAACAAGACACAATTACACACAACAAAATATAACAAATAAGTGCAAGTGTGAAATGTGACAAGTGAAGAGAATGCACACATATGCAATGTATGTTAAGTGTGTGTGTGCAACTAATCTCTTTAAAGAAAAGTAAGCACATAGAAATTTACCTTCGGTGCTTATCAAGACGAGGTCTTCAAAGAGCTTGAGCAATAACACCGATACCTAGGCTACTCTTACAAAGAACCCCCAATATGTGGTATGTCCACGAAATGAGCCAATCAACAAATGGGAAACTTACACAAACTTTCATTTTGGCTTTCAGGAGTTCTTTTTTGCATGTAAACTTTATTTTTACAAGGCGGGCATGCTGTTTTAAATGCGAGAGTGTTTTTTTATTCTCGAGCGTGCTTTTTAGTTTCTAGATGTTATTTTTGGCATGCAAACTTTCTTTTTACAAGGCATGCATGCTTTTTTGACAGCGATAGTGGTGTTTAGTTATGGAGCATGGTTTTTAGTTTCCAGACGACCTTTTTGTCTTTTGGACAATCTTTTTGGTAGTTGGGCGTTCTTTTTGGCATGCGGGCTTGCTTTTTTGAACGCAAGAGAGCTTTTTAGTTCTCGAGCGTGCTTTCCAGTTTCCATACGTTCTTTTTGGCTTTCGGGCGTTCTTTTTGGCTTTCGGGCGTTCTTTTTAGCAAGTAAACTTTCTTTTTAGCAAGCAAACTTTCTTTTTGGCAAGCAAACTTTCTTTTTGGCTTTTAAGTGTTCTTTTTTGCATGCAAACATTTTTTTTGGCATGCGGGCATACTTTTTTGAACGCGAGAGTGCTTTTTAGTTCTCTAGTATGCTTTTTAGTTTCCAGACGTTCTTTTGAACTTCCTAGCGTTCTTTTTGGCAAGCAAACATTCTTTTTGGCTTTCAGGAGTTCTTTTTGGGATGCAAACTTTCTTTTTCCAAGGCGGGCATGCTTTTTTGAACGTGAGAGTGCTTTTTAGTTCTCGAGCGTGCTTTTTAGTTTCTAGAAGTTCTTTTCTGCTTTCAGCCGTTCGTTTTGGCAAGCAAACTTCATTTTTGACATTCGGCCGTTCTTTTTGGCATGCTGAAAGTATACAAACATAGTTAAATTGCTTAAGGCATACCTAGAAGGGGGGGGGGGGGGTGAATAGGTTTTTACACCTTTTTTCAATCCCTTGAACAAACTTTCGTTTGTCCCTCAAGGTAGCCTTACACACAACAAAATAAACCAAGAAAGACATACATAGACAATATGAGAATATAATCATGAGAACAAGGTCTAAGTATATCATCTAGTTGTGTGAGGTATAAGAACAAATAAACACAACAACAAAGAAAGCTTGTATTTCAATAGATGTTCAATGAATTACAAGAGTGATCAAATATCACTATACAAAAATTACAATATACAAAAGAATCATATATACAAAAATGATCAAAGGAATGAATCCACAAATCACACTTTACAAATACTTGCTTCACTATACATCACAAGTGAATAATATGAAACAAGATAATAACATACACAAATAAAATATAAAAGATAGAGATAGGAAGAATTAACACAAGAGATTTTTTAACGTGGTAAAACCTCCAAGGAGGAAACATTCACGGGTTGAAATACAACCATTGGGGTACTATATATATTGGATGATAAAAATAGAGAATCCACAAAGTGACCGATCTTTAGCTCACCCAACCTAGTGGAGTCTAAGTCTACCCAACCCTATTGGAAAGTATGAAATCCCTTAATGATGCAGAACCACCATATATTGGACAACACACAAAACCAACATCGATGGAAGATTAGAAATTCCTTAAGAGTGCATACACCTCCCGTGTACCCCGCTCTTTTGGAGTCTATGTCTAACCATACGCCTAGGCCTACCAATATAATAGCCAACTCCCTATCCAAGGCACTCATGCCTCTAGGGAGCCTCCCATGCATGACTATTCGAGTCCTCCCGACTCTAGCCATGACTTCTTGCTTACCTATCCGAGTCATCCCGACTCTAGGCAAGTCTTCTTGCTTGGCTTCTGAGTCATCCCGACTCTAACCAAGACTTCATGCCTTTTACAAGGACTTCCTAGTGTGATCATGTGAATTCAAATGATACAAACAATCAATTCAAAATAGAACATGTGATCAATACATTCTATGGAACAAATAGACCTAAACATGTGATATCACAAGTAATAAAAGTCTAGATGCAAAATACAAGAATAAAACCTAAAGCATGTGTAAACACCAAACACATAAGCTCAAAGTCTCATTCACACATATAACACTTGAACAAAATATATTCATGAAGAACAAGTTCAAGATGCTATCAACATACAATAAAATGCTAGATATATGAGATTCAATCAATCAATATTCTAGCCAAAAATATAGAGCAAGGATTCAAGATATAAATCAATTAAATCCTAGATTGCTCTAAAACACATACAAATACAATAATCCTAGATTTCATCAATCAAAGGATCAAATCAAATCTCAAGGTCATTTATCACAAAATTAATTCAATCAAGTCACAAACAACCTAAGATGTCATTCTAATCACAATACAACTCACAAACATGTGAAAAACCTAGAATCATAGAAACTAGTCCACATTTGTCTCTAAATAGACTTTTGATTAGAATGATTATGAAGCTATCTTTCTCAATAGCATTCACCAAACATAAACATACATATAGAAGAAGAAACCCCAAGCAAATTGAAGGTTAAAAAAGAAAGAAACCCCAAAGATAAGACCAATACCTTGGATTCACGAGCTGGTTCGGATTTCTGTGTGGAACCACCAGAAAACTCGATCAAACAGCCACCAAACCACTTGGAAAAGGTAAAGGACTCGATCATGAACGTTCTCCAACTTGAATCACTCAAATCTGACTTCGTATGAAGAAGTTATGGTATTTGGAAGATGAGAAAATTTGGGAGAAAAATCTTACGGGAATTCTATAATTTTTCTTCTTGAAAACAAAATGGAGGGAATGGAGGGAAATAAAAAGGAGGAGAGAGAAGAGAAAAATGGGCCAATCACAAGTGGCCACATCACCCCAGCCCATGGGGGGCGCATGGGCCACACAGGGCCAGAGAGCCTCTCTGGCCGTGGGGCCCACGGCTCCCACACGGCTTGGGCCACGTGGCCTCTTGGCCACTCAATCCTCTTGCGCACTCCCTCACGTTCTTTAGCCGTATCTTAGGCATCCAAACTCCGATTTCAAATCTGTTTTCAGATTACGAACCGTGACTCCGTCATGCACGACGATGACTAACAACTTTAAAAAATGGTTGAGAAATCATCTCGAAAAACGACGATGAAGTCAACTCAACGAATGAGAACGAAAAATAGCGTAGCTACATCGTTTGGACTCGAAATTAAATGAATGAGTAACCAAAATGACCGGAACTCAATAAGGAATCATAATATAGCATATTCAAGTCCAAATACAAAAATATAGAAACATACAAACACAAAGACACATATATATGCTATTTCCTAGACATAGTCCTAGAACATGCAATAAGCAAAGTTTGTCAAGATAGTATAAATGCATGAGCATATATTATCAAGTGTGTGAAAGTGATATATAAATGATGTTTAACCATGAAGGAACACACAAGGATGCCATGTGTGTGTGTGTGCCTAGCCTTGTAAGAGATATGAGGTCTTATATTACCTTTGATGATCAATAATGCACATATCTCTTTGAAGCCGGCATTTTGCATGAATTGTGGCTAAGACTTTCTTCATCTTCTTAAATCTTCAACATATGGACCACTAAACATTACAAAAAAAACACGTTTTGATATGGAATACATGCCAACACAAACTATAAACCTAACACATGCGGGCATGCTTTTTTTAACGCGAGAGTGCTTTTTAGTTCTCGAGCGTGCTTTTTAATTTCCAGACGTTCTTTTTGGCTTTCGGGCGTTCTTTTTGGCAAGCAAACTTTCTTTTTGGCTTTCGGGCGTTCTTTTTGGCGAGCAAACTTTCTATTTGGCTTTCAGGTGTTCTTTTGGCTTGCAAACCTTCTTTTTTGCATGGGTCATGCTTTTTTTAATGTGAGAGTGCTTTTTAGTTCTGGAGCGTGCTTTTTATTTTCCAGACGTTCTTTTTGGCTTTCGGGCTTTCTTTTTGGCAAGCAAACTTTCTTTTTGGCTTTTAGGCGTTCTTTTTGGCATGCAAACATTCTTTTTGGCATGCGAGCATACCTTTTTGAACATGAGAGTGCTTTTTAGTTCTCGAGTGTCCTTTTTAGTTTCTAGACGATCTTTTTAGCTTTCTGGCGTCCTTTTTGGTAAGGAAACTTTCTTTTTGGCTTTTAGGAGTTCTTTTTGGCATGCAAACTTTCTTTTTGCTAGGCGGGCATGCTTTTTTGAATGCGAGAGTGCTTTTTAGTTCTTGAGGGTGTTTTTTAGTTTATAGAAGTTCTTTTCTGCTTTCAGGCTTTCGTTTTGGCAAGCAAACTTTCTTTTTAACTCGGGCATTCTTTTTGGCATGCGGGCATGCTTTTTTTAAAGCGAGAGTGCTTTTTAGTTTCCAGACGTTTTTTTTAGCTTTTGAGCGTTCTTTTTGGCAAGGAAACTTTGTTTTTGGCTTTCAGGCGTTCTTTTTGGCAAGCAAACTTTCTTTTTGGCTTTTAGGCGTTCTTTTTTACGTGCAAACATTCTTTTTGGCATGTAGGCATACGTTTTTGAACGCGAGAGTGCTTTTTAGTTCTCGAGTATGCTTTTTAGTTTTCAGACGTTCTTTTTAGCTTTCTAGCGTTCTTTTTGGCAAGCAAACATTCTTTTTGGCTTTCGGGAGTTCTTTTTGGGATGCAAACTTTCTTTTTCCAAGGCAAGCATGCTTTTTTGAACGCGAGAGTGCTTTTTAGTTCTCGAGCGTACTTTTTAGTTTCTAGAAGTTCTTTTCTACTTTCAGGCGTTCGTTTTGGCAAGCAAACTTCATTTTTGACTTTCGGGCATTCTTTTTGGCATGCAGGTATGCTTTTTTTAACGCGATAGTGCTTTTTTTAACGCCATAGTGCTTTTTTTAACGCGATAGTGCTTTTTAGTTCTCGAGCTTGCTTTATAGTTTCCAGACATTCTTTTTGGCTTTTGGGTGTTCTTTTTGGCGTGTAAACTTTCTATTTGGCTTTCGGGCTTTCTTTTTGGCTTTAAAACCTTCTTTTTTGCATGGGTCATGCTTTTTTTAATATGAGAGTACTTTTTAGTTCTGGAGCATGATTTTTAGTTTCCACATGTTCTTTTTGGCTTTCGGGCTTTCTTTTAGCAAGCAAACTTTCTTTTTGGCTTTTAGGCAATCTTTTTAGCATGCAAACATTCTTTTTGGCATGCAGGCATACGTTTTTGAACGCGAGAGTGTTTTTTAGTTCTCGAGTGTGCTTTTTAGTTTCTAGGCGTTCTTTTTAGCTTTCTGGCGTCCGTTTTGGTAAGCAAACTTTCTTTTTGGCTTTCGGGAGTTCTTTTTGGCATGCAAACTTTCTTGATGCTAGGCGGGCATGCTTTTTTGAACGCGAGAGTGCTTTTTAGTTCTTTAGCGTGTTTTTTAGTTTCTAGAAGTTCTTTTCTGCTTTTAGGCTTTCGTTTTGGCAAGACAACTTTCTTTTTGACTTTTGGGCTTTCTTTTTGACTTTAGGCGTTCTTTTTGGTATGCGGGCATGCTTTTTTTAAAGCTTTTTAGTTTCCAGACGTTCTTTTTGCTTTCAAGCGTTTTTTTTGGTAAGCAAACTTTCTTTTCGGCTTTCGGGCGTTCTTTTTGGCATGCAAACTTTCTTTTTGCAAGGCGGGCATGCTTTTTTGAATGCGAGAGTGCTTTTTAGTTCTCGAGCGTGCTTTTTAGTTTCTAGAAGTTCTTTTCTACATTCAAGCGTTCATTTTGACAAGCAAACTTTCTTTTTGACTTTTGGGCGTTCTTTTTGGCATGCTGGCATGCTTTTTTTCATGTGGGAGTGGTTTTTAGTTCTCGAGCGTGCTTTTTAGTTTCCAAACGTTCTTTTTGGCAAGCAAACTTTCTTTTTGACTTTCGGGCGTTCTTTTTTGCAATCAAACTTTCTTTTTGGCTTTAAGGCGTTCTTTTTGGCATGCAAACATTCTTTTTGGCATGAGAGCATACTTTTTTGAACGCGATAGTGATTTTTTGAATGCGAGAGTGCTTTTTAGTTCTTGAGCGTGCTTTTTAGTTTCTAGAAGTTCTTTTCTGCATTCAGGCGTTCGTTTTGGCAAGCAAATTTTCTTTTTGACTTTCGAGCGTTCTTTTTGGCATGCGGGCATGTTTTTTTTAACGCGAGAGTACTTTTTAGTTCTCGAGCATGTTTTTTAGTTTCCAGACGTTCTTTTTAGCTTTCGGGCATTCTTTTTGGCAAGCAAACTTTCTTTTTGGCTTTCAGGCCTTCTTTTTGGCATGCAAACATTCTTTTTAGCATTCAGGCATACTTTTTTGAATGCGAGAGTGCTTTTTAGTTCTCGAGTGTGCTTTTTAGTTTCCAGACATTCTTTTTAGATTTATGGCTTCCTTTTTGGCAAGCAAACTTTCTTTTTGGCTTTCGGGAGTTATTTTTGGCATGCAAACTTTCTTTTTACAAGGCGGGCATGCTTTTTTGAACGCTGACACGCCCAAACCGGTTCTACAAATGTCACTATAATTTAACCTATTCTACCTCGGTTGTATTAAAGGGGCGTGCGAGTCTGAAGACCCTATTGCAAATCGTACAAGTCGTTATGCTAGTATAGTGTACAAAGTAAGGGTATCGGTCCACGGGGAAATCTAGTAACTGGTAAATGCTAGAATTAGTGATCGTTTTAAGGAATTAAACTATTGAGATGATAAAAGATTATAATTGATAAGCTAAGATGCTAGGGAATGTATGAAATCAGTAATGATGCACCACAAATAACCACCTTCATGCAACAAAGATCAAATCACTAGTGTTGTTTCACTTATGCCCTCGGCACAATCAACCATTCACTGAATGAATCCCCTAAGTTTAGATTAATCATTAATGAATGTAAGTTGTGGAACTAAATTGACAGAACGTATTCTTAGGATTTTGTATGAACAACACATTCTAATCTAGGAGTTTTTACTAACCATACTTAATTCAAACATTATGAACTTAGTATTTCATTACTTTACAATAACAAACTCCATGCTTCTAAGATTATGAGATATATGACATGATTTCATCAATTCAAGCATACAAACACAAGTGATGCATATAAGAAAAAGTGGTAATAAGTGATTACATCAATACTTTCATAGATTCCCCAACAAAGTGTTTAGTTACGCATGATCATTAAGTATAGCATATTAATGAACAAAAGGAAGAATACTACCCTCGAAGAATCAAGACCGATCTCTCCTTCCTCCACAGCAATACAAACCAAATAATCACAATAACCTTCAAGAGATTGATGAGCAAGATACTTACTAAGATTAGTCTCTTTTTCTACAAAGATTACAAGTGATGAACTACTTGAATCTCTAGGCTATTCTATGATTAATTATCTAAAAACTACTAAGAACTATTCTAAACTATATATATTTCACCTTTGTTCAGTAGGAGAAAGAAGTATATATATGTCTTCTTCAAATGAGGCAAGAAGTGCCAAATTTGGCCCTTGGACGTGCCTGGGGCGGTTTTATTCCCGCTGCGCGAACCCGCCTTGCCTTTGGCGATCTTCTCAGCGTCTTCTTTCCCGCCGTCACGAAGTCGCCGCGCTTCTGAAAAGCTATGGGCGGCCTCTTTCCCGCCGTATGAGCTCGCCGCGCAACTAGCCTTGATTTCAGGCGACTTCAGATCTTCGGGAAGGCTGGCATGTGCCTGCCTTCAGAGCCCGCCTTGCCTCCTTCTCATGGTTTTGCTCCTTTTTTAATCACTTTGATGCAAAAACCTTCCTGACTGGCCAAATTACATGAACTTAACAAAAACACTTGTTATACACACAAAAAGTGCTCGAATATGACACAAAAGGTAGGAATTAGGGGCGCTAAATGTGAACATTCATAGCGCGATCAGACCCCTAAACCTATCTTTTGCTCGTCCTCGAGCAAAACAACGAAAGTAAGAACAATGCTACTACAAATTAATAACAATTAACTAATCCATTTTAGTAGGAAACACGATGGTACTTAGCATGTACCACAAGCCTTTTAAACCTCTAGGTGCCCCTAGTAGGAGGAGTGTAGTCTCCTGAGGGTTTACCAGATACGCTACCCACAAACGCAACTCTGTAATCTACAACTGAGGAGTTACCTTGTATATTACAACAGAAAATCATACAAGCTAAGCATTCTCAATCAGGACTAATAAGATTCCCTTTCAGTTATAACAACACATAATACTTGTATGCCAATAATTTGGATGTTTTTAGTCCAAGAATCAGTAAATTATCTGCCTAAGGTAAATTCGCCTCGACTTCTATTTCTCACCGATTCATCTCTTTCTTCTCTCAGAATCCTAGGTTATCTCTCTCAATCACATGCAAATTGAATGTATGTAAATAGAATTCGAACATAACGCATGTGAATATAGAAACAACGCACCTTCTTAATGTCAAGTCTCATGAATGAATGAATAACAATGAATGTGGAGAGAACATGTTTGACTCGTATTCCCAACTTAGACTTCTCACAGATCCACTAGGGCTTTCCTTGGTTGTATTGGGGCCATGGGTAATGAAACAAATTATAGCACGGTGTGTATAAAACTATCTAGAGGGGGGTGAATAGATTTTAAGCTTTTTAAGCAATTTTTCGTGATAGTCAAAATTACGAAATTACCCCTAAATAGATAAAGCAATAAATCAAGTATAATATGCGGAAATTAAATAACACTTGATTTTTACGTGGAAACCCTCACGGGAAAAACCACGGGCTAGTAAGTAAGCCACACTCGAACCTCGAATCCACTAAATGTGTAAAACGATTACAACCTAATCCCGGAAGTAATCACACACCTACCTAATCCCGGTATGAGTGAACCTAGTCCAATTTGCTTGCGTTCTAAGCAACCTAATCCCGGATGCTACACACAAGACTTACTTTCTCTATGAAGAGAATACAACCCTAAGTGAATATATATGAATATCCAAATGCAACTTAGAGCAAGGGAAACCCTATATGCTTATCTAAGATGATTAATATGCAATTAGAACAATCCTAGATATCAAAACTAAATGACATGTCAAATAGTTTAGCTAATCAAGATTAAGCACAAAACTTAATTAGCTATCACAAAACAACTTCTCAAACATACATCATACTAATCTCAAACTTGTATTCAAAGTATATAAAATAACATACAAGTAATTAATTGAGATTGCTAGCTAAGAGAAACACAAAATATGTAAGATATTAGTGAAAAGCTTACCAAGCAAAGTATGATGAAGAATCCATGCAAGATGACATCTAGAAGATCAAGGATGATGCTAGATGATGATTGATGATCATGAAAAAGTGTTTGAATAATCAAAAATTGAGTTCTTGGAATTTTTCTTCTCTTTGAAAAATATCCTAAGTATGAATTCTGATTATAAACTCTCTTGATTGACCTAAAGTCAAAGTGGCATATATTTAGGGGGCCATATCAAAGTGTGGTTGTTTAAGTAAGTTTCAAAGAAATGCGCCGATCGGTGGTTTCAATCGGCGGCCAGGCCGCCGATCATGACCGCCGAATTAATCATTCGGCAGTTTCGTGACCGCCGATCCCAACCGCCGAACCAAAACAGAGAGATTAAAATCAATCAGGTAAGAACGGCGGTTTCGAACGGCGGTTTCGTGACTACCGATTCAACCGCCGAATTCGACTGAGAGATAAATCAATCAGGTCTTGAAACGGCGGTTTCGAACGGCGGTCGTGACCACCGATCTTAACCGCAGAAATGCTTCAAACCAATCTGGACTGAAACGGTGGTTTCATTCGGCGGCCAGGCCGCCGATCATAACCGCCGATCACCTAGATAGGTGAAAACCAAGGAGAAGCCAAGGGCATTCTCCATAGGCGGTCCTCGCACTAAACCAAGCACATTCTAGTGCATGCGCGGACGTTTCCGAAAGTTATCGGGAAACGAATTACACAACAACATGACACAATTACACACAACAAAATATAATAAATAAGTGCAAGTGTGAAATGTGACAAATGAAGAGAATGCACACATATGCAATGAATGTTAAGTGTGTGTGTGCAACTAATCTCTTCAATGAAAAGTAAGCACATAGAAATTTACCTTCGGTGCTTATCAACACGAGGTCTTTAAAGGGCTTCGAACAAGAAGACCGATACTTAGGCTACCCTTACAAAGAACCCCAACATGTGGTTTGTCCACGAAATGAGCCAATCAACAAATGGGAACCTTACAATCTCCCCCTTTGGCTATTTCATGACAAAACCACCACTCACATTGATTCCTCACAGAGAAATAGAAACTACGGGACAACTATGATATTCTACAACACAAAGAGATAAGAAAATAAAACTTCAAGTCTTCAATCTCTTGTAGAATAATCAAGCCCTGTAAATAAGATTTCTATGTTTTCCAATACAAGTGAAATGTGAGATTAATCAAGTGATATCAAAAACAAGCATTTGCATTTTTAGAATTTAGGCACAACATTACAAAATATATGCAATGTATGATAAATGCAATGCTCCCCCTCAAAGGGTTACTCCCCATCAATGTGTTATCTCCCCAATGTGCACAATTGCAACACCAATTTGCATCTCCCCTTACCATATACTACTCCCCCTTTTTGTCATGATATAGGCAAAGGAGTAGTCCCCAAACGGGTCACTCATAGTAACGAGAGATAGTTGCATGCAAGATTTGCATAATTAATATAAGTCACTTTATGCATCTCAATTTAATCGGAGAGAAACAAGGAGATTTATTTGAGAGAAAATGTGTGAATCAAACATGCTTTGCATACAAGACATGTAGCATTCAAGTCCAAAATACAATGGTATTTGGCAAAGCAAATGACAAAGGTTTCTAATAGGAATTCAAACCAATTTCACCAATGTCATGAGTAAAGCAAGGATATAGAATACATTGATTTCAATATAAGAGCAACTATATCCAACTTTATAAGCGAAACATGGCATGAGCAACTTTGCACCCTTTTTTATTTTTCCGGATAAGATATCCGTATGATAGTAGCCATGTTCAACCAATAACGAAAGAGAGACATTTGGAATATAAATTCCTTTGAACGGATACAAGATCCTTTATTCATTTTGAGTCTCATAAGCTTTCACACAAGTTTTGCATTTTTAAGAATATGCAATCATCAATTCATGCTTTTCATGTGAGCATGTTATATGAATTTCATGCTTTTTCATTTGACATTAGCATGTTATTAAAGAATCATCATGTCATGGAGATAATCATAGGTCATTCAAATCATACTTCCGATATACATCTCCTAGTCCAAAAATGCATGTTTGAACATAAATATGACATGGATTGTAAACAAGCAAGGTTCACACTTATTGAATTGAAAACATATATACATATGTGCAACCAAGCTTACTCAAGCAATTAAAAGAAGAGGCATAAGATATTTCAAATTTTTTGCAAGTGACAAGAATGCAAACTAGCTCTCTTTGCTTGAGTTCCCCATATGGGGTCAATCATAGAACATCACTCCACAAGACATATCCCAATAGATCTACTAAGAGTTTTAAAACGAGTAGCATCTAAGGGTTTAGTAAATAGGTCCGCAAGTTGATCATTAGTACCTACATGTTCAAGTACTATGCATTTATTTTCAACAAGATCTCTAATGAAGTGATGGCGGATGTCAATATGCTTAGTTCTAGAATGTTGCACTGGATTCTTGGAAATATTAATGGCACTCATGTTATCACAAAAGAGAGTGAGAGTACCTTGGTTGAATCCGTAATCTACTAGCATTTGCTTCATCCATATAAGTTGAGTGCATCCACTCCCCGCGGTTATGTACTCAGCTTCCGCCGTGGACAAGGAAATCGAGTTTTGCTTCTTGCAAAACCAAGACACCAAGTTGTTGCCTAGAAAGAAGCAACCGCCCGATGTGCTCTTCCTATCATCACAATTTCCTGCCCAATCCGCATCACTATATCTTACAAGACTAGGATTAGTGTCAAATGAGTACCAAATCCCATAGTTGGAAGTCCCATTCACAAAGCGAATGACTCTCTTAACCGAAGAGAGATAGGACTCCTTGGGATCGGATTGGTACCTAGCACAAACTCCTACACTAAATGATATATCGGGCCTACTTGCGGTCAAATAGAGCAAGCTCCCTATCATGCCACGATATAAGGTTTGGTCCACACTTTTACCGCTAGCATCCTTGCTTAGCTTCAAAGTGGTGCTCATAGGAGTGTCACAATGTTTGGCTTTTTCGAGACCAAACTTCTTCACAAGGTTTTTGGCATATTTGGCTTGGGTTATGAAGATCCCATTATCTAGTTGCCTAATTTGCAAACCTAGGAAGTAATTAAGCTCACCAACAAGACTCATCTCAAATTCATGAGACATAACATCAACAAATTGTTGGACCTTGGTGTTGTTGGTGGAGCCAAACACTATGTCATCGACATATATTTGAGCTATGAAAAGCTCATCATTGTCTCTCTTGATGAATAGTGTCTTGTCAACACTACCTCTTGTGTAGTTATTGTCAACAAGAAATTGAGTGAGGCGCTCATACCAAGCCCTCGGTGCTTGTTTCAACCCATATAGTGCCTTCTTGAGGCGATAGACATGGTTGGGGTGGTGAGCATCCACAAACCCCTTGGGTTGTTCAACAAACACTTCCTCTTGCAAGAAGCCATTGAGGAAGGCACTCTTGACATCCATTTGGTGCAATTTGAACTTATGCACACAAGAAATGGACAAGAGAAGCCTAATAGACTCTAAACGGGCAACGGGAGCAAATGTCTCCTCAAAGTCGATACCCTCAATTTGAGAGTACCCTTGTGCTACAAGTCTAGCCTTGTTCCGCACTATGTTGCCATCCTCATCGGATTTGTTCCTAAATATCCATTTAGTGCCTATGACATTAGTGGTCTTAGGCCTAGGAACTAGAGTCCAAACCTCATTTCTTTCGAATTGGTTTAGCTCTTCTTGCATGGCAAGAACCCAAAATTCATCATTTAAGGCTTCTTCAACCTTTTTGGGGTTAATTTGAGAGGTGTAGCATGTGTAGCTAATAAGATTAGCAAGTTGACGTCTAGTCCTAACACCCTCATTAACATCTCCAATAACATCCTCTTTGTTATGGAATCTTCTTACCCATGGAGCGGGTTCATTAGAGTCTAAGAGAGGGACTCTAGTAGTGGGTTGTGTGACTTCATCATTTTCATTAGATGTCCCAACATTGGGAGTCACCACAACCCTCTCCAAAAGAGAGTCATCACTAAAAATAACCTCCTCCTCATGATCATTTGACTTGAGCCTAGTATCATCAAATACGACATTGGATGATTCCATAACACTTAGAGTCTTTAAATTGAAAACTCTATAGGCTCTACTATTCAAGGCATAGCCAATAAAAATACCCTCATCACTCTTAGCATCAAATTTGCCAAGTTGATCACGGTCATTCAAAATGTAGCATTTGCTTCCAAAAGTGTGGAAGTAGCTAACATTTGGCCTCTTGCCTTTCCATAACTCATAGGAGGTATTTCTAGTACCGGGCCTTAGGAAAACACGATTCCCTATATAGCAAGCCGTATTGACGGCTTCGGCCCATAGGTTCCTAGGGACATTGTTGCTAAGCAACATCACACGGGCCATCTCTTGAAGGACCCTATTCTTCCTCTCAACAACTCCATTTTGTTGAAGTGTCCTAGGAGCCGAAAACTCATGGGAGATGCCTAAACCATTACAAAAGGTTTCAAAAGTAGCATTCTCAAATTCCCTCCCATGGTCACTTCTAATCCGTTTTATGCTTTTAATATTAGAATTCATTTCATTTTGTATTTTATTACAAAGCATTTTAAACTTATCAAAAGTTTCGGATTTTTCTCTAAGAAAATATGTCCATGTGAACCTAGAGAAATCATCAACACATACAAAAATGTATCTCTTTCCACCCAAACTTTCAGTTTGCATAGGACCCATGAGGTCCATGTGGAGAAGCTCAAGAGGCTCCTTGGTGGAGAGATACTTGCCCTTTTTGTGCATGCTTTTAGTTTGTTTTCCTTGTTGGCAAGGTCCACAAATACCATTTGAAACAAATTACAGCACGGTGTGTATAAAGCTATCTAGAGGGGGGGTGAATAGATTTTACGCTTTTTACCCAATTTTTCGTGTTAGTCAAAATTACGAAAATGCCCTCAAGATAATATAAACAAGTAAGTGTAATATGGTGCGGAAATTAAAATAACACTTGGTTTTTACGTGGAAACCCTCACGGGAAAAACCACAGGCTATGTAAGTAAGCCACACTCGAATCTCGAATCCACTAAATGTGCAAACGATTACAACCTAATCCCGGAAGTCATCACACACCTACCTAATCCCGGTATGAGTGAACCTAGTCCAATTTGCTTGCGTTCTAAGCAACCTAATCCTGGATGCTACACACAAGACTTACTTTCTCTATGAAGAGAATACAACCCTAAGTGAATATATGTGAATATCCAAAATGCAACATAGAGCAAGGGAAACCCTATATGCTTATCTAAGATGATTAATATGCAATTAAGAACAATCCTAGATATCAAAACTAAATGACATGTCAATTAGTTTAGCTAATCAATATTAAGCACAAAACCTAATATGCTAGCACAATATAACTTCTCAAACATACATCATACTCATCTCAATATTGTATCCAAAGCATACAAAATAACCAACAAGTAATTAATTGAGATTGCTAGATAAGAGAAACACAAAACATGTAAGATATTAGTGAAAAACTTACCAAGCAAAGTATGATGAAGATTCCATGCAAGATGACATCTAGATGATCCAAGATGATGCTAGATGATGATTGATGATCATGAAAAAGTGTTTGAGTGATTAAAATTGAGTTCTTTGTGTATTTTTCTTCTCTTGAAAAATATCCTAAGTATAGAATATGAATAAGAACTCTCTTTCCTGACCTAAAGTCAAAGTGTTATATATATAGGGGCCATAAGTGAAGTGTGGTCGTTTTGAAAAACACACCAAAAATTGCTCTGTGCGCTGGTGGCCTTGCGCTGGACGACAGGCGCAGGACCAGCGCACACACACATTTTTGCTTTGGCGCTGGACGACATGCGCTCACACAAGCGCCAAACCAGCGGAGCCATATTGGGCGATCAGTGCTGGTGGACTTGCGTTGGTGTAGACCAGCGCACGACCGGCGACAGAGAACTGGACGATCTGCGCTGGTGGACTGCGTTGGTGTGGACCAGCGCACGACCAGCGGCACGCCACTGGGCGTTTTGCGCCGGTGAGCGGCGCTGGACGACAGGCGCAGGTGGACCAGCGCACAGCCCACAACCCACAACTTTGAACCCCACAAGCAATCATGCAAGGGGAACAAAGGTAAACAAAGATGCATCCTAAAAGCCTAAATGCTATGATGTTATAAACACAATATGCAATCATAATAACAAGTAAGAAGAGATGTAAATAGGCATTGATGCACAACAAAAAGAAACACAACATACAAAGATTAAACATATGCATGAGTTGTGAGTGTGTGCAACTATCTCTTCAAGACAAGTAAGCACTTAGAGTATTACCTTTGGTGCTTGTCAATAATGAGGTCTTCAAAGGGCCTAAGCAATAACAACAACATCTAAACTACCCTTACAAAGAATCCCCACATATGGTTTGATCACGAAATAAGCCAATTAAAAACAACGGGAATCCTTACACCATTGGCTTTCTTCCCAAGCTTAGGGAGGCCACGCACACACTCGAACTTTCCAAGGGTTCTTAAATCCCTAAAGCTCATGTGGCCAAGTCTTTCATGCCACAACTCTATTTGCTCATCCATGGACACATTGTTTGAGACTATTCTAGCTTCAAGACAATAGCAATTGTCGCTAGATCTCATACCTTTCAATAAGGTTTGTCCATCGGGCTTTAGGATCGAGCAATCATCTTTACAAAACAAGATGAAATATCCTTCTTCACTTAGATGTGAAATGCTTATTAAATTGGCTTTCAAGCCATCAACAAATAAAGCATCGGATAAGGAGGGTAATCCGGGAACGGAAATGGTTCCTTTCCCTACAACTTTCTTTTTGGATCCATTACCAAAAGTGACATATCCACCTTCCTCCATAACAAGAGTCTCGAAGAAACTCTTGTTTCCCGTCATGTGCCTAGAGCACCCACTATCTAAATACCAAAAATTAGAAGAATTTGCCTTCAAGGCTATTTGAGCAACATGGCAAACAATTTCATTCTTTCTAATCCACCTAGAAACAATCTTAGCTTTCTTAGTGGTCTTTGGTACATGGGCTCTAGATGTCCTAGGATCATGCATAATAATATTATCATTCTTAGGAACATTCATCATGGCTCTTTTCTTTTTCTTCTCTATCATGCTTCTAGTTTTGCACATTTTTATATATCGAAAGCAATGTGGTCTAATATGACCATCAAATCCACAAAAGTGACATATATGAGTAAAATAAGGAATCATACCTTGTCATTGTCTTTGTGGATGAAAGGGTTCAATCCTTCTTCGTTGTTGAACCGGTCTTGGTTGCTTCCTAGCTTGAGGTTGCATGATAGGTCTCTTTCCTTTGTGAGCCATTTGAGGAGGAATGTTGGCTTGAGGGACCCTAGGAGGTTGAGCTTGAGTTTGCCTTCTTGGCCCCATCTTCACTTGTGCATTTGAACATTGTCCTACTTCTAACTTCTTCCTAGGAATTTGCACATATGAAGTTTCTTCGTTCTTCAAACCCTTGACAAACACGGTCTTGTTAGAGGTTGAGATCTTCTTGTCATCTTCATACCCAATACCCCTTTGTCACATGGACTCTTTCCAACACCAAGCATATGGTCAAGCTTCTTGGTGCTAGAATCCATCCTAGTCATAGAATTTCTAACTTCTTCAAGCTCACTCTTTAGACTTTCTTCATTCCTCCTAGATAAAGCTAACTCCTCTCTTAGCTTATCTTCTATCTTCTTGAATTTTTCCACTTGTTCACCTAAGTGGTCATTATGAGATGCAAGCTCAAGATTTTCTTCTCTCAACATCTTGATCTTTCTTGTGCTCTTGATTGCTAAATCATTAAACTCGGCATGGCATTTAGCAAGCACCTTTTTCTCCACAAAACTACTTATGGAGTTAGACGAGGAATCACTTTCTTCTTCACTTGAGTCATTTTCCTCTTGACTCATTTCCTCTCTCTCACTAGCACTTTTGCTTTTATGGGAGGAGGCAAAAGCTAGGAGATTAGCCATGAGCTCTTCATCACTTGAAGACTCATCTCCCTTAATGGAGTCATCACTACTTCCACTCCAAGTGGCGGCCATCACTTTTCCCTTTTTCCTCTCATTGTGATTTGCACATTCGGGGGCAAAATGACCTATGCCACCACACTCGAAACATCGGACCCTTTTCCTTTCGGTCCTCTCTTGCCTAGGTTCAAACTTTTTGAAAGAGCCCTTTTTCTTCAAGTCTTGACCTTTTGACCCAAAGCTCTTTTTTTCTAAACTTCATAACCTTGTTGAACCTTTTTACAAACAAGGCAAGGTCTTCATCCGAGTCAACCTTCTTTGCCTCCTTTTCATCCTTGGAGGTTTTTAAAGCAATTCCTTTTTGCTTTTTAGTGGGTGTGGAGATAGGCCCTTTCCTAAACTCATAAGCTAGAAGTCTCCCAATCACCTCACTCGGCTTCATATCCTTATATCCACTATTTTCTTCTAAAGCCGTCACCTTCGATTCAAACCTATCGGGTAGAGATCTCATAATCTTTTGCTTGATTCTCCTATCCGAATATGGATCACCTAGTTGATGGCTTTGGTTGACTATATCCATCAATTAGATCTCGAAGTCGTTGAAGCACTCATTCTCCTCCATCTTAAGCATCTCGAATTGAGTTTGGAGGACTTGAAGCTTAGAGTCCTTCACCACTTCGGTTCCCTCATGTGCAATCTCTAGGATGTTCCAAGCCTCTTTAGCTATCCTAGTATTTTGAATCAATTTATATTGATTTTCATCCATAGCACACAAGATGGCATGCATCGCCTTCCTATTCCACTTTGAAGCCTCAAACTCTTGCGCGTTCCATTGCACCTTAGGCTTCAATATTTCTTCTCCTCCACCATCGGGAGTCATCTTGGGTAGATCATATCCGTCTTCAACCGCCATCCATGCACGGTCATGAATTTGGCATATGTAGGATTCCATCTTCCCTTTCCATTGGGAATAGTTCAATCTGGTAAGAAGTGGAGGCCTTGTGCTTGAGGCACCTTCGTTGCCACCACCATTTCCACCGTTTCCACTCATAGTGTTTATGAATGAATGAAATGAATGCAGATGTATGAATGATCAAAAATCACACAAAATGCAAAACACACCAAAATAAGCAAGGATCACCTATGTATGTCTAGGAACCCGCTCTGATACCAATTGAAACAAATTATAGCACGGTGTGTATAAAACTATCTAGAGGGGGGGTGAATAGATTTTAAGCTTTTTACCCAAATTTTCGTGATAGTCAAAATTACGAAATTACCCCTAAATAGTTAAAGCAATAAATCAAGTATAATATGCGGAAATTAAATAACACTTGATTTTTACGTGGAAACCCTCACGGGAAAAACCACGGGCTAGTAAGTAAGCCACACTCGAACCTCGAATCCACTAAATGTGTAAAACGATTACAACCTAATCCCGGAAGTAATCACACACCTACCTAATCCCGGTATGAGTGAACCTAGTCCAATTTGCTTGCGTTCTAAGCAACCTAATCCCGGATGCTACACACAAGACTTACTTTCTCTATGAAGAGAATACAACCCTAAGTGAATATATATGAATATCCAAATGCAACTTAGAGCAAGGGAAACCCTATATGCTTATCTAAGATGATTAATATGCAATTAGAACAATCTTAGATATCAAAACTAAATGACATGTCAAATAGTTTAGCTAATCAAGATTAAGCACAAAACTTAATTAGCTATCACAAAACAACTTCTCAAACATACATCATACTAATCTCAAACTTGTATTCAAAGTATATAAAATAACATACAAGTAATTAATTGAGATTGCTAGCTAAGAGAAACACAAAATATGTAAGATATTAGTGAAAAGCTTACCAAGCAAAGTATGATGAAGAATCCATGCAAGATGACATCTAGAAGATCAAGGATGATGCTAGATGATGATTGATGATCATGAAAAAGTGTTTGAGTAATCAAAAATTGAGTTCTTGGAATTTTTCTTCTCTTTGAAAAATATCCTAAGTATGAATTCTGAATATGAACTCTCTTGATTGACCTAAAGTCAAAGTGGCATATATATAGGGGGCCAAATCAAAGTGTGGTCGTTTAAGTAAGTTTCAAAGAAACGCGCCGATCGGCGGTTTCAATCGGTGGCCAGGCCGCCGATCATGACCGCAGAATTGAGCTCGTGAAGAACAGAGCAAAAACGGCGGTTCATTCAGCGGTTTCGTGACCACCGATCCCAACCGCCGAACCAAAACAGAGAGATTAAAATCAATCAGGTATGAACGGCGGTTTCATGACCGCCGATTCAACCGCCGAATTCGACTGAGAGATAAATCAATCAGGTCTTGAAACGGCGGTTTCAAACGGCGGTTTCGTGACCTCCGATTCAACCGCTGAATTCGACTGAGAGATAAATCAATCAGGTCTTGAAACGGCGGTTTCGAACTGCGGTCGTGACCGCCGATCTTAACCGCAGAAATGCTTCAGACCAATCTGGACTGAAACGGCGGTTTCATTCGGCGGCCAGGCCGCCGATCATAACCGCCGATCACCTAGATAGGTGAAAACCAAGGAGAAGCCAATGACATTCTCCATAGGCGGTCCTCGCACTAAACCAAGCACATTCTAGTGCATGCGCGGACGTTTCTGAAAGTTATCGGGAAACGAATTACACAACAACATGACACAATTACACACAACAAAATATAATAAATAAGTTCAAGTGTGAAATGTGACAAATGAAGAGAATGCACACATATGCAATGAATGTTAAGTGTGTGTGTGCAACTAATCTCTTCAAAGAAAAGTAAGCACATAGAAATTTACCTTCGGTGCTTATCAACACGAGGTCTTCAAAGGGCTTCGAACAGACCGATACTTAGGCTACCCTTACAAAGAACCCCAACATGTGGTTTGTCCACGAAATGAGCCAATCAACAAATGGGAACCTTACAGGTAATTTATGGTGAGTGGAATGAATTTGATGGAATCCTAAAGATGTTGATCAACCTTTCAATCACTTTACTAGCTCATTTTTCAATGTCCACAAGCGTCTAGGCTAAGATTAACAATTTGATGATGTGCTAATTGGTACTCACTACAAGTATTCAATCGATTTTTTATCATGGCTTTAAGTGTTTATTTTTACACCTTTACAATGAAGCCTTTCTATTGCACAGTTATTTCTATCATCACCTGAGTACATGCTATTTACATATTTGAGCTATCCACTTGCATTTTTACTTATGCAACTATTATCAACATCTAACGATTTCATGTGGTTGATGTGTATGAAATGAATGGTTGTGTTTGGCCTCAAATTTGGCAATTGGAGCACACATACATAAGGACAGTGTTTGGATAATGAAGTTAAACACACATGCCTAGGATCATCTCTATCAGACCTTCTAACAAGGGAATACAAATTTCACAAGCAGTCCACAATATTTCCTGTTCAATGGCAATCAATACTAGTGCATATGAATGAGATCTCAATGCATCCGAAATTTGAATAGTGCTTTTTACAAGAAGAATGGATTATACCCTCTCAATTAATCAGCACAGGCTCGATTCCTCACATGGGTAGTCTCCACAATTCCCCTAGGATCAAACAGTCTAAGGTTCCTTCACCTAAACATCCAAAAATTGGCACTGTACAAGCATATTTATAGTGGTGCAACTTCTTAGATGGTATGCATATTAGTCCAAATTTAGCTTCCAAAGCAAGTATGGAATATTCCATTGGCATATATAAGTAACAACTCACAACCCAATTTCAAAATTGTTACAGAGATTTGAAAATTTTTCTTACTTGACTACCTAACACTACATAATATAAACATAATTATCAAAATACTACCAAAAATTACAAAAACTTGTGCCACACCCCCAAACCTAAACCAAACATTGTCCTCAATGTAATTGCGAACATGGTTAGTTAGAGATTAGATTGTAGCAACAATAAAATTAACACTAAACAAACAACATATATATAAATATATATACATTAAAATGCGTAAATAACACTAGGTAAGAAAATTGTACCTGGGTGGGGTGCCTCCCACCTAGCACGAGATTTTTCGTCTAAGCAAGACGCATGAGAGCTCTACGGCTCTGTAAGTGCTACCTGTTCCAATATCCTGACTTCATCCACTCCTTGCAGATATGGCTTCACTCGATGCCCATTCACCTTGAATGTATACCCATTTTTCTCATTCAGTAGCTCGACGGCTCCATAAGGGAATATCTGGATTATCCTATACAGCCCATACCATCTCGATCTGAGCTTTCCTGGAAACAGCTTCAATCTAGTGTTGAATAGGAGGACTAACATCCCCGGGCACAGATCCTTGAAGATCACTCTCTTGTCATGCATTCTCTTGGTCTTCTCTCTGTAGATTTTTGCATTCTCATATGCTTCATCCCGGAGTTCCTGGAATTCATTCAGTTGAAGTTTTCGTTCTTCCCCTGCTGCATCCATATCAAAGTTCAGCTTCTAGAGTGCCCAGTAGGCATTGTGCTCTAATTCCACTGGCAAATGGCAAGCCTTCCCAAAGATCAAACGATAAGGTGTCATCCCTATTGGGGTTTTGAAAGCAGTTTTGTAGGCCCATAAGGCGTCATTCAACTTGAACGACCAATCTTTCTTGCTTGTGTTCACAGTCTTTTCAAGGATTTGCTTGATGTGTCTGTTATTGACTTCTACTTGACCGGAGGTCTGAGGATGATAGGGGGTTGCAACCTTGTGATTCACACTATATTTCTTCAGCAGTATGGCGAATATCTTGTTACAAAAATGACTTCCCCCATCACTTATGATGGCATGTGGAGTCCCGAACCTGGAGAAAATCGTGCCCTTTACAAACTTCATAACTACTTTACTGTCATTGGTCTTCGTGGCTATGGCTTCAATCCATTTAGAAACGTAGTCCACGGCTACCGGGATGTAGCTGTATCCGTCCGATGGTGGGAATGGTCCCATGAAATCGATTCCCCAGACATCGAAAATCTCTACTACCATTTGGCCTGACTACAGCATCTCATTCCTCTTACCAATGTTCCCTGTTCTCTGACATCGGTCACATCGTAAGCAGAAGTAGTAAGCATCTTTGAACAATGTTGTCCAATAGAATCCCGAGTGAAGAACCTTCATTGCTGTCTTTCTAGAACTGTAATGGCCTCCGCATTGAAGTTCATGGCAGAACTTCAGGATGTCTAACTGTTCATCCTCTGGTATACATCTTCTGATGATTTGGTCTGCCCCGTGTTTGAACAAGTGTAAGGTTCCCATTTGTTGATTGGCTTATTTCGTGGACAAACCACATATTGGGGTTCTTTGTAAGGGTAGCCTAGGTATCGGGTTTATTGTTCGAAGCCCTTTGAAGACCTTGTGTTGATAAGCACTGAAGGTATATTTTTTTGTGCTTACTTGTCTTGAAGAGATAGTTGCACACACTCACAACTCATGCATATGTTAATACTTGTATGTTGTGTGTCTTATTTTTGTGCATTAATGTTCATTAACATCTCTTTCTTGCATGTTAGTTTGATTGCATCTTGCATATCCAATTGCATTGTCATGCTTAGACTTAGGATTGCATTTTTGCATTGGGCGCTCCCAAAAGCGCTCTACAGAAGCGCTGTACGAACAGTGCCCATTGAGCGCTGTTCAGACCTGATCGATTTAATTCGGTCACTATTGGGTCGCTGTACGGGTCGCTGTACAAAGCGCTGTACCAAGCGCTCTACGTACAGCGCCACTCTGTTTTCCCATGAGAACAGAGTAGGGGCGCTGTACAAGCGCTGTACAAGAGGCGCTCTACGTACAGCGCCCAAGGAAATATTGAGGCAAACTTATCAAAACGACCACACCTTATTTTGGCCTCCTATATATATGCCACTTTGACTTTAGGTCAATTATAAGAGTTCATATTTAGATTCCATACTTATGATATTTTTCAAAGAGAAGAAAAATTCCAAAGAACTCATTTTTAGTTTACTCAAACACTTTTTCATGATCATCAATCATCATCTAGAATCATCCTTGATCATCTAGATGACATCTTGCATGGATTCTTCATCATACATTGCTTGGTAAGCTTTTCACTAATATCTTACATATTTTGTGTTTCTCTTAACAAGCAATCTCAATTAATTACTTGTATGTTATTTTATATACTTTGAATACAAGTTTGAGATTAGTATGATGTATGTTTGAGAAGTTGTATTGTGATAGCTAATTAGGTTTTGTGCTTAATCTTGATTAGCTAAACTATTTGATTTGACATGTCATTTAGTTTTGATATCTAGGATTGCTCTAATTGCATATTAATCATCTTAGATAAGCATATAGGGTTTCCCTTGCTCTATGTTGCATTTTGGATATTCATATATTCACTTAGGGTTGTTATTCTCTTCATAGAGAAAGTAAGTCTTGTGTGTAGCATCCGGGATTAGGTTGCTTAGATCGCAAGCAAATTGGACTAGGTTCACTCATATCGGGATTAGGTAGGTGTGTGATTACTTCCGGGATTAGGTTGTAATCGTTTTACACATTTAGTGGATTCGAGGTTCGAGTGTGGCTTACTTACTAGCCCGTGGTTTTTCCCGTGAGGGTTTCCACGTAAAAATCAAGTCTTATTTAATTTCCGCATTTTATACTTGATTTATTGCTTTATCTATTTAGGGGTAATTTCGTAATTTGGACTAACACAAAAAATTGGGTAAAAAGCTTAAAATCTATTCACCCCCCTCTAGATAGTTTTATACACACCGTGCTATAATTTGTTTCAATTTGGTATCAGAGCGGGTTCCTAGACATACATAGGTGATCCTTGTTTTTTTTTTAGTGTGTTTTGCATTTTGTGTGATTTTTGATCATTCATACATTTGCATTCATTTCATTCATTCATAAACACTATGAGTGGAAACGATGGAAATGGTGGTGGCCACGAAGGAGCTTCTAGCACAAGGCCTCCACTTCTTACCGGTTTGAACTATTCCCAATGGAAAGGGAAGATGGAATCCTACATTTGCCAAATTCATGACCATGCATGGATAGCAGTAGAAGACGGATATGATCTACCCAAGATGACTCCCGGTGGTGGGGGAGAAGAAGTTTTGAAGCCTAAGGCGCAATGGAACGCGCAAGAGTTTGAGGCTTCAAAGTGGAATAGGAAGGCTATGCATGCCATCATGTGTGCAATGGATGAGAATCAGTACAAGCTTATTCAGAACACTCAGATTGCAAAAGTGGCATGGGACATCTTTTAAGTTGCACATGAGGGAACCGAGGTGGTGAAGGAGTCCAAGCTTCAAATCCTCCAAACTCAATTTGAGCTACTTAGGATGGGAGAGGATGAATGCTTCAATGACTTCGAAATCAAATTGATGGACATTGTAAATCAAAGCCATCAACTCGGAGACCCGTATTCGGATAGGAGAGTCAAGCAAAAAATTATGAGATCTCTCCCCGATAGGTTTGAATCAAAGGTGACGGCCATAGAAGAAAATAGTGGCTACATGGATATGAAGCCAAGTGAGGTGATTGGACGTCTCCTTGCATATGAGTCTAGGAAGGCTCGTAGCACCACTACTTCTCCTAAAAAGTCTAAAGGAATAGCTTTGAAAGCATCTAAGGATGCAAAAGAGGCAAAGCATGACTCGGATGAAGACCTTGCCTTATTCGTGAAAAGGTTTAATAAGGTCATGGGGTTCAAGAAGAAGAAGGGATTTGGGTCAAGAGGACAAGACTTGAAGAAAAAAGGTTCCTTCAAGAAGTTTGAGCCTAGACAAGAGAGGACCGAAAGGAAAGGGGTCCGATGCTTTGAATGTGGTGGGATTGGTCACTTTGCCCCCGAATGTGCTAATCACAATGAAAAGAAGAAGGACAAAGTGATGGCCGCCACTTGGAGTGGGAGTAGTGATGGCTCCAATGAGGAAGATGAGTCTTCAAGTGAAGAAGAGCTCATGGCTAACTTCCTAGCTTTTGCCCCATCTCACAAGAGCAAAAGTGCTAGTGAGAGAGAGGAAATGAGTCAAGAGAAAATTGACTCTAGTGAAGAAGAAAGTGACTTCTCTTCTAATTCCATAAAGAAATTTGTGGAGCAAAAGGTGCTTGCTAAATACCATACCGAGTTCAATGATTTAGCAATTAAAAGCACAAGAAAGATTGAGAGGTTGAGAGAAGAGAACCTTGAACTTTCGGCTCACAATGACCACTTAAGTGAACAAGTAGAAAGATTGAAGAGGAGAGAGGATAAGTTAATTGAGGAGTTAGACTTATCCAAGAGAAGTGAAGAAGGCTTGAAGAGGGAACTTGTAGAAGTTAAAGGGTCCTTGGCTAGGATAGGTTCTAGCACCAAGAAGCTTGATCATTTACTTGGTGTTGGAAAGAGTCCAAGTAACAAGAGAGGTCTGGGGTTTGAAGAAGATATGGAGACTTCCACTTCCAAGAAGACCATTTTTGTTAAGAGTTTGGGGAGTAAAGAAGCTTCATTGGTGCAAGCTCCTAGGAAGAAATTAGAAGTAGGACAATGCTCAAATGCACAAGTGAAGATGGGGCCAAGAAGGCAACCTCAAGCTCAACCCCCTAGGGTCCCTCAAGCCAACATTCCTCCACAAATGGCTCACAAAGGAAAGAGACCTATCATGCAACCTCAAGCTTGGAAGCAACCTAGACCGGTTCAACAACGAAGATGGATTGAACCCACTTATCCACAAAGACATGGACGAGCTCCCATACATGCACAAAGACGAGGTATGATTCCTTTTTTCATCCCTATTTGTCACTTTTGTGGTTGTGATGGTCATATTAGACCAAATTGCTTTCAATATATTAAAATGTGTAGAACACGAAGCATGATTGAAAAGAGAAAGAATAGAGCCAAGATGCATGTTCCTAGGAATGAAAATATTGATTTGCATGATCCTAGGAATAGTAGAGCACATGTACCAAAGACCACTAAGAAAGCTAAAATTGTTGCTAAGTGGATTAGAAAGAATGAAAATGTTTGCCATGTTGCACAAATAGCCTTGAAGGCAAATTCTTCTAATTTTTGGTATTTGGATAGTGGGTGCTCTAGGCACATGACGGGAAACAAGAGTTTCTTCGAGACTCTTGTTATGGAGGAAGGTGGAAATGTCACTTTTGGTGATGGATCCAAAAGAAATGTTGTAGGGAAAGGAACCATTTTCGTTCCCGGATTACCCTCATTATCCAATGCTTTATTTGTTGATGGCTTGAAAGCCAACTTAATAAGCATTTCACATCTTAGTGATGAAGGATATTCCGTCTTGTTTTCTAAAGATTATTGCTCTATCCTAAAACCCGATGGACAAACCTTGTTGAAGGTCATGAAATCTAGCGACAATTGTTATTGTCTTGAAGCTAGTATTGTATCTAATCATGTGTCCATGGATGAGCAAATTGAGTTGTGGCATGAAAGACTTGGCCACATGAACTTTAGGGATCTACAGACCATTGGAAAGTTCAATTGTGTGCGTGGCCTCCCTAAGCTTGGGAAGAAAGCCAATGGTGTTTGTGGACCTTGCCAACAAGGAAAGCAAACTAAAAGCATGCACAAAAAGGGTAAGTATCTCACCACCAATGAGCCTCTTGAGCTTCTCCACATGGACCTCATGGGTCCTATGCAAACCGAAAGTTTGGGTGGAAAGAGATACATTTTTGTTTGTGTTGATGATTTCTCTAGGTTCACATGGACATATTTTCTTAGAGAAAAATCTGAAACTTTTGATAAGTTTAAAATGCTTTGTAATAAAATACAAAATGAGATGAATTCTAATATTAAAAGCATAAAACGGATTAGAAGTGACCATGGGAGGGAATTTGAGAATGCCTCATTTGAAAGCTATTGCAATAGCTTAGGCATCTCCCATGAGTTCTCAGCTCCTAGGACACCTCAACAAAATGGAGTTGTTGAGAGGAAGAATAGGGTCCTTCAAGAGATGGCCCATGTGATGTTGCTTAGCAACAATGTCCCTAGGAACCTATGGGCCGAAGCCGTCAATACGGCTTGCTATATAGGGAATCTTGTTTTCCTAAGGCCCGGTACTAGAAATACCTCCTATGAGTTATGGAAAGGCAAGAGGCCAAATGTTAGCTACTTCCACACTTTTGGAAGCAAATGCTACATTTTGAATGACCGTGATCAACTTGGCAAATTCGATGCTAAGAGTGATGAGGGTATTTTTATTGGCTATGCCTTGAATAGTAGAGCCTATAGAGTTTTCAATTTAAAAACTCTAAGTGTTATGGAATCATCCAATGTCGTATTTGATGATACTAGGCTCAAGTCAAATGATCATGAGGAGGAGGTTATTTTTAGTGATGTTTCTCCTTTGGAGAGGGTTGTGGTGACTCCCAATGTTGGGACATCTAATGAAAATGATGAAGTCACACAACCCACTACTAGAGTCCCTCTCTTGGACTCTAATGAACCCGCTCCATGGGTTAGAAGACTCCATAACAAAGAGGATGTTATTGGAGATGTTAATGAGGGTGTTAGGACTAGACGTCAACTTGCTAATCTTATTAGCTACACATGCTACACCTCTCAAATTGAACCCAAAAAGGTTGAAGAAGCCTTAAATGATGAATTTTGGGTTCTTGCCATGCAAGAAGAGCTAAACCAATTCGAAAGAAATGAGGTTTGGACTCTAGTTCCTAGGCCTAAGACCACTAATGTCATAGGCACTAAATGGATATTTAGGAACAAATCCGATGAGGATGGCAACATAGTGCGGAACAAGGCTAGACTTGTAGCACAAGGGTACTCTCAAATTGAGGGTATCGACTTTGAGGTGACATTTGCTCCCGTTGCCCGTTTAGAGTCTATTAGGCTTCTCTTGTCCATTTCTTGTGTGCACAAGTTCAAATTGCACCAAATGGATGTCAAGAGTGCCTTCCTCAATGGCTTCTTGCAAGAGGAAGTGTTTGTTGAACAACCCAAGGGGTTTGTGGATGCACACCACCCCAACCATGTCTATCGCCTCAAGAAGGCACTATATGGGTTGAAACAAGCACCGAGGGCTTGGTATGAGCGCCTCACTCAATTTCTTGTTGACAATGACTACACAAGAGGTAGTGTTGACAAGACCTTGTTCATCAAGAGAAACAAAGATGAGTTATTTATAGCTCAAATCTATGTTGATGATATTGTATTTGGCTCCACCAACAACACCAAGGTCCAACAATTTGTTGATGTCATGTCTCATGAATTTGAGATGAGTCTTGTTGGTGAGCTTAGTTACTTCCTAGGTTTGCAAATTAGGTAATTAGATGATGGGATTTTCATAACCCAAGCCAAATATGCCAAAAACCTAGTGAAGAAGTTTGGTTTAGAGAATGCCAAACATTGTAATACACCCATGAGTACCACTTTGAAGCTAAGCAAGGATGCTAGTGGTAAAAGTGTGGAACAAACGTTATATCGTGGCATGATAGGTAGCTTGCTCTATTTGACCGCAAGTAGGCCCGATATCTCATTTAGTGTGGGTGTGTGTGCTAGGTACCAAGCGGATCCCAAGGAGTCCCATCTCTCTTCCGTAAAGAGAATCATTCGCTATGTGAATGGGACTTCCAACTATGGGATTTGGTACTCTTTTGACACTAATGCTAGTCTTGTAGGCTTTAGTGATGCAGATTGGGCAGGAAATTGCGATGATAGGAAGAGCACATCGGGCGGTTGCTTCTTTCTAGGCAACAACTTGGTGTCTTGGTTTTGCAAGAAGCAAAACTCTATTTCCTTGTCCACGGCCGAGGCCGAGTACATAGCCGCGGGGAGTGGATGCACACAACTCCTATGGATAAAGCAAATGCTAGTAGACTACGGATTCAACCAAGGTACTCTCACTCTCTTTTGTGATAACATGAGTGCTATTAATATTTCCAAGAATCCGGTACAACATTCTAGAACTAAGCATATTGACATCCGCCATCACTTCATTAGAGAGCTTGTTGAAAATAAATGCATAGTACTTGAACATGTAGGTACTAATGATCAACTTGCGGACTTATTTACTAAACCCTTAGATGCTACTCGATTAAAAACTCTTAGTAGATCTATTGGGATATGTCTTGTGGAGTGATGTTCTATGATTGACCCCATATGGGGAACTCAAGCAAAGAGAGCTATTTTGCATTCTTGTCACTTGCAAAAAATTTGAAATAACTTATGCCTCTTTTTTTAATTGTTTGAGTAAGCTTGGTTGCACATATGTATATATGTTTTCAATTCAATAAGTGTGAACCTTGCTTGTTTACAATCCATGTCATATTTATGTTCAAACATGCATTTTTGGACTAGGAGATGTATGTAGGAAGTATGATTTGAATGACCTATGATTATCTCCGTGACATGATGATTCTTAAATAAAATGCTAATGTCAAATGAAAAAGCATGAAATTCATATAACATGCTCTCATGAAAAGCATGAATTGATGATTGCATATTCTTAAAATGCAAAACCTTGTGTGAAAACTTATGAGACTCAAAATGAATAAAGGATCTTGTATCCGTTCAAAGGAATTTACATTCCAAATGTCTCTCTTTCTTTATTGGTTGAACATGGTAACTATCATACGGATATCTTATCCGGAAAAATCAAAAAGGGTGCAAAGTCGCTCATGCCATGTTTCGCTTATAAAGTTGGATATAGTTGTTCTTAAATTGAAATCAATATATTCTATATCCTTGCTTTACTCATGACATTGGTGAAATTGGTTTGAATTCTTATTAGAAACCTTTGTCATTTGCTTTGCCAAATACCATTGTATTTTGGACTTGAATGCTACATGTCTTGTATGCAAAGCATGTTTGATTCACACATTTTCTCTCAAATAAATCTCCTTGTTTCTCTCCAATTAATTGAGATGCATAAAGTGACTTATATTAATTATGCAAATCTTGTATGCTACTATCTCTCGTTGCTATGAGTGACCCGGTTGTGGACTACTCCTTTGCCTATATCATGACAAAAAGGGGGAGTAGTATATGGTAAGGGGAGTTGCAAATATAGAAGCAATTGTGCATATTGGGGAGAACATTCATTGAGGGGGAGTAACCCGTTGAGGGGGAGCATTGCATACACATACATTTCATAATGTTGTGCCTAAACTTTTAAAATGCAAATGCTTGTTTTTGTTCTCACTTGATTCATCTCACTTTTTACTTGTATTAGAAATGTTAGAAACTTTCTTTTTAGGGCTTGATTATTCTACAAGAGATTGAAGACTTGAAGTTTATTTTCTTATCTCTTTGTATTGTAGAAAATCTATATTATCCCGTTGTTTCTAGTTTAATGTGAGGAATCAATGTGAGTGGTGGTTTTGTCATGAAATAGCCAAAGGGGGAGATTGTAAGGTTCTCATTTGTTGATTGGCTCATTTCGTGGACAAACCACATATTGAGGTTCTTTGTAAGGGTAGCCTAGGTATCGGGTTTATTGTTCGAAGCCCTTTGAAGACCTCGTGTTGATAAGCACCAAAGGTATATTTCTTTGTGCTTACTTGTCTTGAAGAGATAGTTGCACACACTCACAACTCATGCATATGTTAATACTTGTATGTTGTGTGTCTTATTTTTGTGCATTAATGTTCATTAACATCTCTTCTTTCATGTTAGTTTGATTGCATCTTGCATATCCAATTTCATTGTCATGCTTAGACTTAGGATTGCATTTTTGCATTGGGCGCTCCCAAAAGCGCTCTACAGAAGCGTTGTACGAACAGTGCCCATTGAGCGCTGTTCAGACCTGATCGATTTAATTCGGTCGCTGTACAGGCGCTGTACAAAGCGCTGTACCAAGCGCTCTACGTACAGCACCACTCTGTTTTCCCGTGAGAACAGAGTAGGGGCGCTGTACAAGCGCTGTACAAGAGGCGCTCTACGTACAGCGCCCAAGGCAATATTGAGGCAAACTTATCAAAATGACCACACCTTGTTTTGGCCTCCTATATATATGCCACTTTGACTTTAGGTCAATTATAAGAGTTCATATTCAGATTCCATACTTAGGATATTTTTCAAAGAGAAGAAAAATTCCAAAGAACTCATTTTTAGTTTACTCAAACACTTTTTCATGATCATCAATCATCATCTAGCATCATCCTTGATCATCTAGATGACATCTTGCATGGATTCTTCATCATACTTTGCTTGGTAAGCTTTTCACTAATATCTTACATATTTTGTGTTTCTCTTAACAAGCAATCTCAATTAATTACTTGTATGTTATTCTATATACTTTGAATACAAGTTTGAGATTAGTATGATGTATGTTTGAGAAGTTGTATTGTGATAGCTAATTAGGTTTTGTGCTTAATCTTGATTAGCTAAACTATTTGATTTGACATGTCATTTAGTTTTGATATCTAGGATTGCTCTAATTGCAAATTAATCATCTAAGATAAGCATATAGGGTTTCCCTTGCTCTATGTTGCATTTTGGATATTCATATATTCACTTAGGGTTGTTATTCTCTTCATAGAGAAAGTAAGTCTTGTGTGTAGCATCCGGGATTAGGTTGCTTAGATCGCAAGCAAATTGGACTAGGTTCACTCATACCGGGATTAGGTAGGTGTGTGATTACTTCCGGGATTAGGTTGTAATCGTTTTACACATTTAGTGGATTCGAGGTTCGAGTGTGGCTTACTTACTAGCCCGTGGTTTTTCCCGTGAGGGTTTCCACGTAAAAATCAAGTCTTATTTAATTTCCGCATTTTATACTTGATTTATTGCTTTATCTATTTAGGGGTAATTTCGTAATTTGGACTAACACAAAAAATTGGGTAAAAAACTTAAAATCTATTCACCCCCCCTCTAGATAGTTTTATACACACCGTGCTATAATTTGTTTCAACAAGTATGGGTCGTTCCAAAAGTACTGTCTTGCATTGAAAACGAATCTCTTTCTTCCTTGACTTGTCATGCCTATTGGTAAAATCTTGTTTGTGATGAAGTTGACTATATCGGCATACCATGGCTCTGTGTTCCTTAATTTCAAAAGTTGCTCATCCGGAAAACTGTCCTTCTGTGGTAGAGTGTCTTCTTCTGCATATGAATCTAACATTAGTCTACTCAAGTGATCTGCTACCACATTCTCACTCCCTTTCTTGTCTTTGATCTCTAAATCGAATTCCTGTAGTAGAAGGATCCATCGAATGAGTCTTGGCTTGGCATCCTTCAACTGGAGGAGATATCGGAGTGCAGAGTGATCAGTGAACACAATAACCTTTGCGCCAATTAGATATGATCTGAATTTTTCTAACGCAAAAATAACTGCTAACAACTCCTTTTCTGTAGTAGAGTAGTTCAACTGTTCGTCATTCAGGGTCCGTGAAGCGTAGTATATGGCATGTGGAATTTTGTCAACCCTCTGTCCTAATACTGCACCAACAGCATAGTCAGAAGCATCACACATGAGCTCGAAAGGCAAACTCCAATCCGGTGGTCTCCTTATGGGAGCCGTGGTTAACAATTCCTTGAGTTCTTTAAATGCTGCCATACATTTCTCGTCAAAATCAAACTCGATCTCTTTTTGAAGTAGTCGACACAGGGGCCTCGAAATCTTTGAAAAGTCTTTGATAAACCTTCTGTAAAACCCTGCATGTCCCAAAAATGCTCGAATTTCTCTCACTGATCTTGGAAGCTGTAAACTCTTCATGACATCGACTTTTACCTTATCTACTTCAATGCCTCTACCTGAGATAATGTGCCCTAGCACAATTCCTTCCTTCACCATGAAGTGACTTTTCTCCTAGTTCAATACTAACTGAGCCTGTTTGCACCTTGCTAGCACTGAGGATAGGTTTCTCAAACAGTCACCAAAAGAATTTCCCATTACAGAGAAATCGTCCATGAAAATCTCTATTATGCCCTCCACCATGTCTGAAAATATAGATGTCATGCACCTCTGAAATGTACCTGGAGCATTACATAGCCCAAATGGCATCCGTCGGTAAGCAAATGTACCGAAAGGACATGTGAAAGTGGTTTTCTCCTGATCTTCTAGAGCGATAGCAATTTGATTGTATCCGGAGTACCCGTCCAAAAAGCAGTAATGACTGTGACCTGCCAGACGTTCCAACATCTGATCAATGAATGGCAGAGGGAAATGATCCTTCTTAGTAGCTGTATTAAGTTTCCTGTAATCGATGCATACTCACCAGCCTGTCTGAACCCTTTGTGGCACCAACTCATTGTCTTCATTCTTTACCACAGTCAACCCAGACTTCTTAGGCACTACATGAATAGGGCTAACCCACTTGCTGTCCGAAATAGGGTAAATGATCCCATTTTCTAACAACTTGAGGATTTCCTTCTTGACTACCTCCTTCATGATTGGATTTAGCCTTCGTTGCCCTTCGATGGTTGGTTTGGATCCTTCCTCAAGAAAAATCTTGTGCATACAAGTGGTAGGGCTAATTCCTTTCAAGTCATCCAACGACCAACCTATAGCCTCTCTGTAGTATCGCAACACATTGATCAATTCTTTCTCTTCCTCTGGTTGCAAGTCTGATGCAATGATCACCGGAAGTGTCTCATTTTCCCCTAGGAATGCATACTTCAAGGTAGATGGTATTAGCTTGAGTTCCAAGATAGGTGGGGGAGTAGTGTTTGGCTGCTCATCCCTCAGAATGTGCTCCCCTATCTCCTCATCTTCCACTGAGGTACTAGCCCATACTAACATTTCTACCCAGTCAGTTTCTTGACCCTCTTCTATTTCGTAGTCTTCCGAAGCCATAGAGTCACAGATATTCTTCTCAGAGAATTCGATTACTAGCACATCTTCAATGGAGTTTTCCATTTCCTGGTATGAACAATTTATACACTATATAGAAAAAAATGTTAACAAGACTACTGGAACAGTGAATTCTACCGCTACCGAAAGTGCTTTAATTGTCCTAAGTATTTCTTAATCCTAATGTTATTTACTATAATCAGGTGTGTGTTTGTGTAAACCATCATGCATATAAACAAGTTATTCAACAATCAAAATCACAAGTTGGTTCACATATCATTGATTTTACTCCTGACGAACCCATCATCCCAACATGCATATGTCTCTAGATAACTTCTAATGATTTCTCTTTTCTATCCTTGAACTTTTTGTAGCATAACAACACCATATAAACAAGAAATAAAAGAGAAAAAGAGATGACTTGCAATCCAAGTAAAGAATTGGTATCTAAAAGGTACCTTGGTTGATGATCAGGAAGAGCAAGGATGTTTGAAATGAAAACTTCAGTTGAAAAATAGAGTACCTACCCAAAAAGCCAAAACATCTACCTTTTAAAACTTCTTTCTGATTGCCTTGGCGGGTTTGTGCGGCGGGTTCAAGCCCGCCGTACTAGCTCGCCGCCCAACAATGACCTTCTTCAGAAGCAACTCGCGGCGGCTTTGTGCCTTCTGTAAGGCGGCCAATGTCCTGCCTAGACTAGCTCACCGAAATGCTCCATTCTCCTTTGGCGAGCTTGATCCTTCTGGAAGGCGGCCAATGTCCCACCTGGACTAGCTCGCCGAAATGCATCCCAACATTTTGAGTTCCCTTTTCTCGAATTTGGAACGTTTGACCTGCACAACACATTTCACACACAACACACAATATATATATATACAACCCTAGCTCAATGCTCGGGGGAATTACACACATAATAGATATTATTATTAGAGTCCAAGGTTGTGGGTCAAATGATCCCACACCTCATTACTTGTCCTTTATTAATAATTACAAATAAAACAAGTACATCATTCCATTTCCGACCCTGTTCTTCGGGTCATCCACCTGCACACACACAATATTCATTAAATCGTTCATATATTCAAAGGTGAACGAGCCGTGCTCGTACTTCCAATCTCAGAACAAGACGTAGAAGGTCAGCGTAACAAGGTCAAGGTCAAGGTCATGGGTGCCTCAGGTGGCCACATTTTCAAATCCGGTGTGGAGTTCACTTGAGGTGAGGAAGATTCCTTGTATGTGTCCTTTCGAACCCATATTTGCCTAGGTCTCCCCACAACCCTCCTAGGAGACACATTCCTTGTTTTACAGAACTCGTGATATCTCATGCAATTGGGCCTTTTGTGCCCTTGAGTTCCACAATAATAACATGTTGGAGAGTAGAAAGTACCTCAATGGTTGTAAATTCCTTCGGTGATATTGAGGTTGTGGCTGGCTCACTTCCTTCCTGGACAAGTTGCATTCAAATCGTCCACCATATCCCGTACCTCCAATTCTTTCATTAGATCAAAGATCCTATCTTGCATCTTCTGTGTAGAGGACGTATAGGCCTCCTTCAAATCAGATATGAGTTTCATAACCTCTACAAGATACCTCATCTGTTCCTCCTTCTCTTGCTCTAGCTGCTCAATTCTTGTCAACAAGTTCCTGTTGTGGGCAAGTAATTCCTCCTTTTTCAGAGTCTCTGAATCCTTCAGGCTTCTCTCCTCTTCTTCCAGTGTCCTTAAAAATTCTTCTATGGTTTCAGAATCCTGAGTGTCTTGACTCGGTGGACTTTCTTCCTCAATCCTAGCTTCCTTCTTTGGCAATGGTTGAGCTCCAAACATATTGAACTCTACTACATCATCCAAAACACTCAAAGTGAGTTTCCCTCCATGAACATCCACAACTGCTCGTGAGGTTGCCATAAACGGCCTTCCTAACAACATTGGTTGTGAGTTTCCATTCTCATCTCTATCCTCTACGTCTAACACTACAAAGTCAGTGGGAATGAGCAATCGATCCACCTTGAGGATCACATTCTCCACTACTCCTCTAGGATTTCTAGATGACTGATCAGCAAAACGCAAATTAATGGAAGTCGGCTTGAGTTCACTCAATCCAAGCCTTTCATACACAGAGTATGGCATCATGTTGATACTGGCTCCTAGATCAAGCATCGCTTTTTCTGCTGAGGAGTTTCTTACAGTAATACTCAACTCAAAACTCCCTGGATCTTGTTCCTTGGTAGTGTACCCACTCATAGAACTAGTAATGGCGTGAGCCTGCTCATGTATTAGGGCTTTCCCCCTGTTTTGCTGCCCATTAGCCTCCATCACCTGTCCCAATTGAATTGATAACTTTTTCAGTGACGCCTCTATTCCCATCATCCTTTGGTCAATTTCTTATTGATATGACTGTGGAGGGTTCCGATTGCTCTACTGACCCGAACTCCCAGCACCCTGCTGTACTTGATACTGACCACGAGGGTTGTTTCCACCCCATGATTGATTTTGATCATACCTCGGCTGCTGGTAGGCATTGTTAGTGTTTCTCTGCCTGCCTTGATTCCACTGGTACATCGCTTGAGCTTCTGCCTCTGAATAAACCTCTCTGTGGGAGGTGCATACATCTGCTCCATGTCCAATCATGCCACATGCTTGGCATACCTTACCCGGGCTATTCTGTTGCCCCTGCTGATTTACCATCATTGCCCTGACACTGTTATTCAAGGTCTCCATTTGCATTGCTAAATGTGCAGTCCCACTACGGCTTCCCTTTGTGCTTCTTTGTTGAGAATTCTGTCCCAGCATTTCATACTTGTTGAACACATAATCAGCGGTACATTCCCTCATCGCTCCACCACAAGCATTGTCGACAATTGCTTGTGTGAGTCCAGTAAGTCCATCATAAAATGATTACACCTGTGACTGAAGTGTGAAATCATGGTGTGGGCACTGAGCTAACAATAGCTTAAACCTCTCCCATGATTCGTGGAATGCTTCTCCTTCCTCCTCTTGGAAGTTTGCAATTCTTCCCTTTATTTCTTTGGTTTTCCAGGACGGAAAGAATTTGGAGAAAAATTTCTGCTCCACCTCGGCCCATATGGTCAGTGTACTAGCTGGTAAAACCATCAGCCATTTCTTGGCATTGTCCTTCAAACAGTATGAAAAGCAACGCATCCTCAGTAAGTCCTCTGTTAACCGACCCAATGGTATCGTAGTGATAGCATTGTAGTATTCTTTCATAAACTGAAGTGCGTCCTCGTTAGGTTTCCCATAGTAGGATGGCAAGATGTTATAGTGCAAGTTCTTCAGCTCATAGTCCCGCTGAGCGGCATTCAATGCTATGGCCGAAGGATGTGCCCCCACAATAGGCAATGAAAATTCCTTCATACATCGTACGTCCTCCATTTAGTTCACTGTGAAGACTCTGCACACAAATTCAAGAAAGGTAACGAAGATCAACGTGAAAAAGATAAACGTTATGCTAGTGCGCAACTAAAAGTGTAGTAATTCTAAATTTATCACAAAATGACAATCCTAAACCTAACTAACCGCGCTACAAGAGAAAGTATTCCCCGGCAGCGGCACTTGACACACCCAAACCGGTTCTACAAATGTCACTATAATTTAACCTATTCTACCTCGGTTGTATTAAAGGGGCATGCGAGTCTGAAGACCCTATTGCAAATCGTACAAGTCGTTATGCTAGTATAGTGTACAAAGTAAGGGTATCGGTCCACAGGGAAATCTAGTAACTGGTAAATGCTAGAATTAGTGATCGTTTTAAGGAATTAAACTATTGAGATGATAAAAGATTATAATTGATAAGCTAAGATGCTAGGGAATGTATGAAATCAGTAATGATGCACCACAAATAACCACCTTCATGCAACAAAGATCAAATCACTAGTGTTGTTTCACTTATGCCCTCGGCACAATCAACCATTCACTGAATGAATCCCCTAAGTTTAGATTAATCATTAATGAATGTAAGTTGTGGAACTAAATTGACAGAACGTATTCTTAGGATTTTGTATGAACAACACATTCTAATCTAGGAGTTTTTACTAACCATACTTAATCCAAACATTATGAACTTAGTATTTCATTACTTTACAATAAAAAACTCCATGATTCTAAGATTATGAGATATATGACATGATTTCATCAATTCAAGCATACAAACACAAGTGATGCATATAAGAAAAAGTGGTAATAAGTGATTACATCAATACTTTCATAGATTCCCCAACAAAGTGTTTAGTTACGCATGATCATTAAGTATAGCATATTAATGAACAAAAGGAAGAATACTACCCTCGAAGAATCAAGACCGATCTCTCCTTCCTCCACAGCAATACAAACCAAATAATCACAATAACCTTCAAGAGATTGATGAGCAAGATACTTACTAAGATTAGTATCTTTTTCTACAAATATTACAAGTGATGAACTACTTGAATCTCTAGGCTATTTTATGATTAATTATCTAAAAACTACTAAGAACTATTCTAAACTATATATATTTCACCTTTGTTCAGTAGGAGAAAGAAGTATATATATGTCTTCTTCAAATGAGGCAAGAAGTGCCAAATTTGGCCCTTGGACGTGCCTAGGGCGGGTTTATTCTCGCCGTGCGAACCCGCCTTGCCTTTGGCAATCTTCTCAGCCTCTTCTTTCCCGCCGTCAAGAAGTCGCCGCGCTTCTGAAAAGCTATGGGCGGCCTCTTTCCCGCCGCATGAGCTCACCGCGTAACTAGCCTTGATTTCAGGCGACTTCAGATCTTTGGGAAGGCTGGCATGTGCCCGCCTTCAGAGCCCGCCTTGCCTCCTTCTCATGGTTTTGCTCCTCTTTTAATCACTTTGATGCAAAAACCTTCCTGACTGGCCAAATTACCTGAACTTAACAAAAACACTTGTTATACACATAAAAAGTGCTCGAATATGACACAAAAGGTAGGAATTAGGGGCGCTAAATGTGAACATTCATAGCGCGATCAAACGCGAGAGTGCTTTTTATTCCTCGAGCGTGCTTTTTAGTTTCTAGAAGTTCTTTTTTGCTTTCAGGCGTTCGTTTTGGCAAGCAAACTATATTTGTGACTTTCGGGCATTCTTTTTGGCATGAGGGCATGCTTTTTTTAAAGCGAGAGTGGTTTTTAGTTCTCGAACGTGCTTTTTAGTTTCCAAACATTCTTTTTGGCTTTCGGGCGTTCTTTTTGGCATGTAAACTTTTTTTTTGCAAGGCGGGCATGCTTTTTTGAACGCGAGAGTGCTTTTTAGTTCTCGAGTGTGCTTTTTAGTTTCCAGACGTTCTTTTTAGCCATCTGGTGTCCTTTTCGGCAAGCAAACTTTATTTTGGCTTTTGGGAGTTCTTTTTGGCATGTAAACTTTCTTTTTGCAAGGCGGGCATGCTTTTTTGAATGCGAGAGTTCTTTTTAGTTCTCGAGCGTGCTTTTTCGTTTCTAGAAGTTCTTTTCAGCATTCAGGCGTTCGTTTAGGCAAGCAAACTTTTTTTTTGACTTTCGGGCGTTCTTTTTGGCATGCGGGCATACTTTTTTTAACGTGAGAGTGCTTTTTAGTTTCTAGGCGTGCTTTTTAGTTTCTAGGCGTTCTTTTTTGCTTTCGAGCATTCTGGCAAGCAAACTTTCTTTTTGGCTTTCAGGCGTTCTTTTTGGCATGCAAACTGTTGACGGTGATTTTTCATAGTCACTCAATCAATGATTTGATATCAAGTTTATGAACGAGAATGATTGAAATTAACACTACAAAGTATTGGCAATAATGAACAAAAAATATGTGGTAAAACTCCGATGGTCGGAGAAACATCCACGGGTTGCTTGTAGGGAAAAATACCGTAGTACACGCAGCGGAAGCGAGACTAAAAATAGATTTAGTAACTTTTAAATTTTTTCCTTTTTATGAACCTTAAACCCTTTAATCAATTAAACATATATATTATCTAACAAAAGAATAATACCTTTTGTCGCGTGATCCGATTGACTTACGTCGATGGTAATCCGCAAGATCTTCAATCCTAGCACGAACGTGGATCACCTAGGAGCGTGGTCTCCCTTTTCTTTGAATTGCAAACCTGTGAATGGACAAACAAACTTTTCTTTTCTTTGTTAGTCACAAAAACAATCAAAAGAATACTAAGATTATTCCGGTCACTTTTGAGTTCTCAATCTAATGATCGAAACTCGCGTGAACCTAGATCGATGTCGTACACACAAGCTTATTGATGAATAAGCAAATAGTATACCATCAAAGAATAATCTAACACTCTTTTATGTTTTAGTAGAATAAAATAATCTCTCTATGAATTAAGAAGAAGAAGAAATTTGTATCAAGAACACTTTTTGTGGCCGAATTCTATAAGAGCACTTATATAGATGGCCAAAGTTTCTTCTCTTCTTTCACTTAGGGTGGCCGAAAATCATAACCTAAAAGGGACTAGGGTTGCCGCAATTCTCAAGCCCAAAAGAGTTTGTATTGCACCCTAATTCCTATTTTAGTTTAAGACTTCAAACCCTAATCCAACTCATAGATCTTTTATTCTTTTATTTTGACTAAATAAAAAGACTCCTTATTTGATTAAATAAATAAAATTAATTATTTATTTTCTTTCCAAATAAGTCTTTTACTTTTAGTATACTACCAACAATAGTATAACACTAGGAATCATATTTCCTAATCAGAAAAGATTTGTTTCTTAATTAAACAATTAATTAATAAATTAATTAATTCTTATTTAATTAAAACAATGAAAACAAAATAATATCTTAGGTTAAAAAATTAACCTTGCCGCCCCATATAAAATAATTGGGCCAAATATTATTTTCTTATTTCATTTAATCCATTGGACTTTAAATAAAAAGCCCACATGTGAACCAGACCCATTCTTACTAAAAGAAACAAGCCCACATGTCTTTCATTAATATATTAATATAATTGAGCAGCCCATTACATAAATAATGTGCAAATTATATTCTTAATATATTAAATGCAATTCTAGATGGACCCTTAAATTGGTCCGGTAGAATATATCAAGTGATCCATGCAAGTCCGTGTGGATTGGGGATCTTGACGGGCCATCTAAATTTAAGCTTCAATAGACATAACCTAATCACAATCAACAAATGATTTACTTAGGTCCGATCCATTAATTTTAACTCATTCCACTAAAGAGCTAAAACTGAACTCTTAAATAAAGATAGAAAAGGAAGATGTTCCTCATTCATACCCTAGACAATCATGTTGGAGATAGTGTATCCTCGTGATTAATATCAGTAATCGCCAAGAGTTCATAGACCGCCTACAACTCTCCAAGTTACCATATTTACTCCTATGACCACGTTTTGAACTTGGATATTTTGACTTGTCCAGAAGCCATGTTTTCAATAGACACTATTGAAAACTCAATGTTGAGATTTAATATCCAATTACCTCAAAACATCCATATGATGATATTATACTCTCATTTAATAAATGGAGCCACGATGTCCATATCTATAAATGAAGTCCTCTATCGATTAACAAATGAATATCACCAAACTATCGAGGATAGACTATGCGATATAATCGTACTCATTGATAACTCAAATGATATCACTTGAAACCATAAGTCCATCATTTACCTCAGGATTACGATAGACTCTCCGATTGTCCTGATAATGAAAAGACTATTATCTATTGACGGTTCTAGATAAAGCTTTTCATTGTGATCCAGTTCAATGCACCCAGTGCACTAGATCCTTTTGCTCGAAGACACTCCGATGATTTTAGACTCATCATATCTCATTTGATCCCACTCAAATGCTAGCAAAAGAATTCTACAACTTTAACAAGATAAAGGTGCCCAACCTTTAACTTAAGTTGTGAACATTATTCAAAACTAACTAAAGAATTGTGTCTACCACATACATATCCAGATGTATGAACAATTCTTCTTTTCTCATAGTCTTTAGACCTTATGATTATTTACTTTGACAATTATAATATTAAACTATAAATGCTATACGATTTGTTAAACCAGAAATCACTTTATTAATATGAAAAAGATTGTTAATTACAACATTACACTCTTGCTATTGAGCATAATCCTAACAATCTCCCACTTGCACTATAGCAAATGTGTCATATCTCTCAAGCCCATGTTCTCTAGATGCCCATCGAAACTCTTCTGAGGTAGAGCCTTTGTGAAGGGATCCGCTAGATTTTCTACTGACGCGATTTTAGTAATCGTCACGTCACCTCTTTGAACAATCTCCCTTAAAAGATGATACTTTCTTTCAATGTGTTTACCTCTCTTGTGACTTCTTGGTTCTTTCGAATTAGCCACTGCTCCACTGTTGTCACAGTAGATAGTGATCTGCTTATTCGCACTAGGAACCACTTCTAAGTCAATCAAGAATTGGCAGAGCCAAACAGCCTCTTTGGCAGCCTCGCATGCAGCAACATACTCAGCTTCCATGGTGGAATCAGCAATACAAGATTGCTTGATACTCCTCCATATAACTGCTCCTCCTCCAATAGTAAACACAGCCCCTGATGTGGATTTTCTGGAGTCAGAATCTGGTTGGAAATCAGAATCTGTATACCCAACGGGAATCAAATCCCCTCAAGAGTATACAAGCACAATCTCTCGTTCTTTTAAGATACTTGAAAATATGCTTGACTGCTGTCCAGTGATCAGGACCAGGTTTCGATTGAAACCTGCTAACTATGCCAACAGCAAAACAAATATCTGGTCTAGTACAGAGCATTGCATACATGAGACTTCCAACTGCCGAGGCATATGGAACTCTACTCATGAATTGCTCTTCATGCTCATTCTTAGGAACTTGTTCCTTAGAAAGCTTGATTCCATGTCTGAAAGGTAACATACCTTTCTTGGAATCCTGTATGGAAAACCTAGACAAGATCTTGTCTATGTATGAAGCTTGGGATAATGCAATCGTTCTATTCTTTCTATCCCTTATTACTTGGATACCTAGAATAAAACTTGTTTCTCCTAAGTCCTTCATATCAAATTGTTTTGCTAACCATTCTTTTACTGATGTCAATACACCTACATCGTTTCCAATGAGTAGTATATCATCAACATAAAGAATCAGGAAAACCAACTTGTCGCCTTTAATCCTTTTGTATACACAAGGTTCGTCAGGATTCTGAATAAATCCAAAACCTTTGACAGCTTGATCAAACCTTATGTTCCAGGATCTGGATGCTTGCTTCAATCCATATATGGATTTCTGCAACTTGCATACCTTTTTCATTTGGCCCTTTTCAATGAATCCCTCTGGTTGCATCATGTAGATGCTTTCGTCAAGACTTCCATTAAGGAAAGCTGTCTTGACATCCATTTGCCAAATCTCTAGATCTAAAGATGCTGCAATGGACAAGAGTATCCTAATGGATTTAAGCATGGCCACAGGAGAGAAGGTTTCCTCGTAATCGATACCTTCTTTCTGTGTATACCCTTTAGCTACCAATCTAGCTTTAAAGGTTTCCACCTTACCATCCATACCTATTTTCCTCTTGTATACCCACTTGCACCCAATGGGTTTTATCCCTTTAGGCAAGTCTACAAGGGACCAGACTTTGTTATCGAACATAGATTCAATCTCGGATTGCATTGCCTTTTGCCAATGGCGGCTATCAACATCCTCCATAGCTTCCTTGTACGTGTAGGGATCATCGTCTTCCGGGAGATTCTCCACTGATTCTCCCAGACCGATGTATCTTTCGGGTTGTGTTCTAACCCTCCCACTACGACGAGGAATGGTAGGTTGTTGATCTTGTGTTGGATCGGAACTTACAATTGGGTTAGGTTGTGTAACCTCTCGTGGAATTATATCTCCTGACATCTCATTCAGGACAATTCTACTTCTAGGCACAAAATCATTCATATAGTCCTTTTCCAGAAATTTAGCATTTGTCGAAACAAATACTCTAAGATCTAAAGGACTGTAGAAATAATATCCTTTAGTTTCTTTTGGATACCCTACAAATATACATGTTTCCGAACGGGACTCCATTTTTTCTGTCTTTCCTTTTAACACATGCGCAGGACAACCAAATATCCTTAAGTGTTATAAACTAGGCTTGCGCCCAGTCCACAACTCATGCGGTGTTTTAGGAACAGACTTAGATGGTACATCGTTTAGAATGTATATAGCAGTTTGTAAGGCATATCCCCAAAAAGAAATAAGAAGTGTTGAATAACTCAACATAGACCTAACCATATCCAAAAGAGTTCTATTTCTCCTTTCTGCTACCCCATTCTGTTGAGGTGTACCTGGTGCAGAAAACTGAGAAACTATCCCATTATCAATAAGATATTGCTGAAACTCACCAGATAGATATTCTCCACCGCGATCAGATCTCAAGATTTTTATGTGTTTCTCAAGCTGATTTTCCACTTCAGCTTTGAATGCTTTGAACATGTCAAAAGCATCCGACTTATGTCGCATGAGATACACATAACCAAATCTCGAGTAATCATCTGTGAAGGTGATGAAGTACTCATATCCACCTCTAGCTTGAATGCTCATAGGTCCACATACATCAGTGTGTATCAATCCTAAACATTCAGTGGCTCTCGCACCTTTGGCAAAGAACGTCCTTTTGGTCATTTTACCTTCCAAATAAGATTCACAAGTTGGTAGATCATCAACCTTTAAGTCACTCAAAGGTCCGTCACATACCAATCTTTTAATCCTATTAAGGTTAATATAACCTAAGCGTAAATGCCAAAGGTAGGTTTCATCAGTTGATAATTTTACTCTTTTATGATTAGGTTCTGTTATTTCTGTGTCTAACGAGTGAGAGATATTTCTATGCAAAAAGTATAGACCGTTTTCCAATGTACCTTGGCAAATAATTTTGTCATTCTTACTAATAATAAAAACTTTATTAAAAGTAACTGAATATCCAAATTTATTTAAACAAGAAACTGAAATTAAATTCCTCTTGAATTGAGGTACATAATAAACGTCTATTAAATCTAAATGCCTTCTAGAATCCAAATAAACTATAATATCTCCCACTGCACTTGCAGACACTAACGTTCCGTTGCCCAAGCACAAATTGATTTCATTCTTACTCAGCCTTCTCCTTTCTTGGAACCCCTGCAAGGAATAACAAACATGATTAGTGGCTCCTGAGTCTATGATCCAAGAATCTGTAGAATCAGCCAAAAAACATGTTTCAAGATAATTCACATTACCTTCTTCCTTCTTTTTCTGGGACTTTGGGCAATTTCTTTTCCAATGTCCCTTTTCACCACAAAGGAAGCATTTCCCTTTGATCTTGGTTACTTTCTTGGTCTCCATCTTGGTAGGCCCAAGTTGCTTTTTCTTCTGTTGTTCCTTAACCTTTTGACGGGTCTTAACAGTAGCAACTTTACCAACCATATGAATCTGAGATTCATAAGTAGGAGCAGGTGGTTTAGGAGTAGACAGAATAAACTTATGTTTTTCAGCTTGTAGAAACAACCCAATTTTCCTTTTCCATGTGACATAATTATCTCCGGTTAAAGTATTATCTTTTAAGATGTTCATTAGGGATGGGGTCATGATTTCTGAATATAACAAAAATATATATAAGTAAATAATCATGATAAAGCACTTTTAAATATTTATCTTGAATTAAATAAATAACTCAATCATAAAAATTCAACGGTGATCCAACACCCATAAATGTTACGCCTCCTTTGGGAGTTCGCACCATTTACTAGTTAGACTAGGTCCCACCTAATTGTTAACATAACAACCAGCGTTTTCAATTTTAGCCTTGCAATTTTACTGACAAGAACTCTTGGGAGGATATCAATAAAATTACATTGAGTGTGTTACCAAGATATCGACCCTCAATTTTCTCTCACGAAAATCCCTCCTTGGGGAGTAGATCTCGTTTGAGTCCATTGTCTAGTCTATCCTTGTAAGGAAGTATATTGCTAAATTCCATTCATGGACGCCCCTTGGGGGGATTACCAATAAATAATAAAGCTCAACTAACCTTGGAGGCCATAGGTGTTACAAAAACACCTTCTCCCACTCAATTATTTAAGGCGTGTGATTAAATCTCATAGAATGATTTACCAAGTTATCTAGATGCCAATTTAGATACCTAAATCATTCAATGCATGTTCATACCAAAAGAGATATATGAGTGGCACTCCTATTCTATATGTCATGTTATCATACAATAACAAATATTGTAATATTTAAGCAAAAATTAAATAGCAACAATTTTGGCCCATCCTAGAAAAATAAGTAAATTACAATTGTTTTAGGAATACAAGATCTTCAAGTGGCCCATCAACCATACGCTCATCCTTCGGCCCAAACCCCATGGGCGTGCACAACCCACAACCCCACAAAGGGGCTGCTGTGCGCAGCCCATGAAGACTCCCAGGGCTGCCGTGCGCAGCCCACCAAGCTTGGGCTTGCCATGCGCAGCCCAATCCACTCCTAGGGTGCGCACGGTGCTCGTTCTCGGTTCCGGTTGCTTCGTTTTTCTTCGTGTCTTCGAATCTTCAACACCTAAATATATTACGGCAGTATTTAAACAAATAAAATACTGCAGTATTTTTTTTTTTTTTAATCACTGCAGCACTTTTTACAAACAAAAAACTGCACATAATAAAAATTTAAAAACTGCAGTAGTATTAAAAAATACTGCACCTATATAAAAAAATAATAAAACCTAGCAACTACCAAGAAGGAATTATGGCGATGATAGACCACCCTTCTTGTTACAATTCCATAACAAAAAATACATTGAAAATCTAGGACCAAAATCGATCAATAACAATCCACATAAAACATATATAAATCCATACATCACATGTAATTATATATGCGAATACCTAGAGTGCCATCTCTTTCTAAACATGCATAATCACAATAAAAAGAAATCGATCCACGTATATATACGTTAATTAATTAAAAGGGTTCAACCTAGGCTCTGATACCAATTGTAGGGAAAAATACCGTAGTACACGCAGCGGAAGCGAGACTAAAAATAGATTTAGTAACTTTTAAAATTTTTCCTTTTCATGAACCTTAAACCCTTTAATCAATTAAACATATATATTATCTAACAAAAGAATAATACCTTTTGTCGCGTGATCCGATTGACTTACGTCGATGGTAATCCGCAAGATCTTCAATCCTAGCACGAACGTGGATCACCTAGGAGCGTGGTCTCCCTTTTCTTTGAATTGCAAACCTGTGAATTGACAAACAAACTTTTCTTTTCTTTGTTAGTCACAAAAACAATCAAAAGAATACTAAGATTATTCCGGTCACTTTTGAGTTCTCAATCTAATGATCGAAACTCGCGTGAACCTAGATCGATGTCGTACACACAAGCTTATTGATGAATAAGCAAATAGTATACCATCAAAGAATAATCTAACACTCTTTTATGTTTTAGTAGAATAAAATAATCTCTCTATGAATTAAGAAGAAGAAGAAATTTGTATCAAGAACACTTTTTGTGGCCGAATTCTATAAGAGCACTTATATAGGTGGCCAAATTTTCTTCTCTTCTTTCACTTAGGGTGGCCGAAAATCATAACCTAAAAGGGACTAGGGTTGCCGCAATTCTCAAGCCCAAAAGAGTTTGTACTGCACCCTAATTCCTATTTTAGTTTAAGACTTCAAACCCTAATCCAACTCATAGATCTTTTATTCTTTTATTTTGACTAAATAAAAAGACTCCTTATTTGATTAAATAAATAAAATTAATTATTTATTTTCTTACCAAATAAGTCTTTTACTTTTAGTATACTACCAACAATAGTATAACACTAGGAATCATATTTCCTAATCAGAAAAGATTTGTTTCTTAATTAAACAATTAATTAATAAATTAATTAATTCTTATTTAATTAAAACAATGAAAACAAAATAATATCTTAGGTTAAAAAATTAACCTTGCCGCCCCATATAAAATAATTGGGCCAAATATTATTTTCTTATTTCATTTAATCCATTGGACTTTAAATAAAAAGCCCACATGTGAACCAGACCCATTCTTACTAAAAGAAACAAGCCCACATGTCTTTCATTAATATATTAATATAATTGAGCAGCCCATTACATAAATAATGTGCAAATTATATTCTTAATATATTAAATGCAATTCTAGATGGACCCTTAAATTGGTCCGGTAGAATATATCAAGTGATCCATGCAAGTCCGTGTGGATTGGGGATCTTGGCGGGCCATCTAAATTTAAGCTTCAATAGACATAACCTAATCACAATCAACAAATGATTCACTTAGGTCCGATCCATTAATTTTAACTCATTCCACTAAAGAGCTAAAACTGAACTCTTAAATAAAGATAGAAAAGGAAGATGTTCCTCATTCATACCCTAGACAATCATGTTGGAGATAGTGTATCCTCGTGATTAATATCAGTAATCGCCAAGAGTTCATAGACCGCCTACAACTCTCCAAGTTACCATATTTACTCATATGACCACGTTTTGAACTTGGATATTTTGACTTGTCCAGAAGCCATGTTTTCAATAGACACTATTGAAAACTCAACGTTGAGATTTAATATCCAATTACCTCAAAACATCCATATGATGATATTATACTCTCATTTAATAAATGGAGCCACGATGTCCATATCTATAAATGAAGTCCTCTATCGATTAACAAATGAATATCACCAAACTATCGAGGATAGACTATGCGATATAATCGTACTCATTGATAACTCAAATGATATCACTTGCAACCATAAGTCCATCATTTATCTCAGGATTACGATAGACTCTCCGATTGTCCTGATAATGAAAAGACTATTATCTATTGACGGTTCTAGATAAAGCTTTTCATTGTGATCCAGTTCAATGCACCCAGTGCACTAGATCCTTTTGCTCGAAGACACTCCGATGATTTTAGACTCATCATATCTCATTTGATCCCACTCAAATGCTAGCAAAAGAATTCTACAACTTTAACAAGATAAAGGTGCCCAACCTTTAACTTAAGTTGTGAACATTATTCAAGACTAACTAAAGAATTGTGTCTACCACATACATATCCAGATGTATGAACAATTCTTCTTTTCTCATAGTCTTTAGACCTTATGATTATTTACTTTGACAATTATAATATTAAACTATAAATGCTATACGATTTGTTAAACCAGAAATCACTTTATTAATATGAAAAAGATTGTTAATTACAACATTACACTCTTGCTATTGAGCATAATCCTTAGACGCCGACGTTTCTGGGCCTTTCCGCGAAGTCCCTGCTACTTCTGAAGTTCCACCTGCTTCTGAAGTCCCCTTCGCTTCTTCTGACTCTTCAAAACCTGAGTCTTATCAACCCGAAGCTCAATCAGATCCTTCTGTTTCTGTTTGTGGTGACACTCGGCCGTGGAAACGAATGGGGAAGAAGAAGAGTCAGACCAAAGTCTACAAGGATTCTTACTCCTGGGAAAGCCGAATCGGGGACCTAGAGAGTTGTTGAGAATGACATTGAAGAAGAGCACAGGGGGGCTCGCATTATTTTCTCTCCCGAGCGGGTGTGTGCTTATGACATCGAGCCAAATGTGGTTGGTCCTGAGGAGATCAACAAATACAAGCGACGGTTTGATCTGGACAACGGCGTTATCTCACTAAGTCCTACTGACGGCCGAGCTGTATGGAACCCCCCACCTGGCCAAGTGGCAATCTATGGGGCGATGCTTACTTGTGGTGTTACTCTTCCTCTTCAGCCTTTCATTACTTGGTTCTTAGCTGAGGCTCAGCTTGCCCCGGCACAGCTGACTCCGAACAGCTATCGGATTTTGATGTGCATGTGGCACATGTGGCATAGGATGAAACGGCCACCTCCCACCCCTCGCGAAATTAGGCATTTTTATTCGTTGAGGCCTCTAGGGAAATCCGGGGTTTATTTCCATCTTTTGACCCAGCCCGAGAACTGGATACCAAAAGACGTGATGGTCAAGGGTGAAGTCGAACTGGCCGCGGATGAGAAGATGAAAGGATTTGTTTGGGGCTTCCCTTCTTCAAATAAATTCTGGAAGAACAGTTGGTTCTTCGTGGATAAACGCTAGGGCCAATTGATTAGCTTTGATCTTAATGGTACTCGGGTGACACGCAAGGTCCCTTGGTACTTTTGCTCGCCCGACAAATGGAATCATACGACTCCTTATTTTACTGACGAGGAGCTTAAAACTCTGGCCCGGGCAGCCGTTCGTCCTTTAGAGAAGAGGGGGAAACCTTATCTCTTCGACGAAAAGAAGATGATTAGGGCTCGCCTTTTTCCTAAGATTACTGCACGCCGACGACGCTATAAGTTTTCATAGAACTTTATTGATTGCTCTATTTCCTAGTCGGCATACTAACTTGAAAATCTCTTTTAGTGTTCGATGTAGATATCGTTTGTGATGCTCAAGCGCGCCGGATGAAGGGTATTGTGGAGGCAAGCCGAAAAGAGGCTATTCGTCAGCGGGATGCTGGGGTAGCCCCTCCATAATTTGATTCTGATGAAAGTTCTCCCGAGGATCTTCCCGAGAAAGATAGTGAAGGAACGTGCCTGATTATATGCCCGAGGAGACTCATGGTCAAGAAATGGAGACGTTCTTGGTCGAAGATATGGGCGATCTAGGGGTCCTTGCTGCAGACAAGGCTGCTGCTGAGAAGGGCAACCAGGCGAGCACTTCTTCATCTAAGGGGAAAGAGAAGGTTGGGGAATCTTATAAGCCAATGACTTTTTCCTGGGGGACTCACTCTCTCCACCCTGCTGCAAACGAGCCGAGTGCTACATTCCAGGGTGCTGAAACAGCTATAGAGCATCCAGGTGTGATGGCTCCGGAGATTTCAACTCCTACTGAGTCAAACTTTACACCTCCTACAGGTGGTGGTGCTGGTGCTGAAATGAGGCATCCCAGCCCAAATTCAAAGGACCCTGCTGCTGACTTGAATACTCGTGGGAGGCAGTCTGGAAAGAGAAAAGCCTCATTCTCGCCCGGCCGCCCTACCCTTAAAATCCCCCGGGTGGTTGCATATATCGATTCATCTTCGGGTGATGAGGGGGAAGCTGAGGTTGGGAGAACAATGATTGGGACTCCTCCACGGGATCAGGTCAAGGACAATGCCAGTGGTTCCGCCAACTCTCCTTGGGCGACATCAACTGCGGGGCTCCCAGAAGCTAATGTTGGTGGCTTGGGCCCATCGACCCAAGCTGGCGAACCTACCCCCGAGACTATGCTGAGGGCCATGGCTTCAGGCCGGGCTTACATAGAGGGGGACAGTTGGAGTCGCTTCAGGGTCGGCCCTTCAGCAAGCCATTTGCATAACTTTTTCAATAGTACCTCCTATGTAAGTTTGCTTTTAGATCATTTTCCTCGTTCTGTGGTTCCGTCTTCTCACTTTTCATTTTATTGCATAACCTAACTATAGATGGTGGCTGAGATGTCAGAGGCTTGCCAAGCCGGTGAAGCCCAGGCAGAAAGAATAAGGCGGCTAGAGGCCCAACTAAAGGAGAGTGAAGATTGCTGCGCTCGGGTTGAGCTGGCTTGTTAAGAAGGGGCCAAGTCAAATCAGGTGCTCCTGGATCAATGTTTGGCGCGTCAAATGGAGGCTGAACAGAAAGCGTCTTTCGCTGCTAAAAAGGTCAAGACTTTGCAAGATCAGTTGTCATCTTCTCAGGATGCTCTGCTCTAGGCCGAGCAGAACGCTGAAGACGCTAAATCATCTTATGAGCGCCGAATCGAAGACTTGGAGTGTCAGGCCTTGACAGTCAAGTCCCTGTCGAAGGAAGCTAGGCTGGAGTTGGAGATACAGGGGGTCGATCATTTTAAAAGATTTCCAGCCTATGATGCTTTGCTTATTCGGGAGTTCCAACGGGGGATGGTCTCGACTGGGGAGTTCTTCAAGATGAAGAATAGGGCAACTGACCGGGCCAGCGCCAACTGGAGCCTTTCAATTAAGAAGCATATGGATATGTCTCTGGAGTCTCTTCGGATCCAGATGAAAGAGTAGTGAGCATATTATTGGAGTGAAGGTAAGGTGCCATATCCCATGCATCTGGAGGTTCCCATTGTCGATTCTTTCTCTACTTTTCACGCTTGTCAGAAAGCGGGGATTGACAGTGAGAATCCTGATGTTGGGCCCGTCCCTGGGACTGACTATAGTGCCTTGATGGATGATGATGAAGAAGAAGATGTGATCGTGTGGCCCTCTGATGATAGCCTCCTGAGTGAGTATGTAATGGAGCCTGACCCGAGCGTCGGCGGGAGCAGCTCACAACCGCCAGCGCCGTCTTCTTGATCTTTTATTTGGTTATTTTTGTAATGATCTTTGTATTCATCTTTACTCATATCTATATGAATCTTTATTCTTATGCTGTTCCGCTGTTTCTAACTCCCTGCATGATAAATATATAAATGGGATGAACTAAATCTGTATTGAGTATAATTTATTTGATAGCCTGTATTCGGCTGTCTCTGATCTTAAGGATTTTTGGAACCCTTTACTTCAGCCGAGTATCTTATTTAACTGGCGTTCGTGAATTTGAGCCGAGTATTTTATTAACTGGCAATCAATTAGTTTAGCCGAGTATCTTACTTAACTGGTAATCAATTAATACAGCCTCATGTTTGAAGTTACTTTGCCCTAGCGTTACGTTGAGGCTTACCACAACCATACGCCAAGGCCCTTGCACATGTCACCTAGGACGTCTCCCAGTTTTGTCTGTGCAAGGCTTCGCCGAATCATTGGGGTATGTGTACCGGCCAACACAGCTGCGCATCTCACCAGTCTTTCTGGCGGCGCTTCCAAGCAGTTTTCCAGTTATCCTGATGCCTTAGATTTACCTTTTTTCTAAGAGGTGCGCTTGTACCATCTTAACTAGCGGGCACGCTACTTTAACTTTTTTCGCCTTTCAGGCACTATTCGTCTGCTCTCTCGCGGCTTCATAGCGCCCGATTTTTTTTTCTTTTTCATTGTTTATTTGGTCGGCTTCTGAGTGGCTGCCATTCCCTTCTGACTGTGTATTCATTGTCTTCAACAAATAATCTTTTTATTAGCAACTGAACTTTCAAATGATTAAAATGATAATCTAAAAACTAAAATATGACAAAATGCAAAATTTGAAACTAACTAAAGTAAAAGGTGGGGATAGGTTCCTTTTTAAGGATAGAAGATTTTGAGGTACTGTGCATTGCATGGTCGAGGCACCAGGCTACCCTCTGGTCGAGCTATCATGTAAGCTCCATGTCCAGCGACTCCTTTAATGATGTATGGTCCCTCCTATTTGTCAGCGAGAGATCCTGCTGATTTAATCTCCGAGCTGGAATTTACGCACGCGAACGTGAGAATTGTAATATCTCGCAGCCCTTTGCTGGTACGCTGCATTCCTTATTTATGCTACGTCTCTGATTTCTTCCAGTTCATTTAAGTTCTGCTGCAACATGTTGACATTGTACTCTGAGCTGTATAACCGAACCCTGGGAGAGGTGAAAGTTGTTTCTGCCGGGATAATAGCATTCGTTCTAAATGCTAATGCGAAAGGAGTTTCCCCTATGGATGACCTCATAGTTGTTCGGTATGCCCATAGTACCTCAGGCAGCTTGTCCGCCCAACAACCCTTCCTTGCCTCTAGCTTCGCTTTCAGCGTGTGCTTGATCACTTTATTTACTGCCTCTGTCTGACCATTGGTTTGAGGATGGGTGGGAGATGCGTAATAATTTACGATTTTGTATTCCTCGCACATCTCCCTGAATTTACTGTTATCAAATTGGGTCATGTTGTCTGTTATGATGATGCTTGGAATCCCGAACCTGTATATTATGTTCTTCTTGACGAAGTTGGTGGTGTTTGCCTCAGTGATATGCACGAGTGCCTCTGCTTCTGCCCATTTGGTAAAGTAGTCCACTGCCACAATAGCGTGCTTCGCACCTCCCTTTGTTCCTGTGGGCATTGGTCCTATTAGATCGAGGCCCACATGGCAAAAGGCCAAGGTGAGGTTAGGCTTCTAAGTAATTCTAGGGGTTGCCGAATGTCGTTTGCTATTCTTTGGCATGTTTCGCAACTCTTCACGAATCGCTGCGCCTCTGCGAACAAAGTCGGCCAGTAGAATCCTTGTCTAAGTACCTTGTGTGCTAGGTTCTTACCCCCAGTATGGTTCCCGCATACTCCACTGTGAACATTCTTTAGGATCTTTTTGGTTTCTTCGCCGGTAACACACCTTTGTAGTACTTTTGAGAACCCTCTCCTGTATAATTCTCCCCTCAGAATTGTGTACCGGGTTGACCTATATTTGATGCGTTTAGCTTCCACAGCATTTTCCGGTAATACGTTTTCCTCCAAGTACTTTCTGAGCTGGGTTGTCCAGTCGCCTGGGCCTGGTCGGATCTCTGCTATCATGACTTCCTCAGATTCTGCTATACTCGGCTTAGTCAGGTGTGCCACCGGTATTACTTTGGACATGATACTCATGCTGGCTGAAGCTAATTTGGACAAGGCATCTGCTTTTTCGTTCTCTTCCCGAGGGATCTAAAAGATTTTGTACATCTTGAATTTTCTGAGCAATCTTTTTGCAATGTCCAAGTAAGCTATCATGTGCTCCTCCCTCGCCTAGTATTCGTCCAGTACCTGGTTAACCACAACCTGTGAGTCGCTGTAAATTTCTAACTCATCTGCTCCCAATGCTATACAGACCCTCAAGCCGGCCAACAAAGCTTCATACTCTGCTTGATTGTTGGTTGCTTTGAAATCGAACCTCATGGCACACTCCACAGCGTCTCCTTCCAGGGTTGTTATAACTATTCCTGCCCCGCTACCATGTGTGTTTGATGATCCGTCTACATGCAACTTCTATTGGAACCCACTTGCCTGTTCATCTTCTATCATCCTTCTTACCTCGGCATCCGGTTCGGTGAATTCCGCTATAAAATCTGACACCGCATGCCCTTTGATTGATGCTTTTAGCATGTACCTGATGTCGAATTTGCTGAGTTCTACTACCCACTTGGTCAATCTTCCTGACAGCTCTGGCTTTTGGAGGATGAGTTTCAACGGGCAGTCCGTGTATACTTCTATTGCATGTGCTTGAAAATATGGCCTTAATTTCCTGGCTGCCGTGATCAGGGCTAGCGCTACTTTCTCAGCTGGCGAATACCTGGTTTCTGTCGGTAGCAACGCCTTGCTTGTGTAGTATACCAGTTTTTGTACTCCTTCCTCTAACCGAATCAGTACCAAACTTGTCGCCACTTCTGTAATCGAGAGGTACATGTACAGTGTTTCTCCGACCACCGGTTTTGAAAGAATGGGTGCTCGTCCTAAATACTCTTTCAACTTCTGAAAGGCTGTTTCACATTATTCGCTCCATTCGAGCCCTTTTCCCTTTTTTATTACTTTGAAGAATAGGGCGCACTTGTCTTTTGATCTCGCTATGACCCGGTTGAGTGATGCAAGACATCCCGTCAGCCTCTGCACATCCTTCAATGTCTTTGCTGAAGCCATTTCTTCTAATGCTTTAATCTTCTCATGATTTACCTCAATTCCTCTTTGGTGTACCTGAAAACCTAAAAACCTTCCTGACAGTACCCCGAACACACACTTACTTGGGTTGAACTTCATCCTGTACCTTCTTAGGACATCAAAGGTTTCCTTCAAATCTTCTGAATGTTTTTCCGCCGTGATGCTTTTGGTCAACATGTCATCCACATAGACCTCCATATTTCTCCCAATCTGCAGAGCAAATATTCTATTTACCAACCTCTGGTACGTTGCCCCAGCGTTCTTTAGTCCGAACGGCATTACTTTGTAACAATACAATCCTTGATCCGTGGTGAAAGCTGTTTTTTCTTCATCTGCCTTGTTCATCCGGATATGATTGTATCCCGAGTAAGCATCCATGAAACTCAGTAGTTCGTGTCCTGCTGTCGCATCTACCAACTGGTCGATCCTTGGTAGTGGGAAGCTATCTTTCAGACAAGCTTTGTTTAAATCCGTGAAATCTACACACATCCTCCATTGATTGTTCTTTTTCTTGACTAATACTACATTGGCCACCCACTCTGGGTATTTGACTTCCCTTATTGATCCTACTGAAAGCAATTTCTCCACCTCTTTCTTGATTGTAATGCTTCTTTCTAGGTTGAACAATCGTCTCTTTTGTACCACTGGACAGAACTCCGAGTCGATGGAGAGATAATGCGATATCACATTTGTATCTATCCCGGGCATGTCTTTATGACTCCAAGCGAACACATCCCGGTAATCCCTTAATAATGTGATGAGTTTGGCTTTGATATACCCACTTAGGCTTACGCTTATCTTTACTATTCTACTCGGCTCATCTGGGTCTAATATCACTTCTTCGGTCGGCTCATCTTTTTTGGCTTCAGGCTCTTCTCTGGGGTCTAGTTCAAATTCTTTCAATGCATCTGCTTGCTCCTCAGGTTCATTGGCTTGCTCGGCTGATATAGTGTATAATTGGTGTACCTCTATATCCTTGTAAACGAGCAGATTCGCCCTTCGTGCCATCTCTTGTGATCCTTTGACCACGCCTACCCCATACTCAGTTGGGAACTTCATCATGAGGGCATACGTTACCGTTACTGCCTTAGCTTTATTCAGGATGGTTGGCCAAGCAGGGCGTTGTATGGCCAATTCTCCGTATCTACAACCAAGAAATCGAGTAATACTATCTTCTGACAAGGGGCTTTCCCGATCTTCACTGGTAGTTTTACTGTGCCGAGTGACCTTACCTCTGCCCCGCCAAACCCTCTGAGTGAGGTATGAAAGGGCTACAGGTCCTTTCTGTCTAATCTTAACTGATCGTACACCTTTGTACTTAAGATATCAGTTGAACTTCCATTATCAATCATGATCCGATGAACCTCCCTGTGACCAATTCAAGCACTGATAACCAACGCATCATTTGGCTTTACGTCTACTCCGTGAGAATCAGCCTCTATGAAGATGATTGGATCCCAGCCTTCCTTGATCCTTTTTGGGTCAGGTTCAATGGAGTTGACGTCGAGGTCTCTTCAGGCTTCCATGGCTTCCCGAATTTCCTGGGTTCTCTGTTTAGGCCATGTAATCGAACTATGCCCCTCTGGCATTTGTGACGAAAATACTGCTCACTTTCCCCTAAGAACGATGACCAATTTCTCAGGTGAATACGCTTCTTGGGTTGGTCCCGACTTCGCCTCATTCGATTTGGATCATACCGTCTATCAGAATAACCTTCCTCTCTACGCTCCCTGCTACCTCTGGCTTGCCTTTCGGACAAAATCTCTGACCTGTCTGTAGGGTCTTGGCTTGCTTTTAAGAGCGCGTCAGGTGTTGGTATCACTACCGTGGAACGTAATCTTGTTGTTTGATTTGGAGCGGACAGGTTGTGGGGTGAAGTCAAACCTTCCGTAGTGGAAAGATCAACTCATTGCCTTGCTGCATCAGATATGAGTTGCTGCAGAGAGGCCCGGAATCATTGCACGATTTCTTCATTAGTTGGAGGGAAACGCTGGATACCGGCCAGAGCAGTTGATTGGTCTGCTGTTGCTAAGGTTACATCCGCAGTATTGAGGGTGGCGTCATCCTCCAACTCATTAGTTGGTAATCCTTGACTGTATCTGGAATCGCTACCATCTCCTTCGCCGGCCATTGCTTCACAAGTTTTTTAGATCCCCCTTTTTTTAGCGCCAATTGTTGACGGTGAGTTTTCGTAGTCACTCAATCAACGATTTGATATCAAGTTTATGAACGAGAATGATTGAAATTAACACTACAAAGTATTAGCAATAATGAACAAAAATACGTGGTAAAACTCCGATGGTCGGAGAAACATCCATGGGTTGTTGCCTAAGCAACGAAGCCAAATCCACTATAAAAGCTGTTATTGAATACACACTCTGATCTCTCCTCTTAATTCTCACGTACCCCTTATTTTGTGTGTTACAGGGGTATTTATACATAATGCTACTAGGGTTTATGGGTGCCGCTAGGGTTTGGTGTCGTGGTGCCCAAGTTTTGGGCGATTGTCCAGTCCTAAACGGATTATATTTCCTTCTTGAGTGTAACATGTTTCCCGATTTGAAAGAATCCGAGTTTGGGCCGGATTCTTTCTCCTCTATTTATGGGAAACCTGTTTGTTTCCTTGTTAAACTCTAGGCAGCTGCACCGTTATTTATTATGGGGATGCTGGTTACTGATTCTGCCCACGTGTTTGGGACGTGAATGCTAGTGACTATCTTTTTTATCGAATCCCGAGCATGCCCGAGCAGGCTTTGCTGCCTGAGCCGATTCTCTTCGTTTGTGATCGGGTTGCTTTAGTTTTAGCCGAGTAAGTTACCCTGGGGGATTTCTGCCCCTTCGAGTTGACTTCTCTTGACTCCTGCTTACGTGGCTTCTTATGGTGATGACGTGTCCTTTATGACGATTTTTACCTATAACAAAAACTTTCTTTTTGCAAGGAGGGCATGCTTTTTTGATCACGAGAGTGCGTTTTAGTTCTCGAGCGTGCTTTTTAGTTTATAGACGTTCTTTTTGGCTTTTGGGCGTTCGTTTTGGCAAGAAAACTTTCTTTTTGAGTTTCGGGAGTTCTTTTTGGCATGCAAACTTTCTTTTTGCAAGGCAGACATGATTTTTTGATAGTGATAGTGGTTTTTAGTTATGGAGCGTGCTTTTTAGTTTCTAAACATCCTTTTTGGCTTTTGGATGTTCTTTTTTGCATTTAGGCTTGCTTTTTTGAACGCGAGAGAGCGTTTTAGTTCTCAAGCGTGCTTTTTGGCTTTCGGGCGTTTTTTTTGGCAAACAAACTTTCTTTTTGGCTTTCGGGTGTTCTTTTTGGCAAGCAAACTTTCTTTTTAGCAGGCGGGCATGCTTTTTTGAATGCGAGATTGCTTTTTAATTCTCGAGCGTGTTTTTTAGTTTCCAGATGTTCTTTTGGCTTTCGGGCATTGTTTTTGTCAAGCAAACTTTCATTTTAGCTTTCGGGCGTTCTTTTTGGTAAGCAAACTTTCTTTTTGGCTTTCGGACGTTCTTGTTGGTATGCGAGCATGTTTTTTTTAACGCAAAAGTGATTTTTAGTTCTCGTGCATGCTTTTTGTTTTCCAGAAATTTGTTGGCTTTCGGGCGTTCTTTTTGGCAAGCAAATTTTTTATTGGCATGCAGGCATGCTTTTTTGAACGCGAAAGTGCTTTTTAGTTTCAAAATGTTTTTTTGCTTTCGAGCATTGTTTTTGGGAAGTAAACTTTCTTTTTGGCAATCGGGCATGTTTTTTGAATGCGAGAGTGCTTTTTAGTTCTAAAGCGTGCTTTTTAGTTTCTAGACGTTCTTTTTGGCTTTCAAGTGTTCTTTTTGGCAACAAACTTTCATTTTTGCTTTTGGGCGTTCTCTTTGGCATGCAAACTGTCTATTTGGCTTTCGGACGTTTTTATTTTTTGGCATGTAAACCTTCTTTTTTGCATGGGTCATGCTTTTTTTAATGTGAGAGTGCCTTTTAGTTCTAGAGCATGCTTTTTAGTTTCCAGAAGTTCTTTTTGGCTTTCGGGCATTCTTTTTGGCAAGCAAACTTTCTTTTTGGCTTTCGAGCGTTCTTATTGGCATGCAAACTTTCTTTTTGACTTTTAGGCGTTCTTTTGGGCATGCAAACTTTCTTTTTGGCTTTCGGGCGTTCTTTTTGGCATGCAAACTTTCTTATTGGCATGCGGGCATGCTTTTTTGAACACGAGAGTGCTTTTTAGTTCTCGAGCGTGCTTTTTAGTTTCCACACGTTCTTTTGGCTTTCGGGCATTCTTTTGGTCGAGCAAACTTTGATTTTGGCTTTTGGGCGTTCGTTTTGGCAAGCAAACTTTCTTTTTGACTTTCGGGAGTTCTTTTTAGCATGCAAACTTTCTTTTTGCAAGGCGGGCATGCTTTTTTGATAGCGATAGTGGTTTTTAGTTTTGGAGAGTGGTTTATAGTTTCCAGACGTCCTTTTTGGTTTTTTGATGTTCTTTGTGGCATTTGGGCGTTCTTTTTGGCATGCGGGCTTGCTTTTTTGAACGCGAGAGAGCTTTTTAGTTCTCGAGGTTGCTTTTTAGTGTCAAGACATTCTTTTGGCTTTCGGGCATTCTTTTTGTCTAGCAAACTTTCATTTTGGCTTTTGGGCGTTCTTTTTGGCAAGTAAAGTTTCTTTTTGGTGTGCGAGCATGCTTTTTTGAACGCGAAAGTGCTTTTTAGTTCTCGAACATGCTTTTTAGTTTCCAGACGTTCTTTTTGGCTTTTGGGCCTTCTTTTTGGCAAGCAAACTTTCTTTTTTTCTTTCGGGCGTTCTTTTTGCAGGCAAACTTTTATTTTGGCTTTTAGGCGTTCTTTTTGGCATGCAAACTGTTAACCGAAAATTGTCACTTGGGGTGATTTTTCCAATTAATAATTCTAGTGACTGGAATCGGGGTAGATCTCAGTCAGAGAGATATCAAGTAGTTCGATACCTTTCGATTCTCAATAAAGCCAGTAAAAGACAACAATAACGGTGAATAAAACTTAGCATAGAAATTGGATCACATATAACTCTTTTATTGATGGTAAACATATAATGAAAATACAATGGAGATTTCTGTATGGCTATTGATCGCGCTTCAAATGTTTACATTTAGCGCTCCCTTTACTTGGTTTTTGTAACCGTTCCCCGAGCATTTTATGTATTTAACGGTCTAAATAGGTGTTTTTAGGAAACAAAGGCGTCTAAAGGGCATTTTGGTCCAAAGCGCGGGAAAGAAAGCAAAGAATGCAGAAAATAGAGTAACCCTGCCCCAGCGAGTTCATACCGCAGGAATGAACTAGCGAAGAAAGCCGCGGGGAAAGGTCAGGCAAGCCAGCGACTTCATTGGCTCCTGTCTTGCGAGAAATAACCCGCTGAATGAAGTCACGGGATCCTCAAGCTCAAGCCCAGCGAGTTCATTCCATCTGGCCCGCGGGAAAGAAGCCACGGTATATGCTCGTGACACGCCCAAACCGGTTCTACAAATGTCACTATAAATTAACCTATTCTACCTCGGTTATATTAAAGGGGCGCGCGAGTCTGGTGAACCTATTGCAAGTGCACAAGTCGTTGAACTAGTGTAGTGAGCAAGTAAGGGTATCGTTCCCACGAGGAAAGCAATAATAAGACGCTTAAATTAACTTAATTCTACAATTCTCTAATTACGCTAACACAAAGTTGATGAAATTAACTAATGATTAACAAATTCACTATGCTAAGATTGATTTGGCTAATTAACAATTACAACTACTTGATTCAAATTCTAGATTAAAAGTTGTTAAGGGAATAGATCCATTCAAGTATAATCCTAGTTTCTAATCAATCATTCATTAGGCTTAATCACCACTTCCTAACATACACTTATTCATATAAGTTATAAGCACCAAATTCTCTACTAAATCACAATGAAATCTAAAATTAGAGAGTGATTAAAGGAGAATTACTCAATTGCTAGTAGGGAATTACAAGTTAGTAATCTCTACCACATAAATGCTATAATAGGAATATGCAATAAATGGTCTTATGCATATAAATTCATCAAGTTATTGCACATAAAGAAGATTGGTGGTTGCAACCACCACTCTTACAATCATTAAAGAACACATGCATAACTTGAGAAGATTAATTCAATATGATTGATTATAAAGCAAGGGAAATACAAGAATCACATCTAATCCCCTAACAAGAGGAATTAGTTACACATAGTATCACAATTACAAAGATATACAAACAAAGGAAACATCACCAATAGACAAGCTTGTGAAGTGGAAATGATCCTCCTTGCAATCCAAGCAACTAATCCTTCTATGGCAACTTGAAGTGATCACTCCAAGTAACCAACATATGGTGTTTGGCTACCTAGAAAGTGGCCATGAAACTAACTAAATCTCTTGATTGCTAAGAACAAAATATGTACTCAATATCTACTTCTCTCTATCTTCTCTCTAACTTTCTACCTCAAAATGTAAAATCTACGTATATCTTTCTCTAAGTTGAGAGCATTCCTTTTATAGCTTGTTGAATGCAAGTGTGTATGCATGAGAGAGAAGGCCTTCTAAGGGCAATAGGTGGAAAAAAGGGCAGCTTTCCTTGACTTTTGGGGCGAGCTTCGACCACTTGCAGCTTATCAGAGTTGCTAGCGGGTATGTGCGGCGGCTTTGTGCCCGCTGCATGAACCCATCGGGCTTGCAATTCCTTCATCGCGGGACTTGTCTTGCCGTGGCTCATGCATGAACCCGCCAGAGATGACGGTGACTTCTTGCGGCGGCTTTGTGCCCGCTGGCCAAAGTGTCTAAACTCGCCGGATGATAAGATGCTCCTTCCGACGGCTTCGTGTGGCGAGACATGTCCAGCTGAAAGGTGTGTCTGAACTCGCCAGGCTGACGATGGCTTTGTGTGGCGGGTTATATCCCGCTGGGCAGAGTGCACGAACTCGCCGGCCTTGTTTTTCTTCTATTTTCTGCCTAAATTGCCCTCTTTTCTTCACTTTGAACAAAGATGCCCTTGAATTGCCTATTTTACCTTAAAAGACTTATTTACAACAGTAAACACATAGAATGCTTAGAAAACGATGACAAAAACAAGGTAAAAGGGGCGCTAAATGTAAACATTCTGAGCGCGATCAGACCCCCAAACCTGACTTTTGCTCATCCTCGAGCAAACCAGAAATGCTAGAACTAACTAAAAGTAACTTTCAATATGTACAAAATATATACACGACACACACTAAAACATTTCCGAAAGCCAATTTCACAAATATGCTAAAAGATGTGATGAGTTAGGAAATAAACATGCGAAAAACCTCTGGTTAGATGCTAGCACAATTACATCCCTCAAAAACACGCTACACGGTGCATCCCACACTCTAAATACTCAGTTTCAAAAACAAAGCACTCAAAAGCAAGAACTCAATTCGCCTTGACTCTATCCTTACCGGATTTCAGTCTGATTTTCTCTCTGAACCTAGGTTGCTCTCAGATAACATATGCGAGTAAGAATTTATATAAGAATCAAATGTAACGCATATGCAATTAAAATTAACGCACAACTTATGGAAACTGTTTCATGAATGAATTGATATGCCACAAACGTGGAAAGAGCATGCTTAACTCGCATTCCCCAGCCAGACTTCCTAAAAGATCAACTAGGTCTTTCCATGGTTGTAACGGGGCCAAATGGGTGATATGGACGAATCACTGGAATTCTGAAGTATTTGATCAACCTTATATTTCGCCTCATTAGCTCAGTATCATAAAGTCTCCATGCGTCTAGGCTAAGATTTCATTTTCTTGTGTTCTAATTAGTACATAGATTAAAACACTTATAAATAAATGATGTGCTAAAAGTTTGTTTTTTTTATTTTTTATTTTTTTATTTTTTATTTTATTTTATTTTATTATTATTATTTTACTTGAGAAGATTAGCACAACTATCTATCATCGCCTGAGTACACGCTATCTACTGAATTTCGAGCTATACTAATGCATCTATATCATGCATATCTTTGATCAACATACAACATCATTCCAAGTGTCATAAAAGGAATTTTTGGTGTGTGATGGAAATAAAGGTTTGTGTTTGGCCTCAAAGTTGGTAGTTGGAGCACACATCACAACATGGACAGTGTTTGGGCATTTGGTAGCTAAGCACACATGCCTAGAATCATTTCCAGAAGTCCGTCTAACTGGGGAATACAAGTCTAACAAGCAGTCCACATTTTTATTGTTCATGGCATCCAATTATGCAATATGAGATCATGTATGATTTGGAAAAGTATTTACCCTCATAAGGTGAAATTTTAGGCTCTGTTCCTTACGGGTAGTCTCCACTATTGGTTAATGCAATCTTGCGCTCAGTTCTATTCATTAGGCACAAGAGAAAGGGACTATTACACCATGTTCAATGTCATCTCGAAATGCCATTGTGATAGCTACAATTTAGTGATCAATGCATGCACATTTCCTTAATCAACACAAACTTCTTAGCATCTTTATTAAACACATATGTTCCCTTGGCTCAATTGGAATTCTTTTGAAAATTTAAAAAATTTTACACAATTCAAACTAAGGAAAACAAAATATACAAGACACTATATACATATGTACAATCATGTGAAGTGAAAGTCCTAGAGGTGTGTATAATATAAAGCTAGAGGGGGGGGGGTTGAATAGATTTTAACGATTATTACCCAATTTTCGCATGCAAGTCAATTTTACGAAAATGCCCCTAACTAGTCAAAATAATATATCAAGTGTAATATGTGCGGAATTTAAATAACACAAGATATATACGTGGAAACCCAACCATTAGGAAAAACCACGGGCTGTATAGTGCGCTACACTCGGAACTCGAAATCACTAATTGAAATGAAGTTTACAACCTATGTAGACCTCGTCTAACACTCCGGTCTGTAACCCCTCACTTCTACCCAGCGGGCCTTTATTAGCAACCCTATTCCAATTTGCTTGAGGCCTAAGCACTCTTAGCCTCAAGACTTACTTCTCAATGAAGAGAAACAACCTATGTGAATATATATGAATATTCAAATAACAAACAAGGCTAGGTAACCTTAGATGCTTATCTAGGATGATGATATAATCAATTTAATCAACCCTAGATATCAATTGCTAAATGACATGTCAAATAGCTTGGCTAATCAAGATTAAGCAAAAACCTAATTAGCTATCAGCAAAACAACACTCAATTAATTCATCACAATTAATTCTCTATTCTTATATTTATCATATGATCAACAACATACAAGTAAATTAAAAGAAAATATGCTTGATAGTAAAAATACTAAAATAAGATGAAACTAATCAAAATCTTACCAAACATATTGTGATGATGCCAATCCAATCATAGATGCTTTCTATGTAGACATAGAGGATGCAATATGAAATGTGATGCAAAAAGGATTTGATTTGAGTGTTTAAAGGTGAGTTCTTGATTTGATTTTTTCTTAAAAATCTCTCTTGAAAGTTTAGGGTTCTAATAACTCAAGAAAACTTATTCAGAGAATGAGAAAGTAAGATATTTATAGACATCAAGAATTGGGCATGTGAAAAGACAATTTTTGCCCCTGAAACGCACCATTCGGCGGTTTCAATCGGCGGCCAGGCCACCGATCACGACCGCCGAATTGAGCTCGTGAGGAACAGAGCATCAACGACGGTTTCATTCGGCGGTTTCGTGACCGTCAATCCAACCACTGAATTAGACCGAGAGATTAAAATCGATCAGGTATGAACGGCGGTTTCAAACGGCGGTCGTGACCGCCGATCTTGACCGTATAATTGCTTCAAACCAATCTGGACTGAAACGGCGGTTTCATTCGGCGGCCAGGCCGCCGATCATAACCGCCGATTACCAACAATGGTGAAAACCAAGGAGAAGCCAAGGGCATTCTCTGTGGGCGGTCTTCGCGCGAAACCAAGCACTCATTAGTGCAAACGCGGACGTTTCTGAACAATGTCGGGAAACGAATTATAAAGCATATATACACACAACAAGATATATCAACCAAAGTGCTAGTGTGTAAAGTGACATGTGAAGAGTATGCACACAAATGCAAGTATGCTAAGTGTGTGTGTGCTTACTAAATCTCTTCAAAGAAAAATCAAGCACAAGAAATTATACCTTTGGCGTGCTTGTATCTTGAGGTCATGGAAGGGCCTTTGATCTTCAACCTTAAACACTTAGACTACCCTTACATTCAAAACCCCAACATGTGGTTTGACCACGAAATAAGCCAATCAACAAAACGAGAATCCTTACAATCTCCCCCTTTGGCTATTTCGTGACAAAACCACCATTCACATTGATTCCTCACAACAAAATAAACCTATGGGTCAATGAAGATTTTCTACAATACAAAGAGATATATAAAAAATAAAACTTGAAATCTTCAATCTCTTGTAGAACAATCATTCCATGAAACAAGGTTTCTAAACTTTCCAAAACAAGAAAAGGTGAGATGAATCAAGTGAGATTAAAACAAGCATTTGCATATATATAAAAAATCAAGCACAACATCATGCAATGCTCCCCCTCAAAGGGTTACTCCCCCTCAATATATATTCTCCCCAATGTGCACCAATTGCTACAACAATTTGCACCTCCCCTTACCACATTCTACTCCCCATTTTTGTCATGATATAGGCAAAGGAGTAGTCCCCAACCGGGTCACTTAAGGCAAAGAGAGATAGTAGCATTCTAGTATATGCATAATCAATATAAGTCACTTTATGCAATCTCAATTAATCGGAGAGAAACGAGGAGATTTATTAGATAAAATGTGTGAAACAAAATGCTTTGCATACAAGACATATAGCATTCAAGTCCAAAATACCATGGTATTTGGCAAAGCAAATGACAAAGGTTTCTAATAGGAATTCAAACCAATTTCACCATTGTCATGAGAAGCAAGGATATAGAAATTTCATTGATTTCAATTTAAGAACAACTATATCCAACTTTATAAGCCAAACATGTCATGAGCGACTTTGCACCCTACTTGATTTTTCCGGATAAGATATCCGTATGATAGTAGACATATTCAACCAATAAAGAAAGAGAGACAATTTGGAAAATAAATTCCTTTAAACGGATACAAGATCCTTTATTCATTTTGAGTCTCATAAGCTTTTTCACACAATGTTTTGCATTTATAAATTGCAATCATCAAAACATGCTTTTCAAGATTTAGCATTTAGCATGTCATTTAGCAATTATCATGTCATGGAGATCATTATAGGTCATTCAAATTAAATCCTATGTAAATATCTCCTAGTCCAAAAATGCATGTTTGAACATAAATATGACATGGATTGCAATACAAGCATTGATCACACTTATTGAATAGAAAATATATATATAGTGTAACCAAGCTTACTCAAGCAACAAAAAGAGAAGCATAAGATATTTCAAATTTTTTGCACGTGACTAGAATGCAAAATAGCTCTCTTTGCTTAAGTTCCCCATATGGGGTTAGTATCATCCTTCATTAATGAAGGGCATGAGGTCCTATGGACCTACCAAGTCCATTGGACTTAGTTAAACCTATTTGAGACTTGTTAGTCTCGTAGCAAGCGGGTTCATCATTTTTAATCCACCTAGGTGACACTAAGTCAATCCTAGTGGACGAAGGTTCTAGAGAACAAGATAAAAAAGGATTATGTAAATTATTTTCTTCCTTTTTATGAAGTATCTTATCTCTAGCCTTTTTCTTGTCAAACATGCTTTTAGCTCTACACATTTCAATGTAATGCAAGCAACTTGGTCTAATATGACCAACAATACCACAAAAGTGACATGTAGGGATAAATTTAGAATTCATACCATGTCCTTGTGCATGCATAGGAGCCATCCCATGACTTTGTGGTTGAGCGGGTTCAAATCTTCTTTGTTGTTGAACCGGTCTAGCTTGCTTCCTTGTTTCATTTTGCATGATTGGCCTCTTCCCTTGATGAATATAAGCTTTAGGGAAGTTAGGTTGAGGAACGTTTTGAGCTTGAGGTTGTCTCTTTAGAGCTACCTTCATTTGTGCACTTCTTGAACATTGTCCTAGATCAATTTTCTTCCTAGGAGTGTGCACCGGTGAGGCTTCTATCTTGCCCAAACTCTTGACAATGACAGTCTTGGTTGGAGTAGTGATCTCCTTTGTTTCTTCATACCCAATACCTCTCTTGTCACAAGGGTTCTTTCCACTACCAAGAATGTGGTCAAGTTTCTTGGTGCTTGTAGTCATCCTAGACAATGACTCTATGGCTTCAACAAGCTCTCTCTTCAACCCTTCTTCATTCCTCTTAGACATAGCTAGCTCATCCCTTAGCTTGTCTTCAATCTTCTTGGATGCCTCCACTTGTTTACTTAAGTGGTCATTGTGTGTTGAAAGTTCTAGATTTTCATCCTCTAAAATCTTCAACTTTCTATTTTTCTTCTCCAATGAACTTTCACACTTGACTATAAAGTCATTTACATCCATTTTCTCTACACTTTCATTTGTAGAATTAGATGAGGAGTCATCTTCACTTAAGTTATCTCCTCCACTCTCATTCTCACTAATGGAGTCATTTCCCTCATTTAGACCTCCACCTTGGTCTCTTGAGTCAATGAGAGCCATATCCCAATGAGTAGCTTCGCCTATCACCTCTAGAGCTACTTCTTCATCTTTTTCTTCTATGGGATCACTAGTCAAGTCATTCTTACCAACAACTTTATCTTCTACACAAGTGGCCCCAAATGCCATGTAGTTGATGGTAAGCTCATCATCACTAGATGACTTGTCTCCCTTTCCGGAGTCATCACTTTCACTCCACGTGGTGGCCATCACTTTTGCCATCTTGTTCTTCAAGTTCCCACAATCGGGTGAGATGTGACCTATACCACCACACTCATAGCATTGGACCCCTTTCTTTTCACTCTTCTCTTGCCTAGGCTCAAAACTCTTGAAGGGAGCCTTTTTCTTCAAGTCTTGGCCTTTGGATCCAAAGCCTTTCTTCTCGAACTTGACGAATTTCTTGAATCTTCTTAGCAACAATGCCATGTCTTCGTCCGAGTCACCTTTTTCCTCCTTCACAACCTTGGAAGCATTCAAAGCAATTCCTTTTTGCTTTTTAGGAGGTGAAATGCTAGGAGCCTTCCTAGATTCATAGGCGAGGAGTCTTCCAATCACCTCGCTCGGCTTCATATCCTTGTATGTGCTATTTTCCTCTAAAGCCGTCACTTTTGATTCGAACCTAGCGGGGAGAGACCTCATAATTTTCTGCTTAACTCTCTTATCTGAATAAGGATCACCGAGTTGATGGCTTTGATTCACAATATCCATCAACTTGACTTCAAAGTCATTGAAGCACTCGTCCTCCTCCATTTTAAGCAACTCAAATTGCGTTTGAAGGACTTGTAGCTTGGAATCCTTAACGACATCGGTTCCCTCATGTGCAACCTGTAGGATATCCCATGCCTCCTTGGCTATCCTAGTGTTCTGAATCAGTTTGTACTGATTTTCATCCACTGCACATAGAAGAGCATGCCATGCCTTCCTATTCCATTTTGAAGTCTCAAACTCTTCAGGTGACCACTGGGCCTTTGGCTTGAGTACTTTTTCTCCACCACTCGTGGGAGTCATCATAGGAGGTGCATACCCATCTTTAATTGCCATCCATGCCCTATCATGGATTTGGCACACATATGCCTCCATCTTGCCTTTCCATGAGGCATAATTCACACCGGTGAGGAGAGGAGGCCGTGTGCTTGAAGCACCCTCATGGTTGCCACCGAATCCACTCATTGTATCAAATGAATGAATGTAATGTATGCAAAATGTATGAATGAGCAAAAATCACACAAATGCACAACACACCTAAAATGAGCTAGGATCACCTAAGTATATCTAGGAACCCGCTCTGATACCAATTGAAAGTCCTAGAGGCGTGTATAATATAAAGCTAGAGGGGGGGTGAATAGATTTTAACGATTATTACCCAATTTTCGCATGCAAGTCAATTTTACGAAAATGCCCCTAACTAGTCAAAATAATATATCAAGTGTAATATGTGCGGAATTTAAATAACACAAGATATATACGTGGAAACCCAACCACTGGGAAAAACCACGGGCTATATAGTGCGCCACACTCGGAACTCGAAATCACTAATTGAAATGAAGTTTACAACCTATGTAGACCTCGTCTAACACTCCGGTCTGTAACCCCTCACTTCTACCCAGCGGGCCTTTATTAGCAACCCTATTCCAATTTGCTTGAGGCCTAAGCACTCTTAGCCTCAAGACTTAATTCTCAATGAAGAGAAACAACCTATGTGAATATATATGAATATTCAAATAACAAACAAGGCTAGGCAACCTTAGATGCTTATCTAGGATGATGATATAATCAATTTAATCAACCCTAGATATCAATTGCTAAATGACATGTCAAATAGCTTAGCTAATCAAGATTAAGCAAAAACCTAATTAGCTATCACAAAAACAACACTCAATTAATTCATCACAATTAATTCTCTATTCTTGTATTTATCATATGATCAACAACATACAAGTAAATTAAAAGAGAATATGCTTGATAGTAAAAATACTAAAATAAGATGAAACTAATCAAAATCTTACCAAACATATTGTGATGATGCCAATCCAATTATAGATGCTTTCTATGTAGACATAGAGGATGCAATATGAAATGTGATGCAAAAAGGATTTGATTTGAGTGTTTAAAGGTGAGTTCTTGATTTGATTTTTTCTCAAAAATCTCTCTTGAAAGTTTAGGGTTCTAATAACTCAAGAAAACTTATTCAGAGAATGAGAAAGTAAGATATTTATAGACATCAAGAATTGGGCATGTGAAAAGACAATTTTTGCCCCTGAAACGCACCGTTCGGCGGTTTCAATCGGCGGCCAGCCCGCCGATCACGACCGCCGAATTGAGCTCGTGAAGAACAGAGCATTAACGGCGGTTTCATTCGGCGGTTTCGTGACCGCCGATCCAACCGTCGAATTAGACCGAGAGATTAAAATCGATCAGGTATGAACGGCGGTTTCAAACGGCGGTCGTGACCACCGATCTTGACCTCATAATTGCTTCAGACCAATCTGGACTGAAACGGCGGTTATGATCGGCAGCCAGGCCGCTGATCATAACCGCCGATCACCAACAATGGTGAAAACCAAGGAGAAGCCAAGGGCATTCTCTGTGGGCGGTCTTCGCGCGAAACCAAGCACTCATTAGTGCAAGCGCGGATGTTTCCGAACAATGTCGGGAAACGAATTATAAAGCACATATACACACAACAAGATATATCTGTTAGGATTATGCTCAATAGCAAGAGTGTAATGTTGTACTTAACAATCTTTTTCATATTAATAAAGTGATTTCTGGTTTAACAAATCTTATAGCATTTATAGTTTAATATTATAATTGTCAAAGTAAATAATCATAAGGTCTAAAAACTATGAGAAAAGAAGAATTGTTCATACATCTGGATATGTATGTGGTAGACACAATTCTTTAGTTAGTCTTTAATATTGTTCACAACTTAAGTTAAAGGTTGGGCACCTTTATCTTGTTAAAGTTGTAGAATTCTTTTGCTAGCATTTGAGTGGGATCAAATGAGATATGATGAGTCTAAAATCATCGAAGTGTCTTCGAGCAAAAGAATCTAGTGCACTGGGTGCATTGAACTGGATCACAATGAAATACTTTATCTATAACCGTCAGTAGATAAAAGTCTTTTCATTATCAGGACAATCGGAGAGTCTATCTTAATCCTGAGATAAATGATGGACTTATGGTTGCAAGTGATATCATTTGAGTTATCAATGAGTACGATTATATCGCATAGTCTATCCTCGATAGTTTGGTGATATTCATTTGTTAATCGATAGAGGACTTCATTTATAGATATGGACATCGTGGCTCCATTTATTAAATGAGAGTATAATATCATCATATGGATGTTTTGAGGTAATTGGATATTAAATCTCAACGTTGAGTTTTCGATAGTGTCTATTGAAAACATGGCTTCTGGACAAGTCAAAATATCCAAGTTCAAAACGTGGTCATATGAGTAAATATGGTAACTTGGAGAGTTATAGGCGGTCTATGAACTCTTGGTGATTACTGATATTAATCACGAGGATACACTATCTCCAACTTCTCCAACTTGATTGTCTAGGGTATGAATGAGGAACATCTTCCTTTTCTATCTTTATTTAAGAGTTCAATTTTAGCTCTTTAGTGGAATGAGTTAAAATTAATGGATCGGACCTAAGTGAATCATTTGTTGATTGTGATTAGGTTATGTCTATTGAAGCTTAAATTTAGATAGCCCGCCAAGATCCCCAATCCACACGGACTTGCATGGATCACTTGATATATTCTACCGGACCAATTTATGGGTCCATTTAGAATTGCATTTAATATATTAAGAATATAATTTGCACATTATTTATTTAATGGGCTGCACAATTGTATTAATATATTAATGAAAGACATGTGGGCTTGTTTCTTTTAGTAAGAATGGGTCTGGTTCACATGTGGGCTTTTTATTTAAAGTCCAATAGATTAAATGAAATAAGAAAATAATATATGGCCCATTTATTTTAAGTGGGGCGGCAAAGGTGAATAAATTAACCTAATATATTATTTTGTTTCATTGTTTAATTAAATAAGAATTAATTAATTTATTAATTAATTGTTTAATTAAGAAACAAATCTTTTCTGATTAGGAAATATGATTCCTAGAGTTATACTATTGGAAGTAGTATACTAAAATCGAAAGACTTGTTTGATAAGAAAATAAATAATTAATTTTATTTATTTAATCAAATAAGAAGTCTTTTTATTTAGTCAAATAATAGAATAAAATATCTATGAGTTGGATTAGGGTTTGAAGTCTTAAACTAGATGGAAATTAGGGTGCAACACAAACCCTTTTTGGCTTGTGATTTGCGGCAACCCTAGTCCCTTTTAGAGAAGGATTTTCGGCAACCCTAAAAGAAAAGATGAAGCAAATTTCGGCCACCTATATATTCACACTTACAGAATTCGGCCACATGGTTCTTTGATACAATTTTCTTCTTCTTCTCAATTCATAGAAATGTTTTTATTCTACTAAAACATAAAAGAGTGAATAGATTATTCTTTGATGGTACACTAATTGCTTGCTCATCAATAAGCTTGTGTGTACAACATCGATTGAGGTTCACGCGAGTTTCGATCATAAGATTGAGAACTCAAAAGTGACCGGAATAATCTTAGTCTTTTTTTGATTGTTTTTGTGACTAACAAAGAAAAAGAAAAGTTTGTTTGTCCATTCTCAGGTTTGCAATTCAAAGAAAAGGGAGACCACGCTCCTAGGTGATCCACGTTCGTGCTAGGATTAAAGATCTTGCGGATTACCATCGACATAAGTCAATCGGATCATGCGACAAAAGGTATTCTTCTTTTGTTAGATAATATATATGTTTAATTGATTAAAGGGTTTAAGATTCATAAAAAGGAAAAATTTTAAAAGTTACTAAATCTATTTTTAGTCTCGCTTCCGCTGCGTGTACTACGGTATTTTTCCCTACAATATCAACCAAAGTGCTAGTGTGTAAAGTGACATGTGAAGAGTATGCACACAAATGCAAGCACAAGAAATTATACCTTTGGCGTGCTTGTATCTTGAGGTCATGGAAGGGCCTTTGATCTTCACCCTTAAACACTTAGACTACCCTTACATTCAAAACCTCAACATGTGGTTTGACCACGAAATAAGCAAATCAACAAAACGGGAATCCTTACATGAAGGATTGGCAAAGTGTTAATGTGCCCACACCCCCAAACCTAAACTCGACATTGTCCCCAATGTCCGCACACGGAAGACAATAAAAGAGTTCGTTGGTTTGGTTGTTTGGCCAACAAACAACTTATCAATCTCATGCAAAAAGGAACCAATATGTACAACACATGATATCCTATCCATCATGCACACAGCTTTCAAAAATCCTAGGCACTAACAATCAATCATACAAAAATTGTCCACACTTAGGTCTAAACATGTTACTAACTATGAAAATATATGCAAGTAAGCAATATAGATATATAATAATAAAACTAAAAAGACTATAACTATAATCCCCAAAAGTAAAGTACTGGGTATACAAAAATGCGGAATAATGCTCCGCCCATAAAAATCCATGCGGCGTACCAATCCGCCTACATGAAAAAGTCATCGTCACTGAGGTCTATAGGTGTGAACTGAACTCCTTTGACGGAGTAGCGAAAAATGGGCTCAGGAGGAGGTGGTGGTCCAACATAAGGAACGATGTGCGTCGGGGACTCGGGCTCCACTACAATGTACTCCATCGGATGAGTAGTCGTCTCCTCATATCCATCTGAAAGAAGCTCAATGTTCACTACACGGGACTCCACATACGCCACATACTCCACTTGCTCAGGTATCTGCTCCTAGAATGGTTTCCGATCCTCTATCCCCTCCAGAAACAGTCCCCGCATCTCCTCCGTGTAAATCCCACTCAACTGGTCCGATAGACTCCTCTCTGAAACAAATTATAGCACGGTGTGTATAAAACTATCTAGAAGGGGGTGAATAGATTTTAAGCTTTTTACCCAATTTTTCGTGTTAGTCCAAATTACGAAATTACCCCTAAATAGATAAAGCACTAAATCAAGTATAAAATGCGGAAATTAAATAAGACTTGATTTTTACGTGGAAACCCTCACGGGAAAAACCACGGGCTAGTAAGTAAGCCACACTTGAACCTCGAATCCACTAAATGTGTAAAACGATTACAACCTAATCCCGGAAGTAATCACATACCTACCTAATCCCGGTATGAGTGAACCTAGTCCAATTTGCTTGCGATCTAAGCAACCAAATCCCGGATGCTACACACAAGACTTACTTTCTCTATGAAGAGAATAACAACCCTAAGTGAATATATGAATATTCAAAATGCAACATAGAGCAAGGGAAATCCTATATGCTTATCTAAGATGATTAATATGCAATTAGAGCAATCCTAGATATCAAAACTAAATGACATGTCAAATCAAATAGTTTAGCTAATCAAGATTAAGCACAAAACCTAATTAGCTATCACAATACAACTTCTCAAACATACATCATACTAATCTCAAACTTGTATTCAAAGTATATAAAATAACATACAAGTAATTAAATGAGATTGCTTGTTAAGAGAAACACAAATTATGTAAGATATTAGTGAAAAGCTTACCAAGCAAAGTATGATGAAGAATCCATGCAAGATGTCATCTAGATGATCAAGGATAATGCTAGATGATGATTGATGATCATGAAAAAGTGTTTGAGTAAACTAAAAATGAGTTCTTTGGAATTTTTCTTCTCTTTGAAAAATATCCTAAGTATAGAATCTGAATATGAACTCATGTAATTGACCTAAAGTCAAAGAGGCATATATATAGGGGGCCAAAACAAGGTGTGGTCGTTTTGATAAGTTTGCCTCAATATTGCCTTGGGCGCTGTACATAGAGCGCCTCTTGTACAACACCTCTTGTACAGCGCTTGTACAGCGCCCCTACTCTGTTCTCACGGGAAAACAGAGTGGCGCTGTACGTAGAGCACTTTGTACAGCGCTTTGTAAAGCGCCTGTACAGCGACCCAACAGCGACCGAATTAAATCGATCAGGTCTGAACAGCGCTCAATGGGCGCTGTTCGTACAGCACTTCTGTAGAGCGCTTTTGGGAGCGCCCAATGCAAAAATGCAATCCTAAGTCTAAGCAAGACAATGCAATTGGATATGCAAGATGCAATCAAACTAACATGCAAGAAGAGATGTTAATGAACATTAATGCACAAAAATAAGACACACAACATACAAGTATTAAACATATGCATGAGTTGTGAGTGTGTGCAACTATCTCTTCAAGACAAGTAAGCACAAAGAAATATACCTTCGGTGCTTATCAACACGAGGTCTTCAAAGGGCTTCGAACAATAAACCTGATACCTAGGCTACCCTTACAGAGAACCCCAATATGTGGTTTGTCCACGAAATGAGCCAATCAACAAATGGGAACCTTACAATCTCCCCCTTTGGCTATTTCGTGACAAAACCACCACTCACATTGATTCCTCACAAAGAAATAGAAACTACGGGACTACAATGATATTCTACATTACAAAGAGATAAGAAAATGAAACTTGAAGTCTTCAACCTCTTGTAGAATAACCAATCCCTGAAAATAAGTTTCTAACATTTCCAATACAAGTAAAGTGTGAGATTAATCAAGTGAGAACAATAACAAGCATTTGAATTTTAAAAGTTTAAGGCACAACATTATGAAATGTATGTGTATGCAATGCTCCCCCTCAACGGGTTACTCCCCCTCAATGAATGTTCTCCCCAATATGCAAAATTGCCTCTATTTTGCAACTCCCCTTACCATATCCTACTCCCCCTTTTTGTCATGATATAGGCAAAGGAGTAGTCCCCAACCGGGTCACTCATAGCAACGAGAGATAGAAGCATGCAAGATATTTGCATATATATATAAGTCACGTTATGCACCTTAATTAATTGAAGAGAAACAAGGAGATTTATTTGAAAGAAAATGTGTGAATCAAACATGCTTTGCATACAAGACATGTAGCATTCAAGTCCAAAATACAATGGTATTTGGCAAAGCAAATGACAAAGGTTTCTAAGAAGAATTAAAACCAATTTCACCAATGTCATGAGTAAAGCAAGGATAAAGAATATATTGATTTCAATTTAAGAACAACTATATCCAACTTTATAAGCGAAACATGGCATGAGTGACTTTGCACCCTTTTTGATTTTTCCGGATAAGATATCCGTATGATAGTAGCCATGTTCAACCAATAAAGAAAGAGAGACATTTGGAATGTAAATTCCTTTGAACGGATACAAGATCCTTTATTCATTTTGAGTCTCATAAGCTTTCACACAAGGTTTTGCATTTTAAGAATATGCAATCATCAATTCATGCTTTTCATGTGAGCATGTGATATGAATTTCATGCTTTTTCATTTGACATTAGCATGTTATTAAAGAATCATCATGTCATGGAGATAATCATAGATCATTCAAATCATACTTCCTATATACATCTCCTAGTCCAAAAATGCATGTTTGAACATAAATATGACATGGATTGTAAACAAGCAAGGTTCACACTTATTCAATTGAAAACATATATACATATGTGCAACCAAGCTTACTCAAACAATTAAAAGAAGAGGCATAAGTTATTTAGAATTTTTTGCAAGAAACAAGAATGCAAAATAGCTCTCTTTGCTTGAGTTCCCCATATGGGGTCAATCATAAATCACATCACTCCACAAGACATATCCCAATAGATCTACTAAGAGTTTTAAATCGAGTCGCATCTAAGGGTTTAGTAAATAGGTCCGCAAGTTGATCATTAGTACCTACATGTTCAAGTACTATGCATTTATTTTCAACAAGCTCTCTAATGAAGTGATAGCGGATGTCAATATGCTTAGTTCTAGAATGTTGTACCGGATTCTTGGAAATATTAATAGCACTCATGTTATCACAAAAGAGAGTGAGAGTACCTTGGTTGAATCCGTAGTCTACTAGCATTTGCTTCATCCATAGGAGTTGTGTGCATCCACTCCCCGCGGCTATGTATTCGGCCTCGGTCGTGGACAAGGAAATCGAGTTTTGCTTCTTGCAAAACCAAGACACCAAGTTGTTGCCTAGAAAGAAGCAACCGCCCGATGTGCTCTTTCTATCATCACAATTTCCTGCCCAATCCGCATCACTAAAGCCTACAAGACTAGCATTAGTGTCAAAAGAGTACCAAATCCCATAGTTGGATGTCCCATTCACATAGCGAATGATTCTCTTTACGGAAGAGAGATGGGATTCCTTAGGATCCGCTTGGTACCTAGCACACACACCCACACTAAAGGAGATATCGAGCCTACTTGCGGTCAAATAGAGCAAGCTACCTATCATGCCACGATATAACTTTTGTTCCACACTTTTACCACTAGCATCCTTGCTTAGCTTCAAAGTGGTACTCATGGGTGTATTACAATGTTTGGCATTCTCTAAACCAAACTTCTTCACTAGGTTTTTAGCATATTTGGCTTGGGCTATGAAAATCCCATCATCTAATTGCCTAATTTGCAAACCTAGGAAGTAACTAAGCTCACCAACAAGACTCATCTCAAATTCATGAGACATGACATCAACAAATTGTTGGACCTTGGTGTTGTTGGTGGAGCCAAATACAATGTCATCAACATAGATTTGAGCTATAAATAACTCATCTTTGTTTCTCTTGATGAACAAGGTCTTGTCAACACTACCTCTTGTGTAGTCATTGTCAACAAGAAATTGAGTGAGGCGCTCATACCAAGCCCTCGGTGCTTGTTTCAACCCATATAGTGCCTTCTTGAGGCGATAGACATGGTTGGGGTGGTGTGCATCCACAAACCCCTTGGGTTGTTCAACAAACACTTCCTCTTGCAAAAAGCCATTGAGGAAGGCACTCTTGACATCCATTTGGTGCAATTTGAACTTGTGCACACAAGAAATGGACAAGAGAAGCCTAATGGACTCTAAACGGGCAACGGGAGCAAATGTCTCCTCAAAGTCGATACCCTCAATTTGAGAGTACCCTTGTGCTACAAGTCTAGCCTTGTTCCGCACTATGTTGCCATCCTCATCGGATTTGTTCCTAAATATCCATTTAGTGCCTATGACATTAGTGGTCTTAGGCCTAGGAACTAGAGTCCAAACCTCATTTCTTTCGAATTGGTTTAGCTCTTCTTACATGGCAAGAACCCAAAACTCATCATTTAAGGCTTCTTCAACCTTTTTGGGTTCAATTTGAGAGGTGTAGCATATGTAGCTAATAAGATTAGCAAGTTGATGTCTAGTCCTAACACCCTCATTTACATCTCCAATAACATCCTCTTTGTTATGGAGTCTTCTAACCCATGGAGCGGGTTCATTAGAGTCCAAAAGAGGGACTCTAGTAGTGGGTTGTGTGACTTCATCATTTTCATTAGATGTCCCAACATTGGGAGTCACCACAACCCTCTCCAAAGGAGAAACATCACTAAAAATAACCTCCTCCTCATGATCATTTAACTTGAGCCTAGTATCATCAAATACGACATTGGATGATTCCATAACACTTAGAGTTTTTAAATTGAAAACTCTATAGGCTCTACTATTCAAGGCATAGCCAATAAAAATACCCTCATCACTCTTAGCATCGAATTTGCCAAGTTGATCACGGTCATTCAAAATGTAGCATTTGCTTCCAAAAGTGTGGAAGTAGCTAACATTTGGCCTCTTGCCTTTCCATAACTCATAGGAGGTATTTCTAGTACCGGGCCTTAGGAAAACACGATTCCCTATATAGCAAGCCGTATTGATGGCTTCGGCCAATAGGTTCCTAGGGACATTGTTGCTAAGCAACATCACACAGGCCATCTCTTGAAGGACCCTATTCTTCCTCTCAATAACTCCATTTTGTTGAGGTGTCCTAGGAGCCGAGAACTCATGGGAGATACCTAAGCTATTGCAATAGCTTTCAAATGAGGCATTCTCAAATTCCCTCCCATGGTCACTTCTAATCCGTTTTATGCTTTTAATATTAGAATTCATCTCATTTTGTATTTTATTACAAAGCATTTTAAAATTATCAAAAGTTTCGGATTTTTCTCTAAGAAAATATGTCCATGTGAACCTAGAGAAATCATCAACACAAACAAAAATGTATCTCTTTCCACCCAAACTTTCGGTTTGCATGGGACCCATGAGGTCCATGTGGAGAAGCTCAAGAGGCTCCTTGGTGGTGAGATACTTACCCTTTTTGTGCATGCTTTTAGTTTGCTTTCCTTGTTGGCAAGGTCCACAAACACCATTGGCTTTCTTCCCAAGCTTAGGGAGGCCACGCACACAATTGAACTTTCCAAGGGTCCGTAGATCCCTAAAGTTCATGTGGCTAAGTCTTTCATGCCACAACTCAATTTGCTCATCCATGGACACGTGATTAGATACAATACTAGCTTCAAGACAATAACAATTGTCGCTAGATCTCATGCCCTTCAACAAGGTTTGTCCATCGGGTTTTAGGATAGAGCAATAATCTTTCGAAAATAAGACGGAATATCCTTCATCACTAAGATGTGAAATGCTTATTAAATTGGCTTTCAAGCTATCAATAAATAAAGCATTGGATAAGGAGGGTAATCCGGGAACGGAAATGGTTCCTTTCCCTACAACATTTCTTTTGGATCCATCACCAAAAGTGACATTTCCACCTTCCTCCATAACAAGAGTCTCGAAGAAACTCTTGTTTCCCGTCATGTGCCTAGAGCACCCACTATCCAAATACCAAAAATTAGAAGAATTTGCCTTCAAGGCTATTTGTGCAACATGGCAAACATTTTTATTCTTTCTAATCCACTTAGCAACAATTTTAGATTTCTTAGTGGTCTTTGGTACATGTGCTCTACTATTCCTAGGATCTTGCAAATCAATATTGTTATTCCTAGGAACATGCATCTTGGCTCTATTCTTTCTCTTTTCTATCATGCTTCGTGTTCTACACATTTTAATATATTGAAAGCAATTTGGTCTAATATGACCATCACAACCACAAAAGTGACAAATAGGGATGAAAAAAGGAATCATACCTCGTCTTTGTGCATGTATGGGAGCTTGTCCATGTCTTTGTGGATAAGTGGGTTCAATCCATCTTCGTTGTTGAACTGGTCTAGGTTGCTTCCAAGCTTGAGGTTGCATGATATGTCTCTTTCCTTTGTGAGCCATTTGTGGAGGAATGTTGGCTTGAGGGACCCTAGGGGGTTGAGCTTGAGGTTGCCTTCTTGGCCCCATCTTCACTTGTGCATTTGAGCATTGTCCTACTTCTAATTTCTTCCTAGGAGCTTGCACCAATGAAGCTTCTTTACTCCCCAAACTCTTAACAAAAATGGTCTTCTTGGAAGTGGAAGTCTCCATATCATCTTCAAACCCGAGACCTCTCTTGTCACTTGGACTCTTTCCAACACCAAGTAAATGATCAAGCTTCTTGGTGCTAGAACCTTTCCTAGCATGCATAGCCTTCCTATTCCACTTTGAAGCCTCAAACTCTTGCGCGTTCCATTGCGCCTTAGGCTTCAAAACTTCTTCTCCTCCACCACCGGGAGTCATCTTGGGTAGATCATATCCGTCTTCCACCGCCATCCATGCACGGTCATGAATTTGGCATATGTAGGATTCCATCTTCCCTTTCCATTGGGAATAGTTCAAACCGGTAAGAAGTGGAGGCCTTGTGCTAGAAGCACCTTCGTGGCCACCACCATTTCCACCGTTTCCACTCATAGTGTTTATGAATAAATGAAATGAATGCAAATGTATGAATGATCAAAAATCACACAAAATGCAAAACACACCAAAATAAGCAAGGATCACCTATGTATGTCTAGGAACCCGCTCTGATACCAATTGAAACAAATTATAGCACGGTGTGTATAAAACTATCTAGAGGGGGGTGAATAGATTTTAAGCTTTTTACTTAATTTTTCGTGTTAGTCCAAATTACGAAATTACCCCTAAATAGATAAAGCACTAAATCAAGTATAAAATGCGGAAATTAAATAAGACTTGATTTTTACGTGGAAACCCTCATGGGAAAAACCACGGGCTAGTAAGTAAGCCACACTCGAACCTTGAATCCACTAAATGTGTAAAACGATTACAACCTAATCCCGGAAGTAATCACACACCTACCTAATCCCGGTATGAGTGAACCTAGTCCAATTTGCTTGCAATCTAAGCAACCTAATCCCGGATGCTACACACAAGACTTACTTTCTCTATGAAGAGAATAACAACCCTAAGTGAATATATGAATATTCAAAATGCAACATAGAGCAAGGGAAACCCTATATGCTTATCTAAGATGATTAATATGCAATTATAGCAATCCTAGATATCAAAACTAAATGACATGTCAAATCAAATAGTTTAGCTAATCAAGATTAAGCACAAAACCTAATTAGCTATCACAATACAACTTCTCAAACATACATCATACTAATCTCAAACTTGTATTCAAAGTATATAAAATAACATACAAGTAATTAAATGAGATTGCTTGTTAAGAGAAACACAAAATATGTAAGATATTAGTGAAAAACTTACCAAGCAAAGTATGATGAAGAATCCATGCAAGATGTCATCTAGATGATCAAGGATGATGCTAGATGATGATTGATGATCATGAAAAAGTGTTTGAGTAAACTAAAAATGAGTTCTTTGGAATTTTTCTTCTCTTTGAAAAATATCCTAAGTATAGAATCTGAATATGAACTCATGTAATTGACCTAAAGTCAAAGAGACATATATATAGGGGGCCAAAACAAGGTGTGGTCGTTTTGATAAGTTTGCCTCAATATTACCTTGGGCGTTGTACGTAGAGCGCCTCTTATACAGCGCCTCTTGTACAGCGCTTGTACAGCGCCCCTACTCTGTTCTCACGGGAAAACAGAGTGGCGCTGTACGTAGAGCGCTTTGTAAAGCGCCTGTACAGCGACCCAACAGCGACCGAATTAAATCGATCAGGTCTGAACAGCGCTCAATGGGCGCTGTTCGTACAGCGCTTCTGTAGAGCGCTTTTGGGAGCGCCCAATGCAAAAATACAATCCTAAGTCTAAGCAAGACAATGCAATTGGATATGCAAGATGCAATCAAACTAACATGCAAGAAGAGATGTTAATGAACATTAATGCACAAAAGTAAGACACACAACATACAAGTATTAAACATATGCATGAGTTGTGAGTGTGTGCAACTATCTCTTCAAGACAAGTAAGCACAAAGAAATATACATTCGGTGCTTATCAACACGAGGTCTTCAAAGGGCTTCGAACAATAAACCCGATACCTAGGCTACCCTTACAGAGAACCCCAATATGTGGTTTGTCCACGAAATGAGCCAATCAACAAATGGGAACCTTACACTCTCTATCTCCGGTTTCCCTATCACTTGTTCTAATATCTGCTGTTGCTCACATAGTAAGCCCATAAAGTTGAAATTCTGCTGTTGTAGGTCTGGCGGAGCCATTGGACTGAAAAATAAATCCTCAATATCAACAAAAGTAAAGGGGTTAGGTATACATGTCTCTGGCAATGGTGGAATAGCTGATGTCTCTAGTGCGGCGGATGTCTCGTCGTGCCTGCGCTTTTGACGGCGCTCCTTATCCCGATCACTCGAGTGATCACTCGGCTCACCCATCTGGTAGCCCATTAATTGTGCCACTGCTCCAGTCAATCCTCTCACCTGCCTTGCAAGGCGACGAACAATCCGTGATAGGGTGGTATTAGACTCTATCAATTCCTTGTGGGACTGCATCATACCCTTCGCCCACTCTTGTGCATCACCCTCTTGCTCAGACTCTATCTCCTCAGACTCATCACCTTTATTTCCTACATCAGACTCCTCACAATCCTGTTATTCTATTCTCTCATGTTTTCTCCTCATGATTGACCTTCGCTGGGCCAATCTCTACTCACGCATACTGAGAAGCCTCTCTATACCTAGCTTTCCTTCAGCCGCTTCATTGTAGGCTCTTCTGCCTACATTTCCCACAGGTGTCAGAATCCCATCTGATGGTAAGTCCACTCGAAGGCTTGCCTTTCGTGCAAAATGGGTGATCAAACACGGAAAGAAGAGGCTCAAATTGCTTCGTCTCCCAGACTCTGCTATTCTCTTCACTATAGTACGCTCGATCGAATTCCAACTGGTTCTTTATATGGTAGAGCATAATAGCTATCTTCTTCTTCAAGTCTGTCCGGTGTCCACTAGGCACGAGGGAGTAACTAAATTAGATACTCCAAAAATGCTCCTCAAACCCTAGATCTCTCTGATAAACCTTGCCGTCCCGAAGGCTGTCTTCGTTCCCCGGTGAGTGCAATACCAAACTGCTGATCATAATGCTTAAAGAGGGCATTTGGTTCGTACCCTTCCTCCCACTGAGGGTAACTCTGAGTGTGGAGGTACTCATTGATCGGCTCGGCGGTCATAGAGATGGACTTCCTTCGAACCATAACCGGAGCTCCCTTCTCGAACTCGTCCGGGTCCATAGCAGCATAAAATTCCTGAACAATTCTGCGGTTGGCTTTCTTTGGGAATGATACATAGGCCTCCCACTTTCTCCAGCAAATCTCGTCAAAAATCACCGTCTCCCCCAATTCATCGAAGCTCACATCTCTCTCGATAAGGATGGGTCGCCTAGTGGTGCTCTCAAGCCGCTCTTAAAGATTTCCTCAACTGTCCTCTCTGGGCGTGAGGATTTTTCCTTTTCCTTTCCCTTTCGGGATGCATCACCCTTCTCAATTATGGATGCCTTTCTCTTTGGTGCCATCTGTGGTTAGAGCAACAAAAACACAACAAGTAACTCCAAATAGATTAGCACTTGGGTTAGTGACAACATTTAAAAACTACATTTTATCTAAAACAAATCCTATGACTAATTAAACTACTAATACTATGTGTGTGTGTGTCCAATTCAATCTACTCATCAAGTTAGGAACATCAATGCAATCATGTTCAAATGGAAATTGGTGCCAATTGTATGCACAATATATGCCACATATATGTATTATCATCCAACATTTTATCCCTTGCAATTGGTTATAAAATTTGCATCAACTCAATCACATATGTGTGTACATTGTACCCTAAGTTGTGCAAACACATTTTGACTTACTTGACAAACATCACTCACACATTTGCACAAACAAATTGCACATACAATTTCAATCACAACCTTCTCACACAATTTGTACACCACATATTGTCAATAAACATGCACATAACTTGTAAGTACCATAATTCTATCATCAACATTTCACAACTCCCTTCATCAACCAATTTCAACATTTCAATCACCAATACATCCCAAATCTACCCAATATTCGTCCAAATCTCCATCAATCAACCACAAAGCAAGCATTCAACCTATCATTCCTTTAACATGCATGATCCTATGTCAATTTCGAGCAATAACCACATCACACGAATCAAACAACATAGACATTTTAATTTCAAAACCCCAAATTCGGCCAAAATCTAACCCTAACATGAAATTTTAGCAAAATTGAGTCAAACTTGGGGAAAATGGGTCGAAATTAGTCCTAACATGCATAACTAATATCAATTGCATCAATTAATCTCAAATAATTCACTCAAACTCAAGAATTTTGCAAGAACCCTAACTATCGCAACCTAGGGCAATTCAAGCCAAATTTTTCATGAATTCATGCTTAAATGAGATAAAATGAAGATTACTTACCTTTGTGTTGAGTTTTTGACTTGATTGGAGTAGGATTGGGGAAGAAGTTTCGTGGTTTCTCGCGGGAAAATGGAAGAAATTTGAAAAGGGGAAAGTTTGTCGTGGAAAACGACAGGTCCTATTTATAGGAAATGGATTCGGGAGGCTTTTTGCCCGCCGCACAAACCCGCCGAGCCCTATTTTTGGCTCAAAACGCAGCGTTTTGGTCATTGGGGACTACGGCAACTTCCTTTACGGTGGGTTTATTCCCGCCGCATGAACCCGCCGTGGTTACCTTTTTTCTGGCGAGCTTGCCTCTCTTGACCGGTGGATTTATTCCAACGGCATGAAACCGCTGGAATCTCTTCTCTCATTTCTGGCGAGCTTCACCCTTCTGGATGGCGGGCTTATTCCCGCCGAGATGGAACTCGCCGAAATTCTTCATGTGTAGCCGCGGGTTCGTCTCTTCTGGACGGCTGGACATGTCCCGCCGTGATGGAACTCGCCAAAGTTTTGACTTCAAGTCCCGCGAGTTCAAGCATTCTGGAAGGCTGGACATAACTCGCCATCTGAGCTCGCCAACTTCCCTGATCCTTCAGAGACAATTCCGCGGGCTTGTTCATTCTGGACGGCTGGACTTATTCCGCCGTGATGAACTCGCCGTAGTTGAAATACTTCCCTTTCACTTCCTTGAATCTCTTTTCTTGATTTCCCTACACCTACACAATATGGCACAACAAACACACCAAATACAACACATATTTCCTACATTAATTAGTCTACATGAATGTGCTTAACCTATAATGAGGATTTTAAAACCCCCAAACCTTTCTTTTGTGCACCCTATCTCATAATGATTTAATTTCAAAGCTCGGCGGGTACACAAGAGCTCGAGTTGGGTTATCAATTTCCTTATCACACATCAACACAATTCAATTTATTCAAAACTCAAATATGTACAATGCAAAAGACTTCTATGTTGCTAAGTGTGTCTTTGATATACAATCCATGCACACTTAAACAAACATCACTTCATTCATCTCCTCCATGCCCCATTTGAGATGGGTGGTTCAATCACAACATACCCCTTTTCTTTCTTTTTGACCCATAGGGGTCCTTTCCCACTAAGCCCCTCCAACTTGGATTTTGCGATCCAAATGGACTTGACATTGGCTTTGGGAACAGAAGTGGCATATTTTCTAACCTGCCATCTTTTGTTTGGACAATTAGGCCTAATGTGGCCTATTCTATGGCAGTAATGACATATAGGAATGAAAGTAGAAAATATACCTCCCGATGTAGATTGTGGAGGTTGAATGCAGTTCTTTCTTCTCGGCCTCCGCCTTGGTTTTGGTTTCGGAGCAAAAGTGGTGGACTCCTCGTGTGATACATGCATAGTCTTTCTTGAAGGTGGTTTTACCAACCTTTCGGACTTGACCGGAGTGCCTATCTTTGGCATAGCAATCTCAACTTGAGTCTCCTCATTCTTCACTCTCAAGATTTCTAGGGCGTTGTCCCTAGAATGTATCTCCTCCTCCATGACCTTCATCTTGCCTTCGAATTCCTTGCTCAAAGACTCATTCATTTCTCCGAATTCGTCCTTCACTAGGGAGAAATCATCTTCAATTTTGTCTTGGAGGGCATAATTTTCCTCTAAAGCTTCATCAAGCTTAGTAGTGAGTTCAAAGTTCTTCTCCATCAACTCCCGATTTTCTTCCTTGAGCTGAGCGATGGTGTCTTTGTAACTTGATGAATCATGCTTCAAAAGCGGGGTCTTGTTAGTCACCTCGCTGTGAGCGAGTGCTATGTACTCCCCGAAAGTAGAGTGAGGTTCATCATCTTGTTGGGCACTTGCGATGTTAAAACAAACACTACCCTTTAACGGGTTCTTCATGCTTTCAAACACTTCAAATTCTGCTGTTTGACCTAAAACCGTCATGGAGAGCCGTCCCTTGTGAACATCAATGATTGCCTTGGCAGTTGACATAAATGGTCGCCCTAGCAATATTGGCATCTCCCTTACCTTAGATGAATCAGTCTCCATCTCTAGAATAACAAAGTCAGCTGGGATGATCAATTTGCCCACCCTGACTAACACATCTTCGACCACTCCTGTTGGATATCGTACTGAGCGGTCGACTAATATCAATTCCATGGTAGTCGGCTTCAATCCCTCTAATCCTAAGTCCTTAAACAATGCATAAGGCATCAAATTGATCGAAGCTCCTAGATCTAACATTGCCTTCTCCCTCCGAGGTTCACCAACTGATATGGTAATGATGAAACTTCCCGGATCCTTCATCTTAGGTGGCAATGCCGTTTCCATGGCTGCACTTGCTTCTTTGGAGATCACTATTCTCTCCAGAAATTCTTTCTTCTGCGCCTTTGAGTTGAGTTCCTTGAAGAACTTGGCGTATGCAGGCATTTTCTCAATCACCTCAAGTAAAAGAAGGCTCACATTCACCTTCGATAAGATGTCATAGATCTCCCTGAAAGCTTGGTCCAATTTCGACTTCTGAAGCCTTCCTGGGAATGGAATTGGAGGCACATACGGATTAGGAGATTTATGTATCCTTGAAGTATCCTTGTGTCCTCTCTCCGGACCTCTGCTCGTTCCTATCCCTACTTGAGTATTAAGATCATTCTTGCTAGGCACTTCCCTGTCTACAGAAACATTATCAGGAATATCAGAAATTTCAGGTGGATATAGGTTAGAAAGTACCTTACCACTTCTTAGTACCGTGGCTGACTTGGCTTGTTCAGACTGACTTGGGAGCTTCCCTGGCTCCTTCTTTTGACTAACTTCAGCATACTCCCCTATTTGTCGTTCCAATGTCTTGATTACTCCTTCCATAGAAGTAATCCTGAGATGATTCGGATCGCTGGTGTAATACTGATTAGTGGGCCTGTACTCATTGTCTCTTTGGCCTTGTTGGCGCCAAGGTAAGTTTTCCTTTACCTTCCATGGTTGCGTACTCTGCTATGGTCTTGATTGGTGTCCCTGAGGTGGATACCAGTTGTTGTTGTTGTTGTTGTTGTTCTGTGGAGGTAACGGGGGATTCAAACAGTGGTTGTTCCCGTAATTCAAGTTAGGATGCCTTGCCCATCCCCGATTGTACGTGTTGGAGAAAGGATCATCCAACTGTTTTGACTGGCATGGCTGATACACCACTTGTAATTCTTCTTTCCTGGGTGGCACTGGTTCAACCATGGAATCCATGTCCATTCCACAGTTTTCCTTAACAAAAACCTGATCCGCTACTATAGGTTAGTTCCCAAACCTACTCATGAGTGTCTCTATGTTCTTACTCATATCACTCATTTGACTTGATATTTCCCTACTCACTCCTCCTCGACTACCTCGAGTGTTCCTCTGCTGGAAATTTTGTTCAAGCATCTCGTACTTATCAAACACAAACTATGCCGTTTTCTCTCGCATCGCTCCTCCACATGCGTTATCAACAATCGCTTGTGAAAGTCCCGTCAATCCATCATAGAAAGATTGAACTTGTGATACTAAAGTATACTCATGGTGAAGGCACTGTGCTAAAAGTAGCTTGAATCTACCCCATGATTCATGAAACGCATCCCCTTCCCTTTCCTGGAAATCAGCTATCATACTTCGTATTTCTTTCGTCTTCCATGAGGGAAAATACTTGGCAAAAAACTTCTGCTCAACACCGCTCCATGTGGTAAGTGATCCTGCTGGTAATGCCATGAGCCACTTCTTGGCGTCGTCTCTCATGCTATACGAAAAACATCGCATGCGTAAGTGATCCTCCGTCAAGTTCCTGAGTGGAAAAGTGGTCACCACATTGTAATATTCCTTCATGAATTGAAGGCAATCTTCGCTTAGGTTACCACCAAAGTGCGGGAATGTGTTGTAGTGTAAGTTTTTTAGCTCGTAATTCCTCTGGGCATCATCTAACAATATAGCTGAAGGATGTGATCCAACGATAGGCAATGAGAATTCCTTCATCATCCGTTGATCCTGTCCGTGTTCTGAACCAGTGGAGGTACTGCTAGAAGAGGTTGACCCTTCCTCAAGGTCAGATAGTCCTCTAGGATTGTCCGTCATCGTCGGTAGCCTCGTTATGCGATCGATATTTTCAACAAAAGGTTCAAGTGGACTTCCCAAAGATTGTCTTCCGTGTATCAATTCGTGACAAGAAACCTGAAAGTAAACTACAATAACTACCAAAAGGTTAAATGTTCAAAACAGAAATTTACTACAATTATGCAAGGATTAAATTGACTAATGTTCTAAAAAGAAACGTCCTGTCGAATCCTCGGCAGTGGCGCCATAGATTTTGACACGCCCAAACCGGTTCTACAAATGTCACTATAAATTAACCTATTCTACCCCGGTTATATTAAAGGGGCGCGCGAGTCTGATGACCCTATTGCAAGTGCACAAGTCGTTAAACTAGTGTAGTGAGCAAGTAAGGGTATCGTTCTCACGAGGAAAGCAATAATAAGACACTTAAATTAACTTAATTCTACAATTCTCTAATTACGCTAACACAAAGTTGATGAAATTAACTAATGATTAACAAATTCACTATGCTAAGATTGATTTGGCTAATTAACAATTACAACTATTTGATTCAAATTCTAGATTAAAAGTTGTAAATGGAATAGATCCATTCAAGTATAATCCTGGTTTCTAATCAATCATTCATTAGGCTTAATTACCACTTCCTAACATGCACTTATTCATATAAGTTATAAGCACCAAATTCTCTACTAAATCACAATGAAATCTAAGATTAGAGAGTGATTAAAGGAGAATTACTCAATTGCTAGTAGGGAATTACAAGTTAGTAATCTCTACCATATAAAGGCTATAATAGGAATATGCAATAAATGGTCTTATGCATATAATTCATCAAGTTATTGCACATAAAGAAGATTGGTGGTTGCAACCACCACTCTTACAATCATTAAAGAACACATGCATAACTTGAGAAAATTAATTCAATATGATTGATTATAAAGCAAGGGAAATACAAGAATCACATCTAATCCCCTAACAAGAGGAATTAGTTACACATAGTATCACAATTACAAAGATATACAAACAAAGGAAACATCACCAATAGACAAGCTTGTGAAGTGGAAATGATCCTCCTTGCAATCCAAGCAACTAATCCTTCTATGGCAACTTGAAGTGATCACTTTAAGTAACCAACATATGGTGTTTGGCTACCTAGAAAGTGGCCATGAAACTAACTAAATCTCTTGATTGCTAAGAACAAAATATCTACTCAATATCTACTTCTCTCTATCTTCTCTCTAACTTTCTACCTCTAAATGTAAAATCTACGTATATCTTTCTCTAAGTTGAGAGCATTCCTTTTGTAGCTTGTTGAATGCAAGTGTGTATGCATGAGAGAGAAGGCCTTCCAAGGGCAATAGGTGGAAAAAGGGGCAGCTTTCCTTGACTTTTGGGGTGAGCTTCGACCACTTGCAGCTTATCAGAGTTGCCGGCGGGTATGTACGGCGTCTTTGTGCCCGCTACATGAACTCACCGGGCTTGCAATTCCTTCACCATGGACTTGTTCCGCGGGACTTGTCTTGCCGTGGCTCATGCATGAACCCGCCAGAGATGACGGCGACTTCTTGCGGCGGCTTTGTGCCCGCTGGCCAGAGTGTCTGAACTCGCCGGATGATAAGATGCTCCTTCCGACGGCTTCGTGCGGTGAGACATGTCCAACTGAAAGGTGTTTCTGAACTCGCCAGGTTGACGGCGGCTTTGTGTGGCGGGTTATATCCCGCTGGGCAGAGTGCATGAACTCGCCGGCCTTGTTTTTCTTCTATTTTCTGCCTAAATTGCCCTATTTTCTTCACTTTGAACAAAGATGCCCTTGAATTGCCTATTTTACCTGAAAAGACTTATTTACAACAGTAAACACATAGAATGCTTAGAAAACGATGACAAAAACAAGGTAAAAGGGGCGTTAAATGTAAACATTCTGAGCGCGATCAGCTCGCTGAGCACAGTGACGAGATGCAAGTGGATGAGTGTTTGTATAAAAACAAAGAAGAGAGAGAGAGAGTTAGGGAGACAGACTTTTATGCAGAGCTAGAGAGAGGAGAAAGGGATTCTCACTTGTTCTTGAAGAAGCCTTCCCTTTGACACACTTATTAGTATTGTAGTTTCTTAAATCTTGTTAATCACTCACCACCTTAGTGTAGTATACAATCTCTAAAGTAAGTTAGATAGTTTCTTGGCACTTTCTAGGCAACCAAACACCCATTTTTGTGCCCTAATTTAGTTTATTTCAAGTTTCCATAGAAGGAATTGTTACTTGGATTGCAAAGAGGATCATTCCTACTTCACAAGAGTTGTCAACTGGTGATGTTTCCTTCATTTGTATTCCTTAGTTGCTTTGACTCTATGTGTAACTAAATCTTCCTTGTTAGGGGATTAGATGTAAGTCTTGTAACTACCCTTGCTATATAATCAATTATGTTATTTCAGTCTCTCAAGTTATGTATGTGTTCATTAATCCATTTATGAGTGGTGGTTACAACTACCAATCTACCATTGAATGAACAATAAACTTGATGAACCTATATGCATCAAAGACCAATTATGCATGTGCCTCTCATGACATCTATGTTGTAAAGATTTACTAACTTGTGAATCTTCATTAACACTTGAGTAAACCTTCTTTAATCACTCTAATGATCTAAGGTTGTGATTAAGGTTGAGGATTTAATGCCTTATAAATTGACATGAATAGATGCATGGTAGGGTCCTAGTGATTGAGCTTTATGAATGATTGATTAGCCAGTAGGTTGTTGCTTGATTGAATCTATGGTGCCAAACAGCCCTAATCAATATCCACCGACGTCAAACACACTCACGGATAGCCCACGCACAAGAGAAACAAACAAACCAGTTCGTCTCACACAAGAACAAATAAAGATAGATGAACTAATTTTCCAAGGGATACAAATATCACCACCCTTCGTCAACTAGTATAAACGGCTCACCACCAAGACTAATCAAAAGGGATACAGAAACATCACCCTCTCAACCATCCAAGGATACAGAACCAATGATAAACTCACCACTCTAAAGGAATCCACCCAAGAGATACAGAGTTTGGAGAATAAAACTCAAAGAGTTATAGCTTTCATTAAAATTGATCAAAAAGGTTTTTTCAATCTGACTTACAAGACCCTTTAAGTAGAAAGACATGACTTGGAACAGCCCTCCAAGCATGGGTAACATAAAACATAAAGGCTTACAGCTGATAACAAGAAGAAATAAAAGCTAAAGTTGATTAAGAAACTTGGAAACAATGAAAGACTCTTAAAACCCTGAGATCAGTTGAATATGAGCACCAAAACGAATTCTGTCATAACTCTCTATTGGGACCTTCAAATGACTTGTTTCAAAATAAGAAATTCAAGATAAGAGGCTGATCTTTCCAATGACATCAGGCACGTCAGCTAATTCATATGGAATCAAAAGTTATGAAGTCACGAAATTGCCCCTCGAACATGACTTGATGCTTAACAAATTAAAGTAATAATTTGGAACCTTTTGCACCTTGATCATGAGTCATGTAAATAGACACTCCCGTGTCACCATTGCCTGTGTTTTGTTCCATTGTGGTTGGAACTCCACTTGGGAAGCTCTGAGTAATGGAATCCCCTTGTTGTGCTGGTCCCATTTTGCTGACCAGTTTCTTAATGAGAAGTATATCTGTAATGTTTGGGAGGTCGGATTAGGGTTCAACCAAGCTGAAGGAAAAATAACTACACTAGAAGAAATTAAAAACAAAGTGGAAGAATTGTTGGGCAGTGAAAAGTATAAAGCAAATGCTTTGGCTCTCAAGGAAAACCTAAGAATTAGCATCAAACAAGGTGGGTGCTCTTACAATAATCTCAACAGTTCTGTTGAATGGCTGCAGATTTAATTCTTCAATATTCTACATTAGCATCAAATGCTTCTTTCCTTTTTAATTTGGCCTAGTGAATTAGTAGATCGCTTGTAGTGAAATATGAGGTTTAAGGATCAATATTTATCAATATTTCACCTTATGCAGACGTTAAGGGTTAATTAAGTCATATTAATTTGTGTTTATGTATTGAATGACAGTTGATATATATATTTATGAGAATTAAACTAGTTAAAGTTTGAGCCAAAACTGTTGTGAAGGGCGTTGGTTGTGTTGCCGACATTATCTCTCTGATTCTCAAGTCAAATTATATTTGTGTTGCGGAAAGAGAACCTATTGATTAGATAACTTAGTCGAAAGAGAATCTCCTACCTCATCATTGTTCTTTCGACTATATTATACTAGTTTTTCTTTTCTTATGGTGGTAGACGAGTAATAAGCATAACTCAAATCTACTTTACAAATCGATACATGGAGCTCAATCTCCATTACATGTATTTGACAAATTATTCATGAGAAATCAAACAATTGGAATAATAACTTAAGAATAAAATATCCCTCACACTTTTAAGTTTGGTTAACATAAACCCAACCAAATGATGCAATCGAAAGCAACAAAAGTAAGGAAAGAACACGTCTAACCCTTCAAAACTAGAATCCTCCAAAGTTGAATTCTCAAAGAGAAAATTTTATTAAATGGTTAATCAAGAAACTCCATTCATTACTATGTAATATCCTTTTTATAGACTGCATTCTCAAACCCTACTAGACACAGAGTTGAAATAAATTGATGGATTTTTGATAATTAATGGGTCCGTAACGACAAAGATGGCATTGGCTCAAAAGGAATTGAAAAGGTCTGATCTTTTGGGATCGGATCCGGTACATCGATCCTCATTTTAAAATCACAATTACACGCCATCATAGTTTTTCTTAGATAAATATACCAATCATAAATCGACGTGTCATTATTGCTTTAGAAATAGAAAAACAGAGATAAAGCAGACAATTTCCTCCTCTCTCAATCTCTCGTTTTTAAGTTTTGTTTTGTCTGGCTTTTACGCTACGATAACAAGTTGAAGCCACTAGATCCAATCATCTTTCTCTGCTCTTCATCAATATTGCAGACGGCTATATTCCCAGAGACGTCGTTTTCGATTCCACACAATGGGACAGGTTTTAGACAAATTTCACGGTACTATGTTCTTCATTTTCTTATTTATAGGTGCTCTGCACAATCTCGAATAATTATGAAATCAATAAATAAATCTATTTAATAATCGACTGCGTGATTTTTAATTCTGTTCTTTTTGTTTTAAGGGTAGATATTTATTCCAGAAATAAACAAAGTATTATTGGAAGATGTAGATAAAGCAGTTTTGGTTAGTGGGTAGCGATAGAAATGCAATTTTCTTTTTCATTTCTTAAAAGGATTATTTTTAAACCCAAAAAGGTAAACTTTAACGATTTTTTTTTTTTTTTTTTTTTTTTTTTTTTGTTTTTGTTTTTTTTTTTAAAGTTGATTTGGTTAGTGTAAAAGTGGGAGTTTTTAATCTTACTATCAAGGTTTGGATTAATGATGATATTTTTAGAAATTGTTTGTGAACAGCGTATCTTCTTTGCAATCGATTCCCTTCTAATATAATTAGATAATTAAGAAAACAACACTTTTCTTGTATCACTTTGATTTCATTGGAACCAGTATCACTTTGGTTTTTCTTGAATGTGCTACAACTATATGATAAGCTAAAAGAGTCATATTGATAGGTTGTGCATAAGTATTTTCTTGAAAATTTTTATTTTCATTAGTTATAGGACTATAATATTGGTTGTCATTTTTACAGATGTTACCATAATTAGAAAATTAAGTTAACATGCTAAAGTTGATTTCATTTTGGCCAATGCTTTTTGGAGCTTGATATAACTATTCAACTTATGACCATCTACGATGTGGATCTTAAATGTTGCACAAACTTTTTCGATTCAGTGAATTTTGTTCGAATATGTTGTGTTATACAAGCAGTTGATAGTTTAATACTATGTGTGCAGGTAAGCAGTGGAGGCAAAAACAAGTTCGGTTGATAACAGATAAGGTGTATGAACGCGTCAAAAATCAATCTGGAAGGGCTAATTTGACCTTTGAAGATCTGTATATCGCTGTCCTACTCGTGTACAAGTGAGAAACTTCTTCTTGCCCTTTTGTCTTTTTGTTTTCGTATTATTTACCAATTTTTTGACAATTAATTTCTTTTCTTCCTCATATTCTTTCATGTTGCAGTGATATTAATAAGCGTTTGCCTGGCCCTCATTTTGACCCACCCTCCAAAGACCAAGTCAGAGCTATGATGCAGGTAATCTGAATTATTTAATGCAATGAGTGAAATGCTTGGCCGTGTGGTGATTCATGATTGGGGATATTTCATGAAGTTTGTTAATTTTATATCATGCAACTGTTGTATGTTTAACATATTGTTGATTCATGTCAAATTAAATTTTAGACAAGATTGTACGACTTCTTTCTTTTTGCTAATTGTACTACTAAAAACCAAATGAGTGATTCTGAGAAAGAATCTAAAGCACCTACAACGTTTGTTGCTGCTAATGTGTGAAATTTTGATTGATGTAGATAAATCTCAATTTTAATAGTTTCCCAATCTATAAAGAGCTTACTGGTTGGAAACCTGTGATCATGTAGCATTTGGCACCTAAACAACAAATCAATGGTGATATCCGGCTAGGTATAAACAAGGGAAGGGATGGAGAGAGGGGAGGGAGATAATAATTAAGGTCTCAGAATAGTTAATTTAGCAATTAATCAACAGTTGGTACCAACTGTTACAGGATGGTTATTATAGAATTTCCTGTAATTTGAACTGAGATGAATCAAAACAATTTCTTGATGTTTTCTTTTGTTTTACAATGACAGTTTTTTCTGTTTTTTCAATTTCATTGCTCTTTGACAGTCTTCCACAACACGTACATTGACAGGACTTCTAGAGCTTGGACTTGGGAGCCTTTATATTTTCATACGTATTAAACTTTATAAATAAAAAAGATAAGATTGTTTGTTGATCTATATATGCAGGCCTGTGATATCAACCTTGATGGAGAAGTTGATCATGAAGAATTTGTGAGATTTATTAAGGAGCTAACATCAGACACATTCATCGTTGTCAGTCAGGGACTGATCATCACATTGGTTGTAGCGCCAACTGTTGCAATGGCGACAAAGAGGGCTACTGAGGGTGTCCCAGCTATCGGGAAAGTGGTTCAAAGGTTACCTACCTCGGTTTATGCCTCTCTCGTGACTCTTGCAATTGTGTGGTTCCAAACTTCAGGCCAGCAGGTTAATTAGATCTTTCATTTGCTTTTCAGATTCTGTTTTGTATATAAGATAAATTCATAATTATTCACCCATATTGGTATAATGCTATTGTGACTATATATAAATAATGGTGGGAATAACATCGCCACAACTTCTCGGCAGGGGCTTGTAATTGTTGGCTTGTAAAACAGTTCAAAATTTCAATTTCTGTAGGAAATATTGGTTCAAAAAAATTTCATATTATTTTTTGCCTTTTTGGTATCACATATCTCTGTACTGTATTAAATGTCGGTTGGACAGGACGGGCTTGATTAGCAAACAGGCTAAAGTCCGGGGGAAGCCCAAACGGACAAAACGTTCCTGACAAAGCTTATGGACAGAACTGGGTACCAAATAAAAAAAATTTAAGGCCGCAGCCATCAATCCCGGTTGGGCTTCACGAATTATATTCATCATCTTGTTAGAATTATGTAGTTGTGCTATAATTAATTGTTCTGCATTTAGTTGGGTAGTAGTTAGTTGGACGTTAGCTGTTAGAATAAAATTATTATTATTTACCGTTACTTAACCCTAAGCCTTGTATTTAATCTCTTGGTATTCTGCCAGATAATACACATAAGAATATTTTCAAATAATTTTCACGGTATCAGAACCCCTTTGTTTCTATGGCTATTCTTGACTTTCATCGTCAATTATTCTGAGTTTCCGGCCTTCATTGCTATTGTTTAACCTTCAACATTCGTTTCCGGTTTCCAAAACCGACGTTCATTGTCGTTTTTGTTTCTTTCCGGCGTTTTTTTTCGACCTTCATAGTTGTTTCTGTTTTTCTCGATGTTCTGTTTTTCAAGTGCTATTACGACCTCCATTGTCGTTTCTATTTTTTCTCGGCCTTTATTGACGTTGCTTAGCATCAACCTTCATTGTTGATTGCTCTTTGGTTGTCACTTGCTATCACTGTTTAAAAAACAAAACCGATGTGGCACTATGAGGCGTACCTCAACCACCTCGTTGCCAAAGGTGCCACGGGGTGACCGCTTTGGCCCTCTACTAGGGTGCGTCCGCCTCTTCTGCTTGAGGTGGCCACCACAAGACCGAGTCAAGGCCATTGGGTCTGAGGCGATTCATCAGTGAATTAACAAAACCTGTATGTTGTGATTCTCCCTCGGATTTCTAAATGCAGGTTGTCTTTCTCAAATTCCCACTCGCCGGAGATGAGTTCCTTTCTAACGGAGGAGAATGATAGGGAATAATCTAAGCATGATTAGATGTTTTATCTAGATATTAGTAGTTATCATATTGTGTTTATTTTGAGAATAATTATCTCATTAAGAGATTAGTTTAGGTTTGTTTATCTTTATTCGAAGTTTAGGAGTTTTCCTTAAAAAATAATAATAATAATAAAAGTTTAGGTGTTTATTTCTTTCATGTTAGCAACTATAAAATGCCCATTTCAGAGCCTTTTGTAATCAGACTTAATTATTGAATTGAATGGATATTGTGTTTCCCAATCTTATGTTTCTCCCCTTTCTATTCGATCTCTGTTTCCAAATCCTAATTCTCTCTAAATCATGTATCTAGTTCTTATTTCTAGTGTTCGTAGTTCGTTAACCTGCTCTCATCAAGCAATAGGAAAATATTCATTCTAAGTCACTTGAGTTTGCTGCTCTGATCACAAAGCTATCATTCTTCTCAGCAATCCTAACAAACTAGCCGAATTCTAAACCAAACAAACAAACCAGCCAGCCGAATTCTAAAAAGGCAATCAAGAACCATGTTTCATGGTATTTTGAAATAACCGGTCAGTAAAATTAGATGCACTAAATTTGAAAGTCATGAAGCACATGTCATCTTCTTACCGCAAATTTAATAAAATGTCAAAGATAAACCCTAAATATTAATAATCATTTAAAAGAAAATGCCAAAGATAAATCCTAAATATTAATATTCATTTTAATTAAATTGTACATAATTTGTTTGATTTAAGGTTCTTCATTGAGATTTTGATTTTGTGTGGGTTTGAAGAGAAACAATTTAATTAAAATAGTTATTAATATTTATGATTAATCTTGATATTTTAGAGTTTGTAATTTGTAAATAGGAAATTATTTAATTTCAATTTATTATTATTATTTTTTTCTATGGTGGGTGTGAAGAGTAAATGGGTGTGCCAAGAACTATTTTGGGGGGCAATAGAACCATGAGTAAAATGTTGAACCTCCATAGGATACAGAGAGAGTTTATCTGATTACAATTGTTTCCTCTTTTATCACTTTAGAGTTTTAGAATCAAAAATCTACAAACCACCCCAAAAGTGAATTTCTTCTTCAAAACGTTCAACGACAGCTCTTAAAATAGTCTTCAATGTTAAGTGTTGAGGTGTTCGTAGAATACACAAGCTTCTCTATCCAAGTGTTATAAAGCCAAACCATAGGGAGTTGGCATAGTTTTCCCTTTTTATAAACAATTGTTTAGTTCCGAATTTAGATAAAAATTCCTCTGCATGAGGGTTTTTTGAACGTAATTAGGAGGATTTTTAATTAAATTTTGAAACTACAAGGCTCTTTTTGATATGCAATAAGGGTGATTTCAGCTAAATTCAAGATTAGAAGTTTGTTTCAGAAAAAAAGGTTAAACCTCTGAGCCTTTTTTGCAATTCTCCCTTTAATTATATATTTATTTGCAAATTCATACCAGGGTAAAAACTAGCAAGTTTCACATCTCAAATTAAAATAATGGAGATTGGAGAGCAACGCTCTCATATCAACAAAGTTGGTATATGAGCTGACTAAGATAAACTATTTGCCATGCAGAAATTTAGAAGTCCAAAACTGAGATTGGTTCAAGGAATTACAACAAAATCTCAAACTCACTGTAGTAGCACTATAGCAATTGCAATCCACAATGAATACATAGGTTTTTATCTCCACAGTTTTTTAAGATGGGAATGGTCTCAAATGGACATATTGGCAAGGTGTGAAATCATGGCATCTGCTATCGAGCCGTAGAATCAAGAAGCGTTCAGCTTTTCTAGCCTACTTTTAGCCATGTCAAGATGTTCTGCTCAGAATTCAATAATCAAACGAAAAGATACATAATTAGAATTGTTTTAGCATCGAGAATAATATTATAAATGTGAAGGGAACCTCACTTACTCTGCTCAAACGCTGTTGCTTTCTGAATACTTGTACGAAAAAATATGTTTCCATTCTTCTGATAGACAGGCTGTAGTCAAGAAGATAACTGGTTATGTCTTTTACACTATAAACAAACCTAAGGCCACCAAGATAGTTGGGGAGGTCTAGCATAAATCAGGTGAAATATTAATAAATGGTGTCGAAAATATATATTCCATGAGCCAGTGATTGGATTGACGAATACAGTGAGACAATGAGTGTTTATTACAATGATCAGATTCCAGGATAACTCACGGTTTGCTATTTATAATATATTTTTACTTTCATAGCAGCAACAATTAACTAGAGACTATCGCAGACCTTAGTTTCAAGAAGTTCATTTCTCCAATTCAATAATCATATTCTCGGATGCATTTAAAGAGTATATCGATTAAAATATTTATCAAAACCTCAAAGCCTGGGCTAGCAGCATAAAACTATATCAGCTTTGCAGCTTTTAACATTTTATAACCAAACACTGATTCTAGATATAATCATTCGAGTGCCTGGAAAAAGGCTACACAGATTCCCACTAAATACCGATATTTGATTATTGATTTAACTTCCCAAAACTTTAGAACATCAAATTCGACTCATTATTCAACATGGGTTCAGATCTAGACTGAATCACATTATAGATCCTCTGAACACTCAAGCAGTAGAATTTTATCTTATATGTTTTTTTTTTTTTAAAGTAAGCACAACCACTGTACATGGCAAACATATGAGAGTACCATTAAAAAAAAAAACAAAACAAAACAAAAAAACACTTAAATCTATCCCTAAGATTAAGTACATCTAGTCTGTGAATTTCCAAAGTTAACAAGACAGATTGGTTGTAGTAAAAGTAAGAAAACATAAATGCCTCACAATTTGATGCTCCACTCTTTTGAAAGCTATGCTGTTTCTCCCATTCTACAAACTCCAAATCATGTATCTAGAGGCACAACTACGGTGTTGATAACACTAGACCCAAAAGCTGAAGCTATTAGGATAGAGCCCAAACAATGATATAAAACTCTCTAACACACCCCTTCATGTGCAAGACTGACAGGCTTGGCACATGGACCAAACCCATATACAAATGCAAAAATAAATATAGATCAAATGTATGTGAAGGGACTCAAAATCAGGACTCCTTAGTCAAACTATCTTTGATACTATGTTAGGAACCACTACACCCAAAAGTTCAAACTTCTAGAAAAGCCCAAACAATGATATAAAGTTCTCTAACTGGAAAGGCCCATAGAAAAAAAATGACTTCAAGCCCCTTCTCACCGGAAATTTCTACCACCATCCTAAACATAAGCCTCAAAAACCCATAAGAGAACAGCCCATAGATATTTGCTATAGCAATTAACAACAAAAGAATAAAGAAAATGGTGTTCCACTGTTTCCCATCTCCTTCAGATATATATATATACAACACCATCCCATTATGAATTTTTTTAACTTTGCCGAGTCTCTTCATAAAAACACAATGATAGACACAAATATACTCATGCTTTGCTCAAAACATCAAAGCCAAATATTTCCACCACACCAATCTGCACTATAACAGCCCGACTAGTGCCTAGCGCCTTTTACAACACTACTTGAAAGTCCCAAGAAGAAGAAGCAACTTTTCATTGCAAAATTCATGTCACTGTGTCAGGATTAAAATTTCACCCAACTTTTCAAAACATGAAGGATTGAGTATGGATTTCTGGAAATAATTCATACCACACAAAATTCCATTCCCTTTTACATGTTTAAGACAACAGTCTACTTAGTTCAAGAATGCTTAATATGTTAACATGTATGATGCAAGAATACTTAAAATGTTATAAAATTGCTATATTTCGTATCATTCCACAAGTAATAAATTATGAAACACTATTTCAAAGTAGACCAAGTTACTCCTTGGAAGCAGAAGACGATACAAAAAAAAAAAACAGGATGAAGATGATGAACAAAAGGAAACAAATAAAGATGAAATTTTAAGAAGTATATCTTCCTTGGATTATCACAATTCTGTTGCTTCTTTCTTGGAGGTTTTTGGATACTCCTAAGTCCTAAGTTTAGGAATTAGTCATTATGTATTTTTAATTTTCTAGCCTTGGTGGAACTGTCATGCATATTACAATACACTCGCACGCATTACACTTTTTGTTAATAAATTAAATTTACAAAGAATCGTTCGACTTGAGAAACAATAGTAGGTTGAAGTACATGAGTTTCTAAGGGCGGGACTTATGTCTGTGTCCCTGTGCGCACACATTCAGAAGTATATTAAAAACTCATAAGTACTCCCATAGAAATTACAAGTAGCTTGTGCATTCCAAGACTGTGCGATTGTTAACCACTCATTAGGCTACAATCATCTATGATTTTAGAAAGAATGGCCAAATTCTGAATGCTCATAGTCAGAATCCGTGACAATTAATCCGGAGCAAGTAAATGATGTCATAAAACAAATTTTTTCAATCGAATTTCAAAATTCAAGACTTTGAGATTAATTTCTTCGCTATAAACATCAATGCAAGCAAATATATCATAACAGGTGTTATCTGAAACTGCCAAACAGGAATAATACAAATAAAGAAACTATCTAAAGATTAAATAAATAATCAAAAGTTTTCAAAAATAAAATAAAATAAAATAAAATAAAATGAGAAAACAAAGGCAGAGAAGTTACCCGAGAAGAAGAGAGAGAATTGAGCTCTGCTAATGCAACTTCGTGGCTTTTGACCTTTTCAAAACAAATTAAGTTGCAATAAATCAAATGAATATCAAAAGAGAGAGAGAGAGAGAGAGAGACGTACCAGTTTGATCAGATGGGGTTTTGAGTCTGAGACGTTAGAGGACGTATCACCCATCTCTGATGTCTTCTCTTCCTTCTTCGCCTTCCACTTCACTGCACAACATAGACTTTCGCTTTCACTATCATTCATTAACAAATAACAACTTGTAAAATGGGTCGAGGCTCGATTCAGTCATTGGTCCCTCACTCTCAGCCCAATTGATCAAGCCCACATGACAGCCCACCAAAATCAAGAATAGTGTATTAGTGTTTTTTTTTTTTTTTTTTGAAATAAATAGTGTATTAGTGTTATTTACCGCAATTTGTGTAGCAATATTTGGAAGGGTAATTAAGGAGGGGTGTACATTTTCGGTTTGGTTTGGGTTGAAACTCAACGTCAAACCAAACCAATATGTACTGGTACCCAAATCAAACCAATGTGACATGTTAAACCGATTCAAACCAAACCAACAAAAGTTGGGTTGGTTTGGGTAGATTTATTGGTTTCAGTTTAAACCCAAAAATCATTTTTTGTATTATTATAAAAATTAGTTAAATATAAAAATATTAAACATAGATGTTAATTAATTATTCTAAAAATCAAGAAAAATATTATATAATTAACAATAACAATTGTAGATGGTTGATCTACAATTGATGTGGATTGAGCTGGATTTGAACTAGGCCCTAACAATTGTTTGACCCTTGTCGAACCAAGGTTGTCGTCCACTCTATTGACATGCAAAAAAGATGGAAATCAACAGAAAAATAAAAGAGAAATGGTGGGGGGTGGGGGACTATTTTTAGCCTTATGTTGCTCGGGCTGAGCATTGCAACGGATGGAGTGGGGATTCCAGAAAGGCAAGTGTAGATTAAAATTGTGAAAATCAAGAACTTCTAGTGATTTGAGTTTGAATGTGGGCAGAGATTCAACACGCAATAAGCTTTTTTCCAGTCTTTAGCAATCAGAATCCCCTTTCAGTTCAAGGGGTTTCTATTCTTAGACCTTTAAAGACTTATCGTTGAGAATCCAATCCCTAAAATCCTGGTCAGATTTCATGGAATAAAAGGATTCTTGACTCATTCAAACTTTATTTATGTTATCAGATAGCGGTTATAAAGTGAACGAGTCAAAGATTGACTTAGTCAAACTAGGATTCAACTAAGGTTTCCTAGGTAGACCCGTATTGGGTGGATCTAACCCGGGCCCAATACAAAGTTGGTTGTGGACTTTAGCGTTGTGCCTAAGGGCCATTTTTGGCTACCATAGTTTGTCCCCCACTCTTTAAGGAAGGTTTTTTCAAGTTAGATAGTGTTATCTTGTCGAGTCGAACGTGGGATCGTCGCTACGTCGACGACGGGCAAATGAATGGTCAAACAGAATGAGTCGTACACGTTAGATCTCTACGTTGAGCTTTTGCATTTGCAACGATAAGGTGTCGAGCGCTTTGCATGCTTAGGGAAATGGAATGATCAACTGATGGGATTGAGTCGACTCGGTTCCTTAGGGCTAATGTGGCGCCTCGTTTTTGGCGCACTCTTGAATAAGTTGAATTTCAAATTTACTTGGCAATTACCTTGGTTAACTGGTAACCGAGGCGGTTTCGACACGTGGCAATCGTGGTTAAAGCATAAGTTTATTAACCAAACCCTTCCACTTCTCCATTACCTATCATTTATTTCTTAGTCTTGAAACAAAAGTACTTTCTGCAAACTTTGATTAAAAACCTGTTTGCTTTTTCCAACAACCGATTAGCCAGTTCGAATCTTTCGTAATGTAAGCAAAGTTCTTTCATTTTTATTCTTTGAAATGCAAAGTTCTTTGCGATACTTATTTTATTCATTTGTAGGGAATTGGCAGAGTAGTCTTTTAGGATTTCGCCCAGAAAATTGCTTAAGTTCTTCGTTGCTTTTCGTGTTCAATCCTGAATTGATTTGATTTTGTTGATTAGATCCATTTAGAAGACGCTTTGTTGGATTTAATAGGTTTAAGACCTTGTCATGTCATTGTAGGATTCTAGATTCGATTTAGATTTGACTCAGATTTTCTAAGGTTTTTATTGGATTGACCTCAACCTGTAGAAACCCTTAGGATTTGATCTGGGGCTTCTAGTTCTTTACTTGATTTTTTCATTTTTGCATTTGTCAGCTTTTGGAAGCATCATATCTGAAACAAATTAGAGGCGTGTTCTATATAAAGCTAGAGGGGGGGGGGAATAGATTTTAACTATTATTACCCAATTTTCGCATGCAAGTCAATTTTACGAAAATGCCCTTACTAGTCAAAAATACATACAAGTGTAATATAGTGCGGAATTTAAATAACACTTGATGTATACGTGGAAACCCAACCACTGGGAAAAACCACGGGCTGTATAGTGCGCCACACTCGGAACTCGAAATCACTAATTGAAATGAAGTTTACAACCTATGTAGACCTCGTCTAACACTCCGGTCTGTAACCCCTCACTTCTACCCAGCAGGCCTTTATTAGCAACCCTATTCCAATTTGCTTGAGGCCTAAGCACTCTTAGCCTCAAGACTTACTTCTCAATGAAGAGAAACAACCTATGTGAATATATATATGAATATTCAAATAACAAACAAGGCTAGGTAACCTTAGATGCTTATCTAGGATGATGATATAATCAATTTAATCAACCCTAGATATCAATTGCTAAATGACATGTCAAATAGCTTAGCTAATCAAGATTAAGCAAAAACCTAATTAGCTATCACAATCAACACTCAATCATTTTCATCACAAATAATCTCTAACTTGTATCTAGCAAATAATCAAAAGCATACAAGTAATTAAAGAGATATATTAATATGAAAAACACTAAAGTAATATGAAATTAGTGAAGAACATACCAAATAAGATGTGATGATTCAAAACCATGCATGGATCAATTCTATGAAGGCATAGAAGATCAAATATGAAATTTGATGCAAAAGGGATTTGATATGAGTGTTTAAAGATGAGTTCTTGATTTGATTTTTTCTCAAAAATCTCTCTTGAATGTTTAGGGTTCTAATTGCTCAAGAAACTTGTTCAGAGATTGAGAAAATAAGATATTTATAGACATCAAGAATTGGGCATGTGAAAAGACACTTTTGCCCCTGAAACGCACCGTTCGGCGGTTTCAATCGGCGGCCAGGCCGCCGATGACGACCGCCGAATTGAGCTCGTGAAGAACAGAGCATTAACGGCGGTTTCATTCGGCGGTTTCGCGACCGCCGATCCAACCGCCGAATCAAACCCGAGGGATTAAAATCGATCAGGTATGAACGGCGGTTTCGAACGGCGGTCGTGACCGCCGATCTTGACCGCATAATTGCTTCAGACCAATCTGGACTGAAACGGCGGTTTCATTCGGCGGCCAGGCCGCCGATCATAACCGCCGATCACCAACAATGGTGAAAACCAAGGAGAAGCCAAGGGCATTCTCCATAGGCGGTCTTCGCGCGAAACCAAGCACTCATTAGTGCAAGCGCGGACGTTTCCGAACAATGTCGGGAAACGAATTATAAGGCATATATACACACAACAAGATATATCAACCAATGTGCTAGTGTGTAAAGTGACATGTGAAGAGATGCACACAAAAATAAGCAAGAATGCAATCATAGCAAGAATGCTAAGTGTGTGTGTGCTTCTAAATCTCTTCAAAGAAAAACAAGCACAAGAGATTATACCTTTGGCGTGCTTGTATCTTGAGGTCATGGAAGGGCCTTTGATCTTCAACACTAATCACTTAGACTACCCTTACATTCAAAACCCCAACATGTGGTTTGACCACGAAATAAGCCAATCAACAAAACGGGAATCCTTACAATCTCCCCCTTTGGCTATTTCGTGACAAAACCACCACTCACATTGATTCCTCACAACAAAAATAAACCTATGGGTCAATGAAGATTTTCTACAATACAAAGAGATATATAAAAATAAAACTTGAAGTCTTCAATCTCTTATAGAACAATCATTCCCTGAAACAAGGTTTCTAAACTTTCCAAAACAAGTAAAAGTGAGATGAATCAAGTGAGGACATAAACAAGCATTTGCATTTCTAAGAAATTAAACACAACATCATGCAATATATGATGAATGCAATGCTCCCCCTCAAAGGGTTACTCCCCCTCAATGTATATTCTCCCCAATGTGCACCAATTGCTACAACAATTTGCACCTCCCCTTACCACATTCTACTCCCCCTTTTTGTCATGATATAGGCAAAGGAGTAGTCCCCAACCGGGTCACTTAAGGCAAAGAGAGATAGTAGCATTCTAGTATATGCATAATCAATATTAGTCACTTTATGCAATCTCAATTAATCGAAGAGAAACGAGGAGTTTTATTAGAATAAAAATGTGTGAATCAAAAATGCTTTGCATACAAGACATATAGCATTCAAGTCCAAAATACCATGGTATTTGGTAAAGCAAATGACAAAGGTTTCTAAAAAGAATTCAAACCAATTTCACCAATGTCATGAGAGAAGCAAAGATATAGAGTTTTCATTGATTTTAATGAATGAGCAACTATATCCAACTTTATAAGTCAAACATGTCATGAGCAACTTTGCACCCTATTTGATTTTTCCGGGTATGAAACCCGTATGATAATAGACATGTTCAAGAAATAAAGAGAGAGAGACAATATGGAATATAAATTCCTTTGAACGGATACAAGATCCTTTATTCATTTAGAGCCTCATAAGCTTTTTCACACAAGTTTTGCATTTAAAAAATTGCAATCATCAATTCATGCTTTTTCATTTGAGCATGTCATTTGAATTTCATGCTTTTCATATGACATTAGCATGTTATAAACAACTCATGCTTTTCAATTTTTAAGCATGTCATTAAGAATCATCATGTCATGGAGATAACTATAGGTCATCCAAATCATACTTCCTATGTACATCTCCTAGTCCAAAAATGCATGTTTGAACATAAATATGACATGGATTGTAAACAAGCAAGGTTCACACTTATTGAATTGAAAACATATATACATATGTGCAACCAAGCTTACTCAAGCAATCAACCAAGAAGCATAAGATTTTTCAAATTTTTTGCAAGTGACAAGAATGCAAAAATAGCTCTCTTTGCTTGAGTTCCCCATATGGGGTTAGTATCATCCTTCATTAATGAAGGGCATGAGGTCCTATGGACCTACCAAGTCCATTGGACTTAGTTGAACCTATTTGAGACTTGTTAGTCTCGTAGCAAGCGGGTTCATTTTTCCTTATCCACATAGATATAACATTTTTCTTCCTAGTGGACAATGGTTGCATGTCATTCATTAACCTAGGATTATTGACAAAAGATTTCCTAGGCTCATGCAAATGGGCTCTTCTTAGCCTCTTTTTCTCTATCATGCTATCAATCCTACAATGCTTAATGTACTTAAAGCACTTAGGCCTAATATGCCCATAAACACCACAATAATGACAAGTTGGTACAAAGTAAGAATTCATACCATGTTCTTGTGAAGTCATTGGAGACTCATCATGCATTTGATGTCTCCTTTGGTGTTGAGTCGGTTCATGTCTTCTATTTGGTTGAACCGGAATGGGTTGCCTCCTTGGATGAGGTAGCATGTTTTGCCTCTTTTCATAGTGAGTCATTTGTTGAGGAGAGTTGACTCGAGAGGCTCTAATCCGTTGAGCTTGGGGTTGTCTTGCTTTCACCACCTTCACTTGTGCATTTGTCGAACATTGTCCTAGTTCTAACTTCTTCCTAGGAGTTTGCACCGGTGACGCTTCTATCTTACCCAAACTCTTCACAAAGACGGTCTTCTTAGGAATAGAGCAATCCTTGCTCACTTCGAATCCAAGACCTCTTTTGTCACAAGGGCTTTTTCCTACACCAAGTATGTTGTCAAGTTTCTTGGTGCTTGTGGTCATTCTAGTCAATGACTCTTTGGCTTCAACAAGCTCTCTCTTCAAACCCTCTTCATTCCTCTTAGACAAAGCTAGCTCATCTTTTAGCTTGTCTTCTTCCACCATGGATCTTACCACTTCATCATTCAAGTGGTCCACTTGTGTTGAAAGCCTAAGTAATTCTTCCTTTAACCTTTGAATCTCTTTTTCATTCTTTAACTTAGAGCTTTCAAAACTTTCAAAGTTGTCCTTAAGATCCATTTTCTCCACTTGCTTCTTTAGGAGGTCATTGTATGTTGTAAGCTCTAGATTTTCTTCCTCTAAAATCCTTAGAAATCTATCTTTCTTCTTCATGGAGCTTTCAACATTGACTATAAAGTTATGCATATCCATATTCTCTACATTTCCATTTGTAGAGTTAGATAAGGAGTCATCTCCACTAGTGTCATCTTCTAGACTCTCCTCCTCTCCTATGGATCCAATATCCTCATCAAGACCTTCACCTTGATCTCTTGAGTCAATAAGTGCCATATCCCAATGTGAAGCAACAACTATCTCCTCTAGAGCTACTTCTTCGACTTTCTCTTCTATGGGATTACTAGCAACGAGTTCTTACCAACAACTTCATTTTCTTCACAAGTGGCACCCAATGCCTTGAAGTTATTGATAAGCTCATCATCACTTGATGACTTATCTCCCTCTTCGGAGTCATCACTTTCACTCCAAATGGCGGCCATCATTTTTTCTCTCTTGTTCTTCAAATTCCCACAATCTAGTGAGATATGACCTATGCCACCACACTCATAGCATTGGATCCCTTTCCTTTCGCTATTCTCTTGCCTATGCTCAACCTTCTTGAAAGGAACCCTTTTCTTCAATTCTTGCCCTTTGGATGCATGACCCTTCTTCTCGAATTTTACAAACTTCTTGAATTTTCTCATTAAAAGTGCCATGTCTTCATCCGAGTCATCCTTGTCCTCCTTCTCAACCTTGGAAGCTCTCAAAGCAATCCCTTTTTGCTTCTTTGAAGGAGTGGAGCTAGGACCCTTCCTAGACTCGTAGGCGAGAAGTCTACCTATTACCTCGCTCGGCTTCATGTCCTTAAAATCACTGTTTTCTTCTAAAGCCGTCACCTTAGACTCAAACCTCTCGGGAAGCGATCTCATTATCTTTTGCTTGATCCTTCTATCCGAGTAAGGGTCACCAAGTTGATGACTTTGGTTGACAATGTCCATCAACCTAATCTCGAAGTCGTTGAAGCACTCATTCTCCTCCATCCTAAGTGTCTCAAATTGAGTTTGGAGGACTTGAAGTTTGGAGTCCTTCACTACTTCGGTTCCCTCGTGTGCAACCTCTAAGATGTCCCATGCCTCCTTGGCTATCTTAGTGTTCTGAATCAGTTTGTACTGATTTTCGTCCACTGCACATATAAGGGCGTGCCACGCCTTTTGATTCCACTTGGACAACTCAAACTCAGGTTGTGTCCACTGTGCCTTAGGCTTGAGCACTTCTTCTCCTCCACCCGTGGGAGTCATCATAGGAGGCGAATATCCATCTTCAATGGCCATCCATGCCCTATCATGGATTTGACACACATATGCCTCCATCTTCCCTTTCCATTGGGAGTAATTTATGCCGGTGAGGAGGGGTGGCCTTACGCTCGAAGCACCCTCATTAGAACCACCGATTCCACTCATAGTGTATAATGAATGGATGAAATGAATGCAAAATGTATGAATGATCAAAGAATCACACAAATGCAAAACACACCAAAAATGAGCTAGGATCACCTATGTATGTCTAGGAACCCGCTCTGATACCAATTGAAACAAATTAGAGGCGTGTTCTATATAAAGCTAGAGGGGGGTGAATAGATTTTAACTATTATTACCCAATTTTTGCATGCAAGTCAATTTTACGAAAATGCCCCTACTAGTCAAAAATACATACAAGTGTAATATAGTGCGGAATTTAAATAACACTTGATGTATACGTGGAAACCCAACCACTGGGAAAAACCACGGGCTGTATAGTGCGCCACACTCGGAACTCGAAATCACTAATTGAAATGAAGTTTACAACCTATGTAGACCTCGTCTAACACTCCGGTCTGTAACCCCTCACTTCTACCCAGCGGGCCTTTATTAGCAACCCTATTCCAATTTGCTTGAGGCCTAAGCACTCTTAGCCTCAAGACTTACTTCTCAATGAAGAGAAACAACCTATGTGAATATATATATGAATATTCAAATAACAAACAAGGCTAGGTAACCTTAGATGCTTATCTAGGATGATGATATAATCAATTTAATCAACCCTAGATATCAATTGCTAAATGACATGTCAAATAGCTTAGCTAATCAAGATTAAGCAAAAACCTAATTAGCTATCACAATCAACACTCAATCATTTTCATCACAAATAATCTCTAACTTGTATCTAGCAAATAATCAAAAGCATACAAGTAATTAAAGAGATATATTAATATGAAAAACACTAAAGTAATATGAAATTAGTGAAGAACATACCAAATAAGATGTGATGATTCAAAACCATGCATGGATCAATTCTATGAAGGCATAGAAGATCAAATATGAAATTTGATGCAAAAGGGATTTGATTTGAGTGTTTAAAGATGAGTTCTTGATTTGATTTTTTCTCAAAAATCTCTCTTGAATGTTTAGGGTTCTAATTGCTCAAGAAACTTGTTCAGAGATTGAGAAAATAAGATATTTATAGACATCAAGAATTGGGCATGTGAAAAGACACTTTTGCCCCTGAAACGCACCGTTCGGCGGTTTCAATCGGCGGCCAGGCCGCCGATGACGACCGCCGAATTGAGCTCGTGAAGAACAGAGCATTAACGGCGGTTTCATTCGGCGGTTTCGCGACCGCCGATCCAACCGCCGAATCAAACCCGAGGGATTAAAATCGATCAGGTATGAACGGCGGTTTCGAACGGCGGTCGTGACCGCCGATCTTGACCGCATAATTGCTTCAGACCAATCTGGACTGAAACGGCGGTTTCATTCGGCGGCCAGGCCGCCGATCATAACCGCCGATCACCAACAATGGTGAAAACCAAGGAGAAGCCAAGGGCATTCTCCATAGGCGGTCTTCGCGCGAAACCAAGCACTCATTAGTGCAAGCGCGGACGTTTCCGAACAATGTCGGGAAACGAATTATAAGGCACATATACACACAACAAGATATATCAACCAATGTGCTAGTGTGTAAAGTGACATGTGAAGAGATGCACACAAAAATAAGCAAGAATGCAATCATAGCAAGAATGCTAAGTGTGTGTGTGCTTCTAAATCTCTTCAAAGAAAAACAAGCACAAGAGATTATACCTTTGGCGTGCTTGTATCTTGAGGTCATGGAAGGGCCTTTGATCTTCAACACTAATCACTTAGACTACCCTTACATTCAAAACCCCAACATGTGGTTTGACCACGAAATAAGCCAATCAACAAAACGGGAATCCTTACAATATCAAGTGAAAGAACGAACTCCAACCCAGATTTCACCTAGACCTTTAACGATTCTGGAGACGAGGTCGTGGAGGGTGTTGGGACCGACACCAGAGATGTCAAACGATACGTCAGCTGAAACTATTATGGAGTGTCTAATTATATCTGGAAGGGGGAGGGGGTGAATAGATTTCAACCAAGTCATATTACCAAATTTTCTTGATTAGTCAATATTCAATAAAAACCTCTATCTAGTCAAAACTACAATCAAGTGTAAAATGTGAAAATTAAATAATACTTGATTTTTACGTGGAAACCTTCAACAAGGAAAAACCACGGGCTAATATGTGCACCACACGCGATCCTCAAATCCACTAATTTTAATGGTGTTTACAACCTAGGTTGACCACGTCAAACCCTACACGGTCACTAACTCACCATTGCTACCCAACAGGCCTTTAATAGCGAACCTAGATCAATTTGGTTGTGGACTAAGGAACCTTAGCCACAAGACTTAATTCTCACTAAAGAGATCAACAACCTAAGTGAATATCATGATATTCAATTATGCAATTAATGCTAGGTTACACTAAATGCTTATCTAGGATGAAAGATAACAACAAACACAATCCTAGATATCAATATTGCTATATGACATGGCATACAACATAGCTATCAAGATTAAGAAATCCTAGGCAATAACTATCATAATACAACACTCAATCATTCAACACAAATATCTCAATCTTGTATTTAAAATCTAATCTAGATGCATACAAGTGATAAATGAGATTTCTTGATTAAGAAAGAACACAAGAATGGATTAAATAGTGTTTAACTTACCAAGTCATGTGTGTTGAAGAAAACCAAAGCATGGATGTATCCTAGATGAAGCTAGATGATGCTAGATGAAGTTTGATGCTCATAGAAATGGTTTTGAGTGATCAAAGGTGAGTTCTTTGAAAGATTTTCTCTCTTGAAAATTTTCTAAGTTAAAAATATGATCTTGAACTCATGTAGGCTGACCTAAAGACAAAAAGGCACTTATATAAGTGATCCCCTCAAAGCCACACCATTTTGGTCATTTTAAAAAAATCAAACCCTGTTACAACCGCTGCGTGTACCATTGCTCAGATAAGTGCCTGCGCCGCGGTACGCAGAGCGTGTAAGCTCTGGAGTTTACCGCTATGGAGACCGCCCCAGAGGCAAATGTCTCTACCGCGGTATGCACAGCGCAAAAGCATCAGGTTTTGAACCTGGCTTGGACCACTGCCCATGCACGTGTACTAGGGGCGGTAAGAAAAGTTTTCTCTTTTCAAAGACATTTCACACTTAGTCTAAAATGCAATATGTGTAAGTGTGAAAAGTGAAGAGCATGCACACAAGAGCAAGAATACATATGCAAGCATGAGAAGTGTGTGTGTGCAACTAAGTCTCTTCAATGAAAACTAAGCATAAGTGATATACCTTTGGAGTGCTTATCAACTTGAGGTCTTGAGAGGGCCTTTGAGCTTGATCACCAACATCTAAGCTACCCTTACATGTCAAACCCCAATTGTGGTTTGTCACCGAAATAAGCCAATCAATCTTGAGGAACTTACATCACCATAGCTGACCCATTAGATATCGTACACCCGGATAGATTAGGATTTGTGGAGATTAGGGCTATACAGGTCGTCGTCCACTCCAACGATTTTCCAGAGCATATAGAGGTCGAGGGGCCATCCTTCTCGAGTCAATCGCTAGGCATTCTAGCTAGTGAGAATCCAGAGAGCGTATTTATAAATGATGTCATGGATTGTTTGAGGGTAATGTATGGTATTCCTGACTTGTCGAGCTATGAAGAAGCATGAGCAAGCAAACTGGGGCATCCCAGGGTGGACATGCTTCTACGAGGATGTCCTTCGACTAGGGTTTTGATTCCCCGTTTCCTCCTTAGCTCGCAGGCTTTTAGTGTTCTACGACATTACCCTAGCTAGTTGATGCCTAATAGCTAGATAATTCTTATGAGTTTAATCGTCCTTCACGAGAAGAAGGAATTAAAATTTGGGTTAGGCTCGCTTCTACACAACCATTTCTTAAAGCAGCATACTCGTGAGAAAGGTCGATTCACGCTTTGTTTGAGACCAGGCATGAAATACCTTATCTCAGACTTACTACCAGTGATAGGAAGTGGAAAGATACCTACTTTTTTACAAATGGTCCTTTAATAGATGGCCCTTCCGAAAAGGATCTCGTGTCGTACGTTTGGGTTAAGAGGGGATTTGAAATTCTACATGGTATGATGTTTTTAACTTATATATCTGACGTCGAACTTCGTTTCATAGACAAGTCAATGACTTATGTAAAGTTCAATTTACCTGATCTTGACGAGGCAATAAAAATCCAAAGGGAGGCCATGAATAGGAGGCGAGCGGAGGTGTTGGCCAAGAAGAAGTAGCGGCTGAAGCATTGAAGGATAAGTCGATCGTGGTGATCGATGAGTCAGACTTCGAGTCTTCTCCGGAGTTGAACCCCCCAAGGTGGATGAAGAAGAGGAAGACTGATGAAGCTAACCCCAAAGGAAAGGCCATTGAAGCTGCGTCGAAAGGGCCTAACTCGACCCTAGTACTATTTCCATAAGGAGTGTTGGCTTTCAAAGAGCCAAACAGCTTTTTGAATAAGTTGAATGACCTTTTATTCACTGCTGATGAAGAATATCTCAAGGGAAAGAAGATGGAGGATGTGGTCGATGCATAATGTGTCTAAATGAACCTATTGGGAGGTTGGGGGAGGGGGGTGTATATGTTTTAATTGATTAATTACCAACTTTTCGACTTAATCAATTTTATAATAATGACCCAACATAATGCAAAAACAATCAACAAAAATAAATAGCAGAAAACAATAAAAACATGTTGATTTGTTTTACGTGAGAAAACCCAAAAAGGGTAAAAACTCACGGGTTATCCATCTAGCAACATATGGTCCTCAAATCCACTCTATGTAATGATGTTTACAACCTAGGTTGACCTCTAGTCACACCATTCTTAGTCACTAACCCATCACTATTACCCACAAGCCTTTTATAGTGATTGTAGACCAATTGCTTGTGCACCAATCAACTTAGTCACAAGGCTTAACACTAAGGGAAGAGAAAACAACCTAAGTGAATATCAAATGCATAAATGCTGGGTCAACACATTTAATGCTTATCTAATCATGAATGAACAAGTCAAACAATCATAGATATCATGTTGCTATATGTCATACATATAACTTAGCTAAATAAAATAAATGCAAACCTAGATGCAATAGCTATCACAATACAAAACCCACAAACAACACAAAAATCTCAACTTGCAGATAAGAACTTAATCTAGATGCAAACAAGTCATAAAAGAGATTTCTTGTTAAGCAAGAACACTAAGATGAATGAAGATGATGTTCTACTTACCAAGTCATGTGTGTTGGTGAAAACCCATGAAAGAAAACAACCTAGATGATGCTAGATGATGCTAGATGATGTTGGATTCATAAATGGATGATGGGTATTTGGGTTTTGGTCAATAAAGATTGAATCTTGATGGCTTGTCTTGCAAGGCACTCTTAAGCTCTCAAGAAACTTAAATTGTAAGCTCTAGGAAGAAATGGGGAAGATAAAAATGTATATATAGCAGGTCAAAAAGAAACGACATTGTTTCGTGAAAAACAGGGCTCGACCGTTGTGAAAGCCGCATCAGTTATGACAGCGGTCACCATTGTTAAGCCACCGCTGTGGAAACTAAGAGCGGTACTCACAGCGATTGATAGCGGTCACCACTGGACACAAAGTACTGTGGCTACCGCTGTGAAAACCCATAGCGGTTCCCACAGCGGTAGCTAGGCATACAACAAACTTCAAGAAAAAGAACATGCATTCTAAAACCAATTATGGCATGGCAATGGTCAAATGAGATACAATAGAATGAGCATGCATGAAGAGAGATATAACAAGAATATGCACCAACAAGAAACACACAAAAATATACAAGATATGAAAATGCATGAGATATGTGTGTGTGTGTGTGTGTGTGTGTGTGTGCAACTAAATTTCTTCAAAGAGTTTGATCACAAGTGATATACTGTAAGGTTTTAGATTTGTATTGGCTTGATTCCATTGCAAAACTCTCTTTATTTGTAATGACTAGTTGCTTAGGTGATTCGTATTGGAAATGAGCTTCAAGGAGAAAAGCAATTTCTCATGCAAAGATCATCTTCAAGAGGAAAAACACTTACTTGGATGCTAAGGTATCGAGACTCTTCTTCCTCTTACAAGGCATAAGCGCACACACACACATTGCATACATTTGTGTCCCTACATCATTGCACTAAATTTGTATAACACATTCACACACTTGTTGAAATATGCACATGCATTAGTCTTAATTTAACAAACATTGTAGAATTGCATGTTCTAGGACTATCTCTAGGAAATAGCATACTTGTGTGATCTTGTATTTATTTGTTTAGGTTTTATTGTTTTGAACTTAAATATGTTCTCATATGATTCCTTTATGATTTATTCGAATTTGGAGTTCGGAGGCCGGAGAACGGTCGAGAGGTGCACGAAAAAAAGTGAAGGAGAAAAGAGTCCTTCCTTCCTGTGGAGGCGCGTGGCCACCATGGGAGGAACACCTCTCTGCCCCCATGGTGGCCACGTGCCTCCACATGAAGAGAGAGAAAGGCTGGGTGGTGGCTGAAACTAATAATGCATAGTGTGTTCTAATATAAGTCCGGGGGGGGTGGGGGTGAATAGATTTTATCCCTTTTTACCCAATTTTCGCGATTAGTCAATTTTCACAAAAATACCCCAAACTAGTCAAATTAACAAATCAAGCATATAAGTATGGAAATTAAATGACGCTTGATTTTTACGTGGAAACCCTCACAGGAAAAACCACGGGCTGGTAAGTGCGCCACACTTGAACCTCGAATCCACTAATGATAATAAAGCTTACAACCTAATCCTGGTATGTAACTCACTATAACTACCTACTCCTAGTATGAGTGAACCTAGTCCAATTGCTTATGTGAACACCAAATCCCGGTGTACGACCTAATCCCGGTCATCACACAAGACTTACAATTGCTTGTGACAAAAGGCAATCTAATCCCGGAAGCCACACAAGTCTTACTTCTCAATGAAGAGATAAATTGGCCTATGCGAATATATGATGATATTCAAATAGTAAATAAAGCTAGGGAACCTTAGATGCTTATCTAGGATGATAAAATGACAATTAATACAATCCTAGATATCAAGAGCTAAATGAAATGTCATAAAGTTTAGCTAAACATAGATTAGGCAATCCTATGAAGCTATCAAAATACACCTCTCAAACAATCAATACACTAATCTCAATCTTGTATCTAAAATATATATGAAATACATACAAGTGATTAATGAGATTGCTTGTTAAGATAGACACAAAATATGTAAGATATAAGTGTTACTAAGCAAAGTGTGTTAAAAAATCCATGCAAAAAGATATCTAGATTATCAAAGATGATGCTAGATGATAATTGATGATCATGGAATAGTGTTTGAGTAAACAAAGATGATCAAAGATGAGTTCTTGATTAAAAATCTCTCTTCGAAAAAACTCTCAATTAAAAATATGATTTTTTTGAGTCATTGCTTTGACCTAAGAACAAAGAGGCATATATATAGGAGGTCAAATTGAAGCTGTGTCGTTTTGGCCAAAATCAGTTATCGCCATTTGAGGTCGCCATTTGTCTCAGGGCAACCTCGTGGCGACACCAATTTTTCTTCTATGTAGCTACTTGGTTGTCATGGCGACATTTTAGGGCGACCTCTGACGCAATACAAAAAACTTCATTGTCACCATTTGTCTCAGGGCGACCTCGTGGCGACCTCATACCTGATTGAATTTTAGGAATAAATTTCACTGTCGCCATGGCGACACCAACAAAGGGTGAAAATGCCATGTTTCCACATGAGCACAATGTGCAAGTGTACAAAGTGGTGAAACCAAAGGAGAAGCTAAGGGCATTCTCCGATGGCGATCTTCGCACTGAACCAAGCACACATTCGTGCATGCGCGGACATTTCCGAACAATATCGGAAAACGAATTACAAGACACATAAAAACACACACTACAAGAAAAAAGGCATATTGGGACGAAAATCTATTGGGACGTTTTTTTTCGTCCCAATAGGCAGCTATTGGGACGAATTCTATATTTCATCCCAATAGACATCCTATTGGGATGAAAAACAATTCGTCCCTAAAGGTCTTACCATTTTGGACATAATTCGTCCCAATAGACATTCTATTGGGATGAATATTTATTTCGTCCCAATAGAATGTCTATTGGGACAATTTTTGTCTAATGTGGTAAGGCTTTTAGGGACGAATTATTTTCATCCCAATAGGATGTTTATTGGGACGAAATACATAATTCGTCCCAATAGACTGCCAATTGGGACGAATTTATTTCGTCCCAATAGGTTTTCTTTTTATTTAAAATTATAATGGTTAATAAATTTTGTTGACCTTTAGGGACAAATTTCTTTCGTCCCAATAGGATATCTATTGGGATGAAATACATAATTCGTCATAATAGGCAGCCTATTGGGACGAAATTTATTTCGTCCCAAAAGGTTTTCTTTTTATTTAAAATTATAATAATTAATTAATTTTGTTGAAAATTCTTGATTTATTTTTTTTTGAAGTTTTTTCCTTAAAGATAGATTAATAATTAAATTACCATATAAATTAGAAAATGATGCAATATGGATCATTTTGTTTGTCCAAAGTGGTTCTCTATAGAGATTAATTTTGTTTTTTTCCTAATAAGTTCTTCATAAGGATCAATAACTATTAGTTTTGAAAGATTTTCTATTATTTTTTAAAAAAGGAACTAAACCGTTGGAACCGGAACCGAACTGTCGAAACCGAAACCGTTGGTTCCGAATCAAAAATCGAAACTTGAAAATGATGAAAAATGCCACATTTTAAAAGTGTTTTTGTAAGAAAGTCACCACTTTAATAACTTAAGTTTAAAAGGCACCTATTATGGTGAACGGACAAAAATTCCCTTACTTTACACACATTCTCTTACTTTGAAGTTTTTATTTTTAAATTTTTTTATTATTCTTTCATCTTCATCATAGAGGTTTGTTTAACAGATCTCCAAGGGAGGTTGAACATCATTGGATAATTAGTTTAGTGGCACTACGGAGATTTTTTTGGTTTTGAATCTTCCATTATTGAGCCTTTTCATTTTATTCTTCAAGTATTTTGTAAACCCGAATCAGAAATCGAAACCGTTGGTTCCAAATCGAGAGCCGGAACCGGAGTCATGTTTAATTCCGAGTACGATTAACAATTGACTATTTGATCTGACAATATATGATTTGAACAAAATAGTTTAATTAAATGTTATAATAAATGTTTTTTAATATCAATTTGTTTATCATATAAAAAAAATTTTAATTAGTGGAATCAATCTACAAATAAAATTTTGATCGAAAAATAATCAATAAAAAATTAATAAGAAGTAGAGGTTATATATAAACATTATGCTTTTGTTATCACAAACAAAGGAGCAGCAAAGTGGTTGGGCGTGTGTGGGTGGGTGTGTGTGTGCAGAGTTCGACTCACCTTGAGGACAACAATTAAAATTGATTTGTGTGGGTGGCTGGTGGGTCAGTGGGTGCGCGCAGGTGGTGCGTGGGTGGGTGGTGGCTGAGGCAACAAATTTTTTATTTTTTATTTTTTATTTTTAATTTCGTCCCTATAGGATACCTAAAGGGACAAAAAATTATCTAAAGGGACGAAATATTTCGTCCCTACAGGTTGTCAAAGGGGAAGAAAATACAATTCGTCCCTACAAGTTGTCTATTGGGACGAATATTTTTGTCCCTATACCTTATCAATTGGGACAAACAAAAATCGTCCCTATAGGTAGTTTTAAGGGACGAATTTCAATTTTCGTCCCAAAGAAGCTATTGCGACCCACCTGAAGGGATGGAATTTGGGATGAATAAAATTCGTCCCAATAGACCTATTGGGACGTTTTTTGGGCTATTGGGACGAAAAAAAATCATCCCAATAGCCCTTTTTTTTTGTAGTGACAACTGGTACAACATCAAATTGAAAGTGTGAAATGTGACATGTGAAGAGAATGCACACATATGCAAGTATGCTAAGTGTGTGTGCAAATAAATCTCTTCAAAGAAAACTAAGCACTAGAGATTATACCTTTGGAGTTCTTATCACCTTGAGGTCTTCAAAGGGCCTTTGAGCTAAATCCTCAATCACCTAAACTACCCTTACAAAACAAACCCTAACATGTGGTTTGTCCACGAAATAAGCCAATCAATAAATGGGAATCCTTACAGTGGCTTTTTACCTTTTTGGCGCCCTTCTTCTTCTCCACTTGGTTTTCCCTCCCTATTTAATTCAAATTCGTGCAAAATTCTCTCACAACTTTTTCATTTTTGTTTTTGTCATAACTCTCTCAAATCAACTCCAAATTGAGTGATCCAAAAGCCAAAATTGTTGGTCTTGAAGAGAGGAACAAATCCCAAGCATTTTAAAGGTGAAAAAAATGTCCATGTTAATCGCAGTCATCTGATTTCAGATCGTGATTCATCTTTTCTTTGGGTAATCATCTTCTCTACATTTTTCTTATGATCAACTTGATGGATCTTATTATTTGATTGATGAAAAATGTTTAGAATGTATTTGATTCCTATTTTAGACTTGTTTTGATTGAATATGATCTTAGCTAATTTTGATGAACATGAACTTGAATCTAGAACACTTTGTGATTTGTTCTTGAATGTTGATTTCTAGGTTTTTCAAGTTGCATGTTCTAAACTAGAATACTTTGATTTGCAATTGATGCGGGCAGTCGTTGACGCCCGTCAGAAAAGATATTTCTATTCTAATTACCTCGCAAATGCAACGAGTCAAAGGACTAGTATAGCAAGTAAGCAAGGGTCGTTCCCACAAAGAGATGGAATCCGTTAACAGCATCTAGCTCTAGAGTTTATGAAAGCAATGTAAATGGAATGTGATGTGTGTGTGGATGCAATCTAACTAAAGATAAAAATGTAGCCAGGTGTCTTGGCTATCTAATTAGTCTACTCCTAATTACGTTATTCTACTCCTAAAAGCAAGACACCCTAGCTATGAAAATAAATGTGGCTGGGAGATAAGCAAGATATGAGCCACACATGGGACATCGGTTCACCAAACACAGTATGCAATTCATGTAGATTGTTTATCATGTGAATCCAATTAATTCATTAAAGGGTTCATTCTCTTGATTAGGGATTTACCGAAATCAAATCATCACTCTCCAAGTCGGAAGAGTAATTGTGTCTTTAGTCTAGACCCATTAAGCACAAGAACATATGAACCAAAGCTTTGGTGGCAAAGTTATGCACACACAAGCTATTCCCATTCAATTGAGCTAATAGCCAAGCTCATACCCGAAATGGTAATCTGAGCACAAATTCAACTCTCAATCACTCTAATCATTCCAAACATAGCATGTTAAGTCTTCTACTAACATACATACATAAATGAGATATTTGATTACAACTACTCCTACATCATTAGTTAATCTACTCCTAATCTCATTCATACATACATATCAATATACAACTCTCAATACACATGAATATCACAATAAGAGATTTCAATCATAGACATATCATGAATGGAACAATACCAAATCAAATCAAATAACAATACAAACATATATTAGCATAAGTGTTGGTTACAAATATTTCCACAAGTGTTACACATCAATAGAAATACAAAGAGATGAGAAGTAAAAGATCACCCTTGAAGATTAGTCCTCCAAAAGCTCTCCCTATCTAATGAACATCTATGGCTTGACACACAAGCCCTCATATTGCTGCATATCTAGTCCTCCAAGGAAGGCTTTCCATGGAGGAAAATCCCCCATGGAAGCTTGGAGTTGCTCTCTCTCTTTTGTGGTGTAAGAGCTAAGCTCTAGGGTATTTTTGGTTGGTTGGTCACACTCTTGAAAGAGAGGCAAAAGAGATTTATATATAAAGGGAGATGTTTAGGGCAAGAATGGGCATCAAAATTATATGAAGTCGCGGAGTTCACGTGAGTCCCAACCATTATGCTCAATAGCAAGAGTGTGATATTGTAATTGACAATCTTATCATATTAATAAAGTGATTTCTATTTATTTAACAAAATCTTATAGCATTTATAATTATAATTGTCAAGGTAAATAATCATAAGGTCAAAAGACTATGAGAAAAGAAGAATTGTTCATACATCTGAATATGTATGAGGTAGACACAATTCTTTAGTTAGTCTTGAATAATGTTCACAACTTAAGTTAAAGGTTGGGCACCTTTATCTTGTTAAAGTTGTAGATTCTTTTGCTAGCATTTGAGTGGGATCAAATGTGTTATGATGGGTCTAAATCATCAAAATGGCTTTGAGTAAAAGAATCTAGTGCACTAGGTGCATTGAACTGGATCACAATGGAATACTTTATCTAGAACCGTCAATAGATAAAAGTCTTTTCATTATGAGGACAATCGGAGAGTCTATCTTAATCCTGAGATAAATGATGGACTTATGGTTGCAAGTGGTATAAGTTATCAATGAGTACGATTATATAGCATAGTCTATCCTCGATAGTTTGGTGATATTCATCTGTTAATCGATAGAGAACTTCATTTATAGATATGGACATCGTGGCTCCATTTATACAATGAGAGTATCATATCATCATATGGATGTTTTGAGGTAATTGGATATAAAATCTCAACGTTGAGTTTTCGATAGTGTCTATTGAAAACATGGCTTCTGGACAAGTCAAAATATCCAAAGTTCAAAATGTGGTCATATGAGTAAATATTGTAACTTGGAGAGCTATAGGTGGTCTATGAGCTCTTGGCGATTACTGATATTATTCACGAGGATTAATTATCTCCAATAAGATTGTCTAGGGTATGAATGAGAAACATTTACTTGTTCTTTATTTAAGAGTGCAATTTTAGTTCTTTAGTGGAATGAACTAAAATTAATAGATCGAACCTAAGTGAATCATTTGTTGATTGTAATTGGGTTATGTCTATTGAAGCTTAAATTTAGATAGCCTGCCAAGATCCCCAATCCACACGGACTTGCATGGATCACTTGATATAGTCTACCGGACTAATTATGGGTCCATCTAGAATTGTATTAAGGCATGTGGGCTTGTTTCTTTTTGTAAGAATGGACCTAGTTCACATGTGGGCCTTAAGGTCCAATGGATTAAATAAAATAAGAAAATAATATATGGCCCATGTATATGTATCTGGGGCGGCAAGGCTAATATATTAGTCTAATATATTATTTTATTTTATTATTTGATTAAATGGGAATTAATTAATTGATTAATTAATTATTTAATTAAAAATCAAAATCTTTTTCTAACTAGGAAATATGTTTCTTAGTAGTATACTATTGTGGTAGTATAATAAATATAAAAGACTTTATTTGGTAAGTAGATAAATAAGGGATTTATTTATCTAGTCAAATAAGAAAGTTTTTTATAAAGTCATAATATGATTAAACACTATAGAGTTGGATTAGGGTTTGGAATTCTAAGGAAATCTACCTAGGGTTAGGATTTAAGTCAAAAGACAAATCCTACATGGTAAAGGATTTCAGCTACAATATATGAGATATATATGGCAATTGGCCAATATATATATTGATTCTCATATGTGGCATGCAGTATTGGATATATATATATTGACTTATATACATTATACGTGGATGCAGAATTTGTGATAAATATTGACAAATATATATTATTTGGAATAAGATTCACGCATAGACATATATATATTCTTTGCATAGAATTGGTGGAACCCTAAGTCCGTTTTGAGAGTTATTTTTCTTTAGCTTGAAAAATAGAATCCAACTCTTAGACTAGTGTGAGAAATCAGCCAAGAGGAAAAAGAGAGAAGAGAACGTTTTATTTCGATAGTGCACTAGTAGCTTTTACATCAAAAGGCTTTGTGCACAATTTCGAATAAGGTTCACGTGAGTTTCGATCATTAGATTGAGAATTCAAAAATGACCGGAACATTCTTCATTGTCTCTTGGAAGTTTTGTGACTAACGAAAAAGAAAAGATTTTGTTATCCATCCTCAGGTACACAATTCAAAGAGAGGGAGACCACGCTCCTAGGTGATTCACGTTCATGATTGGATTGGAAGATCTTACGGATTACCATCGACGCAACGTCAATCAGATCACGTGACAAAGGTACAATATCTTTATTATATGTTAATTAATTAAAGGGTTAAGGTTCATCTTTAAAAAGGAAAAAAATTTGAAATATACTAAACCTGTTTTAGTCTCGCTTCTGCTGCGTGCAATCGTTTTTTTCCCTACAAGTGTATGGTTTGAGAAACCATCAAACGTGCATGTAAATTAAATGTGACTAGAAGGTGATAGGGAAAATAGAATGCACAACAATCTTAGATAAGATAATGGAAGGTAATCAATTAAGAGAATACTAAGGAAAATGATAAAGTTACAAGTGGATTATGGGCAATGATTTTCAAGCCACTTTAAAGAACCAATCTCATACTTGTTAACCATTTGTAGTCTTAGATGTGTTTAGACCGTAACTATGAACCTTAAACAACTTCTTACCAAAATGCCTAATCAATTAAGGAGAGGGGGCCAAGGTGGGATCGGTTAGTTACAAATCAAGGCTTAGATGATTGCGGTTGGTATGCCCTCTAACCATCTATCCTATGCACTATGTTCTTAATCCATCAAGGGTGTCAATCCAATATTGATTCTATAACAAATTATCCTAAACAAGAGTATAATCAACTAGTGGTATACAATGCCAATTATATATTGAATAAGATCTAGTTACCAAATGATTAGAACGTCAATAGAGATTCAAATACAATATAGCTTAAGCAAAACCCAAATCCAAATGTTTCTCACAACAATCCCTTAGAATGGGGATTTAGTTATACATAATTACAATCAAAGGAAAGGTAAGTAAGAGAATAGGAAATCATCTTTGGGCCACCTTCTTTAGTGTTTGATCCTTCCTTGCCTTTGTTGCTCCTTATACAAAGAGTGGTAGATGAAGATGTGTCTAGATAGATGGATGGATGTCTAATGGGTAGTGATGAAGGTAGGGAATAAAGAGAATGGGAATAGATGAATGGTTGGGTGAAAGTAATCTAGATTTGGTGTTGAGTATGGGATGGAGGAGATGAGTTCAAGTATACAAATGGAGGAATTTAAGATGGGGAATTATAGATGATCCAAGGTTGAAGAAGAGGATTCTTTTGATTGACCAAGCTCTCCTTCAAAATGGAAAACTATTATGTATTTATAGGGTATTAGATTTAGGGTGAGAATTCAGTAATTTTCTAGAAATTAGGTCAAGGTCGCTATTGGAATTCGCGGTTGCTCAATGGTGACAATGGTAGGCGACATTTGGAGGAGAAATGTTGGACTCTTCTTCGCTACGGTGTCACGGTTTGGAATGGCAAAAGATGAACCGCAACACTCTTTGGACTTTTTTCATGATGGCTTCGCGTTTTGACTAGTGGCGAAGGTGAAATGACGCCGGTGAGATGTAGAAATCGTGGTTGGAGCACGGCGGTGTTTGGAGGACCGACAAGGACCTTATCTTAGTCGTGTTGAGCTCGACAAACGCCTGGACTAGAAATTGACTGGAATAAGGCATAAAATGGCTGTTTTCTGGCAGTTGCAGCGAGTTAGGGTTTCGCTGGACGATTGGTTCGTTAAGCAGCTAAAGGTTGAAGATGATGGGGAGCATTTAGGCTTAAGACTTTTGTCTTCTATGGGGTGCATTTAGCAGTGGGTTGGAGCTCAATCAGAGGCCCAAACTCATCTTCAAAATGCACCGCATTACTTATGACATGGTGCGGTTTACTGATTTGCATGGCAAATTATGCAACACTCTGATCGTGCTCTAAATTTTCACATTTAACGCTCCCTTTTCCTATCTTTTGTGTTCGTTTCCGAGCACTTTTGTGTATATAATGTGTGTTTTAGTTATGTGCAGATAAATATCCCATAAAGAAGGTGTTTGTACCAAATGTGGGCAAAATAGGGCAAATATGTATAAAGAAGACCACCGTTGGTTTGTTCCACGGGAATGAACTCGCGGACCAAAAGTATAAAGCCGCGGGAAGACCCACACTAGAAAACCCACGTGAGAATACCACCGTGGGAATGAATCCGCGGAACAGAGGAGCATGAAGTCGTGGAGAAAACCAGCTAGTTCAAGCCTTCTGGTCAGTGGGAAAGAACCCGCGGAACAAGAGAGAATGAAGCCACGGAAAACCCACGCGGGAATACCTCCGCAGGAAAGAGACCGCGAGATAGAAGGAACAAAGCCGCGATAGAATTTTTGAAGAACCCACGGGTTATCACCGCGGGAAAACCCATGCGGGAATAAATCCGCGAGGCAGGGGTTTCGAACTAGCGGAACAACCGACTTAAGGGGATTTTGGTCTTTTCACACCCCATTCATGCCCCAAACTTGCCTAACCTATAAATACACCCTTTTGCCTCTCTTTATAATGTCCTAGAACCCTAATCCTTGCTCTAAGAAACCCATCTTAGATCTTACACAACAAAAGAGAGAGAGAGAGAGAGAGAGAGAGAGAGAGAGAAACCTTCAAGCTTCCATAGAGGATCTTCCTCCATGGAAAGCATTCAATGGTGGATTAGATACGAAGAGAAAGGAGGGCTCAGGTGTCAAAACCGAGCCATGGAAGTTCATTGTATATTGAGAGCTTTTAAAGGACTTGTCTTACCGGGTTATCTCTTATTACTCATCTCTTTGTTTTCTATTGATGTGTAACCCATGTGGGAATATTTGTAACCAACACTTATGCTACATTATGTTTGCATTGTTCTTTGATTTGATTTATGTGTTGTTCTATTCTATGCTATCCATTATAATCTCTTATTATGATACTCATGTGTATGGAGAGTTATATATTGATGTGTATGTATGGATGAGATTAGGAGTAGATTAACCTAATGATGTAGGAGTAGTTGTAATCAAATATCTCATTTATGTATGTATGTTGGTAGATGATTCAATATGTATGTGTTTGGAATGATTAGAGTGATTGAGAGTTGAGTTTGTGCTTGGATTACCATTCTGGGTATGAGTTTGGCTATTAGCTCTATAGAATGGGAGAAGCTTATGCATAACTTTGCTAGGATAGCTTTGGTTCATGTTCTTGTGCTTAATGGGTCTAAACCTAGACACAATTACTCTTCCGACCTTGGAGAGTGATGACTTGATTTTGGGAATTCCCTAACTGAATTAAATGGTATTCACATGATCTATAATCTACATGATTTGCATCTTGTGTTTGGTGAACCGATTTCCCATGTGTGTCTCATATCTTGCATCTCTCTAAGCCACCATTATTTTCGTAGCTAGGGTGTCTTGCCTTTAGGAGTAAAATAACGTAATTAGGAGTAGACTAATTAGAAAGGCAAGCATCTGGTTACATTTCTATCTTTAGTTAGTTAGTTTGCATCTCCTCACACTCACCACATCCACATTGCTTTCATAAATTCTAGAGCTAGATACAGTTGACAAATTTCATCTCTCTGTGGGAACGACCCTTGCTTACTTGCTATACTAGTCATTTGACTCGTTGCATTTGCGAGGTAATTAGAATAGAAATATATTTTCTGACAGGCATCAACGACCGCCCCGATCACGCTCCCTTGTATTCTTCCAAATTCGCAATAACTTCAATCTTCCCTCAATAATTACACTTTTGCCCCTAATTGAACAATATTACTCCAATGCCCCTGAACTTTATAAATACCTAAAAACACTTAATTCACATAATTAAATCACGGGATGTTACCCGAGAATAAACGCAAAGAATAGGAAATGAGGGTCAAAATATAACACAATTTTGGCACGATCATTCATTCACATTCCATTTATCCTTAATGGTGTTATAATGGATTTGGAATGGACCATACTGAGTAGGCAAGGAATTCAAAATAAACTGAGCAAGGAAAGATTCACCAACAGTCATTCCTACGGTCTTTAGCTTTGCAGCTAGGTTCATCATTTTCAGGATGTGGTTTTGCATCCCACGAACCCCATCATATTTCATTGTGGTCAATTCAGCCATTAATGTCCCAACAAGAGATTTGTCAGCAGTTTTGAAACGCTTTTCCACATCCTTAAAGAATTCTTTTGCGTTATCACTTTTATGTATAATTATAAAATAATCATATAACGACATATATATCAATAATAGGACTCTCTTTTAATATACATTTATATACATTCGTCCTAATTATTAATAGAGTCCAAATTAATCATGTCTTTGATTCATTAAACATTAAACAAGAAATTAAATTGCCAAAATATCAATTTTATATGAATAACCATAAATATAAATAACATGTTTTTTCATTAATAAAACTACAGACCTTAAATAACATAACATATATCTAATAATTTTAATAAAACATCATTACTATCATCAATATCAAAATTATCAATATCATATTGTTAACTGCATTTTTAATATTCATATATTTTAATTGCATTAAACAAAATTAATGTCAAACTTTTAATGCATACTTTAAAATATCTTTGGATTAATTGTAGTAAACAAAAACAATTAATACGGCCATAGATTGATTGTGTAGTAAACAAAACTATACGTAATTTTATTTTATGTTTACTTAATATTAAATAGATAATGATGGAAACAATAAGTGATTCAACACACTACAAGAAAATTGACCTACAGTGGCAAAAAATATTTGTTACTATAAGTGAAGAAATTGTCACAAATTCAATATTGTGACAAAAAAAAGTGTCACTAACAATTCGTCACTTTTGCCCCCGTCACTAAAAGTATTTGTGACTGTTTTTCGGTACTTGTTAAAATTCATAACTTTTAGTGACACATGATCACTTAACCTTAATTAGTGACAAAATAAAAATTGTGTCACTATATTAGTATTTAGTGACAATTAACCGTTTGAAGATTTTGTCATTGTACATATTCTTAGTGACAATTTATTGTTTAAAAAGTGTCACTATTCACAAATCTAGTGACAAATAATCATCTTAAAATTATGTCACTACAGACAAACTTAGTGACAATTATGACAATTAAGTTAACCATATAATAATTGTCACTACAACGCTGACTTAGTGACAATTAACAATATGAATATTAAGTTACTGTATAGACACATAGTAACAATTTAATCAATTGTCAAAATTTAATATAAATTTAATTGTATAAAAAAAATAAAAAAATAAAAAAATATAACCAAATAAAACATGTCACTCATGACATTGAGTTCCATAAATAATCATTCCATTAAAAAAATATCCAAAAATTAGCATAATATCGAATTGATACAAAAGTAATCCAACATCTTTCAAAGTCTACTACTAAATAACACATGTAAGCCGGCTAGTCTACGTTAACATAAGTGTTAGGTCACACACAATAACTTTTAACTGCAGAACCAAAAATTTGAAACTTCCGAGGTCTTGATTGTGAAATATTAGAAGCCAATGATCCACTGTCAGTTGTCATGTAGCTAAAGAATCTTTAGGTTTTGCAAGAGAAACCTATATACATGGAGACATGAAGAAAAAAAAAATAGTGAGAACAAATTAAAGTCACCAAAATAAAACCAATGAAAAATGCAACAATATTGACAAAATTTAGTACAAGTATAAAATAAATTCTATAAGTTTGATATCCAAGTATAAAACTTATTAGAACTGTTAATCTATTCATCTTCATATAAAGTCCTCCATAATGTCAATCTATTCATTCAGCCAAATATCAAATATCTTATTGAGTGTTTGAACTCTTTTATCAAACAATTGGTATGCATATAAAAATTGGTTGTTCTATAAGAATCATTTTATCAAATAGTTAGTATGCATATAAACTAAATTGACATATATTGTGCAAATTTAAGAACAAAAAACTATAAATCATGAAATAATAATAATGATTCCTTAAAAAATTTGAAAACAAATTAAAGCTAAAAAAAACATCCCTAAACGTATATATAATCCTACATACAAAAAAAAAAAAAAAATTAATAATAATAATCATATCTTATTCGAAGACACTTTCAATATATGAAACTCGAATTTGAGATTCTGACCTTGAAAAAACAAGTACCAAAAAACAAACCCTAAAAAAAATGAAATCAAGAAAAAGAGAAGCTTAAGAGTTTTTTTTTTCAATGCTGCATCAAACAATTGATTGTTCCGTAAGAATCATTTTATCAAACAGTTAGTAAGCATATAAACTAATATTGACATATACTGTGGAAATCTAAGAATAAACAACTATAAATCATGAAATAATAATAATGGGTTCCTTAAAAAATTTGAAAACAAATTAAAGTTAAAAAAAATAAATAAATAAAAAATCATACTTTATTCGAAGACACTTTCAATATATGAAACTTAAATTTGAGATTCCAACCCTACAAACAAAGTATAAGAAAACAAACCCTAAAAAAAATCAAGATAAGCTTACATTTTTATCCGGGCAAAAGTTTCTCTATAATCTCGGTACTTCTTCTGATGAAACACTGTTTCAAACCTAAAAAGGTAAAAAAAAAAAAAAAAAAAAAAAAAAAAAAAAAAAAAAAAAAATGATTGTGGATTTTTTTTTTTTTTTTTTTGTGGCTTTTTTTTTTAAAAAAAAAGAAGGAAATATTAATTGATTTTTTTTAATGTAAATATTAATTGATTTTGATGCCTTTTAAAAACCTAATTATTTATAAAATAAAATCTTTCCTTTTAAAAAGGTAATTTTGTGACTAATTATATTATTTGTTACAAATTATCGAGTTTTGTAACTAATTATGACAATTATTTTTAAAAAGTTTCAATTGAACAAAACATAATGACAATAGTAAAATTTGTCACAAAATAATGCCAACAGTGATACAATCAAAATTTGTCACAAAGAAATGTGTCACTATAGGTCAATTTTTTTGTAGTGACACTGAGCTTTGATACAACATGTAAGCAATTATACATCTTAAAGTAAATACATGTAAACTATTATACATGTTAACTTAATGTTAAATGAAAGATCTAGAATCACATATTGTTTCACATATAAAATAATCACATTAATTTTGTAAGATAATAACTTACGTACCGTGATCCATGGAAGAAGACATTTTGACAACAATCGTTTCTCTCCTCCTTAACCTTTATACTTTAAACTTTTATGTGTTACTTCATATATGAGAACTAATGGGAATTCTGATTTATATAAAGGTTGGAGAGAGGACGAGTGTTTCTCACATTTAGTTTTAACTCAATAATTAATTCCCATAAAATCAATTTTAAGTTGAGAAACATTTCTCTAACCAATACATCGGCATGTGCAAAATTTGAATAATTAATCCTTCATTAATTTGATAACTTACTTTTCCCACATTAATTTAACATTTAAAACCATTAGTTATTAGGACCATAAATCCTACACCTTCAACCTATCTTCGATGTCATAAATGGTGTAAGGTCTCATTTATTGATTGGTTTATTTCGTGAACAAACCACATTTGGGGTTGTTGTAAGGGTAGCTTAGGCTCTCAAGACCTCAAGAGAAGAAGCACCAAAGGTAAATTTTTAAGTGCTTACTTGCTTTGAAGAGATATAGTTGCACACACTCACAACTCTTGCATAATTCTTATTCTTGTATGTTGTGTGTTTTTAAATGTGTACATTTATGTTCATTAATCTCTCTTCTTGCATGATTAATTAATTACATCTAGCTTGTTAAATTCCATAACATGTTAAGCTTTAGGATGCATTGTCTTCACTCACACATTTGCACTTATTGCATTGTTCTTGTGTGAGAAGTTGCATGAGAAGGCCCTGTCCTTCTCTGTCGTGGTTATGTTGCCGTCTTGGTAAACTGCGGCATGCAAGCGATAGAGAAGTGCTTTCTCTGCCACTGTACAACTGCCGCGGTAGGACAACCGCAGCATGCTGGCGTCAGAGATGTGTTCTCTCCGCCGCCGTACATTGCCGCGATTGAACATCTGCAGCATGCAAGTGACAGAGACTTGTGGTCTCTGCCGCAGTGCAATTGCCGTGGTTGGACAACTGCGGCAGTTGGGACCGCGGCAGTCTGTTAGTGCAAAACGCCCAAAACGCTGCAGTTTTCTTGGACACCTATAAATACACCACTTTCATTTTAGGTCGTCCCTAAGAGTTCAAAAATCATATTTTTCCCTTAGAACATTTTTCAAGAGAAAAAATTCACAAGAACTCACCTTTAAACACTCAAATCTATTCCTTTATGCATCAAAGTTCATCTAGGATCATTCATGGCCATTTAGGATGCATCCATGCATGGTTTTGCATCATCACATCTTGATTGGTAAGGTTTTCACTATCTTCATATAAGTTTAGTGTCTTTCTTAACAAGTCATCTCTTTAATTACCTGTATGCTCTTAGAATATATTCTAGATACAAGTCAAAGATTGTATGTGTTGTATTGATTGAGTGTTGTATTGTGATAGCTATCTAGGTTTTCATAATCTATGTTTAGCTAAGCTTTTTGACATGTCATTTAGCTATTGATATCTAGAATTGCATTAATTGTCATCTAATCAACCTAGATAAGCATCTAAGGTTCCCTAGCTTTGTTTGCTCTTTGAATATCATCATATATTCACATAGGTCATTTTATCTCTTCATTGAGAAGTAAGACTTGTGGCTAAGATTGCTTAGGCCACAAGCAAATTGGACTAGGACCACTTTTAAAGACCCGCAGGTAGAAGTGGGGGGTTATTGACCGTAGTGTTTAACAAGGTCAACATAGGTTGTAAACTCCATTTCAATTAGTGGATTTGGGGTTTGAGTGTGGCGCACTTACCATCCCGTGGTTTTTCCCGTGAGGGTTTCCACGTATATATCTTATGTTATTTAAATTCCACACATATTACACTTGCTATACTAAATTGACTAGATAGGGGTATTTTCGTAATCTTAACCATACACGAAAATTCGGCAAAATTGGTTAAAATCTATTCACCCCCTCTAGATTAATATTATACACACCGTTATTAGTTTCAAATGGCTTAAAAGTTGTCTAAGTTGCCGATGTCCTTGCTATGCACACAAGAAATAGCTACTTTTGAATCACTAACTATCACTATCTCCTTTCCAAATAATTCCAACCTAGAGACACAAACTGCAAGCCTTCTAGATTGCAAGGATCTTAGCAGAATTGGATCTTTGAAAACCCACATAACACAAAAAAAGACACAACACTTTGCCAGAAGAGTTCCTCAAAACACCACCAATACCAGCTGTCCCATGACACCCTCTCGCAGCACCATCCACATTAAATTTTAGAACATTACCCTTCAGTTATATACTTAAAATTTATAACATCGAATAACTAAATAGAATTCTTTGAGAGAATTCTATTAAATCTCCAAATTCATGAAGATTAATTTTTAAGAGTACTTAATTATTAATTTGGTGGTATATAGTATATATGTAATCATGAAGATCGCATTCCAATACTTGTTTAATTATTATTGGTTATGTTAAGTTGTGAGAGGTGCACTTGCTGAGGAAGTAGATGATACTTGATGCCCAGATTCTCAAAAATCTTCTTCAATTCAAAGACAAGCTCTGATCTCCTGATGCTCTTTTCTCCATAATTCTGATGGTTCATGGTGTGCTGAACACATAACATTATATTCAACTTGTCCACGTTCTCTATTTCCTTCATTATCACCACATGTTTTGGGTTCCAGTGCTTCGGCTTGCTCTCTACGTATCTGTGTTAATTCCATATATAATAGATCATGTTAAAATGTGTACCCTTAAACTAGCTATTACATATATACCATATATTGAAGCAGATTTTTTATTGACAATAATTTTAAAGAAGACTGGACATGATGATGTTAGTTCAGTAGAATTTTTATTGACAATAATTTTAAAGAAGACTTGACATGATGAGGTTAGCTCAGTAGTATACCCAACATCTATACTATGAAGTTACAGGTTTAAGTTGTGTTCCCCTCCAAAAGCCTCGAATTTATTGTAATATTTTAAAAATAATAATAATAATAATGTAGCCTTGCCAAAAAAATAAAATAAAAAATAAAAACATGACATTGACTTCTTTTCAAAAACACCCCTCTATTTTCGAATTTATGTAAAAACCCACCTTAATGTATACCAAAAACACTTTATAGTTTCAAATTTTAGTTTAAGAAAACCCCTGATTGGTACCAAAAATCTCATTATAAATTAAAAATAGGTGTTGAGAAAAACTACTAGTTTGTAAAACTATGATTATTTCCCAACGTGTGTGGCTGCATGTTAATTAAGTAACAAGATTCAATATAAATTAAGAGGTAAAAATGTGCAAGGTTATTAGGGAGAGGAATAATCAAAGTATAAAAGACTTACGTTTGAATAGCCTTTTTCATGGCATTAATGTCATCAACAGGAGTGGAGACATCGATGGTGAACTCAACACTATCTCCCATTTCAGGACTTCTTCTGAAATTGCTGATGGCTTTTGTTATAAGAACAGAATTGGGGTAGTAAATCTTCTCCATATCATAACGTAAAAACACTGTAGTCAATATGTTCATTTCTTCCACAATCATCTGTATTAGTGTTCCCAAAACAAAATTATATTTAAATGACAAGACTAATCATGTTGAGAAATATATGTAACCAATTGATTTTTATTATTCATTCAAGTTTCAATAGTAGTGAATTACATACCTGTATGCCATCGATGACACAACGATCACCGACATCAAAAGGGTGCATGACGAAGACGAAAATGATGGATTCAAAGATGGTTTTGCAAGTGTTTTGAAACATGAATCCAGCGACCAGCAACTGGGAGGTAACAAGGAAGACGACATTGGTGGTGGCCACTCCTAAAACCAGAAGAGATACAACTATTATCACCACTATTACAGCTGCACTCGCCAACTTGTGAAGCTGCTGCACTGCCGTCTTTGTATCATTCAATGAATGTGCCAAAGCTTTGCGCTCTATGTATGCATATACCTACGTACGTACCCATATTTTAAGATCTCGAATCAAGTCAACAATTAAATATTTATATACATGTTTTTCTAGTAAAAATTAATGTCTAACACACATATTTTTCAGCATAAAGTTATATTAGTGCATGTTTATACAATATTTATAGCTATTATTGCATGGTTAAAGGCAGTTTATGAATTTTAGCGATGGGTGCGGATATTGTCACTCATAAAACTAATCAGTACACCCATTTTTATAAGTATACACATGTCTAAAATATAAAAAATAAATATTACTATAAGCATCCATCCTAATGTCAATAGTACCATTATTGAAATAAATATATTCATTTTAATACATTTTATTTATAAGTAATGCTAAATATCACAAATAAAATCACAACTATTCCAACACAACATATGTGGCACATGAGGTGTCAATTGGTGAGTGGATACATAGATAGGTGAGATAAAACATTATTAATGTGTATCCACTCGCCAATTGACACCTCATGTAGTTGTGATATCTAGCATTACTCTTTATTTATAAAAACCCTCTTAAATTATTAACACACCCAAGTTATAAAAAAACAAATCATATTATTTTTGGAATCAAACCCTCTTCTAATGACTGTCCAATTTACTTTTTGAAATGTCTCGGATAAAGGAGCCTTATGAAAGGAAAGATGTAGAACTGGATTGTATATGAGGTCAAGAGATTTTCAATATAAAATTCTCTTATATATACAGTATCTTAAAAAAAACACCTCATTGATATCTATGGTGTTGACGGTGGTTTTTGGATTAGGAAAAAGGCTACGTGTCCAAAAATAATTATACAAACAATTATAATATTGAAAATTAAGGAAAAACACACAAGACACAGATTTTACGTGGAAAACCCTAAAAAGGGAAAAACCACAGTTGCCGAAGTCGGCGAAGAAGAATATCACTATGAAAATTGGAGTTTACACTCTTAAAGCTCGCTTTCTCTCAAAAGATCGCATATATCATCGTACATCTTTTTTACTGATATTTGTATGGGTTGATTAGCCATTGCCCTAATTATTGCCGTGTGAATGACTAACTCTTTAATGAGAATTTTGGCGAGATTCTAGCGGAGTGATTCGTTTAGGACTTATTTCATGTTTTGTGCTTATCTTTTTGAAGCTCTGATTCTTTTTCCTGATTGGAACTCTCCACCCCATGAGAAGAAATAGCTATTTTTCCTAACTAGAACATGACTCTTAGCTTTCATATCTAACTGGATCTCCACGAGATACTATATATCTTAACAAGGCAATATTTTCTATTTTGGCTGAGTAAATCTCGCTAGAGAGGGATATTCGGTGAGTAGAATCTTTGTTCATTAAAGCTTTTCAAATTGAGCGGGTTGGCTTGGCGAACATGTTCCTACTCTTATGGAATCCCATCACATGCCCTAATCTGGTGATGTGTCCTCAGTCAACCTATTGTAGATTGATTCGTTGACTTATGATGGCATGTTACTTCCAAATGCATGTGTTACCTGCTACTTTTGTTGAAGCGTCTCCTCACCGAATTTACATATATAATAATACCCCTTTAAATATTTCGAGCCGAGCAATTGCATTTCTCCTTGTTCGACGACATTTATTCTTACCCATGGAGCAGTATTTAAAAGGTCTGCTGTAAATTATGGTCGACTAATATTTCAACGTTTGCCTCACTTGCCAACTTGCTATATCGGACTTCAATTTCTAATTGCTAAAATTTCCTTTGAAAAGATTCTCCTCTTTAAATGCCTCATTAAATGCCATTCTTAATAATTAATGCTTTCTCTGGCTTAGTTTTAATTAAGTCCACAAAACATTCGAACGACGCTTTATCATCTGTCCAATGGTTTGACGTTCTGACTCTAGGTTTTCTTTTGGAGCGACACATGTCCGTCTGTGAGTGGGTGTACCTGACATCGCTTTGTACACTATGGAGTCGCTGACTTCTTTCAAACGTCTTTTCAATTCCATGTCACCATCTCTGATCTCTTTTTTGGCTTTCAAAAACCTTCTCTCTTTAATAAAATCCCAAAACCCTTCCTCTATCCTTTTTTTTAGAAAAAAGCTTAGGTACTGACCGGTCAACACCCCGCCATACTGACCACCCAATGGAGTGTTGCCACGTGGCCAAAACTCTTTCACTTTTTTTCATTTTCTTCTTGCTTTGAGTTACGTGGTAACCAACCATTGGTTGGTCAGTATGGCTGAGTGCTGATCGGTCAACACCCAAACAGTGTTCTTTTATTTAAATCTTCCTCTTGCTTTACCTAGAGACCACTATATCCAAAAATCTTTTTCTTCTCAAATCCTTCTTGCTCTTTTCCATCGACAAGCGGCTAAAAAGCTCTGCTTTTTCTTAACATGCTATTTGCGATCTGTTTCGCTGATTCCAGCTCCAAGCACATAAATAGTTTCAAGATCCAATCCTTTTCCTTTCCTCGAGTGAGTTTTCATGCACCCATCTCAACGTTATTTCATTTTTTAGCGATATGATGAGGGCCTTAGAGCAAGTGGGGGGGGGGGGGGGGGGGGGGGGGGGGGGGGTGGGAATTGCAGACAAACTTGAGCTATTGATGCGTAATTTTGATCCAAATTATCTAATCCCCATTCCTTTATTTATTCCCCCTGATTTTGGGTCTGAATTCCCTAATACTCATCAATCTCATCGTGTTGATTCCCTAGAAATGGAAAGATCATCCAGACTTAGTGGTAGCACGTTTAGGATACCTAGGGTTCTACAGAGTCCAGGTTGGATGCCCAAACGATAGTTGACTCGGATGTCGATGAGCATCAAGATGACATGTTAGAGTTTTTAATCGATCGGTTGAGTGCATTTGATTGTGAAGTGAATGTAGTAGGCGAATCAAAGCTTCAAAATTATAAGGGCCGCTTTGACATCCCTGACTTGGTTCATTTGTTATTACCTAGCGAGAGGGCCGTATGGAATCCTCCACCGAATGTAGTGACGATCTATGGCTCGATGCTGGGTTGTGGGGTCACTTTTCCCCTTAAACCTTTCATTGCTTGCTTCTTAGTTGATGCCAGACTTTCTCCTACTCTGCTTGCCCCAAATAGTTATCGAATATTGATGTGTCTATGCCTGACAGTGAAAAGGATGGGCAAGGCACCCCTACTCCTCGGGAGATTCACCATCTTTACCCCCTATAGCAATCGAGCCATAGAGGAATCTATTTCCTTCTCTCTTCAGTTATAGAAAGCTGGATTTCAACGGGTGCTAAGAATCTAGGTAAGGTCGAGATATCTTATGACGACAAGAAAAATGGTTTCATTTAGGGATTCCCTTCTTCAAACAAGAGATGGAGAAATCGCTAGTTCTTTGTTAGCAGCGAATGAGGGAGAGACGTCCTTATGGATATTCATCACAACATATCGGTGAAAAAGGTTCCCAAACATTTTACATCTCTCGAGTCTTAGTCGAAGACTCCGCCAGTCCTAGAGGAAGATGAGATCTCTCATCTTGCTGATGCTGATACTCGTCCATTGGAGAAGAAAGGTCACTCTACCTTTTGAACGAGGAAAAAATGATCGGGTCACGAATCTTTCCTTACTTTACCAGCAGACACCGCCGTTGTAAGTCTTCGACTTTCTTTTTATCATTTTTGATCCTTTCCCTCATGGACTAACTTTCATTCCTTTTTAAGTGAGCAATGTAGTCGTAGTCTGTGATGTTCAAGCTCAAGTGGTCAAAATTTTTACCTCTACCAGTCAAAGGTATGCCGTCGATTTGGTGAGGGAAGGCATTGCCACTCTGATGGGTGATGATTCCCCTCAAGAAAGTGAAGATGACAACATGGGAGACAGCCCCGAACATTATCCTCCTCCAACAAATCAACCTTCGGTAGAGACGGAGATGGTTGGAGGGCCTTCTTCCAGTCATAAGGGAAAGGAGAAAGTTGGGACCTAGTTGAGACTAGCCAAAGACGATGTTCCCATTTTCAACGCCAACATTCCCAACCCTACCGAGGACCCTACGAGTAACATGAATACCAGGGGAGTTGGGGAAAAACATATGGCTAAGAGGAAATCCACAAATTACATCGATTGGCCCACCAAGCGATCTTCGAGAGACGTTCAATATGTCTTTTCTTCAAATGATGAGGTCGATGACGTGGATGAGAATGTGGACAAGTCATCTGAGCCTGTTCAGCCTATTACATCACCAAAGGAAACTACAGTTGCATAAGTAGTCGTAAAGGGAGTTGCTACTGAAGAGGTCATTGTTGATGACTCGACTGTTCGTTCGATATGGGGTGATGAACATGGCATCCCTACTTCTGTCATTCCATCAGATCCTTCCATCCCAAATGCTATGGCCCTAGAGGATGTTGGCAGGGGCACTGATGTAGGTGATGTACAGAGAAATCCGGGTGAAGGCCTCTTCACAGAGACTCAAAGGCTTTCTGTTCCTGGTGGCTCTAATCCCACTCAAGCCCTTTCCTAAGCTGGTGAGACATCCGGTTCGGGCTCCCCTTCAAGTCCTACTTCCGGTATTTTAAGGCATATGACTGATGAAGATGTGTACATCAGAAAAGGTTGGGCGAATGTCAAGGGCAAATCATGCAACAAAAAGATATAATTCTTCTTCAATTGCCATTCCTTTGTAAGTCTTAACACTTCCTCTCTCTTTTCTTGACTTCATTGTTTCTTCTAAGTAATTCTCGCTTTTTTCTAAATGACGTTTGAGATGGCGAACTCTTACAGGCGCGGGAATACTCTCGCAAAGTGAGAAAGTCCTATGACAGTAGCACTGCTCTATGCCTTCAAGACCAAGTCTTTCATCTTGTGGCCTAGAAATTCACCATGGAAAAGTCCTACTCTTAGAAGCTCATTCAAGCAAGGAAGGTAGTTGATAAGTCCTTAGCCGCCCAACTATTTGCTAAGGAGAAGTTGCTGGCTGCCGAGGAAGAAATTTGAGTGTTGAAGGATCACCTATTCACCAGCTAGGAGTCCATGCCTGCTCGCCTCGAGGTGAAGAAGCAAGCCAAGGAAGCTAAGGTGAAGGCCGAGCACATGTCATAACACTACAAAAAAAAGGTCTTTTCCGACGGCTAAATACCGTCGGAAAAGACCATTTCCCGTCAGAAATACGCTTTTTCGACGGGAAAAAGCCGTTAGAGGCCGTCGCAAATACGATTGTCAGAAATAACTAATTACTGACAAGTCGTCAGAAATACTACCATTTTCGACGGCCATGGCCATTGGAAAAGATGAAAATACCGTTGATAATAGTAATTCAAGGTGGTCAAAATTACTTTGTATTTCCGACGGCTTTACCACTATTTCCGACGGCTTATTACCGTTGAAAATAGTCAAATTTTCTAAAAAAATGGTGCAACTCGACTTGATAGTCGCCATGTCACCCATCACCCTACACATACCACATCACACAGCAACTTTAATTCCATGAAATTCATATGGTTTGAACCCTTGACTTGGATGACAGTAAGGGGTTACCCTTACCATTTTGCTATAACTTTATATCTGATATGTTTTACATACTATTTATATATAAGCTATTGATATGTTTGTATAATATCTAATTAAATATATTTTTTTGTATACTATTTAAATATAACTATTGAGATATTGTTTTTTAAAATAATATTTTATTAAAATTATTAGAGCTTGTTTTAAAAAATCTGATATAGTAGTGTCACTAAATATAATTAAAAATAACTAAATGTTATTGTGATTACTAATAATTTTGCTATATTTTATATTTAGTTAATTTAGTAAGATGTGTCCATAAAGTAATTTGAATTAAATTTTAGCATTTCCGATTACACTTTTTATGTTGTTAGAAAAGTGGGTAATATTGACAGCTTATTTGACTATTTTCGGATGGCCCAAAAGTCATCGGAAAAGCGGTTTTTTTTTTCCGACGACACAAAAAGTCCCACAAGTCATCGGCATAACTCGACAATTTGACACAACCCGAATCAATCTTGCAGATGTTATGTACGAGGGCGTTGTAATGTTCCTTGACATCCCTACGTGACTTTCCCGGTAGTTGAATGGCGATATTTTACCATCGAGCAATTTCTCAAGATAAAAATGTTTATAATAAGAGGGAGTTCCTAAAGAATGACGTAAATATCTCACAAATCCCTTCATCATAATCCTGACAAATGTTTTGTGTATTTCTGTTGTATTAAAGTGTTCACTCTTGATTTTTGCACTTATATGTCATTGTTCGGATAGCAATTTAGGGAAAATTAGGTGTATTAAATGCATACTACGAAATAGAGTTTATATAATTATTTTATATAACTTTTTATTTTCAAGAAAAAATAAATCATGAAATTTTTATTTGTACAAATTATTTGAAGAAACTTTATATAAAAAATACGGTTTTAGCACTAAAATAAAAAATTGGTCTTTTCCGACGGCTAAATGCCGTCGGAAAAGAACATTTATCGTCGGAAATGTCTATTTCCGACGGCATTTAGGCCGTCGGAAAAAATGCATTACTTTTTCCTCATTTCCAATGGAATAAAGACTATTTCCGACGGCTTTTAGGCCGTCGGAAATGAGAAAAAATATGATACCACATTTCCAACGGCACTGAAATGGCTGTCGGAAATGGTATCTTTTCCGACGGCAATTAGTGCTGTCGGAAATAGTTCGTCACTGATAGGCTTTTTTTTTGTAGTGTAAGATATAAGGAACTAGCAAGCCTCCAAGGATGCCATCTTTGAGGAAATGAAGGTCGAGCTGGAGGCTATCATATAACATACATATCTTTTACACATACAACATACATCTATCTTTTTTAAAAAAATATTCCTATTTATCAATAGAGTTCATAATTAAAAAGGGAGAAAAAAAAAAAAGCAAAAAAATATCTACCTATGTATGATTAGAGTTCTCTGAAAATTCTTTTTCCATTATTTTGTTATATGATAATCATGTGTTGATGAGAAAGTTTGATATTTGAAATAAAATTAGAGTTTGATTAGGGTTTATTATATATATATATATAATTAAATAGATATAGTTGAAGATATGGGCATGATTATTTAAAAAAAAAATAAAAAATTAATATGGGTGTAATTAATGAGTGTATATAGTATTTGATTTATTTTTAATTAAAGTAATTTTTCCTTATTAGTAAATTTCTATTAGGATATTTTTGTAATTTAATTTTTTAATAAAATATGGACATACTTATTAGTTTTATAAGTGTCAATATCAGCACCCTTTTAGCAATTTCTGTAAGTTTAGTCCTCCATGAGAATTGTCATAACTCCGTGGTTTGACAATTTTTTTAAAATAATCCCTTAATTTTGAGTTTAGTTGTAAATCCTCTTATTGTATAGCAAAAACATCTTGTTGTTTCGAACTTTGGTCAAGGGTTCGAAATTACAGCTTAAATCAGAAACTATACAGTTGTTTTATTTAAGGGTAAAAACTCATGGAGAATTTTTGGGAATTTCCTAGTAAGAAATATTAACTTTTGGAATAACTACAAAAACTCCCTAAGATTTGACTTCCTTACAAAAACAAATGTTTACTTTTGAATTCAAATGAAAACCATCTAATTGTATACTAAAATATGCCTTGTAGTTTCATAATTTAGTTAAAAGACCCTTATATACCAAAAACCCAATTTTCGTCTAAATTCAAAATTATAGGGTTATTTTTTGAAAAGAAAAAAAAGTCAAAATTAAAGGGTTATTTTGGAAATCTCCTTTAATTTTTCTATTAAAAATATGTATAATGGTTATGTATTATAAACTTATTACCACCCAATTTCTGAAAGAAGACTTAGATATCCTCCCACTTTCAAGGGCTCCTTATAGAGGAAATATGGTATGGACTTCTTCTCTCTTCAGGAATCTCAGCAGATCTTCCTCTTCTATATACCTATGACATCAATAAAAAAATAAAAAATAAAGGAACAACAATGAAATGAGAAGAATGACGATATATAAATAAATAAATAAAAAGCATTAGTGTATATATAGCAAGTTGCAATATTCTTAGAGTATCTCTAATATAAAAGTGGTCAAGGATGGCGGGCCGTGCCTAGCACTACCCACCTGAGGCGTAGGCTAGGCTAGGCTAGGCTAAACACAGGCCATGTCTTGAGTTGAGGCCTGCCGTGCCGGCAGCTTGGCCCGGCCCGCCAGGCTAGCAAGCTGAGCCCAATGATCGGCCTGCTAGGCCGATCGTTGTGCTTGCCAAATTTATTTATTTATTTATTTCTACCGTTAGACCCTACATTTTTTGAATTATTATTTTTTTTGAATTTTTTGACCGTTGCGGACGTCAGTAAACAGTCAAAATTTTATAAATGGGCTGAAAATTACAATTTGTCCCCTCATCTCTTCTATTTTACATTTTTATCAACATTTCAAATTTTTCTATAAATACCCCCACCCATTCCAATTTCCATACACTTTCTCTCAATCTCTCAATTCTCCAACTCTCCATTACTCTCTCAATCTCATATTTTCTTAATTTCATTCTCTCTCTCTCTCTACTCTCACTCTCTCTCTATTCTCTACACTACTAATCTACTATTCTAATTCTATATTACTAATTTACTATTATTCTCTAATCTCTCCACCAAAGTTCGAAGGTATCTTTTTCCTTTAAATGTTATTATTTAGTTTTATGTTTTAGTTTTTAAATTTTATATTTATACTTAATATATTTATGCTTAGTTATTAATTTTGATATTTATTCTTATGTTTTATGTATATTTAATATGTATGGATTTATGCTTAGTATATTTATGAGTTTATATTTTTATGCTTTGTTATAAATTTTAATATTTATTCTTAGAATCTTAGATTTTAGTAAATTTATCATTTTATGAATTTATGTCTAGTAATTAATTTTAATATCTGTATATTTTAATTTATGCTTAGTATATTTTTGTTTAGTTAGTAAATTGATTATTTTATGTTTAGTAATTAATTTTAATATTTTTATGCTTAGTATATTTATGATTTTATGTTTAGTAATTAATTTTAGTATTTTTATGCTTAGTATATTTATGATTTTATGTTTTGTAATTAATTTTAGTATTTTTATGCTTAGTATATTTATGATTTTATGTTTAGTAATTAATTTTAATATTTTTATGCTTACTTGCTTAGTATATTTATGATTTTATGTTTAGTAATTAATTTTAATATTTATGGTTAGTAAATTGATGATTTTATGTTTAGTAATTAATTTTAATATTTTTTTGCTTAGTATATTTATGATTTTATGTTTGGTAATTAATTTTAATATTTATGGTTAGTAAATTGATGATTTTATGTTTAGTAATTAATTTTAATACTTTTATGCTTAGTGTATTGATGATTATATATTTAGTAATTAATTTTAATATTTTTATGCTTAGTATATTTATGATTTTATGCTTAGTTTTTAATGACTAATGAGTTAATATTTGTATTGTAGGAATTGGATCATAATCATCCTCAATTTCTGGACGGTCTTAACATGCAAGACGATTATTTTGACCTTTCTAGGCTGAGTGAAACGGCAGCGTGACCTTCTGGTTCCAGTGCAACACCGACATCACGTCCTCCCATTGGACCCAATCTTAATAAGCACACATCAAATGTATGGCAGTGTTTTGATGTAGTAGTCATGGATAAAGCTCAATGTAAGTTTTGTCTTAAGCACTATGTCACTTCTAGGGGGGACTAGTCATTTGCATAGGCATATGGAGAAATGCATACCTGCACATGGACAGATAGACACTACAACCCAGACACAACTATAACGGCACCCAGACGGGTCCATTACAACATGGCGTTACGACCCCTCGCATGCTAGAGAGTGCATGGCTACATTGCATGTACTGATCAACCGATTAATTTCAGTGATAATGTTTTTTTGTGAAGAATTTATTCAAAGTGTATACAACCCCCAATTTAAATCTGTTTCTAGAAACACTACTAGGAATGATTTGTTAAAATGTTTTCAAACCCAACGAGATGAGTTGAAAGCTGAATTACAACATCTAACTGTCTCTATTGCATTAACTTCCGATATTTGGAATGTATGTTCCAAACAGGACTATTTAACAGTCACAAGACACTATTTAGACTCTGATTAAAGGATACAAAAAAAAAATTCTTGGTTTTCGTCCTATGGATTTTGCACATACCGCAAGAAATATTTTTAATGTCATTCATTCTGTTTTAGAAACTTTTGAAATAACTCATCGCATCCTTTCTATCACATTAGATAATGCATCTTCAAATACTAGCTCTATTGCATTGTTTTTTGAAAAAAAAAATACCCCGCAAGATGGGGGTTATTTCTTCCATCAACGATGTGCATGTAATATTATCAATTTAGTTGTACAGTCTAGTATGAAGGTAGTAAGCGATCATATAGATTGCATCAGAGATGCCCTTTCTTGGCTCTGCAGCTCTAATCCAAGATTGAAATAATTCGGTAGATACTGTAAAACTTACAGTCTACGACCCTGAAGATTCCAAACAGATATGCCGGTAAGGTGGAACTCTACTTACTTAATGTTGTAAAATTGTTTGGATTATGTTAACCGTAAAAAATGGCAGGGGTTCAAAGAAGAATTTTCCATCAACATTAAGGGATAACCGAGATAGAAAGACATCGTAGAAGAGCATCTCGATACCCCGCCTTTACAAATTGGCCGGGTACAACCTCCTGCCAACCAAAGTCAAGATCAAGGGTTCCTAGACTCAAAAAGTACCAGGAAACAAAGAAGCCGAGTTCCAGGGACTCCACCATTGCAGGGTCATAGTACCCCGCTACCATCTGGAATCCCGGTATCCCGATACCCCGATACACTCATACAAAGTATAATAATCAGGTAGAAGGCAAGATACCCGAGTACCTCGATCCTGCCTAGAGCCAGCCAACCAGGCAGTAAGTATCAAATTAACAGATTACTAAGTATCAAGGTAAGATCAAGGTACGTCGAAGATCAAGCTACATAGAGAGACAGAGAGACGACGACGTTTTGATAAATAAGGAAATCTACTTATTCCCGCTACTCAAGAGTTCTATTTGAAATACAAGTCAACTCCATCAGAATTCCGCCGAAGAAGGGATCAATTCCTAGAAGGAAAGAGACGATCTTCTCGCCAATCACCACGGAATGCCCTAAAAAATTCTAGGTCACTAGACCGAATTTAGAGGAGTGCTGGGCAAGCATTGGGATATATATCTACATCGTATTATCACACAGAAGGGGAGGGAGATTTTCCGAGTCTAAAACCTTACTTGATATTTTCCACTTATCGACATGCACGAGAGCTCCATCGCCATCTCTATCACCAACTATGTTCTAACCTTTTTACTATAACCACCAAAAATCTCCATTGTATTCAGATATATGTTTATTATCAATAAAAAGTGAGTTATGAATATGACCCCATTGATATATCGTTTCTGATCCACCATTATCATTGTTTTTTTTAATTTGTTTTATTACTGATGGTTAAAGGTATCGAACTACTTGATATCTCTCCGACTGAGATTTACCTCGATTTCAATCACTATAATTTTTAATTGGAAAAATCACCCCAAGTGATAATTTTCGGTTAACAGATTATGATACAACTATTTCAAGCTTTTATAACATGAAAATGTCCAAAATTGGCCGTCCAACATTGACCCCAAACGATTGGTATGTGGCAAAGATTTTTGTTGAATTTTTAAAGATTTTTTACGATTCCACTATAACTCTTTCCGGGGTCTATTACTTGACATCTTCCTAGGCAATCCATCATATTGTGGAAATGTTTGAACGGTTAAACAATTATAAGGGAGATAATATCTTAGGCACTGCAGTTGTTGCCATAGAGACCAAGTTTAAAAAATATTGGTATACAATTCCTTTCCTTTATGCTTTAGGTGTTATAGTAGATCCTAGGATTAAATTATCTGGTTTAGAAACATTGCTAGAGTATATTGGTAATAATTTGAGCGTAGATTATTCTGCATAGGTTACTGACATTTGAACCAAGTTGTTTGAAGTTTTTAATATTTATGAGTGCAGGAATGGCGGCGTTGATGCGCAACCATCAGCAGAACCAGACACACTCCTGAATCAGACAAGTTGGAACATTCTAAAGCATCGAAAAAAAGTGGGCTCATCAAGTTCTTCTTCTTCATGAGCTGGTGCAACTTCCGGTGCCGAACTGAAAAGCTTCCTTGAAGCTTAATTCAATAGATTTGAAAAAAAGGAGGGATTTGATTTGTTGTTATGGTGGAAGACCTACATCTACAGATATTCAGTCTTGTCACACCTAACATGTGATGTACTAGTTATCCATGTCTCCATCGTTTCCTCAGAACATGTATTCAGCATGACTGGAAGAATTGTTGAAGAAAGAAGAAGTTCTTTGTCTCCAGAGATAGTGAAGGTATTGACATGCATTCGGGATTGGGAGTGTGCTCGAAAGAAAATGCAAAATGAAATGGTAGATGAACAACTTATTCAAAATTTCAGTAATTTATATGTCGATGAGAATTCTGGCAGTAACCAGATCTAGGACTTCTAGGTTATACATGTATATTAACTTGTAATATGATTACACTTTTTTTTCCCTTACCAAGTTTTTATCCCACTGGGTTTTTCTTGGTAAGGTTTTAATGAGGCAATCATGTAAATATGTAATACCGAGACTCCAAAATAAATAAATAATTCTTCATTTCATATTTTCATAATTTCATCTATTTAATATTTTCTTTAATCTTTTAGCTTTATTTATTCTTTGAATTATTTCATTAAATAAAATAATAAATCTATCTATTTTCTTCATTTTTTTATTAGACTGAAATAATGAATAAAATAGACAAATTACAATTAAAAATAAATAAGTTAAATTGTTAAAACAATATTATAAGTATTGAATAAAAATATATAAAATTTAATAAAATTGGACTGATCTAAAGGGAAAAAGCTTCACAATCGATTATTTGCTGAATAAAAATATTTAAATTATATATATATATTAATTTATAGGCCCGCGTGCTGGCACGGCCTGGCCCGTTGGCGCAACACATCAAGCTCGTGCCGCTGGCACGTGTCGGGCCCCCCGTTTTTGAAAATAGGACGGGTCAAGCCGAGCTCACTTTCAAAAACGGGCCTCATTGGCCCAGCAAAAATGGGCTGTGTCGGCCCACATTTACACCACTAAAGAGTGGTTTGTGAAAAAAAAAAAAAAATGCCACATAAGATAAATAGACAGTGTATTAAAAAAAGTATCTCCAATGCTGCTATGTATATTCAACCTCACGCTGATGTGGAAAAAAATATATTAGACATTGTCAACATGATCATCTACTTTCAGACGGTCTATTGCACAGCTATTTTTTCGATTGACTCAACAAATATTTAAAATTGACATTAATTTTTCATCTACAAAAAAATTAAAAATTAGATATGTTATTAAAAATGAATGTATTTTAAACAGAAACATCGGAGACTAAATTTTGAGTTGATTATCTATCAAATCTATTTTATGTCACATAGGAAGCGAGTCTTTTGATATTTTTGCCATGTCAATGATTTTTGGCATGCAAATCACTTTTGTATTGGAGATGCTCTTACCGATGTAAATTTATATCAACTTAAATTTAAGATTTTAATATGTTTTTTTGAATTATCTAACCAAAATTATGACCTTGCAACATTTTTTTTTATTTAATTTTAATTTTTCGTAGAACGTGAAACGCCAGAGATAAACGTGGAATTTGGAAGAAAAACTACTAAAACCACTCTCCAAAAGGCTTTTTTTTCTTCTTCTCCAAATCAAATAGTGCTGCCAAGAAGGGTTGCCCTGGCGGTGCTGCCAAGAAGGGTTGCCCTGGCGGTGCTACCCAGGTGACTTTCCCTGGGCGCGCGATACCCAAGTGACTTCACATGGGCATCGCCCTCTGCCCGGGTAACACCGTGTCTGGGTAGTGCTGGTCCCGATGATTCATTTGTCAGGCGGCACCGCCGGTGTGAGATGAGAGGGAAGTTAGAAGAGAAAAAACAGGAGAGGGGTTTGGAGAGTTTTTTTATGGGGCTATTTTGGTAATTAATTGCCAAGAATGTAGTTATAAATAGATAAATTTTCGTACATTGTTAAAAAAATTCCTGTTATTTCTAAGGGTTAGTTTTGATATTTTTTTTTTCCCTCAAATTGAGGGCAACTTGGAAAAGTAAGAAATCATGTGCAATGAAAGGTATATGAGCATTAGAAGATCTCTTTGACACCAGAAAAATTTGAATTGTGGTCCAAAAAGTCAATTCTTATTATCGATCCCACCAAACCAACCCATCCACCTCGTTACTTGATATATAAACCGTGAAGGAAAGCTGGCCGGTAGCCAACCCACAATAATGGAAATACTGGCTCTGAAAAGGTCGAAATGGGTGCGATTCTTGCATTGGCTGTTGAATAATGACAGTGTGAGTGCATATGCAGATACCATTAATTGGCGGGTGATTGCCCAGCTAGCTATAAGCCTATAAGTGTGCCCGCAAGGTCATCAAGAGCAGGACTACCACTACTACCGCATCCACACAATCTTTCCATCTTTGTTCTCAAATTAATAAACCAATAAATGTATAGGTAGTGCACTCTCCACTACCCAACATGCATGTTGCATTTCATGATCGTTTGAAACGTGAGTTTCTTTTGTTGGGATTTCATGATCATAATTTGCAACATGACTTATTATTGTATTGAAACAATATATATAGAGTCTTTCTACTAACAGTTCGTCCTGAGTCAAAGTATGTAAATTTAACAGTCTACATTTTTCGTCCTGATATATTTTATATCAGGACGAAGTAACAATAAAAAAACTATATATATATATATATATTTCAATCGTAAAGCATAATAATGACAGATCGTTAGGATATAATATAGGAGAGCATTACAGCTTCTACCCCACCACAACAATTGACAATGGTTTTACTTATCTTTAATAATATCTTATAAACCCGAAGTTGGAAAATGGAACCCTAAATCTTTCCTACCACCATCCTCGTTGATTAATTCTTTTTTAATATATTAAGTACGGTGCAACAACTCGAATCTGAAACATTATTAAATTGTATAAACACTCCTTCACCACCAAACCACATTGGACTTGTTCTCAATTATTAATTAAAACTAGTTAATTGCCTTCTATATGGACTCCTATCCATTTCATAAAAATTATATAATCCAGCCGTCCTAATTTTAAAAATCCATCAATATGTGCCTTTGACCCAAAAAAATACAATTTCATTATAATTTAGTAGTAACAATCTTAAAATCATCTATAAAAAAATGGATTTTAAATGAGTTTGTAGTTTTCTACAATTCATCACATGGTTCTATTTATCGAATTGATAGAGTTGTCATTGAAACTGCAATTTTGATACATTTATTAGGTTTACTAAAAATGATAGCTAGGTTATTTTAACTTTTCTTGATAAAATTAAATATACATAAACATAGAAACTTCAAGTGTACGTGAAATCTTACCCGAAATGGGATCCTATATTATGAGACCAAATAATCCATTTTGTAACTATTATTAGGTATAATAAAAATAAAAATTAAAAAGGTATGGGATCTCGCATCTTAAACGTGTTCTACGTACGTTGACGTAACTTTAAGCCATTCAAAAATAAAAAATAAAAAATATAGTAAGTTAACTTACTTGGCACCAGGCTTGGAAACATGCTTGAATATCCTCTGAGCACAAGTCCTAGCCTCCCATTCACTGTTGATCTCCGACTCTGCCGCCTCAAAATCATCCACCGTCTTCAAAATCGTCGGCAATCCCGATGACCTCACATACTTTACAAGCTTCTTCACACTCCATGCCGTTGCTCTTCTGTGTAGACTCAGTTTCTTCAGCCTCTCCATATCAACCCTCTTCGACTCAAACTTCTTGGACATCATACGGACAGTGGTGCCGCCGTTTCTTAGAGTCGCTGGTATGGATTTCGACGCATGGAAGCCCCGCAGCCGTGGTGTTTCCATTTCAGTCTCATCCAACAGCGGCCCCGAAAGAGTGTCAAGAATGTAGTGGTGGAAAACGCTCTCTTTCATGCGGTCAAAGAAGGTAGTGACATGAAACGAAGAAGCCAAGACTTTAATAAGGACGATTTTCAGCAACCAGATGGTGGCTCCGATTAGTACAGCGATTAGGGCGCGAAACAATTTCTTGAGAACTGGATGGTGTTTGTGGACATTTGGGAACATGATCGTCCATGAAAGCAAAGCCAAAGCAAGCCATGCACAGTTCTGAAAGCTCTTGCGGAGTCCATAAACGAAGTACAAAACCTTTTCACGAAGCATGAAATTGGTTTCGATGAGAAATACAAGAAATTTTACCAGCCAACCAGAGACTAGGCGGCCACAGAAGAAAACCATGACCATGAGACACCATTTCCATATCTCCAATCCCCATTTGACCTTGTTTTCAAGAGATTTTACGGTTAAAGAGCATATCAAACAAGTCATGATAGTGAGAAACAATGTCCACTCTATCAAGGCTCTCTTGTTTAAGTTCTTCTTTCTTCTTTGGTACTTTGATTGTGAGTATTCTTCTCCATATTCTAGTTCGATGTTCTCGAACCATTCTTCGTCGTCATCTTCATCTTCGGAGGTATTGTCTTGTGTGTTAAAGGGTTGGTGTTCTTCAGAGATAGGCATGGTTTTGGGAGGATGAAGATAGTTTGTTTCAGCAAAACGAGCTCGGGGTTTGGAGAAGCTGATGCCGCGAAAGGTTTTGGTCCTTGCAGGAGTACTTTGTGAAATGGGATCATGATGAGACTCTGTTAGGGGTGTTGGTTCTTTGTGTTTAGGGTTTAGTTGGTCCATGGACAGAACCACTTGATCTGTGTTGGGTTTTTGGTGCTCTGGGTTTTGGTTATCCATATCTGTTATACTCTCAGACTCAGTAAACAGAGTTGGAGTGTGTGATAAAAAAGAATGAAAGTTTTGAAGAAGAAACTCTGGAGGAGGCAGTAAGTCAGTGAGATCGAAGAGAGAATAATGAGTATATATAGAGAGAGAGAGGGTAATCCTGCACAACCCAAAAATCAACTCAAATAATGTGCAAGTGATTTGTAGATAGTAATTATCATATAAATCATCAGATAATAGTTGTAATAAATGAGTAAATGTTTAGGGATGGCAATGAGAAGGGTTTGGGGCATGGTGAAATTCCTCGCACACTGTCCCATTTATTTATTTTGTAAACCCATCCCCATTTAAATCCCCACAATAGATAGAGCGGGAAGGGGTAGAACGATAAATGTTTTCTTTATACCGGCCCCTATTATCTATTTACTCTACAAGAAATTTAACTTTTAGAAACATTCAAAAGATAATAATTAATTCATCTATCGCAATGTACAAGAAATGCATGTTGACAAAAGTCATTTATCGCAACATGCACAACAAACATAATGTGGAAACCACTTATGGCAACGTACATGTAAATATTGCCAATAAATGAGCATAGGGGTGTGTGGCGGATCGGATCCAATGGATTTGCCATGATCCAAGATCCGATCCGATCAAAGAAATTGCAATCCGATCCGATCCAATTTTATAGCAGGATCCGATCCGATCCGATCCGATCCAATTACTATTTGATCCGATCCGATCCGATCCAATCCAATATGATCTGATGGATCGAATTAATATAAAGTCATTTGTAATACATAAAAGTTATAATCTGAAATAAATAAAATCAAATAAATTATTCAAACATTACTAATTAATTCAAATAAAATTAATATTAAAAAAATACATGACATAACTTGTAAACTTTAAATAATTCAAAAAGTTTATAAACATTATACATCAGCTCCAACTGTAAATTTAATAAGCCGTGATGTTGAGAATAATAGAAGAAAAGAAGATGGTGGATTGTTGGTTGTAAAGAAATTGAGTAAGAAAACCCTAAATAGTAACATTAGAAATTGTATTTTGGTTAAGCCTTTACATTAAAAAATAGAGAATAAAATAAATTAACCAATATAAAAATAAGGCCTAATATTTTAGGCGGATTGGCGGATTCGGCGGATTTCCAATTGGAAATCCAAGATCCGATCCGATCCAATGGATTTTAGAATTTAAGATCCAATCTGATCCAATCATCTCTCTGGATCCGATCCAATGGATCGTATTGGATTGGATTGGATCCTGCACACCCCTAAATGAGCATATATATTGGCAACGCATAACAAATGCACGTTGTCATAGTTATGTCATTAATTTTGTGGCACATTGTTAAAAATCTAATATTTGGGAACACACATATCACGGACATTGCCATAAGAATCTTTTTTAGCAATTGTTGGCTTGCGAATTGCAAAAATTCTAATATTTCGCAACACAAACATCATGCACATTGCTGTTGGGAGATTCTTTAGCAATTGTCACTACAAAAAAAAGTGACCTATAGTGACACATTTCTTTATGACAAATTTTGATTGTATCGCTGTTGACATTATTTTGTGATAAATTTTACTACTTGTCATTATGTTTTGTTCAATTGAAACTTTTTAAAAATAATTATCACAATTAATTACAAAACTTGATAATTTATGACAAATAATATAATTAGTCACAAAATTACCTTTTTAAAAGGAAAGATTTTATTTTATAAATAATTAGGTTTTTAAAAGGCATCGGAACCAATTAATATTTGCATATAAAAGCCACCCAAAAAAATGCCACAATCGTGCTGTGTTTTTTATCCCTTTTTTTTTATTTTTTTTCTTTTCCTTAAAAACATTTTTTAGGTTTGAAATAGTGTTTTATCGAAGAAGTATCTAGATTATAGAGAAAATTCCATCCAAATAGAAAATGTAGCTTCTCTTGATTTTATTTTTTTAGGGTTTGTTTTCTTGTACTTGTTTTTCAGGGTCGGAATCTCAAATTCGAGTTTCATGTATTGAAAATGTCTTTGAATAAGGTATGGGTTTTTTAATTTAATTTAATTTTTTTTTATGTAGAATTGTATATATATATATATATATATTTAGGGATATTTTTTAACTTTAATTTGTTTTCAGGTTTTTTAAGGAACCCATTATTATTATTTCATGATTTATAGTTATTTGTTCTTAGATTTCCACGATATATGTCAATATCAGTTTATGTGCATACTAACTGTTTGATAAAATGATTCTTTCGGAACAACCAGTTGTTTGATATAGCATTGAAAGAAAACTCTTAAGCTTCTCTTTCCCTTGATTTCATTTTTTTAGGGTTTGTTTTATGGTACTTGTTTTTCAGGGTCAAAATCTCAAATTCGAGTTTCATATATTGAAAGTGTCTTCAAGTAAAGTATGATTTTTTTTTTTTGGCATGTAGAATTATACATATTTGTTTAGGGATTTTTTCAACTTTAATTTTTTTTCAAATTTTTTCAAGAAACTCGTTATCATTATTTAATGATTTATAGTTTTTTGTTCTTAAATTTCCATAGTATATGTCAATATTAGTTTATATGCATACTAACTGTTTGACAAAATGATTCTTATAGAACAACTAATTGTTTGATGCAACTAAACTGTTATTCTATAATTTATCATGTAGTTCATAGAAAAGAGTTCAAACACTCAATAAGATATTTGATATTAGGGTGGATTAATAGATTGACATTATGGAGGACTTTATATGGAGATGAAAAGATTAAATATTATGGAGGACTTTATATGAACATGAATAGATTAATTATTCCAATAAGTTTTATACTTGGTGTTAGGTCTCACATTATTGATTGGCTTATTTCGTAGACAAACCACATTTGGGGTTTTTGTAAGGGTAGATTAGGCTCTTTAGACCTTAAGAGAAGAAGCACCAAAGGTAAACTTCTAGTGCTTAATTTGCTTTGAAGAGATATAGTTGCACACACATATAACACTTGCATATCTCTTATTCTTGAATGTTGTGTGTTTGTATTATGTGTGGATTATTGATTATTTAATCTCTCTTCTTGCATGAGTATATTGATTGCATCATGTGGTTATAATGTCATATCATGTTGGCTTTAGGATGCATTTCATTTACCTTTTTACCCTTTACACTTTGTATGGGAGCTTAAAAGGATTTGGGTGTGCGCTAGTCCACATGCGCCAGACCAGCGCAGCACACCAGCCAGATTACCCAATGGTCTGTCGCTGGTTGTGCACTAATCGTCCAGCACAAGCTCACCAGCGCAGAATGCCCAGTTCTCTATTGCTAGTGTTGCACCCTTGTCCTGCACTGGTCGACCAACGCCCTGTGCAATTTTTGTATATGCGCTGGTCCACCAGCGTAACACACCAGCGCACAATGCACAATCAAGTACGTTTTTTTCAAAACGACCTCACTTCACTTGAGTCCTCTATATATATGACTCTACGTTTTTAAGTTGTTTTTTAAGAGTTCAAAAATCATATTTTTCCTTAGAATATTTTTCAAGAGAAAAAATTCACAAGAACTCACCTTTAAACACTCAAAACTTTTCCTTTGTTCATCAAAGTTCATCTAGGATCATCTATGACCATATAGGATGCATCCATGCATGGTTTTGCATCATCACATCTTCCTTGGTATGTTTTTCACTAACTTCATCTAATTTTAGTGTTTTTCATATTAAGACATCTCTTTTATTACTTGTATGTTATTAGATCATATGCTAAATACAAGCTAGAGATTATTTGTGATGAATTGATTGAGTGTTGTATTATGATAGCTATTTAGGTTTTTATAATCTATGTTTAGTTAAGCTATTTGACATGTCATCTAGTTTTTAATATCTAGGATTGAATTAATTGCAATATCATCATCCTAGATAAGCATATAGGGTTGCCTAGCTCTTTATTGCATTTTGAGTATTCATATATTCACTTAGGTTGTATTATCTCTTCTTAAAGAATTAAGTCTTGTGTTGTGACCGGGATTAGGTTGCTTAAATCACAAGCAATTGGACTAGGTCCACTTATACCGGGATTAGGTAGGTGTGTGATTACTTACCGGGATTAGGTTGTAATCTTCAACACATTTAGTGGATTCGAGGTTCGAGTGTGGCGCACTTATTAGCCCGTGGTTTTTCTTGTGAGGGTTTCCACGTAAATATCAAGTGTTATTTACATTCCGTACCATATTACACTTGCTATATTTTATTGACTATTAGGGGCATTTTCGTAATCTTGACATGTATACAAAAATTGGGTAAAATCGTTTAAAATCTATTCACCCCCCCTCTAGATTAATATCATACACACCGAGTATTTGTTTCAATTGGTATCAGAGCAGGTTCCTAGATATACTTAGGTGATCCTTGCTCATTTTGGTGTATTTTGCATTTTGTGTGATTTTTGATCATTCATACATTTGCATTCATTTCATTCATTCATAAACACTATGAGTGGAAACGGTGGAAATGGTGGTGGCAATGAGGGTGCTTCTAGCACAAGGCATCCACTTCTTACCGGGTTGAATTATGCATCTTCGAAAGGCAAGATGGAGTCGTACATATGTTAAATCCATGACCAGGCTTGGATGGCGGTTGAAGACGGCTACTCATCACCCATGATGACTCCTACAGGTGGAGGAGAGGATGTGCTCAAGAGTAAAATGCAATGGAATGCGCAAGAGTTTGTGTCATCAAAATGGAATAGGAAGGCGATGCATGCCATCCTATGTGCAATGGACGAAAATCAATATAAGTTGATTCAAAACACTAGGATAGCTAAGGAGGCATGGGACATCCTAGAGGTTGCACATGAGGAAACCGAAGTTGTAAAGGACTCGAAGCTTTAAGTTCTCCAAACGTAATTCGAATTGCTTATGATGGATGAGAACGAATGCTTCAATGACTTTGAAGTTAGGTTGATGGACATTGTGAACCAAAGTCATCAACTTGGTGACCCATATTTGGATAGGAGAATCAAGCAAAAAATTATGAGATCTCTCTCCGATATATTTGAGTCTAAGGTGACAGCTTTAGAGGAGAATAGCACATTCAAGGATATGAAGCCGAGTGAGGTGATAGGAAGACTACTAGCTTATGAGTCTAGGAAGGGTCCTACCTCCACACCTCCTAAAAAGCAAAAGGGAATTGCTTTGAAAGCCTCCAAAGTTGAGAATGAGGAGAATGATGACTCGGACGAAGAAATGGCTTTGTTGATGGGAAGGTTCGAGAAGGTTCAAGAAGTTCTACAAGTCCGAGAAGAAAGGTTTCGGATCCAAGGGCCAAGACTTCAAGAAAAAGACTCTATTCAAGAAGTTTGAGCCTAGGCAAGAGAAGACCGAAAAGAAAGGGGTCCGATGCTATGAGTGTGGTGGCATAGGCCACTTTGCCCCCGAATATGCTAATCACATTAACAAGAAAAAGGGAAAAGTGATGGCCACCACATGGAGTGGAAATGATGACTCCAATGAGGGAGATGAGTCTTCGGATGATGAAGAGCTCATGGCTAACTTCCACTACAAAAAAATGCATATTTTGTCACTAAATTATTTGTCACACAAGGTACATTTTTGGTTAGTAATTACTTTTCGCAACCAATTTGTTTTGGTCACCTGTTAGTAGCAGTAGGCTGGATACAAAAGGATATTGTAACCAATAGTCATTTAGTTGTAGAAAGATACACATTCTGCAACTAACTATTTAGTAGTAGATTGTATTTGTGTTAGTTGTTTAAGATTTTAAAGAATCAAAATCAATAGTTACTGATATTATTTTACAACCACATTTTTGGATGCAAAAAACTTACATTTCGCAACCAAATAAATTTAATAATCATTTTACAACTAAACAAATATAGTTGTGAAATGTTAGTTTCTGCATCCAAATATTTGGTTGTAGTTTAATAATTATTTTGTAACTAAACAAATTTAGTTACGAAATGTTAGTTTTTACATCCAAATATTTAGTTATAAAAGTATTATTATATTTGATGCCAATGATCTTTAAAGTCCATGAATATTATATTTTGCAACAACAATTTGGTTACTGATTGTTTGTTTCAGTGACTAATATTTATTTGAATTATGACTAATTTAGTTAGTTGTAAAAAACTATATTTGAATTTAATATTTAGCATTCAATATATATTTGGTTACCGATTGAATGTTATTGTGACTAATATTTATATAAATTCGTGACCATTATTTTTTGGTGGTAAAACCATTTTACTGAATTTAATATTTAGAATCCAATATATATATATATATTGTACCAAATTGTAAAAAAGACAAATAATAAAAAATAATAAAAAATAAACAAAAATAACTAAGAATCAATTCACTAACATAAAAAGCAAAGATGTTTGTATTCAACAAGTCATAATAAAGTCATCAAATAAAAAATAAACATTTAATAAGTTTCTACCGATCCAAACTTCTAAAAGATTAAAGAAGATAAATGATAAAACAACACTTTAAGATAATTGCGAATCTTGATCCATATTGAATGACCCAATGTTGGAAGATTCAAACTTGGACATGATTGCCATGATTTTTGCATTTTGCGTTTGCAACTCTTTTATGAGTTGATCTTGGTGTTCAACTTTTTCCTTTAGCTCAATGTTTTCTGGTGAAACAACATTAGAAGATGATGATGATGTCTTCTGAGGCATAACTATTCCCAAGCCTTTAAGATAACCGGATTTGTTTCCAAGAACCTTGATACAAATTTCTGCTTCAGATATTGGCTCTGATCCATTTTCAAAGTCTTCATTCCCTAAGTATCCAATCATTGCTTCCTGTAAATTTTTAACAATATGCAAATAAAATTATGAACAATTCAACTTTAATACAAACATTTTTTTTTAAAGAAGGTTAAACTTTCTTTAAAGCTAAAAGGGCAACAAGGTGATCACCCAAAACAACAACACCAAAGAAAAAGACTATAAAAACACCCAAAGCAAAAGGCTAAGCAAAGAACACCAGCCCCTATAAACAAACAAGAATTGAAAAAACCAAAACAAAGCACCAAAAAACCACAGGAATAGAGACACCCTCTCAAAACAAAGCACCACCCTCCCACTAGCCTATCAGACTCCCGCATCTTCTATAACTAGAAACCACACCAAGGAGCCAAAATAAACACCAACAGCAAGAGACAAGACCTCAATACAAACATGCATATACAACATTATCTACATACATATTAAACATACTGCCTTAAAACATTCAGAAAAATATATAAACATGTAAGAAAATATTAGTTGCCTTAATTTTTATTTGTCATATAGAATAAAGTACTGTTTTAAGATAATGGTTATTGTTTTACACAACACAACCACATAAGATACAAAAATGTGTGTTTGCAATGCTAGAGAATCTGTGCAACATACTAGAAATTTAGGAAATAAAAGTCTCACAAATATTACAATATATACATTTCAATAACTTACATATAGAGTTTCAGCCTCTGGTTTGATCCATCCTTTCCCCTCACTCCAATGTAACTTTTTGAATAAAGCAATTTTTTCAGGAGCCTTCCCTTCTTCAACTTCCTAATAAATTATCAATGTTATATATATAGTAGAACTTATATACATAAATATCATTGAAAACTTCAAATTAATAGTATAGTAAATTGATCATACCATTTCCATCATATGTTGATCAAAAGATTTTGACCCACCACGATGAACGGGCAACCCCCCTCTATTTTTTTTTATTCTTATTCGAACGATCCTGCATTCATGAGTTAGAGTACTTGTATTTTGTAATGAATTGTAAACTATTAAAAAAAAATAATTCAATATTACCTGGAATTTGGCACTATCAAAACGATCACAAAGAAACACCCAATATTCTTGACTATCAAGGTATTTTGGTCGGTTTTCCAATGCAGTTTTTTTGTCAGAAAAGCTCTTAAATTCCTCATTTAATTTGTTTCGAAATCCGTTAAATCGCATCCACATTTTCTTTAACACCCAATCTTTAACATATGGCCTAGAGATATCAACATCAAACTTGCTCTACAATTAAAATTAAATTTTTTTATCAGCTACACTTTTTAATATGCAAAGTATGATTAATATAAACATTATAATAGGCAAGATAATTTACCAATACACGATCAATCAATGGTTGTGTTTGCTCCTCAGGTATGTCATCCCATTTTTCCACATTAAGAGGTGCATGACTCCTAACAACAATGCCTATCTCTGTAGAGAACATCTCTGCATTAGGACCTTTCGGTTTGCCACTTGAGAAATCAACATGGAGCTGTCCGTTTGCAGATGTTATTAGTCGATCCAATCTCACCCCTCTTGATTTGCCTCTTATTTTCTTGTCAATCTTTCGAGCTATAAATAGAAACATAATGCTCAAATAATTAATAAATTAAAGGAATGTAGAATGATTTTGCAAGTAAAAAATTAAAAACAAGTCAAAATTAAAAATTCAACACTACCAGGAGCAACAGAGCCCAAGTTACTAGAAGTAATCTGAGTGTCAATGACAGAAACTGCAGAACGTCGTCGATTACCAGGAGCCATATTAAAAGTCTGTGAAAACACTAGTTGTAAATATAAATAATCCATAACTAACCAAAAAAAAAAAAAAAAGAAGTAAAACATTAACCGTAAAACAAAAGGTAACATAAAATTAATAAAATATATTTATACCATACGAGAACCAAAATTGAATCATATGGATATCTATTCATCATCATCAATGTCATCATTATTCAAAAGACTTTCTTCATTGTCACTACAATAATCCATTATTGTTTCATCTTCATCTTCAAACTCGAAAATATCATCATTGATTGTTTGTTTCTCAATATCTAATATAACATTAGCAGAAACTTCCTCTGTGCTCACATCAACACGATGAAATTGTCCAATTTCTAAGTCATCTTCTTGAACCATAAGTTGAATATCAGACGATTCATTTTCTTGATAGACATTATTGGTATCTTATGAGTTTTCTGTATCATTCATCTCTGGTATATCCCACAAGTGTCTATGTTGTATATATTGTACAACTTTCCAATTTGTTCCAAACTTGTAGTCATCAACAAAGAATACTTGTTGTGCTTGCACTGCAAGCACAAAAGGGTCACTCTTATACCATTCTCTACTTACATTAATAGATGTAAGATGATAATCTTTGTGTATTCTCCTTTTTTTAACATCAGTGTCAAACCATTGACACTTGAAAAGGAGAACCTTGTACCCAAGTATGTAATTTAGTTGTAAAACAGCAATTACAACACCATAAAAATCAACAGCATTATCATCATGCTCTCCTGGTACAACCACACCACTATTTTGAGTTGTATGCCTTTCATCACGAGCTTTTGTATGAAAGCGGACACCATTAACGATACAACTATTGTATGAATTTACTCGAAGATCAGGGCAACAAGACAATGAATATAGTTCGTCGGTAGCTTCAACTAATCCTTTGTGATGCAAAGTAATTATCTACAAGAAACATATACAAATTAAGTATTATATATTTCAAAAATAATATATTATACGTCACTATATTTTTGGTTCACTTACACGTTTTTTAAACCACTCAGGAAACTGTTGTTCTTGTCTTTCAGATATGTTGGTAGGACTTTCCGACTCTAACTCCTTTTTATGCTCACTGAGATTTAAAAAGATGTGTTACAAACATTAAATATATATCCTACACTAAAGTAAAACAAAATAATAGAATAATTACTTACTCTAAATATAGTTGTAATTCCTCGCAATTGTTCAACACATACCAATGAGCTTTACGCAATTCATTTTGAGGTAGATTAACCAATTGGTTTGCACCAAAGGGACGAGCTTTCTGTGAGAATACCGACAGCACACATTCTTGTCGATTTTTTCTTTTGTCATCATTCCGTTCAGGCCGACTGAATTTTGTTTCAATTCCACCAAGATACATGGAGCAAAATGTTAGTGCTTCATTCACTACATATGCCTCAGCAATAGAACCTTCAGGCTTAGCTTTATTTCTCACATATTTTTTCAATGTCCCTAAATACCTTTCGAATGGATACATCCAACGATATGCCACAGGTCCAGCAAGTTTAGCTTCAATTGGTAAATGTACAGCCAAATGAACCATAATATCGAAGAATGCCGGTGGATAAATTCTTTCAAGCTTACAAAGTATTAAGATTATCTCCTTTTGTAAACTATCCAAATCTTTCACACATAAAGTCTTTGCACAAATCTGTTGAAAGAAATGAGAAAATTCAATCAGAGTCGTGCATACATCTTTACACAAATATGGTCGTATACCGATTGGAAGAAGTCGTTGTAATAACACATGACAATCATGTGTTTTTAAACCCGATATCTTACCATCTTTGATGTTTACATTTCTACCGATATTTGCAGCATATCCATCTGGAAATTTAACTGATTTTAAGAACTTACAGAAATTTTTTCTCTCATCGGATGTGAGCGTATAACTTGCTTGAGGCTTCAAAAATTTATTCCCATGGGGTTGTAAGTGTAACTCTGCTCTTATCTTCAAATCTGCCAAGTCTAGTCGAGCTTTATATGTATCTTTTGATTTCCCTTCAATATCCAATAATGTTCCCACTATGTTGTCACATATATTTTTCTCAATATGCATTACATCAAGATTGTGTCTTAATTTCAATTGTGACCAGTACTCTAACTCGAAGAATATACTTTTCTTTGACCAATTCAATTCTTCGGGAGTACGTTTTCTTTTATGATCAACATTATTAGGATGTTTTCTAAAATTCACACGTCGGAGACAATCCAACTGTTTCAATATATCATCTCCAGATAACATCTCAGGTGCATCCCTAGTTTCTACATTACCATCATATTTCTTACTTCTTCGCCAAGGATGGTCGAGACTCAAGTATCGACGATGCCCCATATAACATATTTTATTTCTCAATAGTTGTGAAGATGTATCACCATTGCAAATGGGACATGCCTTATATCCTTTGGTGCTCCAACCAGACAAATTTGCATACGCAGGGAAGTCATTAATCGTCCACATAATACATGCACGTAAACGAAAAGTTTCTCCACCACATACGTCATAAGTGTCAACACCATGATCCCACAACTCATTCAGTTCATCAATTAAAGGTCGTAAATAGACATCAATATCCTTTCCAGGTGCTTGTGGACCAGGAATAAGCAATGACATCATGAGAAATGGGGTTTTCATGCATTTCCATGGTGGCAAATTATATGGGACTAGTACCACTGGCCACAAGCTATATGCATTACTCATATTTCCAAATGGATTGAAACCATCTGTGGATAGACCCAATCGTACATTTCGTGGATCCTGTGCAAATTGAGGATATTGCACATCAAAGTGCTTCCATGATTCAGAGTCAGATGGGTGTCTTAAAACACCTTCTTGTTCAACTCGTTTTTCCTTATGCCACCTCATATCAGAAGCTGTATGTCTTGACATAAATAGCCTTTGCAGTCTAGACTTTAACGGAAAATATTGCAATATCTTATGCGGTATTTTTTTACCTTTCCCATCATCAATTTGATACCTAGATTCGTTACAACTTGGACATTTGTCAGCTCCCGCATGCTCTTTCCAAAATAAAGCACAATCATTTTTACATGCATGAATAGATTCATAGCCCAAACCTAAATCACGCAACATTTTCTTTGCATTGTAATGTGACAATGGAATATTTGATCCTTCAGGGAGAACATCTTTGAGAAATTGAAGCAACAAGTCAAATGATTTGTTACTCCAATGATTGAGCACCTTAATGTGCATCAACTTTACAATAAAACTCAAAACTGAAAACTTTGTGCAACCCGCATAAAGTTCTTGCGTGGCTGCAGCAAATAAATCATCAAATTTGTCACCATCACCATCCGGTAAATCATTGTTACTATCATTTATCGACTCTCCCAAACCCATGTCAACATTCCTATCCATTGGACCTAGTGCATCATTCAACATTCCTATATAATCATCACCATCGTCATTTTCACCTTCATTGTCAACTAATTCATCAGTCTCCTCATTCAAGTTCTCATTAGTTTGATCTATTTTTTCTCCATGAAATATCCATGTACCATAGCTTCGTGAAAGCCCATATTCCCTTAAGTGTGCTTTGATGGTTGGTATATTATGTGACCTCGTATTTAGACAATCTTTACATGGATATAACGTTTTATTGTAATGGTCTAAATGATTTCTTGCCACATCAATGAATGACTGAATACCATCTCTGTATTCTTTTGATAATCTATTATGCGACCAAATCCAACTCCTATCCATCCTCAATCACCTATATAAATATTAATAAAACAATAAAACAATGTAGAATATTACTATTTTCTTATGTATCAATTAGTTTATGGTCATGAACCCGCAAATTATATTTATAAAAAAAAAAATAAAAAAAAAAATAAAAAGGTTTTATCCAAGTTCATAATACTTATAAATTCAATGCAGAGAGTAGCAATGTAAATAAGTAAACATAAGCAAATTAAAAAAACATTACATATGCATCACACCGCATGTAGAATGTAGTAGATAAAAATAACTATCCTTCAAATCAATTACCAGGCAAAAATACTTTTTAAAAAAAAATATGGGGGTAAAAATAACTATCCTATTTAAAAATATCAATATATTTGGTCAATCACATTAGTAAATAGATATAGAAATTGCAATTTTACATCTTATTTCCTTTTCCCTTAATTGACTGTTGTGTGGCTAGATTATGTTTGGTCTTCCTAGATTGAGCTAACAAAAGATTTGTTCATTGTATTGTACAAGGTCCAATCTCTATTTTTAGAGTGCAAACTAACAAAAAATTTGGATCATTGTATTAAATAGGGTATAATCTCTATGTCTAGATTGTAAACTAACAAAAGATTTGGGTCTGTGCACTATATTAGGTCTAATCTCTAAATCTAGAATTCTAGATTGCAATCATTTTTGTCACTATAAATATTTTTTTTATTTATTCATATGTTTGTTTTAGTTTAAGTTGTAATAGTAACTTGTATTTTTTTTTTTTAACAACTAAACATGCATAATTGATGGCTTGCAATATTGCGTAGCCAATCAAAACAATAAACTGTTTCATAAAATTATATTATTATTTATAAGCAATGCATATACAAGTTCTCATTCACCATCTACATTTCAAGCTATAGCAATAAACATGATCATGATGTTAAGGAAAGCTGGCTTGACTATTTTAATCTTACAGGAAAAAAAATAATCTTACAGTAACAGAACCTGGAGCAGTGGTGCATCAACATTCCACAACAGGAAAAGTGAAGGAGAACCACGAGAAAGAGATGTTTCAGCTCTATGAAAACTCATTCTAGGATTTATCAATTTTCCTTTTCTTTTCTACACCTTTTCCAAATTGTTAATAGTCAATTATGTGAGAGAGAGAGTTAGTTACTTTTTGTTTAATTTTTTTTTTAATTTTTAAATCTTTAATTTATATAAACCCTTGGATTGAAATCTAAATACTAGAAATTTACCCAGCAACCATACAATCCTGTAATAGTAGCTGAATACAAATTGTTTGTAGATGTTGATGATTAGTCTGACTTTGATTTGGTCCCATTCATTTTCTAATTAGAGATACACCAATATTGTTTTTTAATCGTTAACACCAATATAGTTTTTAGAGGCTGATTGTTTGACTTTGATTTGGTCCCATTCACATTCTTATTAAAATTTAATTATAGAATTAGTCTATAGCATAGCAGTTATCCATCACTTTCCTAGAAATAGAAAATTTTATTAGTCAAATGTGTTGCTTAATATTCAATTTCATTAGAATAGAACACAATCATAAAATAAGATAATGGTTGCTTACTTCTTCAATATCCAGAACAGGGAAAATCAGAAGACAGTAATGGAGATTTCAAAGCTCCTCTTCGCATTGCTTAGCAGTTTCGTTGTGGCAGTATTTGTTCATTGTCAAGATCAATCAGGTTTTAATATCTAAAAATTCTGAAGTTATTGTATGAGTACTATATGTTTCTTGTTCTAACAGTAAAATTAAGCCTTCTCTGTCTTTGTATCTCTCTCAGGATTCATTAGCTTAGATTGTTGGTTATCGGAAGGCTCTAACTACGACGATGTAGACACGGGCATAGGTTACATTTCAGATGCAGCTTTCATAAACATTACATATGCATCACACCGCACGTAGAATGTAGTAGATACAAATAACTATCCTTCAAATCAATTACCAGGCAAAAATACTTTCTAAAAAAATATATGGGGGTAAAAATAACTATCCTATTTAAAAATATCAATATATTTTGTCAATCACATTAGTAAATAGATATAGAAATTGTAATTTTACATCTTATTTCCTTTTCCCTTAATTGACTGTTGTGTGGCTAGATTATATTTGGTCTTCCTAGATTGAGCTAACAAAAGATTTGTTCATTGTATTGTACAAGGTCCAATCTCTATTTTTAGAGTGCAAACTAACAAAAAATTTGGATCATTGTATTATATAGAGTATAATCTCTATGTCTAGATTGTAAACTAACAAAAGATTTGGGTCTGTGCACTATATTAGGTCTAATCTCTAAATCTAGAATTCTAGATTGCAATCATTTTTGTCACTATAAATATTTTATTTATTTATTCATATGTTTGTTTTAGTTTAAGTTGTAATAGTAACTTGTATTTTTTTTTTTTTAACAACTAAACATGCATAATTGATGGCTTGCAATATTGCATAGCCAATCAAAACAATAAACTGTTTCATAAAATTATATTATTATTTATAAGCAATGCATATACAAGTTCTCATTCACCATCTACATTTCAAGCTATAGCAATATACAAGTTCTCCAGGTTCTCCTTCACTTTTCATGGATGCCTTCAGGGCATGGTCTGAAATTAACATAACCTTGTATGATCCAGTAACCATGGAGCAGAGGTATGAGAGGTGGCTGACACAATATGACCGAGAATACGGGAGCAGAGAGGAATGGCAACTACGATTTCAAATTTATACATCTAATGTTCAGTTCATTGACTCTATCAATCTACAAGATTTACCATTCCAATTGACTGACAACCAATTTATAGACTTGATAAATGAAGAGTTTAGATCTGTTAGGATTATGCTCAATAGCAAGAGTGTAATGTTGTAATTAACAATCTTTTTCATATTAATAAAGTGATTTCTGGTTTAACAAATCATATAGCATTTATAGTTTAATATTATAATTGTCAAAGTAAATAATCATAAGGTCTAAAGACTATGAGAAAAGAATAATTGTTCGTACATCTGGATATGTATGTGGTAGACACAATTCTTTAGTTAGTCTTGAATCTGTTCACCGCTTAAGTAAAGGTTGGGCACCTTTATCTTGTTAAAGTTGTAGAATTCTTTTTTGCTAGCATTTGAGGGGATTCAAAGAGATATGATGAGTCTAAATCATCGGAGTGTCTTCAGCGCAAAAGGATCTAGGTGCACTGGGTGTACGAACGGACCCCATCAACAAATGACTAGCTTATCTATAACCGTCAATAGATAATAGTCTTTTCATATCAGGGCAATCGGAGAGTCTATCTTAATCCTGAGATAAATGATGGACTATGGTTGCAACGTGATATCATTTGAGTTATCATGGAGTACGATTATATCGCATAGTCTATCTCGATAGTTGGTGATATTCATTTGTTAATCGATAGAGGACTTATTTATAGATATGGACATCGTGGCTCCATTATTAAATGAGAGTATAATATCATCTATGGATGTTTTGCAGGTAATTGGATATAATCTCAACAGTTGAGTTTCGATAGTGTTATTGACAACATGGCTTCTGGAAAAGTCAAATATCCAAGTTCAAAACGTGGTCATATGAGTAAATATGGTAACTTGGAGAGTTGTAGGCGGTCTATGAACTCTTGGCGATTACTGATATTAATCACGAGGATACACTATCTCCAACATGATTGTCTAAGGTATGAAGAGGAACATCTTACTTTCTATCTTATTTAAGAGTTCAGTTTTAGCAGCTCTAGTGGCCGAGTTAAATAAGGGAATGAGTTAAAATTAATGGATCGACCTAAGTGAATCATTTGTTGATTGTGATTGGTTATGTCTATTGAAGCTTAAATTTAGATGGCCCGCCAAGATCCCCAATCCCACGGACTTGCATGGATCACTTGATATATTATACGGACCAATTAAGGGTCCATCTAGAATTGCATTTAATATATAAGAAATATAATTTGCACATTTATTTATGTAATGGCTGCTCAATTATATTAATATATTAATGAAAGACATGTGGGCTTGTTTCTTTTAGTAAGATGGGTCTGGTTCCATGGGGCTTTTTGATTTAAAGTCCAATGGATTAAATGAAATAAGAAAATAATATTAGGCCCAATTTTATTCAAGTGGGACGGCAAGGTTAAAGTTTTAACCTAATATATTATTTTGTTTCATTTGTTTTAATAAATAAGAATTAATTTATTTATTAGTTAATTATTTAATTAAGAAACAACTTTTTTGATTAGGAAATATTGCTTGTGTTAGCATAGTCAGGTATAAACTTAGCCAGAGGCTCTTCGCATTCGATACCATCTCCCTGATTGGAGCATCCACTTCCACTTCATGTGTCCCGAACAACCACATTTTTCCATTTTTCTTGTTAATATTGTTCCCATTGCGGGGCAAAGTGCTTATGCCACCACACTCATACATCTACCTTGTTTCTCCTTTCGGTGTCTCTTGCCTAGGCTCAAACTTCTTAATGGCGTCTTTTTTCTGGTGAACGTCTTAGCCCTGTGTATCCTAACCCCCCTTCTTCTCTCGGACTTAGTTCGTAATTCTTGAACCTTCTCATCAACAGCCTTTCTTCGTCCGAGTCATCATTCTCCTCCTTCTCAATTTTGGAGGCTTTCAAAGCAATTCCCTTTTGCTTTTTGGGAGGTGTGGAGGTAGGACCCTTCCTAGACTCATAAGCTAGAAGCCTTCCAATCACCTCACTCAGCTTCATATCCTTGTATGTGCTATTCTCCTATAAAGTCGTCACCTTTGATTCAAACCTCTCGGGAAGCGATCTCATAATTTTTTGCTTGATCCTCCTATCCGAGTAAGGGTCACCAAGTTGATGACTTTGGTTGACTATGTCCATCAACTTGATCTCGAAATCGTTGAAGAACTCATTCTCCTCCATCTTAAGCATCTCGAATTGAGTTTGGAGGACTTGAAGCTTAAAGTCCTTCACCACTTCGGTTCCCTCATGTGCAATCTCTAGGATGCCTCATGCCTCTTTAGCAATCCTAGTATTTTGAATCAATTTATATTGATTTTCGTCCATTGCACATAGGATGGCATGCATCGCCTTCCTATTCCATTTTGATGCCTCAAACTCTTGCGCGTTCTATTGCGCCTTAGGCTTGAGCATATACTCTCCTCCACCCGTAGGAGTCATCATGGGTGATGTGTAGCCGTCTTCAACCACCATCCAAGCCCGGTCATGGATTTGACATATGTACGACTCCATCTTCCCTTTCCAAATGGCATAATTCAACCCGGTAAGAAGTGGAGGCCTTGTGCTAGAAGCACCCTCGTTGCCACCACCGTTTCCACCATTTCCACTCATAGTGTTTATGAATTAATGAAATGAATGCAAATGTATGAATGATCAAAAATCACACAAAATGCAAAACACACCAAAATGAGCAAGGATCACCTAAGTATATCTAGGAACCCGCTCTGATACCAATTGAAACAAATACTCGGTGTGTTTAATATTAATCTAGAGGAGGGGTGAATAGATTTTAATCGATTTTACCAAATTTTCATGTATGATCAAGATTACGAAAATGCCCCTAATAGTCAATATAGTATAGCAAGTGTAATATGGTGCGGAATGTAAATAACACTTGATATTTACGTGAAAACCCTCACGGGAAAAACCACGGGCTAACAAGTGAGCCACACTCGAACCTCGAATCCACTAAATGTGTAAACCAATTACAACCTAATCTCGGTAATTAATCACACACCTACCTAATCCCGGTATAAGTGGACCTAGTCCAATTGCTTGCGAATTAAGCAACCTAATCCCGGTCACAACACAAGACTTAATTCTCTAAGAAGAGATAATAAAACCTATGTGAATATGAGAAATATTCAAAATGCAATTTATAGCTAGGTTACTCTATATGCTTATCTAGGATGATGATTTTGCAATTAATTCAATCCTAGATATTAAAAGCTAGATGACATGTCAAATAGTTTAGCTAAACATAGATTATGAAAACCTAGATAGCTATCACAATACAACACTCAAACATACAACACATAATCTCAATTTTGTAATTAGAATTAATTCTAAGAACATACAGGAAATCAAAAAGATAAATAGATAAATAAAAACACTAAGATTAGATGAAATTAGTGTTCAACTTACCATAGCATGTGTGTTGATGAAGACTTATGCACTAGAACATCCTAGATATCATGGATGATGCTTAGATGATGATTGATGCATATGAATTTTGATTTGAGTGATCAAGGATGATCAAAGATGAGTTCTTTATGAAAAAGCTCTCTTTGAAAAAGCTCTCAATTAAAAATATGATATTTTAGTCATTAGGAACGACCTAAAGATGAAGCAATGTTTATATAGGTGTCCCAATTGATGAAACGCCGTTTTGAAAAAAAACAAGGCAAACCGCTGCAGGTACCGCTGCCAAAGCCACATCGGTGCATTTTAAATGCATCAGGTATGAAATCGCTGTGCCTACGGCTGTGGCTTCCACAGCGGTTATGACATGAAATTCCCTTAAGTATTAGTGTAAAATATACCTAGAGGGGGGTGAATAGGTATAAGCCCAAAGCTCTTCCAATATTAAAAATAACGCAGAATATAACAAAGAAAAATGCACACTTGACTAGATTTAACAAATGAATTGATTTAACTAATACAAGAGTAAATCAATATACAAAATATGCAATCAATGTAAGATATGGAAGATAAAGAAAAGTAAAGCGAAAATTGACACAAGTATTTTTGCGTGGTAAAACCTCAAAGAGGAAACATCCACGGGTTGATACCACAACCACCGACAAAGCAATCCACTATATGAAAAGGATTTACACACTCAAGCTATCAACACAAGATATCCGCTCAAGCTATCACCTCCTAATCTACCCTCGGGCTAGTGAACTACCAAGCCTACTTCCTATCTGAGATGTGTCCTACACCTCTAGAAAGCAACTTCCTATCCAAGACGCTCACGTCTCTAGGAAGATTTCTTACTTGTCTATCCGGATCCTCCCGACCCTAGACAAGTCTCCTTGCTTGACTATCCGAGTCCTCCCGACTCTAATCAAGACTTCTTTGCTCTATCCACAAAGCTTCACTCACTTTGCTAGAGACTTTAACCTTATACAAGGCAATGATCTAAGTGATGCAAATGATGCAAATCACAATCAAATAAAGTATGATGATCAATCAAACTCTATGAACATGCTTAAAGATAAACTAGGATATGCTTTCAACACACAATCACAAAAAGTACCTAAAAATCAATGCATGTAAAATCAATAAGAACAAGTCAAGAATATTCAATATATCACACTATAAACCTTGTTCTTAGAACATGAAATTAAATCTAGAACATGTCATGAGGCACATCACATATAGCATTTCTAGAATCAATTTCAAGCAAAATCAAGTTTAGCAAACTATGTTCAAATGTGAATCACAATGCTAAAACTCAACAAACAATCAATCATAAAACCCTAGAATATGATCTAACATCCTTCTCAACATATTTCATCAATCAAATAGTAAGATTAAAAGAGATGATCAAAGATGAAATGAAAAAGAAGAAGTTGAACATACAAAGTTGAACCACGTACTGAAATCAGTCCACTGGGAAAAATATCGAAGACAACTGCCTCTCAAAATGCTTGGGGTTTGTAGCTCTCATCAAGACCAACAATGTTTGTTTTTGGATCAATCAATTTCGAGTTCGTATGAGAAAGTTATGATCGAAATAAGAAAACTAAAAATTGAAGATTTCTACAGAATTTTTCTTGGAAATTTTCTTCAAGTTTTGTTTGGAGGGAAAGAAAATCATATTTAAATGATTCAAGGAGGGAACCAAAAATATGCCAATCGAAGACGGCCACGTCACCTATCCCCATGGGGGGCGCGTGGGCCACAGGGGACTAGAGGGGTGTTCTGGCCGTGGGTCAATGCATGGCCTTTAGCCATGCTTGCCTCTCGCGCGCTTCCTCATGTTCTTCAGCCGTATCTTAGGCATCCGAACTCTGATTTCAAATCTGTTTTCGAATTACGAACCATGACTCCCTCACACACGACTATGACTATAAAAATTTGAAAAATGGTTGAGAAATCATCTTAGAAAATGACGATGAAGTCAACTCAACGAATGAGAATGTAAAGTAGCGTAGCTACATCATTTGGACTCGAAACCTTATGCATGAGTAACCGAAACGACCGGAACTCAATAAGGAATCACATAAGAACATGTTCAAGTCCAAAACACAAGAAATACAAATATATAAACACAAAGTCACACAAGTATGCCATATCTATGCGATAGTCATAAAACATGCAATTCTACAATGTTTGTCTATAAGAGACCAATGCATGTGCATACTCAAATGTGTGTGAATGTGTTATACCAAATGTTTGCACTATGATACAGGGACACACATGTATGAATTGTGTGTATGTGCGCTAACACCTTGCAAGAGGATAGAAGTCTAGATATACACCGCTATCCCAACCGCTGTGAAAAACCCACAGCAGTCAGAAGTGATGCAAACAGAGCATCTCACTATTGTGGCTACCGCTGCGGATTCTAGCAGCGGTAACGACAACGGTCTCCTAACCTCATGCCAGCAAAGGCAAGGCTTTGCATCCTAATGCCTAAATGTCATGGCATTTCAATGTACAGGATGCAATCATTTAATAACATGGATGAAGAGGTATAAATGATCATTAATGTGCACATAACAAAAACACACACAACATACAAGAATAGGAATTATGCATGAGATATGAGTGTGTGTGTGCAACTAATCTCTTCAAAGCAAATTAAGCACAAAGAAGTTTACCTTTGGTGCTTATCAAGATGAGGTCTTGAAAGGACATTGAGCTTGAACATTTATATCTAGGCTACCCTTACAATGAACCCAAATTGTGGTTTGTCCATGAAATAAGCCAAACAATAAATAAGACCTTACACCCGTCACCTAAAGAGAATTAGGTATGGATCCTATAACCTGCCATTGATTTGTTGAGTTTTATATTCGTGCTGTTAAGATGGGTGACAAAGAAAATGCTGCCAGGCTTGAGTCCTTATTAAAGAAACACTCTCAAACCTCTAATCCTCAGGCCTAACCCATAACTCTCAGCATGGATTATTCCATTGCGAGACCTGAGTTCCAACCTCCTCCGTCTAACCCTAATGTTTTTTCAATGGATCTGTGTTCAGATATGTCGAGAGCCACATGCGCAGGTCAAGGCAACAGGGCCGTCGCTAGGTCTCCTTCAGATATAGAGCTAAAGATCCTTTCTCAACATTTAAAAATGGAGGAAGTTCATAGAAATCATCAACCACACTTGTTGACTTTCACCGCCGTTGAACCGTGTGCATTTGACACTGAAGTGAATGTGGTCGTCGATCGGGAGATTGAGAAGTATGCTGAAAGACTTGACATTCCTGGGGAGGTGGTGCCCTTTTTAAGTGATCAACGCTCTGGAAACCTCCTAATGGCGCTGTTTCTATCTACGGGACCATGCTCACTAAAAGGGGTGACTCTCCCCTTATAACCTTCCTTTGCCAAATTTTTAGCGACAGTCGGGATTGCTCTCGCTCAGTTAGCTCCCAACTCGTACGGGACCTTGGTTAGTTTATGGCATCTGTGGAAACTGATCGGTGCTAGGGAATCACCGAGCCCCCAGGAGATTTGTAACTTCTATACCTTTGGTCGATCAGATACCAGAGGCACTTTATACCTGCAATCCACCTCATCTAGTCATTGGATTCCTTGTGAGTTCAAAAAAAAAGGGTACCTCCTCCATCTTCCAAAGATCACAAGGGCTTCATTTGGGGGTTCCCGTCTTCGAACAAATACTGAAAGAATAGTTGATTCTTCGTTAGAGGAGATTGGGGTGAAACGGTGGCGGTAGACCCTCGCCAAACTTTGAACAAGGACCGCATCCCAAGTCACTTCTACAGTCCGAAGGTTTGGAATAAAACTCCTCCTAGGCTAACCAAAGATCAAGTTAGGAATGTGGTCCGGACCGCACAAAAGTCTTAGGAATCCCGAGACCGTCGAGAATTGTTCGTGGAGAGCAATTTGATTCATTTGGGGCTTTTCATGGCTCTTTCAAGGCATCGGAGGAGACGTAAGTTAATACTTTTCCTTCTTATGTTTCTCCTTACTGCGCTCCCGTTTTCTTGATATTTGCTTGTATTCTTTCCTCAGTGTATGAGGTTGATGTGGTTGTTGGCGACCAAGTCGAGAAAGCTAAAAGCATATATAGGGTAAGCCAGATGGAAGCTGCTGCCCAACTATCTCACAGAATTGCTCCTCCTGATCGAGACCTTGTAGAGCATGTCTATGAGCTCGACCCTAATGCTTTCTTTGAACCATCTGTTCAAGGGTGGGAGGATAGCCCAGCTCGTCAGATGGATCCAAAGTGGTAAGCAAGGGTATCGTCCACAGTGAGGTGTCATCCGTTGATCATTGTCACGTTTTGGTGATTATTGAAAGTAATGTAAATGGGAACACTGCAAGAGTTAGAGTGGTGTGTGTGTTATGTAAGCATGGTGGGTGTGTGTGTGTGAGAAAATTCAAAATAAAGATAAAATAGATAAGAGAATATGGAGGGGTGAGAATCGTGATTAAAGAGATAAATGTAATTGGGTGTTTGCCTTTCTAAATTAAACTACTCCTAATTACATTAATCTACTCCTAAAGGCAAACACCCTAAGTTACTAAAATAAGTGGCTAGGAGAGATTTAGAGAATGTACACACAAGGTACTTATTACCACCAAAACATTCGTGCCACCTATAGTCACCAACCGTATAAAACACCCAAGATTGGGTTCAACCTTTGCGTGTGGATTAATGACTCTCCCCTTACAACCTTTCATTACCAGATTTTTGGCAGCAGCCGGGATTGCTCTCGCTAAATTAGCTCCCAACTCGTACAAGACCTTGGTCAGTTTATGGCATTTGTGGAAATTGATCGGGGCTAAGGAACCACCGACTCCCTGGGAGATTCGCAACTTTTATACCCTTGGTCGATTAGATACTAGAGGCACTTTTACCTCTAATCAACCTCTTCTAGTCATTGGATTCCTCGCGAGTTCGAAAAAAGGGTACCTTCTCCGTCTGCCAAAGATCACAAGGGCTTCATTTGGGGGTTCCCGTCTTTGAACAAATACTAGAAGAACATTTGGTTTTTCATTATAGGAGATTGGGTGAAATGGTGACGGTCGGCCCACGCCAAAATTTGAATAAGGACCGCGTCCCGAGTCACTTCTGCAGTCCGGAGGTTTGGAATAAAACTCCTCCCGGGCTAACCAAAGATTAAGCTAGGAACGTGGTCCGGATCGTACAAAATTCTTAGGAATCCCAGGATCGTCTAGAATTGTTCGTGGAGGGCAATTTGATTCGTTTAGGGCTTTTAACGACTTTTTCAAGGCATCGGAGGCGATGTAAGTTAATATTTTCCTTCTTTTGTTTCTCATTACTGTGCTCCCGTTTTCTTGATATTTGCTTGTATTCTTTCCTTAGTGTATGAGATTGATGTGGCTGTTGGCAACCAAGTCGAGAAGGCAAAAAGCATAGTTAGGGTGAGCCTAAAAGAAGCTGCTGCCTAACTAGTTCAGGGAATTGCTCCTTCCGATCGAGACCTTGTAGAGCATGTCTATGAACCCAAACCCGACCCCAACACTTCCTTTGAACCATCTGTTCAAGGGCAGGAGGTTAGCCCTGCTCGTTAGATGGATCTAAAGCGGTAAGCGAGGGTATCGTCCACAGGGAGATGTCATCCGTCGATCGTTTCACGTTTTAGTGATTATTGAAAGCAATGTAAATGGGAAAATGGCAAGGGTGAAAGTGGTGTATGTGGTGTTTAAGCATGGCGGGTGTGTGTGTGTGTGAGAAAATACAAAATAAAGATAAAATAGATTAGAGAAAATGGAGGTGTGAGAATGGTGATTAAAGAGATAAATGTAACTAGGTGTTTGCCTTTCTAAATTAAACTACTCCTAATTACATTAATCTACTCCTAAAGGCAAACACCATAAGTTACTAAAATAAGTGGCTAGGAGAGATGTAGACAATGTACACACAAGGTACTCATGACCACCAAAACATTCATGCCACTTATAGTCACCAACCGCATAAAACACCTAAGATTGGGTTCAACCTTTGCGTATGGATTAAGGACTCTCCCCTTACAACCTTTCATTGCCAGATTTTTGGCGGCAGCTGGGATTGCTCTTGCTTAATTAGCTCCCAACTCGTATGGGACCTTGGTCAGTTTATGGCATTTGTGGAAAATGATCGGGGCTAAGGAACCACCGACCCCCCGGGAGATTCGCAACTTCTATACCCTTGGTCGATTAGATACCAGAGGCACGTTCTACCTCTAATCCACCTCCTCTAGTCATTGGATTCCTCGTGAGTTCGAAAAAAGGGAACCTTCTCTGTCTTTCAAAGATCATAAGGGCTTTATTTGGGGGTTCCTGTTTTTGAACAAATACTGGAAAAACAGTTGGTTCTTCATTAAAGGAGATTGGGGTGAAATGGTGGCGGCCAGCCCATGTCAAAATTTGAACAAGGATCGTGTCTCGAGTCACTTCTGCAGTCCGGAGGTTTGGAATAAAACTCATCTATGGCTAACCAAAGATCAAGCTAGGATCGTGGTCTGGATTGCACAAAATTCTTGGGAATCCTGGGACCATCGAGAATTATTCGTGGAGAGCAATTTGATTCGTTTAGGGCTTTTCACGGTTCTTTTAAGGCATCGGAGGCGATGTAAGTTAATACTTTACCTTCTTTTGTTTCTCCTTACTACGCTCCCGTTTTCTTGATATTTACTTGTATTCTTTCCTCAATGTATGAGATTGATGTTGTTGTTGGCGACCAAGCCGAGAAGGCTAAAAGCATGGACATGGTGAGCTAGAAAGAAGCTGTTGCCCAACTAGCTTAGGGAATTGCTTCTCCCGATCGAGACCTTGTGGAGCATGTCTATGAACCTGACCTCAACCCCAACGCTTCCTTTGAACCATCTGTTCAAGGGCGGGAAGATAGCCCGGCTCGTTAGATGGATCCAAAGCAGTAAGCGAGGGTATCGTCCACAGGGAGGTGTCATCCATCGATCGTTTCATGTTTTAGTGATTATTGAAAGCAATGTAAATGGGAACATGGCAAGGGTGAGAGTGGTATGTGTGTTGTGTAAGCATGGCGGGTGCGTGTGTGAGAGAAAATTCAAAATAAAGATAAAATAGATGAGAGAATATGAAGAGGTGAGAATGGTGATTAAAGAGATTGCCTTTCTAAATTAAACTACTCCTAATTATATTAATCTACTACTAAAGGCAAACACCATAAGTTACTAAAATAAGTGACTAGGAGAGATGTAGACAATGTACACACAAGGTACTCATGACCACCAAAACATTCGTGCCACCTATAGTCACCAACCGCATAAAACACCTAAGATTGGGTTCAACCTTTGCGTGTGGATTAAGGACTCTCCCCTTACAACCTTTCATTGCCAGATTTTTGGCAGCAGCCGGGATTGCTCTTGCTTAATTAGCTCCCAACTCGTACATGACCTTGGTCAGTTTATGGCATTTGTGGAAACTAATCGGGGCTAAGGACCACCGACCCCTCGGGAGATTCGTAACTTCTATACCCTTAGTCGATTAGATACCAGAGGAACTTTTTACCTCCAATCCACCTCCTCTAGTCATTGGATTCCTCACGAGTTCGAAAAAAGGGTACCTTATCGGTCTTCCAAAGATCACAAGGGCATCATTTGGGGGTTCTCGTCTTTAAACAAATACTGGAAGAATAGTTGGTTCATCATTAGAGGTGTTTGGGGTGAAATGGTGGCGGTCGGCCCTTGCCAAAATTTGAACAAAGACTGCGTCCTGAGTCATTTTTGCATTCCGGAGGTTTGGAATAAAACTCCTCCCAAGCTAACCAATGATCAAGCTAGGAACGTGGTCCGGATCGCACAAAATTCTTGGGAATCCCGAGGCCGTCGAGAATTGTTCGTGGAGAGCAATTTGATTTGTTTAGGGCTTTTCACGGCACTTTCAAGTCATCGAAGGCAACGTAAGTTAATACTTTTCCTTTTTTTGTTTCTTCTTACTGCGCTCCTATTTTCTTGATATTTGCTTGTATTCTTTCCTCAGTGTATGAGATTGATGTGGCTGTTGGCGACCAAGCCGAGAAGGCTAAAAGCATAGACAGGGTGAGCCAGAAGGAAGTTATTGCCCAACTAGCTCAGGGAATTACTCCTCCCGATCGAGACCTTATGGAGCATGTCTACGAACCCGACCCTAACGCTTCCTTTGAACCATCTGTTCAAGGGCGGGAGGATATCTCGGCTTGTCAGATGGATCCAAAGTGGTAAGCAAGGGTATTATCCATATGGAGGTGTCATCCGTCGATCATTTCATATTTTAGTGATAATTGAAAGCAACATAAATGGGAACATGGCAATGGTGAGAGTGGTGTGTGTTGTGTAAGCATGGCGGGCGGGTGTGTGTGTGAGAAAATGCAAAATAAAGATAAAATAGATGAGAGAAAATGGAGGAGTGAGAATGGTGATTAAAGAGATAAATGTAAATGGGTGTTTGCCTTTATAAATTAAACTACTCGTAATTACATTAATCTACTCCTAAAGGCAAACACCCTAAGTTACTAAAATAAGTGACTAGGAGAGATATAGACAATGTACACTCAAGGTACTCATGACCACCAAAACATTCGTGCCACCTATAGTCACCAACCGCATAAAACACCAAAGATTGGGTTCAACCTTTGCGTGTGGATTAAGCCAAACTCTCTACTACACAACTACAAGGTTGGTTTGTGAGAGAATTTCCTCTTTAAGCACAAGCATAAATATGAAAGGATCAACCATCGATCGCTTCTCATCTGTTATGTGCAAGCAACAACCAATGGTAGCATTAAGTATAACGGACCCTCAATCACTACTCACCGAGAGTATATCATGTTAGTAACGACCAAGGATCACAAGCACGAAGGTTATAGAACCGAAATCCACAATGGCATGGTATATACTCATCATGAATTTCACCCAAACAATTGAGAGCATAATCAAGGCCAAGAGTTGATATACCTACCTAGCCCTAATTCTCAAACACTCAAATCAATCCAAAACATGCACTTTGGATTATCAATCAACACACACACAATCATGGGATGTTTAATTAAACTACTCCTAAATTACATTAATCTACTCCTAATCCTAATCATGAACACATATCAATTTCTACCCTACATGCCATGAATGTAAAGACAAGAGATATCCTTAAACATGCATCTAGAAGGGTTGTCAAGCCTACCAAACACAAGTCAAGAATCAATATAAAGCAATTGAATAAGACAATGCTTATAAATATTAAATACAAGTTAATCAAATAAATGGAACTAGTGTTAGGTTTACATATTTCCCTAATGGGGATACACATCAAATAAAGAAAATACAAGAGAAGAGTAAAACAAGGAAATCCAAGGTGTCAATATCGGATCTCCAAGCTCCATTGAAGCTCTTCCTCCTCATAGACAAGAGATGATGGCTCTTTTTGCATGAATCTCCTCCAAAGATGGGTGGTTGTAAGTGGAAGGTGGTGATGGTGAAGAATCCATGGAGGAAAACCTCCATGGATGCCTTTGAAGGTCTCTCTCTCTTTTATGGTGAAGAAGATGAAGTCTGGAGAGGTTGTGTCTAGGTTGATAGATTGAGAGTTTTAATGAAGAAAGTGATGTATTTATAGGTTTGAGAGGCTAGGGCACGAATTGGGCACGAATGGACAAGTTTGCCTCTCTAGAAATGGTTGAAATCGTCCATTGGCTGAGCTGGTGCCTGTAGTGTTAGGTTTTTGGTTTATGTTGGCATGTATTCCATGTCAAAACATCAAAAATGGTAGGGGTTCAAAAACGAATTTTCCATCAGCATTGAAGAAATAATTAAGATAGAATGACATCATAAAAGAGCATCCCGGTACCCCGCCACTAGAGTATCCGGGTAGGCCTTATATCAATCCGGATCAAAATCAATAGCTCATAGACTCCAAGGTACCAGGAAACATAGAAGCCAAGTTCCTAAGGACTTCATTACTACAGAATCCTAGAACCTTGCTACCACACCAACCCAGTATCCCGATACCCTGATACTCTTATACCATGATCCAGTAAGAGGAAGGATACCCATGTACCCCGATCCTGCCTAGAGCCAGCCAACCAAATAGTAAGTATCAGATTAACAGACTACCAAATATCAAGGTAAGATCAGGTACGCCGAAGATCAAGCTACATAGAATAACAGTGAGACGTCGACGTTTTGATAATAAGGAAATCGACTTATTCCTGCCACTCAAGAGTTCTATTTGAAAGCAAAGTCAACTCTATCAAATTCCGCCAAACAAGGGATCGCTTGATTCCTAGAATCAATAGGACGATCTTCTTGCCAATTACTATGGAATGTCCCGAAAATCTCTAGGTCACTGGACCAAATTTAGAGGAGTGCTGAGCAAGCATTGGGACGTATATATACATCATGTTATCACATAGAAAATGGGGGGCAACTTGAGTCCAGAAAACCCTACAGTTTATTTTGCCACTTATCAACATGCACGAGAGTCTCATCGCCATCACCATCGCCAACGCCAACTAAGTTTTTACCCTATCACCATAGCCATATAAAATCTGGATTATACTTTCATTACATGTTCATGATCAATAAAAAAGAGTTATATGTGATCCTATTGCTACGTTATTTTTTTCACCTTTATCGTTGTATTTAACTTGGTTGACTAAGAATCTATAGGTATCGAACTACTTGATATCTATCCGACTTAGATCTACCCCGATTTCAGTCACTGGAGTTGTTAATTGGAAAATCACCCCAAGTGACAATTTTCGGTTAACAGCTTTGAACATGTCAAAAGCATCTGACTTATGTCTCATGAGATACACATAGCCAAATCTCGAGTAATCATCCGTGAAGTTGATGAAGTACTCATATCCAATTCTAGCTTGAATGCTTATAGGACCACATACATCAGTATGTACTAATTGATCGAACCAAAATTGGTATGATTTTGGCTCTCACTTCCTTCTCTTTTTGCTTGATTCTCGGGCAATATCCCGTGATTTAATGGTGTGAATTAAGTGTTTTTAGGTATTTATAAATTTCAGGGGCATTGGATTAATATTGGTCAATTAGAGGTGAAACTGTAATTATTGAAGGAGGATTGAATTATTGTGATTTTAGAAGAGTTCAAGGACCAAAATGTAATTTGCCAAGCAGCCACGCCACCTCATTTAGTGAAACGGTGAGTTTCATGAGGATTTAAACTTGGGCTTTCTAATTGACAGGCCCAGCGTGCAATATGGTGTGTTAAAGGCCCAAGTAATCCTATGTGGTGAGCTCACCACACCTAAGCCTAAATACACCCCAAGGCCTACTAAATGCACCCAATCTTCACCCAATCTTCATCTTCTACCTCTCGACTGGCAGCCATGGACAAGAAGCTCCAAACCTTAGGTTTTTCCAGCCACCGAAAAGAGTCCTCCTTGCCTCATCTCCGGTCGATTTTCGGACCAAAAAGACGGTGAGCTCAACACGAACTCAATGATCCTATTTTCGGTCACCAAAGCTCCAGGATCTCCAAGCCACGAATTTGGTGCAGCCGTTGGCATCACACCTCCTCCGTCACCTTCAATCCAAACAGCCACAACACCGTAAAACAGATCCAAACGAATTTCACGGTTTGCACGTTCGATGTCGCCACGGCGACAAGGAGTTGTTTTTGATCCAGTTGATGTCGCCCTAACGTCGCCCAAGCATCGCCATTGAAGCAAAATAGCGAACACATCTCTGTTCAAATGTGATTGATAGGGAAAATTACAAGATGCACCCTCTTATGGACTAAATGGTAATTTGCCATGCAAGAGGAGTGTTTTGGTAATTAGCCATCCGTGACCTAATTTGAAATGCCTATAAATACATCACTATTTTCCCATTTTGAACAACTCTTGACAACCAATAAACCCCCTTTCTTCTACCATTCCTAATCCCACCATTTCTCCACCATCCGAAACTTAACATCTAGATTACTTTCCCCAAATCATTTCTTTCTTCCCATCTTCTCCACATATCTCCTTAGTCACTTCCTATTTGACTTCACCTATCTAGACACATCCTCATCATCCACTCTTTGCACAAGGAGCATAAAAGGCAAGGAAATGATCAAGCTCTACAAAAGGAGGCCCAAGGGTGATTTCCTAATCTTTTACTTCCCTTCCCTTCCCTTTGATTGTAATATGTGTAACTAAACCCCCTTTCTAGGGATTTGATGTGAGAACATTTTGGATTGGGTTTTGCTTAAGCTTTAATATATATTTAAATATATATTTGTGTTCTATTCATTTTATAATTAGATTATATTCATTATATAATTGACATGTATACCCACTAGTTGATTATACTCTTGTTTAGAATAATTTGTTATATAATCTTGATTGGATTGACACCTTTGATGGATTGAGAACATAGTGAGTAGGATAGATTGTCGGAGGGTATATCAACCGCGATAATCTGAACCTTTAATTGTAACAAACCGATCTTGTCGTGACCCCATCTCCTTAATCGGTTAGGCATTGAGGTGGGAAGTTGTTTAGGGTTCATAGTGATGGTCTAAACAAATTAAGAATACAATTGGTTAACATTTGTGAGATTGGTTCACTAAAGTAGCTTGAGAAGCACTTCCCATAATCCACTTGCGATCTCATTAATTCCTTAGCAATTCTCTTAATTGTTTATTCCATATATCTTATCTAGATTTGTTGAGCATTCTATTTTATTAGTTTTATTAGGTTTATTTTTCATGTATGTTTGATGGCTTGACAAACCATACAACCATCCATTGCTTATGATTTACTTTATTGCATTTAGGAATTATTAATTTATTCAACTAATTACTCTGATTCCCTGTGGAACGAATCCTTACTTATCACTTTACTAATTTTCAATCTAAGTGGATTTTCTAGTGGTGAAATTGGTTTTCAAAATGATCACATTTAAAACATTATTTTGTTGTGCAAAACGACCGCATCACTAATCCTAAACATTCAGTGGCTCTTGTGCCTTTTGGTCATCTTAGCTTACAAACAAGATTCACAAGTTGGTAGATCATCAACCTTTAAGTCACTTAAAGGTCCATCACTAACCAATCTTTTAATCCTATTAAGGTTAATATGACCTAGGTGCAAATGCCATAGATAGGTTTCATCTTTTGATAATTTTACTCTTTTATGATTAGGTTCCGTTGATTATGTGTCTAACAAGTGAGAGATATTTCTATGCAAAAGGAATAAACCATTTTCCAATGTACCTTTGCAAACAAATTTGTTATTCCTACTAATAATAAAATCTTTATTAAAAGTAACCGAATATCCAAATTTATTTAAAAGAAACTAAAATTAAATTCCTCTTGAATTGAGGTACATAATAAACGTCTATCAAATCTAAATGCCTACTCGAATCTAGATTAACTCTAACATCTCCCACTGCACTAGCAGACACCAATGCTCCGTTGCCCAAACGCAAGTTGATTTCATTCTTATTCAGTCTTTTCCTTTCTTGGAGCCCCTGCAAGAAATAACAAACATGATTAGTGGCTCCAGAGTCTATGATCTAAGATCTATAAAATCTGATAGAAAACATGTTTCAAGATAATTAACATTACCTTCTTCCTTCTTGTTCTGAGACTTTGGGCAATTTATTTTTCCAATGTCCCTTTTCACCATAAAGGAAGCATTTCCCTTTGATCTTGGTTACTTTCTTAGTCTCCTTCTTGGTAGGCCCAAGTTGCTTTTTCTTTTGTTGTTTCTTGACCTTCTGACGGGTCTTAACTATAGCAACTTTACCAACCATATGAATCTCTTGACATTTGCCTTTCACAAAGATCTTTTCAATGCTTTGAACATCTTGCATCAGGCCCTGCAAGGTGTATTCCTTTTTGTTCAAGGTGTAGTCCAACTTGAACTGATCAAAGGAATCTGACAGTGAGTTGACAATCATGTCAATTTTGGTCTCACCATCTACCTCAGCACCATTGAGTTCTACAATGTTGAGATGTGCTATGCCTTTCATCATGTGATCTTTCACAGCCTGTCCAGGTTTCATCTTAAGATTCATAAAAGCAGTCACTACCTCTCTCTTAGTCGCCTTGGACCTCATAACAAACATCTCCTCTAGAGACATCATTATATTAGCAGCAGACCCCATTCCTTCATGTTGCTGTTGCAACACGTCGGAGATGGTAGCCATAATGTAACATTTGGCCATCTCATTTGAGGTCTTCCACTGCTCATACTCATCTCTTTGCACCACAGTAGATTCATAAGTAAAAGCAGGTGGTTTAGGAGTAGTTAGAACGAACTTATGTTTTTCAACTTGTAGCAACAACCCAATTTTCCTTTTCCATGTGACATAATTATCACAACTTAAAGTATTATCTTTTAGGATGTTGATTAGGGATGGGGTCATGATTTCTGAATAAAACAAAAAATATATATAAGTAAATAATCATGATAAAGCACTTTCGAATATTTATCTTGAATTAAATAAATAATTCAATCGTAAAATTCAACGATGATCCAACACCCATAAATGTCATGCCTCCTTTGGGAGTTCGCACCATCTACTAGTTGGACTAGGTCCCACATAATTGTTAACATAACAACTAGCGTTCTCAATTTTAGCCTTACGATTTTATTGATAAGAACTCTTGGGAGGATATCAATGAAATCACATTGAGTGTGTTACCAAGATATCGACCTTCAATATTTTCCCTCACGAAAATCCCTCATTTGAGAGTAGATATTGTTTGAGTCAATTGTCTAGTCTATCCTTGTAAGGAAGTTTCTTGCTAAATTCCATTCATGGATACCCCTTGGGGGGTTGTCACACGAAACATAAAGCTCAACTAACCTTGGAGGCGATAGGTGTTTCAAAACACCTTCTCCCACTCAATTATTTAAGGCATGTGATTAAAGTCCATAGAATGATTTACCAAGTTATCTAGATGCCAATTAGAAACCTAAATCATTCAATGTATGTTCATACCAAAAGAGACATATGAGTGGCACTCCTATTCTACATGACATGTTATCAAACAACGACAAACATTGTAATTGAAACTAATATAATGCGCAACGGTATGTTCTAATAATTAATCTAGAGGGGGGGGGGGGGGGGGGGTGAGTAGATTGATGCGCCGAAAATTGGTACGTGATAGTTCTATAAACTATCGTAAATGATCGGACGTGCGAGTTTTTACCCTCTCGCAAGTATACGAATCGTTTGCCACGTATAGTGGTTACGAGTAAGGGTATCGTTCCCACGGAGGAAGTGTTTACCTTAAGTCGGTCCTAGGTCTTAGATAATATTTACACTATATACTCTAATTACATGCAAGAAAGTAAATAGCAATTCTCACAAACAATTAAACTAACTAATTAAGATTACACTAACAAAGCTTTAATCTAATTACCACTAAGCTAACTAATTCCAACTACAACTAAGGTTTGTCAATCCTTAGCAATTAATTATTCTATCAACTAAATTACCAATAACAATTAACTAAATTAACTAATTTAACTAATTAACTAAACTAATTACCACTTATGCAAAGTTATGCAAGAGTGATAATGAGATATGTTAGGGAACTAATGAATCATGCAAACTACCTAATTACTAGTTGATTACAATTAAGCACTTCAATTATAGGTTAACTAAATTAAGCAAGGTTTGTATTAATCAAGTAAATCCTATTTTGCATGTTAACAATTGGATTAATCAATTAACAAGCATATATCAATAGAAGCTCAAATCAAATAATAGATACAACTAGTCTCATAGATATAATACATAAATACACCAAATCCTTAACATAAATATTTAATTACACATTAACAACAAACTAAAGAAATAAGAGAGACAATAAAGACAACCCAATGATGTTGGAGAAGTCTTCAAGCTAGCTCAACTCCTCTTGCTTTCCCTAGCTCGAAATCAAGGTGTGGAAGCTTTGGATCACTATTGGTGGCTGGAAAACCACCTTAACTTACAAGCTAAGTGAAGTTTGGTGTTCTAAAGTGTATTTGTGGGTGTAAACTAGATGAGTTGTGTATTTATTTGGATATTAGGGATGTGTTTAGGTTTAGGGAAAGGTGAATATATATAGTAGGGAAGGTTTGGGAGAGTTTGGACGTGCAAAAACCCAAGGTCGGTCAAGTTGGCGGGTTCAATCACCCAGTCTCGCGGGTTCTTGCCCGCCGTCGGAAGTCGCCGAGCAAAAATGGACGTTTGAGACGAGCTTGGACCTTCTGGACTGCGGGAAAGAAGTCGCCGCATGAACCCACTGTCTTCCGGTGAGTTTGGACCGTCTGGATTACAGGCAAGAGGCCGCCGAAACAAGCTTGCAAGCTTGCACATCCATGGAGTTTTTGAGACTTGGATGGCATGGAAAATGTTTGCATGGGATGCCAAAAATGGGTCCATCTTGACCACCGGGAAGAGGGCTACCGATATGGGCAGGAAATCACCGAAAAAATGGCTGAAAAATGACCAAAAATAGCCGGGTCAGTCGCCGGGTCACGACAGGGTCGTCGGGTCTGAACCGGGTCGGGCTGACCCGGTTGGAGCTTGAAGACTACCTGACGTCAGCATGACGTCAGGCGTGACGCAACAGGCGCCAAAACAGCGTCGTTCGGTTGCTGACGTGGCGCGCTGACTGGCGTTTTACATTCTATACTCTTGATTCCTCCTTTAATCACAGAATATTCAATATATTCCCAAAATTTACACTTTTGCCCCTGATTTCTCCACAATTACACAATTGCCCCTGAACTTCCCTAATTCCCTGAAACACTTATTAACACCCTATTAAATACACAAAAATGCTCGGAAACAAATACAAAAGATAGGGAGCGCTAAATGTGAACATTTGAAGCGCGATCATAGATTTTAAATTTTCGTGTTTAGTCAATTTACGAAAATACCCTAAACTAGTCAATACAATAAATCAAGTGTAAATGTGCGGAAATTAAATGACGCTTGATTTTTACGTGGAAACCCTAATCTTGGGAAAAACCATGGGCTGTTTTGTTCGCCACACACGAATCTCGAATCCACTAATTGCAATGGTGTTTAACACCTAATCCCGGTCTATAACTCACCACCACTAACCGGTGGATCTAGTCCAATTGCTTGTGGCCTAAGCAACCTTAGCCATAAGGCTTAATTCTTAATGAAGAGATCAAATAGCCTATGTGAATATATACATGATATTCAAAATGCAAATAGAGCTAGGGAACACTAAATGCTTATCTAGGATTATAAGATGACAATTAAATCAATTATAGATATCAAATGCTAAATGACATATCATAAAGCTTAGCTAACTTAGATTAAACAATCCTAGGTATAGCTATCACAATACATTACTCAATCAAGGCAACGCAAAAAATCTCTATCTTGTATCTAGAATATGTTCTAAGAGCATACAATTAATAAAAGAGAAGGCTTAATAAGAAAACCACTAAGATTAGATGAAATTAGTGAAAACCTTACCAAGTAAGATGTGTTGTAGAAAACCCATGTATGAATGCATCATGTATGGTCATAGATGATGCAAGATGAACTTTGATGAACAAGGGAAATGCTTTGAGTGATTAAAGGAGAGTTCTTTATGAATTTTTCTCACTTCAAAAATATCCTAAGTTAAAAATCTGATTTTGGACTCTTGAACACAACCTAATAATAAAGAGGCATATAAAGGATGTCAAAATGAAGCTAAGTCGTTTTGAAAAGTTTACCCCTGAAATGCGCGATCGGCGGTTTCAATCGGCGGCCAGGCCGTTGATATGAACCGCCGAATTGAAACCCGAGAACGCTAGTTTCAAATGGCGCTTTCATTTGGCGGTTTCATAACCGCCGATCATAACCGCCGAAATAAACCCGAGACATTAAATGAATCAGGTCTAAACGGTGGTTTCAATCGGCGGTCAGGCCGCCGATCACAAACTGCCGTTTCACCAAAAATGGTGAAACCAAAGGAGAAGACAATAGCTTCTCCAATGGCGATCATCGCGCTAAACCATGCATGCGCAGACGTTTCCAAACATACTTCAGGAAATGAATTACACCACACAAAAGACAAACAAACATGAAGTGCAAGTGTGGGTTGAATGCATCCTAATGCCTAACATGTCATGGCATTGTCATGAACAAGATACAATCAATTAAAACATGCATGAATATAATTCTTGGCTTTGCATCCTAGTGCCTAAACATGACATGGCATTTCAATGTACATTATGCAATCAATTAAACATGCATGAAGAGAAATTCAAGAACATGAATGCACACAAATAAAATGCATAAAATACAAGAAGTATGGATATGCATGAGTTGTGTATGTGTGCAACTAGATCTCTTCAAATCAAATAAGCACAAGACTATACCATTGGTGCTTCTTTTCTTGAGGTCTTCAGAAGGCCTTGGTTGTGCAAATCACTAACCATCAAAAGCCTAAGCTACCCTTACATCAAGCCCCACATGTGGTTTGTCCACGAAATAAGCCAATCAAAATATAAGACCTTACAATCTCCCCATTTGGCTCTTTCATGACAAAACCACCACTCACATTCATCTTCACAACAAAAATAGAAACTAAAGGGATTTTCTACATTACAAAGAGATAATTAAAAGCTATATCATCAAGTCTTCAATCTCTTGTAGAACAATCAACCATTCAAAACAAAGTTTCTATACTTTTCAATACAAGTATATGTGAGATTCATCAAGTGAGATAAAACAAGCATTTTGATCATGCTCCAAATGTTCACATTTAGCGCCCCCTTTACTTGGTTTTTGTAATCGTTTTCCAAGCATTTTATGTATTTAACATTGTAAATAAGTCTTTTCAGGTAACTCGGGCGTTTCAAGGGCATTTTGGTCCAAAGTGATAAAAAAGGGCAAAGAAGGCGGTAAAGAGAAGAAGTACAAGCTGGCGGGTTCATCGCCAAAGTCAACGGGAATGCACCTCAAAGTGTTTGGGTAGTTCAGACTCCCTGTCCAGCGGGAAAGAATCTGCCGCACAAAGCCACGGTAACTTCTGGCAGGTTTAGACATATGTCTTGGAGAGAATATTCCCGCGGAACAAGTCTGCGCAGAATGGGAAATGTCACTTTGGTGGGTTCATACCGCGAAAATAAAGCTACAGCACATACCCGCCGAGGACTCTGATGAGCTGCAAGTGGATCGAACCTTACCCCAAAGCCAATGAAATGAAGCCTTTTTGCCACCTATTGTCCTTGGAAGGCCTTCTCTCACACTATGCACAGAGAAATTGAATTAACTTCTCTATTAATGCTCCCAACCACCGCACTTAGAGATATAGATAGCTAGATATAGAAATAGAGATACATATATAGTTTTAGTTAGTTGCATGGAGTTTTTGATAGATCAAAAGGTATAGTCATCATTAGATATCTTTGTAGAAAAGCCAAGATAGCTTTCTTTGCTACTTTCTAGGCAACCAAACACCCATTTTGGTACTTTAGTGTAGTTACTTCAAGTTGCCATAGAAGAAGTATTGTTTGGATTGCAAAGAGGATCATTTCCACTTCACAAGAGTTACAACCAGTGATGTTTCCTTCAATTGTATCTCTTAGTAGCTTTGATTCTATGTGTAACTAAATCCTCCTTGTTAGGGGATTAGATGTAATTCTTGTAATTAACCTTGCTATATAATCAATCATATGTATTCACCTTCTCAAGTTATGTATGTGCTCTTTAATTCATTTATGAGTGGTGGTTGCAACCACCAATCTATCATTTGATGCACAATAAACTTGATGAACTTATATGCAATTAAGACAATTTATGCATGTGCCTCTTATGCCATCTATGTTGTAGAGATTACTAACTTGTGAATCTTTACTAACACCCTTGAGTAAACCTCCTTTAATCACTCTTCTAACCTTAGATTGTGATTAAAGTTGAGGATCTAATGCCTTATAATTTCACATGAATAGATGCATGTTAGGGTCTTTGTGGTTGAGCTTAATGGATGATTGATTAGCTAATAGGTTGTTAATTGAATGAATCTATTCCCTAGCAACTTTTAATCTAGAATTTGAACCCAATAGTTGTAATTGTAAGAGCATCTCCAACAGTCTACCTTGGAGACTCCCTTAAATAAAGGTGGATGTTAATGTAAGGGGCCATTAAGGGAGTATGTGCTCCAACAATACTCCCTTAAATGGTCCCTTTAATAATTTATTATTATTATTTAAATGTTAGATGTTGTGTAATAAATATTATATGGAGTTTTTAAGAAATAAAATAATCTTAAATAGGTGGAGCTCACTTTAAGGGGGTCTAAAAACACCTCTTAATTAAGGGAGTGAACTCCACTTGAACACAATTAAGGGGGTCATTTAGGGAGTTGTTGGAGTTGTAAAAATACACATACTCTCTTAATTAAGCTAAGGGGCGTCATTAAGGGAGTCTGTTGGAGATGCTCTAACCATAGCCAATTCCAATCTTAGCATAGTTGGGGTGTTGATCATTTTAGTTAATTTAATTAGACCTTTAATAGCATAAATTTGAGAGTTATAGCGTCTATCTAATTAAGCGTAAATTGCTAATCCTCCATGGGAACGATAACCCTTACTTTGTACACTATACTAGTTTCACGACTTGTACGATTGCAAAGGGTGAAACACTCGCGCGTCCCTTTAGTGTAACCGAGGTAGAGTAAAGTAGAGTAGAGTAATTCGTAGTGGTATTTGTAGAACCGGTCTGCTCCGGACACGTCACATTTGCAATAAAGAATTTCACATTAAAGAAAACATGCAACATCATGTAATGAATGTGCAATGCAAATGCTCCCCTTCAATGGGTTACTCTCCCTCAATATATAAACTCCCTAATCATGCGAATTAGCTACTATATTTAGCAATTAGCATAATCCCCCTTACTACATACTTCTCCCCCTTTTTGTCATGAGATGGGCAAATGAGTATTCCCCAATCGGGTCACTCGTAGCAAAGAGAGATAGTAGCATACAAGTCATTTGGATAATCATATAATGCACTTTATGCAACTTAATTAAATGGAGAGAAACAAGGAGATTTATTTTATAAGAATGTGTGATTATAATGCTTTGCATGCAAGACATGTTGCATTCAAATCCAAAAGCAATGGTATTTGGCAAAACAAATGACAAAGGTTTCTTTAAAGAATTCACACCAATTTCACCATTTGTCATGAATCAAAGCAAGGATATAGAGTTCATCAATCATTCATTTTAATGAGCAACTATATCCAACTTTATAAGCGAAACATGGCATGAGCGACTTTGCACCCTATTTGATTTTTTCGGGTAAGATAACTGTATGATAGTAGCCATGTTCAACCAATACAGAAAGAGAGATATTTGGATTGTAAAATCCTTTGAACGGATACAAGATCATTTATTCATTTGAGTCTCATTAGCTTTTCACAAATAATTTTGCATTTTAGAATATGCAATCATCAATTCATGCTTTTTCATTTGAGCATGTCATATGAATTTCATGCTTTCATTTTTACGCATGTCATAAAGATTTTCATGCTTTTCACATTTTAAGCATGTCATTTAAGAATCATCATGTCATGGAGATCATTATAGGTCATTCAAAGAGTACTTCCTAAGTATATCTCTTAGTCCAAAAATGCATGTTTGAATATAAATATGACATGAATTGCAATACAAGCATGGTTCACACTTATAGAAGAAAAAACATATAAGCATATGTGCAACCAAGCTACTCAAGCAATTAATAAAGAAGCATAATTTTTTTTAAATTTTTGCATGCAACAAGTATGCAATTGCTTTCTTTGCTTGAGTTCCCCATATGGAGTCAATTACCACACCTCATCAATGAAGGTCATGAGGTCCTATAGACCTACCAAGTCCATTGGTCCTTGTTGAACCTATGGGAGACAAGTTAGCATCATAGAAGGCGGGTTCATCTTTTCTTATCCACTTAGGTGACACATTTTCAATCCTAGTGGTCAAAGGTTCAAGAGCTCTAGATGTTGAAGGATCATGTAGTTGGGTTCTTTCCTTTCTAGGGGCATGCATCTTAGCTCTAGCCTTTTTATTTTCAATCATGCTTTCAATTCTACGCATTTTGACATAATGAAAGCAACTTGGTCTAATGTGACCATCAATACCACAAAAATGACAAGTGGAAATAAAGTTAGGAATCATACCATTCCCTTGAGCATGCATCGGTGCTTTCCCTTGTCGTTGTTGTTGTCTTGGTTGTTGGATTGGATTTCTCCATCTTTATTGATGAACAAGACAATGTTGCTTGCTCAGTTAAGCTTGCATGATCAAACTCTTCCCTTTATGGATCTTAGGTTGAGGGAAGTTAGCATGAGGAGCCCCTTAGAGTTAAGTTTGTGCTTGACCCTTTGGTGCCACATGTAATTGGGCACTTCTTGAATACTCTCCTAGGTCAATCTTCTTCCTAGGATGTTGAGGAGGAGGAGACATCTTGATGTTCATGCCCTTGACAAAGGTTGTTTTGCTTGAGGAGGAAGCATCTTTGTCATTAATGTAGCCAAGACCTCTCTTGTCACTTGGCCTTTTTCCAACTCCCAACATGTGGTCAAGCTTCTCGGTGCTTGAAGCCATCTAAGCCATTGAGGCTTTAGCTTCTTCAAGCTCTCTCTTTAACCCTTCTTCTCTCCTCTTAGATAAAGCTAACTCATCCTTTAGCTTATCTTCATCCACCATGGATCTCACCACTTCACCACTCAAGTGGTCAACTTGTGTTGAAAGCTCAAGATTTTCCACCTATAATCTTTAAATCTCCTTCTCATTCTTTATCCTAGAGCTTTAAAACTTGACTATGTATTCATTTAGATCCATACTCTCCACATTTCCATTTGTGGAGTTAGATGACGAATTCTCAACATCTGAGTCATTTCCTATATCTTCCATCTCACTAATAGAGTCATCTTCATCATCAAGACCTTTACCTTGATCACTTGGTGTTATATGAGCCATATCCCAATGAGTAGCTAAACCAACAACTTCTTTAGCCACTTATTCATCTAGTTCTTCTTTGGGATCACAAGTCAAAGCAACTTTGCCATCTTCTTCAACTTTTACACGAGTGGCTCCAAATGTCATGTAGTTAATGGCAAGCTCTTTATCACTTGAATGATTTTCTTCACTCTCATCCTTACTCGATGACGCGGCCATCACCTTTCCTTTCCTTTTATCCTTCAAGATTCCACACTCCGGGGAGATATACCTAAATCCCCCACATTTGTAGCATTGCATCCCCTCTCTTGAAGACACCTCTTGGTTTGGCTCGTCATTCTTGACCTTGGTCTTCTTCTTGAAGCCATCCCCCTTTGAGCCATACCCATTCTTTTGTAGACTCAAGAACTTCTTGAATCTTTTAGTAAATAGCGCCATGTCTTCATCCGAGTCATCCTCCTTGTTGTCATGCTTCGAAGTCTTCAAAGCAATATTCTTTTTCTTCTTAGGAGGTGAGGTGGTGGCCTTTCTTGACTCATAGGCTAGAAGTCTTCTAATGACTTCACTCGGCTTCATATCCTTGTACCCATCATTCTCTTTTAAAGTCGTTACCTTGGACTTAAACCTCTCAGGAAGCGATCTCATTATCTTTTTCTTGATCCTTCTATTTGCGTAAGGGTCACCAAGTTGATGACTTTGGTTGACTATGTCCATTAACTTAACCTTGAAGTCGTTGAAACATTCGTTCTCATCCATCCTAAGCAACTCGAATTGAGTTTGGAGAATTTGAAGCTTCAAGTCCTTAATGACTTCGGTTCCCTCATGTGCAACCTCTAGGATGTCCCACGCCTCCTTAGCGATCCTAGTATTTTGAATCAATTTGTATTGATTTTCGTCCATTGCACAAAAGATGGCATGCATCGCCTTCCTATTCCATCTTGATGCCTCAAACTCTTGCGCGTTCCATTGCGCCTTAAGCTTGAGCACATCCTCTCTTCCACCCGTAGGAGTCATCATCAGTGGAGTATAGCCGTCTTCAACCGCCATCCAAGCCCGGTCATGGATTTGGCATATGTACGACTCCATCTTGCCTTTCCAAGAGGCATAATTCAACCCGGTGAGTAGGGGATGTCTTGTGCTAGAAGCACCCTCGTTGCCACCACCGTTTCTACTCATAGTGTTTATGAATGAATGAAATGAATGCAAATGTATAAATGGACACAAATCACACAAAATGCACAACACACCAAAATGAGCAAAGGATCACCTAAGTATATCTAGGAACCCACTCGGATACCAATTGAAACTAATATAATGCGCAATGGTGTGTTCTAATAATTAATCTAGAGGGGGGGTGAATAGAATTTAACCGTTATTACCAAATTTTCACGTTTAGTCAATTTAGGAAAACACCCTAAACTAGTCAGTACAATAAATCAAGTGTAAATGTGTGGAAATTAAATGACGCTTGATTTTTACGTGGAAACCCTAATCCTGGGAAAAACCACGGGTTGTTTTGTGCACCACACATGAACCTCGAATCCACTAATTGCAATGGTATTTAACACCTAATCCCGGTCTATAACCCACCACCACTAACCGGTGGATCTAGTCCAATTGCTTGTGGCCTAAGCAACCTTAGCCATAAGGCTTAATTCTTAATGAAGAGATCAAATAGCCTATGTGAATATATACATGATATTCAAAATGCAAATAGAGCTAGGGAACACTAAATGCTTATCTAGGATTATAAGATGACAATTAAATCAATTATAGATATCAAATGCTAAATGACATATCATAAAGCTTAGCTAACTTAGAATAAACAATCCTAGGTATAGCTATCACAATACATCACTCAATCAAGGCAACGCAAACAATCTCTATCTTGTATCTAGAATATGTTCTAAGAGCATACAAGTAATAAAGAGAAGGCTTAATAAGAAAAAACATTAATATTAGATGAAATTAGTGAAAACCTTACCAAGCAAGATGTGTTGTAGAAAACCCATGTATAAATGCATCCTATATGGTCATAGATGATGCAAGATGAACTTTGATGAACAAGAGAAATGCTTGAGTGATTAAAGGAGAGTTCTTTATGAATTTTTCTCACTTCAAAAATATCCTAGGTGAAAAATATGATTTTGGACTCTTGAACTCGATCTAATAATAAAGAGGCATATATATAGGGTGTCAAAATGAAGCTACGTTGTTTTGAAAAGTTTGCCCCTGAAACGCGCGATCGGCGGTTTCAATCGGCGTCCAATCCGCCAATATGAACCGCCAAATTGAAACCCGAGAACGTTGGTTTCAAACGGCGTTTTCATTCGGCGCTTTCATAACCGCCGATCACAACCGCCGAAATGGGCCCGAGACATTAAATTAATCAGGTTTAAACATCAGTTTCAATCAGCGGTCAGGCCACCGATCACAAACCGTCGTTTTACCAAAAATGGTGAAACCAAAGGAGAAGACAAGAGCTTCTCCAATGACGATCATCGCGCTAAACCATGCACTCCAACGTGCATGCGCGAAAGTTTCCAAACATGATCGGACTATTTTATACCTATTTGAGGTCCCCATTTCTAATCGTTTGTCTCGTTTTTGAGTGTATTTTTGTATATAATGTTTTGTTTGAGCCATGTGGAGGTACATATTCCCTACAATAAGGTTTTGAGCTTAACGATTAGTTTGGGAGGCAAAATGAGCAAAAAACGGAAGAAATTGTATATGCTCGTGCAGGATAGTCAACTTGCAGGGATCATATCTTCCTTCTCAGATCGAACCACATTGATATCTTTATATATTCGGAAAGCCCTATAAGTCTAGTTTCCAAAACATTTAACGGATTACAATTCCAAACTTTCTACAAGAAGTTATGCCTATTTCCATAATGGTGCGCGATGTTGAAATGCTGAAATGCTGTCAGGTCTAAACGGCTACTTCAAATGGCGGCCAGGCCATCGAACCAAACCGCCAAATCACTCCAGAAAGTCATTTTTGGGTGAATTTTAGGGACAGTTTTGTCCTTTCACCCCAACCTTCAGCCCTAATCTCCCAACACTATATAAACACCTTATTCTCTACTCTCCTAACAAAATCCACACCCCACACTTCTTCTTCCTCATCTTCATCTTCATCTTCTTCCACACCAAAAGAGAGAGAGAGAGAGAAGCTTTTAAGGGCATCCATGGAGGTTTTTCATCCATGGATGCCTTCCATTTCATCTTGAAAGGAATAATGAATTCTCGTTTACGCGTGCGTGTCTTTTAAAATATGACTTAGAGGGTGTGTGAAAGGGTTGTTAATTCGTTATTACCAAATTTTCGGATTAGTCAATATTACAAATATAACCCTAATTCACAAAACAATAATCAAGTGTAATATGGTACGGAAATATAAACGACACTTGATTTTTACGTGGAAACCCTCAACAGGGAAAAACCACGGGCTGTTTAGTGCACCACACTCGAACCTCGAAATCCACTATATGAAAAGACAGTTACACCCTCAAGTGATTCTCGGACTCTCACCCTAGATAACCTCAGGCTATGGACACTACCACTCGCCACTCTTGGTTCAATCCCTAGTGATATCCCCTGATACACTACTCTTGGCGTGAGCACCCTCTAATCTACCCCGTGGGCCTTTTATAGCGGCTCTTAGTCCAATTTGCTCATGTGACCATCTAATCCCGGTGTAGCGACCTAATCCTGGATTGATTTTCAAGAGAAAATCATTTTGTCGCCATGGCGACACCATCAAATGGCGACCCCAACAAAGGGCGAAAATGCCCTGTTTCCACATGAACACAATGTGCAAGTGTGCAAAGTGGTGAATCCTAAGGAGAAGCCAAGGGCATTCTCCGAAGGCAATCTTCGCGCAAGACAAGCATACCAACGTGCACGTGCGGACGTTTCTGAACCATCTTCGGGAAACGAATTATACCACACTTAAAGCTAACATACATGAAGTGCAAGTGTGAGAATTGAATGCATCCTAATGCCTAACATGTCATAGCATTATCATAGAACAAGATGCAATCAATTCAACATGCATGAATAAAATTCATGGCTTTGCATCCTAATGCCTAAACATGACATGGCATTTCAATAAACTAGATGCAATTAAATAAACATGCATGAAGAGATATTCAACAATTATGAATGCACACATATGAAAACACACAACATATAAGTATAAGAAATATGCATGAGTTGTGAGTGTGTGCAACTATGATCTCTTCAAAGCATGTAAGCACTAGAATTTACCTTTGGTGCTTCTTCTCTTGAGGTCTTGAGAGGGCTATTGAACTTTCACCAATTCTTAAGCTACCCTTACAACAAACCCCACATGTGGTTTGTCCACGAAATAAGCCAATCAATAATTGGGAATCCTTACAATCTCCCCCTTTGGCTATTTCGTGACAAAACCACCACTCACATTAATCCTCACAAAAAAATAGAAACTAAAGGGATTTTCTACATTACAAAGAGATGATAAAAGGCTATATCTTCAAGTCTTTAATCTCTTGTAGAACAATCAATCCTTCAAAACAAAGTTTCTATACTTTCCAATACAAGTATATGTGAGATTAATCATGTGAGATAAAACAAGCATTTGCAATAAGAATTTAAGCACAACATCATGCAATGTATGTGAAGTGCAAATGCTCCCCCTCAATGGGTTACTCTCCCCTAATAGGTAAACTCCCCAATCATGTGAATGCTACACAAATTTAGCAATTAGCATTCTCCCCCTTACTACATACTTCTCCCCCTTTTTGTCATGAGATGGGCAAAGGAGTATTCCCCAACCGGGTCACTTGTAGCAAAGAGAGATAGTAGCATACAAGTCATTTGCATAATCATATAATGCACTTTATGCAACTCAATTAATTGGAGAGAACAAGGAGATTTATTTAAAGAAAAATGTGTGATTAAGATGCTTTGCATGCAAGACATGTTGCATTCAAATCCAAAAATCAATGGTATTTGGCAAAGCAAATGATAAAGGTTTCCTTAAGGAATTCAAACCAATTTCACCATTTGTCATGAATAAAAGCAAGGATATAGATATTACAAATCATTCAATTTTAATGAGCAACTATATCCAACCTTACAAGCGAAACATGATATGAGCGACTTTTTGCACCCTATTTGATTTTTCCGAATAAGATATCCGTATGATAGTAGCCATGTTTCACAAGTAAGGAAAGAGAGACATTTTGATCTTTCATTTTAAGTCTCATTTCTTTTCACACATTATTTTTGCATTTAAGAAAATGCAATCAACAATTCATGCTTTTCATTTTTTAGCATGTCATTTGAAATCATGCTTTTCACATTTTAAGCATGTCATATAAAATCATGCTTTTCACTTTTTAAGCATGTCATTTAACAATCATCATGTCATGGAGATCATTATAGGTCATTCAAAGAGTACTTCCTATGTATATATCTCCTAGTCCAAAAATGCATGTTTGAACATAAATATGACATGGATTGCAATACAAGCATTGGTTCACACTTATTGAAGTAAAAACATGTAAGAACATGTGCAACCAAGCTACTCAAGCAATAATTAAAGAAGCATAAAATTTTTCAAATTTTTGCATGCAACAAGTATGCAAGTGCTCTCTTTGCTTGAGTTCCCCATATGGGGTCAAATTCCATACCGCGTTAATGAAGGGCATGAGGTCCTAAAGACCTACTAAGTCCATTGGACCTAGTTGAACCTATTGGAGACTTGTTAGTCTCATAGCAAGCGGGTTCATCATTTTTAATCCACTTAGGTGACACATTATCATTTCTAGTGGTCAAAAATTGCATGTTATGTAAGATCCTAGGATTATAGACAAAAGATTTCCTAGGCACATGCAAATGGGCTCTTCTAAGCCTCTTCCTCTCTATCATGCTTTGCACCCTACATTTTTCTATGTAGTTAAAGCACTTTGGTCTTATGTGACCAATCATACCACAATAGTGACAAGTAGGTATAAAATAAGAATTCATACCATAGCTTTGGGCTCTCATCGAGGCATTGCCATTGTGATGAGGTTGTCTTTGATGGTACACCGGATGGCTTTTCTTTGGAGCATTAGCCGGATGTTGGTGCCTTTATGGTTGAACCGGTTCTTTCCTTCTTAGATGTTGAACCGGGTTGTTTTGCTTCCTTGGTTGGTTAGGCCTAGGTAGAGCAAAACTTGGGTGTGTAGCTCTTGGAGGATGAGGTTGAGCTACACCCTTAGTTGGCATCTTCACTTGGCCAATCTTCCTCCTAGGATGACAAGGAGGTGAAGCTTTGCAATTGCCTTGAGCTTGAGGTTGCAAGATTTTACCCTTCTTCAATTCTTGAAGGCGCTTCTTCTCTTTATCCTTAAAAATTCTTAAGGAATTTTCCTTTTAAGCAAGTTCATCCTTCATTGCCTTCATCCTTTGATGGCAATCTTCAACCTCCTTTTTGTACTTAGACACATCAACTATGCCTACCTTCAAGGAGTCATCCACCTCCGAACCTGAAGTCATCTTAGCAAGGGAAGTTCTTGCCTCTTCAAGTTCTATCTTCAACTTGCCTTCAATCTCTTTCACACACCTCACTTCATCATTCAAGTGAGTCATCTTGGCATGAAGTTGAAGATTATCCTTTTTCAATTTAAGGATATCATTTTCTTTCTCCTTCAAAGACTTTTGAAGGGAGTCAATGAACTCTTGGTTGTCCACCAAATTAACACAAGAGTCATCGGAGCATGAACTTCCATGATTGAAGCATCTCTCACTTGAGCTTGTAAGAGTCATTTCTTCAAGGCTTGCTTCTCTCAAGCATGCTCCGCATCGGTTTCCAATCTTCAAGTCACAAATCTTGAAGTCTTCAAGTGACACACATTTGGTGACGTCTTGAGTTTCTTCTTGGTAGCTAACATACATGAAGTGCAAGTGTGAGAATTGAATGCATCCTAATGCCTAACATGTCATGGCATTATCATAGAACAAGATGCAATCAATTCAACATGCATGAATAAAATTTGTTGCTTTGCATCCTAATGCCTAAACATGACATGGCATTTCAATAAACTAGATGCAATTAAATAAACATGCATGAAGAGATATTCAACAATTATGAATGCACACATATGAAAACACACAACATATAAGTATAAGAAATATGCATGAGTTGTGAGTGTGTGCAACTATGATCTCTTCAAAGCATGTAAGCACTAGAATTTACCTTTGGTGCTTCTTCTCTTGAGGTCATGAGAGGGCCATTGAACTTTCACCAATTCTAAAGCTACCCTTACAACAAGCCCCACATGTGGTTTGTCCACGAAATAAGCCAATCAATAATTGGGAATCCTTACACATCTTCTACCCATCATCCACCCATTTAGGAGTAGATTGCAAGGAGAAAGAAGGGTCTTTGGACCAATTTCGAGCTAGGGTTTCATGGAGGACTAGAATGAGGTTTTCTTCAAGGGTTGTCTCCTTTAATTCATCTCTTTGTATTTCTTGTTTTCTTAAATGTGTAATCCCCACTTGGGAATATTTGTAAACCTAATTTGTGCTCAATATATATGTTGGTTGTTTTTATATCTAATTTGTGTTTTGACTCATGCTTGCTTTTATTGAATATATCTCTATCTTGAAATGCTTGTGCATGGAGATTGGAAATTAATATGTATTCATGGATGGGATTAGGAGTAGATTAATGTAAATTAGGAGCAGATGTAATCAAATATCCCATTTTGTGTTTGTAAGTTGATGGAAGGTCGAAATTAACTTGTATGGATGGGTTTGAGTGAATTAGAGTTAGGATTGTGCCTTTTGGAAGGGCTCTCCAAGCATAGTCTTGGCTAATTAGCTAGGAAGAGTGGGTGAACCTATTAATTGCCATATTAGAAGGGTTTGGTTCATTGTTCTTGTTAACAATTGGACTTTAGCTATTTCTCACTCTAGGGGCTCTAGGTGAGTCATGGTTAGAGTTACAATTATTGGTCTTTGGCTATTTCTCATTCTAGGGGCTCTAGGTGAGTTATGATCAGAGATACAATTACTCTTTCCACATTTATTAGACTTTCACGTTGCCATTTTACATTACGAAGCTATCATTGGGGCTCAATGTAGTTTTGTTTGTAGAATCAGTTCACATATGTTGGTTGCGGTTTTGTGTTTGAGAGGTTTTCAACACACTCTTCAACCGTTAGCTCTATGAATGGGTATAAACCGGATTGAGGCAAGAACGAACCCTTAACTAAAATTAGATGTACTTAATGTCTAACAACCAACTATTTGTGCATTTATGTATGGTGAACTTGTTGAACCTTGTGTGACCACTTTCATGCATCTCTCCTATCCACCATTTTATTTATCACTTTAAACACCATTCTCACCCTTCCATATTCTCTTTGTTTTTATTTATTTTCATTTTCATTCTCTACACACACACACACACACACCGCATTGTACATACATTTCACACACACCATTCTCACCTTTCCGCATTCTATTTTCATGCTTTCAATAAACTTTAGAACTTGATACGGTTGACGAACCACACCTCCCTGCGGAACGATACCCTTACTTGCCGCTTTACAAGTCTTTTGCTAGTTTAGAGCACATTGCGTATGAAACCCCTTTTTAAATGAAATAATCTTTTGATCCTTGCGATTTCTTAACGACGGAAAAAGTGAGTATCAATACTTCGGGAAATGAATTACACCACATAAAAGACAAACAAACAAACATGAAGTGCAAGTGTGGGTTGAATGCATCCTAATGCCTAACATGTCATGGCATTGTCATGAACAAGATACAATCAATTAAAACATGCATGAATAGAATTCATGGCTTTGCATCCTAATGCTAATGCCTGAACATGACATGGCATTTCAATGTACAATATGCAATCAATTAAACATGCATGAAGAGAAATTTAAGAACATGAATGCACACAAATAAAACACACAAAATACAAGAAGTATGGATATGCATGAGTTGTGTGTGTGTGCAACTAGATCTCTTCAAAGCAAGTAAGCACAAGACTATACCTTTGGTGCTTCTTCTCTTGAGATCATGAGAGGGTCTTGGTTGTGCAAATCACCAACCATCAAAAGCCTAAGCTACCCTTACATCAAACCCCACATGTGGTTTGTCCACGAAATAAGCCAATCAAAATATGAGACATTATAGTAATATTTACGGAAAAATAAATAGCCATAATTTTGGTCCATCCTAGAAAAACAAGTAAATTACATTCGTTGGAAATACAAAAACCCTAACTTTGCGAACAAGTCTTCAAGTGACCGTCTCATGCATGCACCTTGGTTGCCCCACCCATGGGCGTGCGCATGCACCCAGCCCCTATGGGCGGGTGCACCCCACACCACAACAAACGCAGTTGCATGCTTGTTTGCACACACGCTTGTTGCTTTGGTGCGCACGGTGTAGGATTGGTACCGGTTGCTTCCTTTTTATGTTTCCAATTCTTCAACTCTTCGATTCTTCGAAACTTGAATATATATATTACATCATAATTTTTCTTTAATATTATTACTGCAGTATTTTTTTAATAATATTACTGCAGTATTTTTTTTTTTAATACAATTACTGCAGAATGTTTTTAATACAATAGTAGAATAAAAAAAAATAGCAACTACCAAGAAGGAAATTATGGCGATAATAGGTCTGTCTGTGGAAATTATCACACCTCCGCCATCAGCATTGGCATCTACGGGATTAGAGGAGTTAACGCTGCAATGGGTGTCAATATTGTCTGGGGATCAATTCTCATCCCTGCTATTGGACATGCCTGTCTCTCATAAGTCTCTAGGGTTATTTGAATCCTAGTATTGAAACGTACCCCCCTCCTTCTAGCGCTAATTGTTGACGGTGATTTTTCGATTAAATAAAATCTACCACGCGTCATACAATTAATTTCGCATTAAGGTTTTGATTAAAGAACAAATTGAAAAGAAAGCATGCAAACATATGATTTTATGTGGAAACCCCAAAGAGGGAAAAAACCACGGGTGCCGAAGATGGCGAGAATTGTTGGGATTTAAGCCCTAAAGCTTGTAATTTGTAAATGTTATAAATTCAATAATAAAAGTAGTAGTTATTTCATTCAAATAAATTAATTCATACGTTTATATTACATATGCTAACATCCAAGATTGCTATATATAATCTCAAACTGGGTATATAAATGTCATATACAGAGGAGTTTAGTTTGAGACAAGCAATTTAAAGAGTCCGTAGTGAAATGTACAAATGTAGTTAAATTGCCTAAAGCATACCTAGAGGGGGGGGGGGGGGGGGGGGGGGGGGGATTGAATAATAGGTTTTTACACCTTTTTCAATCCCTTGAAACAAACTCAAGTTTGTCCCTTAAGGTAGCTTACATTACAACACATAAATCATACATACAAGTGTAGACAAGATAAGCATGTGATCATTAAAGTATTGTCCATACATCAACAAGAATCAAGAGGAAGAATAACATTAAAAACTCATCAATAAAGAATACTTGTATTTCCAATAATGTTCAATGTGTTACAAGTATCAATCAAATATAACTATACAAAAGAATTAAAGAACAAAATAATTACATAAACAAATATGATCAAAATGATTTGCTTGCATATCACACTTAACCAAAATCTTTTTACAATATACATCACAAGAGGATATTATGCAACAAGATTAAAACATATGCATAAACAAATATGAGAGAGAGAGATAGAAAGAATTGATACAAGAGATTTTTTAACATGGTAAAACCTTCAAGGAGGAAACATCTACGGGTTGAACTACAACCAATAGGTACCATATATATTGGATGATAGATTAGAAATTCCTTAAAAGTGACCAATCTATTATCTGCTTTCTATTGGAGTCTATGTCCACCAAATCCTTATTGGTAGATAAGAAATCCCTCAATGATGCGAAACCACCATATATTGGAGTCCATGTCTAACTAACATCATTGGAAGATTATAAATTCCTCAAGAGTGCATACATATCTCATGTACCACTCTCTATTAGAGTCTATGTCTATCCAAATGCCCGGGCCTTCCAATAATGTAGCAAACTCCCTATCCAGAGCACTCATGCCTCTAGAGAGCCTCCCTTGCATAGCTATCAGGACCTTCCCGATCCTAGCCATGACTTCTTGCTTGGTTATCTGAACCTCTTGTCCTAACCAAGTCTTCCTTGCTTGACTATCTGGACACCTTGTCCTAGTCAAGACTTCATGCCTTTTACAAGGACTTCCCAAGTGTGATCCATGAATGCAGATAATGCAAACAAGCAATTCAACATAGAACATGTGATCAATACATTCCATGGAAAACTAGATTTAAATCATGTGAGAACACAAGTCAAATAGTCTAGATGCAAAACTTGAATTAAAACCTAGAGCATGTGAAAACACCTAACACATATAGCTCCTAGTTTTATTCACACATCTAGCACTTGAATCATTCATATACATGAAGCACATATTCAAGATATTAGAAACATACACAAAAATGATAGAATCACAAAAAGTGTTTAATGAATATTGTAGCCAACATTTAAAGCAAGGATATAATGAAAAATTAATTAAATCCTATTAAGCTCTAAATACAAAATCATAGGTGCTAATTATAGATTTGTTCAATTAGAGGATCAAAGCACATATCAAGGTTATTGATCATAAAATGAATCAATCAATCCACAAATAATCATAGATATCAAACTAATCACAATACAACACTCAAATATGTGAAAACCTAGAATCCTAGAAAACTAGTTCACATATGTCTATAATTAGACATGATTAGGTTTGATTATGAAGCTATCTTTCTCAATAGCATTCATCATATGTACACATACATATAGAAGAAGAAACTCAAAGGTAATTGAAGGTTATAAAAGAAGAAAACACAAAGATAAGTCAAATACCTATGATTCACGAGCTAGTTCAGTTTTGTGGGTAGAACCACTAGAAAACTAAATCAAACAGCTGCAAGACCACTTGGAAAAGGTAGAGGACTTGATTAAGAAACTTCTCCAACTTAAATCACTTAATTCGGAGTCTGAATGAGAAAGTTATAGAGTTTGGAAGGTGAGAAAATTGGAGAGAAAAATTCTGCACATGTGTTTTTCAAACTTTTCTTCTTGAAATGAATGGGAGGGAAAAAGAGAACATTTAAATGAAATAGAGAGAGAGAGAGAGAGAGAGAGAGAGAGAGAGAGAGAGAGAGAGAGAGAGAGAGAGAGAGAGAGAGAGAGAGAGAGAGAAGTGACCAATGGGGGGTGGCCACCTTACATCCTCGTGAGAGGCGCGTGAGCCTCACGGGGCAGAGGGGCTGCTGGCCCGTGAGGCTCAAGCGCCTCTCACGGCCACCCCTCAAAATGGCCTTTGGCCATTACTTGCCTCCCTCACGCTCCTCTCGCGTTCTTCGGCCATATTTAGGCCTCCGAACTCCGAATTCGAATCCGTCTTTGGATTACAAACTATGACTCCCTTACGCACGAGGAAGACTATGAAACTTTGATAAAAGGTTAAGAATTCGACTCAATACATAAAGACGAAGACAACTCAACGAATGAGAACGTAAAGTAACATAGCTTCATAGTTTGGACTCAAAACCTAATGAATGAGTAACCGAAATGACCAAAACTCAATAAGGAATCATATGAGATCATGTTCAAGTCCAAAAACAATAACATAGAAACAAATAAACACAAGATCACACATGTATGCAATTTCCTAGACATAGTCCTAGAACATGCAATTTCACAATGTTTATGAAATTAAATCTAATGCATGTGCATACATTACCAAGTGTGTGAATGTGTTATATTAATGGTGTACAACTATGCAGGGACACAAATGAATGCCATGTGTGTGTGTGCCTATGCCTTGTAAGAGGAATTAGGTCAATTATACATTCGATGAGCAATGAAGCTTATTCCCCTTTTCAAGACACCATCTTGCATGAGCCATAGCCGAGTCTTTCTTTGAAGCTTTGAATCATCATTTCTAAGACCACTTATCAATACAAGACAAACAACGTTTTGATATGGAATACATGCCAACAAAACCAAAAACCTAACAATCTCCCACTTTGGCAAATTCCATGTCAAAACCCTTATGCATATACTAAAACGATTACAAGGTGTAAGGATTCCCGTTGTTTTTAATTGGCTTATTTCGTGATCAAACCATATGTGGGGGTTCTTTGTAAGGGTAGCCTAAGTATCGGTCTTATTGTTCGAAGCCCTTTGAAGACCTCGTGTTGATAAGCACCGAAGGTAAATTTCTATGTGCTTACTTTTCTTTGAAGAGATTAGTTGCACACACACACTAAACATTCATTGCATATGTGTGCATTCTCTTCGTTTGTCACATTTCACACTTGCACTTATTTATTATATTTTGTTGTGTGTAATTGTGTCTTGTTGTTGTGTAATTCGTTTCCCGATAACTTTCAGAAACGTCCGCGCATGCACGAGAATGTGCTTAGTTTAGCGCGAGGACCGCCTATGGAGAATGCCCTTGGCTTCTCCTTGGTTTTCACCTATCTAGGTGATCGACGGTTATGATCGGCGGCCTGGCCGCCGAATGAAACCGCCGTTTCAGTCCAGATTGGTCTGAAGCATTTCTGCGGTTAAGATCGGCGGTCACGACCGCCGTTCTAAACCGCCGTTTCAAGACCTGATTGATTTATCTCTCAGTCTAATTCGGCAGTTGAAACGGCGGGCATGAAACCGCCGTTCATACCTAGTTGATTTTGATCTCTCTGTTCTGTTTCGGCGGTTGGGATCGGCGGTCACGAAACCGCCGAATGAACCGCCGTTTATGCTCTGTTCTTCACGAGCTCAATTCGGCGGTCATGAACGGCGGCCTGGCCGCTGATTGAAACCGCCGATTGGCGCGTTTCTTTGAAACTTACTTAAACGACCTCACTTTGATTTGGCCCCCTATATATATGCCACTTTGACTTTAGGTCAATCAAGAGAGTTCATATTCAGAATTCATACTTAGGATATTTTTCAAAGAGAAGAAAAATTCCAAGAACTCCATTTTTGATTCTCAAACACTTTTTCATGATCATCAATCATCATCTAGCATCATCTTAGATCATCTAGATGTCATCTAGCATGGAATCTTCATCATACTTTGCTTGGTAAGCTTTTCACTAATATCTTACATGTTTTGTGTTTCTCTTATCTAGCAATCTCAATTAATTACTTGTTTGTTATTTTGTATGCCTTAGATACAATATTGAGATGAGTATGATGTATGTTTGAGATTTTATATTGTGCTTGCATATTAGGTTTTGTGCTTAATATTGATTAGCTAAACTATTTGACATGTCATTTAGTTTTGATATCTAGGATTGCTCTTAATTGCATATTAATCATCTTAGATAAGCATATAGGGTTTCCCTTGCTCTATGTTGCATTTTGGATATTCACATATATTCACTTAGGGTTGTATTCTCTTCATAGAGAAAGTAAGTCTTGTGTGTAGCATCGGGATTAGGTTGCTTAGAACGCAAGCAAATTGGACTAGGTTCACTCATACCGGGATTAGGTAGGTGTGTGATTACTTCCGGGATTAGGTTGTAATCGTTTGCACATTTAGTGGATTCGAGGTTCGAGTGTGGCTTACTTACATAGCCCGTGGTTTTTCCCGTGAGGGTTTCCACGTAAAAACAAGTGTTGTTTTAATTTCCGCACCATATTACACTTGCTTGTTTATATTATCTTGAAGGCATTTTCGTAATTTTGACTAACACGAAAAATTGGGTAAAAAGCGTAAAATCTATTCACCCCCCCTCTAGATAGCGTTATACATACCGTGCTATAATTTGTTTCAATTGGTATCAGAGCGGGTTCCTAGACATACATAGGTGATCCTTGCTTATTTTGGTGTGTTTTGCATTTTGTGTGATTTTTGATCATTCATACATTTGCATTCATTTCATTCATTCATAAACACTATGAGTGGAAACGGTGGAAATGGTGGTGGCCACGAAGGAGCTTCTAGCACAAGGCCTCCACTTCTTACCGGATTGAACTATTCCCAATGGAAAGGGAAGATGGAATCCTACATATGCCAAATTCATGACCGTGCATGGATGGCGGTGGAAGACGGATATGATCTCCCTATGATGACTCCCGATGGTGGAGGACAAGATGTTTTGAAGCCTAAGGCGCAATGGAACGCGCAAGAGTTTGAGGCTTCTAAGTGGAATAGGAAGGCTATGCATGCCATTATGTGTGCTATGGATGAGAATCAGTACAAGCTTATTCAGAATACTCAGATTGCCAAAGTGGCATGGGACATCCTTCTAGTTGCACATGAGGGAACCGAGGTGGTGAAGGAGTCCAAGCTTCAAGTCCTCCAAACTCAGTTTGAGCTACTAAGGATGGGAGAGGATGAATGCTTCAATGACTTCGAAATCAAATTGATGGACATTGTAAATCAAAGCCATCAACTCGGAGACCCGTATTCGGATAGGAGAGTCAAGCAAAAAATTATGAGATCTCTCCCCGATAGGTTTGAATCAAGGTGACGGCCATAGAAGAAAATAGTGGCTACATGGATATGAAGCCAAGTGAGGTGATTGGGCGTCTCCTTGCATATGAGTCTAGGAAGGCTCCTAGCACCACTACTCCTCCTAAGAAGTCTAAAGGAATAGCTTTGAAAGCATCTAAGGATGCAAAGGAGGCAAAGCATGAATCGGATGAAGACCTTGCCTTATTTGTGAAAAGGTTCAACAAGGTTATGGGGTTCAAGAAGAAGAAGGGATTTGGGTCAAGAGGACAAGATTTGAAGAAAAAGAGTTCCTTCAAGAAGTTTGAGCCTAGACAAGAGAGGACCGAAAGGAAAGGGGTCCGATGCTTTGAATGTGGTGGGATTGGTCACTTTGCCCCCGAATGTGCTAATCACAATGAAAAGAAGAAAAGCAAAGTGATGGCCGCCACTTGGAGTGGGAGTAGTGATGACTCCAATGAGGAAGATGAGTCTTCAAGTGAAGAAGAGCTCATGGCTAACCTCCTAGCTTTTGCCTCCTCACATAAGAGCAAAAGTGGTAGTGAGAAAGAGGAAATGAGTCAAGAGGAAAATGACTCAAGTGAAGAAGAAAGTGATTCCTCGTCTAACTCCATAAGTAGTTTTGTGGAGAAAAAGGTGCTTGCTAAATGCCATGCCGAGTTTAATGATTTAGCAATCAAGAGCACAAGAAAGATCAAGATGTTGAGAGAGAAAATCTTGAGCTTGCATCTCATAATGACCACTTAGGTGAACAAGTTGAAAAATTCAAGAAGATAGAAGATAAGCTAAGAGAGGAGTTAGCTTTATCTAGGAGGAATGAAGAAAGTCTAAAGAGTGAGCTTGAAGAAGTTAGAAATTCTATGACTAGGATGGATTCTAGCACCAAGAAGCTTGACCATATGCTTGGTGTTGGAAAGAGTCCATGTGACAAGAGGGGTCTTGGGTATGAAGATGACAAGAAGATCTCTACCTCTAACAAGACCGTGTTTGTCAAGAGCTTGAAGAGAGAAGAAACTTCATTTGTGCAAGCTCCTAGAAAGAAATTAGAAGTAGGACAATGCTCTAATGCACAAGTGAAGATGGGGCCAAGAAGGCAACCTCAAGCTCAACCCCCTAGGGTCCCTCAAGCCAACATTCCTCCTCAAATGGCTCACAAAGGAAAGAGACCTATCATGCAACCTCAAGCTAGGAAGCAACCAAGACCGGTCAACAACGAAAAAGGATTGAACCCTTTCATCCACAAAGACAAGGACAAGGTATGATTCCTTATTTCACTCCTATATGTCATTTTGTGGATTTGATGGTCATATTAGACCACATTGCTTTCGATATATAAAAATGTGCAAAACTAGAAGCATGATAGAGAAGAAAAAGAAAAGAGCCATGATGCATGTTCCTAGGAATGATAATATTATTATGCATGATCCTAGGACATCTAGAGCCCATATACCAAAGACCACTAAGAAAGCTAAGATTGTTTCTAGGTGGATTAGAAAGAATGATATTGTTTGCCATGTTGCTCAAATAGCCTTGAAGGCAAATTCTTCTAATTTTTGGTATCTAGATAGTGGGTGCTCTAGGCACATGACGGGAAACAAGAGTTTCTTCGAGACTCTTGTTATGGAGGAAGGTGGATATATCACTTTTGGTGATGGATCCAAAAAGAAAGTAGTAGGGAAAGGAACCATTTTCGTTCCCGGATTACCCTCCTTATCCGATGCTTTATTTGTTGATGGCTTGAAAGCCAATTTAATAAGCATTTCACATCTAAGTGATGAAGGATATTCCGTCTTGTTTTGTAAAGATGATTGCTCGATCCTAAAGCCCGATGGACAAACCTTATTGAAAGGTATGAGATCTAGCGACAATTGCTATTGTCTTGAAGCTAGAATAGTCTCAAACAATGTGTCCATGGATGAGCAAATTGAGTTGTGGCATGAAAGACTTGGCCACATGAACTTTAGGGATCTTCGGACCCTTGGAAAGTTCGAGTGTGTGCGTGGCCTCCCTAAGCTTGGGAAGAAAGCCAATGGTGTTGTGGACCTTGCCAACAAGGAAAGCAAACTAAAAGCATGCACAAAAAGGGTAAGTATCTCACCACCAAGGAGCCTCTTGAGCTTCTCCACATGGACCTCATGGGTCCCATGCAAACCGAAAGTTTGGGTGGAAAGAGATACATTTTTGTATGTGTTGATGATTTCTCTAGATTTACATGGACATACTTTCTTAGAGAAAAATCCGAAACTTTTGATAAGTTTAAAATGCTTTGTACTAAATTACAAAATGAAATGAAATCTAACATTAGAAGCATTAAACGGATTAGAAGTGACCATGGGAGAGAGTTTGAGAATGCCTCTTTTGAAAGCTTTTGTGATAGCTTAGGCATCTCCCATGAGTTTTCGGCTCCTAGGACACCTCAACAAAATGGAGTTGTTGAGAGGAAGAATAGGGTCCTCCAAGAGATGGCCCGAGTGATGTTGCTTAGCAACAATGTCCCTAGGAATCTATGGGCCGAAGCCATCAATACGGCTTGCTATATAGGAAATCGTGTGTTCCTAAGGCCCGGTTCTAGAAACACCACCTATGAGCTATGGAAGGGTAGGAAGCCAAATGTTAGCTACTTCCACACATTTGGAAGCAAATGCTACATTTTAAATGACCGTGATCAACTTGGCAAGTTTGATGCTAAGAGTGATGAGGGTATCTTTATTGGCTACGCCTTGAATAGTAAAGCCTATAGAGTTTTCAACTTGAAGACTCGAACCGTCATGGAATCATCAAATGTGGTCATTGATGATACTAGGCTCAAGTCTAATGACCATGAGGAGGAGGATGTTCTAGAGGATGACTCTCCTTTGGAGAGGGTTGTGGTGACTCCCAATGTTGGGACATCTAATGAAGTCACACAACCCATTACTAGAGTTCCTAACTTGGACTCTAATGAACCCGCTTGCCACGAGACTAACAAGTCTCACATAGGTTCAACTAAGTCCAATGGACTTGGTAGGTCTTTAGGACCTCATGCCCTTCATTGAAGAGGTATGGAATTTGACCCCACATGGGGAACTCAAGTAAAGAGAGCTCTTGCATACTTGTTGCATGCAAAATTTGAAATATCTTATGCCTCTTCTTTTGATTGCTTGAGTAAGCTTGGTTATACATATGTATATATGTTTTCAAATTCTATAAGTGTGAACCTTGCTTGTCTACAATCCATGTCATATTTATGTTCAAACATGCATTTTTGGACTAGGAGATTTACATAGGAAGTATGATGTGAATGACCTATAGTTATCTCCATGACATGATGATTCTTTAATAACATGCTAATGTCAAATGAAAAAGCATGAAATTCATATAACATGCTCACATGAAAAGCATGAATTGATGATTGCATATTCTTAAAAATGCAAAACTTGTGTGAAAGCTTATGAGACTCAAAATGAATAAAGGATCTTGTATCCGTTCAAAGGAATTTCTATTCCGAATGTCTCTCTTTCTTTATTGGTTGAACATGGCTACTATCATACGGATATCTTATCCGGAAAAATCAAAAAGGGTGCAAAGTTGCTCATGCCATGTTTCGCTTATAAATTTGGATATAGTTGCTCTTATATTGAAATCAATAATCTCTATATCCTTTCTTTTCCCATGACATTGGTGAAATTGGTTTGAATTCTTATTAGAAACCTTTGTCATTTGCTTTGCCAAATACCATTGTATTTTAGACTTGAATGCTATATGTCTTGTATGCAAAGCATGTTGAATTCACACATTTTCTCAAAATAAATCTCCTTGTTTCTCTCAAATTAATTGAAGTGCATAAAGTGACTTATATGTATATGCATATCTTGCATGCTTCTATCTCTCGTTGCTATGAGTGACCCGGTTGGGGACTACTCCTTTGCCTATATCATGACAAAAAGGGGGAGTAGGATATGGTAAGGGGAGGTGCAAAATATAGAAGTTATTGTACACTTTGGGGAAAACATACATTGAGGGAGAGTAACCCGTTGAGGGGGAGCATTGCATTTATCATACATTGCATACATTTGGTAATGTTGTGCCTATATTCTAAAAATGCAAATGCTTGGTATTGTTCTCACATGATTAATCTCACACTTTTCTTGTATTGGAAATGTTAGAAACTCTTTTCAGGGCTTGATTATTCTACAAGAGATTGAAGATTTGAAGTTTTATTTTCTTATCTCTTTGTGTTGTAGTATATCATAGTTGTCCCGTAGTTTCTATTTTTTTTGTGAGGAATCAATGTGAGTGATGGTTTTGTCACGAAATAGCCAAATGGGGAGATTGTAAGGATTCCCGTTGTTTTTAATTGGCTTATTTCGTGATCAAACCATATGTGGGGGTTCTTTGTAAGGGTAGCCTAAGTATCGGTCTTATTGTTCGAAGCCCTTTGAAGACCTCGTGTTGATAAGCACCGAAGGTAAATTTCTATGTGCTTACTTTTCTTTGAAGAGATTAGTTGCACACACACACTAAACATTCATTGCATATGTGTGCATTCTCTTCGTTTGTCACATTTCACACTTGCACTTATTTATTATATTTTGTTGTGTGTAATTGTGTCTTATTGTTGTGTAATTCGTTTCCCGATAACTTTCGGAAACGTCCGCGCATGCACGAGAATGTGCTTGGTTTAGCGCGAGGACCGCCTATGGAGAATGCCCTTGGCTTCTCCTTGGTTTTCACCTATCTAGGTGATCGGCGGTTATGATCGGCGGCCTGGCCGCCGAATGAAACCGCCGTTTCAGTCCAGATTGGTCTGAAGCATTTCTGCGGTTAAGATCGGCGGTCACGACCGCCGTTCTAAACCGCCATTTCAAGACCTGATTGATTTATCTCTCAGTCTAATTCGACGGTTGAAACGGCGGGCATGAAACCGTCGTTCGAAACCGCCGTTCATACCTGGTTGATTTTGATCTCTCTGTTCTGTTTCGGTGGTTGGGATCGGCGGTCACGAAACCGCCGAATGAACCGCCGTTTATGCTCTGTTCTTCACGAGCTCAATTCGGCGGTCATGAACGGCGGCCTAGCCGCCGATTGAAACCGCCGATTGGTGCGTTTCTTTGAAACTTACTTAAACGACCTCACTTTGATTTGGCCCCCTATATATATGCCACTTTGACTTTAGGTCAATCAAGAGAGTTCATATTCAGAATTCATACTTAGGATATTTTTCAAAGAGAAGAAAAATTCCAAGAACTCCATTTTTGATTCTCAAACACTTTTTCATGATCATCAATCATCATCTAGCATCATCTTAGATCATCTAGATGTCATCTAGCATGGAATCTTCATCATACTTTGCTTGGTAAGCTTTTCACTAATATCTTACATGTTTTGTGTTTCTCTTATCTAGCAATCTCAATTAATTACTTGTTTGTTATTTGTATGCCTTAGATACAATATTGAGATGAGTATGATGTATGTTTGAGATTTTATATTGTGCTTGCATATTAGGTTTTGTGCTTAATATTGATTAGCTAAACTATTTGACATGTCATTAGTTTTGATATCTAGGATTGCTCTTAATTGCATATTAATCATCTTAGATAAGCATATAGGGTTTCCCTTGCTCTATGTTGCATTTTGGATATTCACATATATTCACTTAGGGTTGTATTCTCTTCATAGAGAAAGTAAGTCTTGTGTGTAGCATCCGGGATTAGGTGCTTAGAACGCAAGCAAATTGGACTAGGTTCACTCATACCGGGATTAGGTAGGTGTGTGATTACTTCCGGGATTAGGTTGTAATCGTTTGCACATTTAGTGGATTCGAGGTTCGAGTGTGGCTTACTTACATAGCCCGTGGTTTTTCCCGTGAGGGTTTCCACGTAAAAACCAAGTGTTGTTTTAATTTCCGCACCATATTACACTTGCTTGTTTATATTATCTTGAGGGCATTTTCGTAATTTTGACTAACACGAAAAATTGGGTAAAAAGCGTAAAATCTATTCACCCCCCCTCTAGATAGCTTTATACACACCGTGCTATAATTTGTTTCACAAGGAAAATTGGTCACAATGAGTTACAATGAGTTACACATTTCTAGACAAATTTTCAACCACAAGTCTCGAACTTCATCTTGGTCTTCTCTTGATATCACCTAAATTCAACTTGAAAGCACAAGAATATCCAAGAGACAACACATATATATCTCCCCATATCTCCCATATTTCTCCCTCTTTTTGACATGATATGAAGCCAAAATGAAAGAGTAAGAAAATATACCTCAAGACCATTTCTAGCCACTTGTGCCAGCAAGGAATGTTATGTGATTTGATGATCTCACATAATGCTTTGTAGTAGATGCTTTGCTTTCCAATTCTTTGATCTTCACATCTTGTAGCACTACCTTAGCATTGAGTTCTTCATTCTTCCTTTGTAACGCCTCAATCATCCTTCTTGACTCTTCAACCTCACTCTTCAATTGCATAGCCCAATTTGGAAGAATAGTTGTGCTAGATACAAGGCTTGAATCATAAGATTCACCAAAGAGCCTAAATGTATCACAAGACTTTCCCTTTTCCTTATATGACATGGTAGCCATACGTTTATCACTTAAGTTCTCTAAGGGAGGAAGTAACACATCATCATCTTGTTTCTTCAATCCTTTAGCCAAACATAAATGAGAGATAAACCCCGGAAATGCTAACTTCTTGTCCAAACGAGTTGAACAAGCCGCAATCTCAATATGTTTTATAAACACTTCACCAAGATTTATGGGTTTGTTAGTCAGTAAGGCATACACAATCTTGATCTTCTATTTGTTTAGCTCGGTAGGATTAGAAGATCCAACAAGATTGACACGTACTAAGAGATGCCAAAAGGCACTAGCCTTAGTCAACTCACTCTGCCTAATAAAGGCTCGTTTTCCCCACTCTAAATCATCATTGTCACAAAGAGTTCTACCTATCTCATTGAGGTTCTCCAAGACATCAACATCAAGAAAATCCGACTCAATATCATAGGGTAACTCTAGAAACTCATTCAAGATCCTTGAGTTTACTCTAAAGACAACACATCTCAAATCCAACAAGGCATTTTCAAAGAAAGAATTTTCTTTATACACATGATAGAATTCTCTAACCATGGTTTCATTCACTATTCCTATCATGTTAATCCAAGAACTCCATTTTCTTTCAACAATGACCTTATAGACATAAGAACCACTACAAGAATCCAAATCCATACCTTTTTCTTGAATGATCTTTTTACGCCCAAAAATCTCCAGAAATTTCAACTTATTATTTTTGGCTATCTTGGAAGAAGAAGTAGGATTGTGTTTGTCAATAGGTTTAGAAGAATTGTTATTTCCAATTTTCTTGGATTTCCCCATGACTTTGTGTAGTGTATCACTAAAACACGAAAAACAAACATGAGTGGAAACATCAAAGCAAGTTAGTAACCAATAAACATATACAAAGGCAAAAACATCATTTTTGAACAAATCAATATGAATATAAGGAATTATCATAGCATCTTAATGATTTATCAAAAACAAGAATAATGCCAACAAACAACAATCTTGAAGAACATGTTAAAATATCATAGAAGAGAACAAAAATTTAGCATGTAATGTTCCCCCTTGATTAATGCCCTATCTAAAATCCAGATAGACAATTGTTCACATGAATCGCCACACAATCACATCACCAAGCAATTTTAATAGATTTTCAAATAAGCTCCACATAACAAAGAGAGTTACACTAAGATTTTCAATCACTCTCATATGTCTTCAAAAATTGCTAAAGTATCTAAATACCAAATAAGCAAAAGTGAGTGTGTGAAGATTTTGCTTCAAGTATACGAAAAGAAGTAGTTTGATAATCAAACATGCAAACATGTGCAACATCTGTTCATCTTATGCCTTTCCATAAAAAGGTCAAACCGGTTATCATCCGATATTTTGCTTCTAAAGAGAATAGATTTCAACATGTGAGCGTTATGATCATTCCATTTCTATTTGACAACCCGAGCTAATTTGATTATTCAGCTATACTTCATAAAGCCTTTTTTGTTTTGTTTTAGGCTTGAATCAAAGATCTTTTTTTTTTTTAAATGATTCATTTCAACACTTCTTTGATTTTTCTAACATAAATATATACACCTCATGACGGCTTTCACTCATCACAATGGCATAGCCCTTTCCTACATTGGGCGGCTACACAACCAAGGTGTGTAGCCCTTTCCATGAGGCTGCTCGTTGAGTTCTATGTTGCCGAAGCAAATGGATACCAACCATAGGTCATCTTTAAACGTACTAGTCCTTAGGACTTCAAATTGTATCCAAAACTTACATCAATCAAACTCAACTTACTTAACAAGGCATACAAGAGAAGCAAAGTGCATTTTTGAAACCAAGTTTTATGGCTTAAAAGCACATGATCAAAAAGTAATACAAAGAGACTTACTTAAGATCATTACTTCTCACGAAAGTAGCTTTCAAAGAATATGAAGCTCATATTTTTCAAAACATACCACTCAACAATCATACAAACAATAACACACATCATGATTAAGATCATTGTGAGCAATTATCACCAAAACATCTTAAAATAGTAAATGTCAAAGAGGACCATATAAACACTATATTAGTTCTCTAATATGACATGCTGCATGAAGTGGTACAAAACAATGAATTGAGAGATGAAAATTCAAGTAATGTGATATAGAGATACATTCGCAAGCTATTTTCATCAAATGTAAAGTCTTCACCCTTTTTATGAGTCTTCTTGGCTTGTTTGTCCTCATGACAATAAATTGTTGGTGTGTCGATTCCAAGAGACTAAAGACTATGCATTTCAACTCAAACAACAACAAAAATGACTCTCTCCAAAAGCCTTAACATGATTGTCACAATATAGATTTCATAAACAACTTCTTAAAAAGTTAATCAATTGATTTCGACTATCAAAATTTAATAATAAATTATTAAAATATTTTTTTGAAAAAAATAAATGTTTTAATTTATATATTATTAAAGTTACAATATCCATAAATATTGTTAAAATATAGATTTATATATTATTTTTAAATAATTTTTTTTTTCAATTTGATAATTTGTTTATTTAATAAGATAACTTTTTAAATAATTTATATAGGTGAAATTACGGTGGGTCCAACAAGTTTAGATTCTTCGATCCCCATTGGGATGAATTATGATTGAAATAATCTCGGTCCATAGTAATCAAATGAAAATTCAATAATAAATTATTAAAATATTTTTTTCAAACTATTAAATATTTGGGCTAATTGCACTAACCTACCTGAAAATATATACTCGCGTGTGTCTAAACAACCTAGAGGGGGGTTGAATGGGTTGTTAATTCGTTATTACCAAATTTTTCGGATTAGTCAATATTACAAATATAACCCCAATTCGCAAAACAATATATCAAGTGTAAAGGTGAGGAAATATAAATGACACTTAATTTTTACGTGGAAACCCTCAACAGGGAAAAACCACGGGCTGATAAGTGCGCCATACTCGAACCTTGAATCCACTAATTGTGATAGCGTATACAACCTAATCCAAGTTTGATGGCCTAATCCCGGCCAATATCCCACTACCACTACCCGCAGGCCTTTAAAAGCGGACCTAGTCCAATTACTTGATGTGACCACCTAATCCCGGTGTACGACCTAATCCCGGTCTATCACACAAGACTTACTTCTCCGAAGAGATCAACACCCTATGTGAATATGCAAAGATATCCAAATATGCAAGTAATGCTAGGGAACACTAAATACTTATCTAGGATTATATGATGTCAATAAAATCAATCCTAGATATGAAAATAGCTATATGACATGGCATACAACTTTAGCTATGTTAAGGATAACCAATCCTAAATACAATAGCTATCACAAATAACCCACAAATATTCAAAAGATTAACTAGTTTATTAAAATACAATCTATCAACCTAGTTATCAATAAATCACACAAGAATGTTTATGGTATAGCTTTTAGGCAATTATGACCTAATCAATTAAGCTATCAAAAATAATCTTAATCATATAATGAGATTAATTAGCTAGATATAAAATAGGCATGAAAACCTAGCTAACATAAATAACCCAATCAACACATAATCTCAATCATATATGTAGAAATTACTCAAAGAACATACAAGTGATAAAAGAGATAAATTGATAAGTAAAAATACTAAGATTAGATAAAATTAGTGTTTAACAAATCATACCATGTGTGTTGAAGAAGACTCATGCATTAGCACATACTAGATGAACCTAGATGATGCCTAGATGATGATTTGTGCATGTGGGAATGGGTTTAGAGAGATAAAGATGTAATCTTTAAGCTTTTTCTCTCAAGTCTCTCTTTCTCTCTCAAGAATATGGAGCCTCTCTCTCTAGGGTTTGATTTTGTGGCTCAGCCCTCAAAATGATGAGAAAGATATGTATTTATAATGCCCAAGTGAAATTATGTCATTTTGGAAGAAATGGAAAAATTATGGGCATTTTCGCGGTACACGAGTCAGTGCAGCAGCTCAAGATTCGAGCGCTTCGAACCATGACCAAACGACATCGAAACCTTTTGTATGATATATCGTTGGAAAGGTATGGATGTCTACTTTGTACTCGTTTTCACAGAATGACATTTAGATATTTGTAGAAATAGTTATGGTCAATTGAGTGACCAAAGGTCAGAAACGGACAACAACAGAGTTGCCCTGTTTTGGTTGTAACTTTGGAGATTTTAAAACCAATCCAAACGGTTATGAAATATTACGAATAATATACCGTTGGAAAGGTATGTGTGTCTAGTTTGTACAACAAATTTCAAAACTCATTTTGAAGCTTTGTGTAAAAAGTTATAGCCACAAGACCATACATAGGTCAGTTTTGAGAATCATTTAAATCATTAAAATCCAATCTTTTGAAACTAGACACTTCACTCCAAATAACCAAACTGAAACTACCACTTATCCAAGAGAAGAATGAGACATTCTCAAGTGGTCAACCATTGTGCTAAGACATGCACACCATTGTGCAAGCACGGACATTTCTGAACATCCTTCGGGAAACGAATTATACCACACTTAAAGCTAACATACATGAAGTGCACGTGTGGGTATTGAATGCATCCTAATGCCTAACATGTCATGGCATTATCATTGAACAAAATGCACTCAATTCAAACATGCATGAATAAAATTCATGACTTTGCATCCTAATGCCTAAACATATCATGACATTTCAATAAACTAGATGCAATTAAATAAACATGCATGAAGAGATATTCAACATTATGAATGCACACATATGAAAACACACAACATATAAGTATAAGAAATATGCATGAGTTGTGAGTGTGTGCAACTATGATCTCTTCAAAGCATGTAAGCACTAGAATTTACCTTTGGTGCTTTTTCTCTTGAGGTCTTAAGAGGGCCATTGAACTTTCACCAATTCCTAAGCTACCCTTACAACAAGTCCCACATGTGGTTTGTCTACGAAATAAGTCAATCAATAATTGGGAATCCTTACACTACCCTTAGTATATTAAATCTAGCAAGATTTCAAAGATGTCCTAAATTAACACAAACACCCTATGCCATCAAGTCAATCCGTTAACTTTAACGGTTGACTAATTTTGACCCTTGGAAAGCCAAATATACCCTTACCACATCATCTTAAACATATATTTTTTTTTAAATAAAATTGAAAAATCAAAATTTTCTAAAAAAAAAAGAACAAGATATTCTACCGGCAGTGGAGCTCCACCGTCGAAGGAAACAAGAGATCTTCATCGATCTTGGAGATCAATCTCTTGCAGTTCGCAGAGGAGGCTCTTTCGTGAATTGATGATGTTTCTGCAAGCGACCAATATATTATCTTTTTTTATAAATAAAATTAATTTTCAATTTATAATTAAAAATATTTTATGTTTGGGACAACGTGGCAAGGGTATATTTGGTTTTCCATAAGTCAAGGTTAGTCAACCGTTAAAGTTAACGGATTGACTTGACGGCAATGGGTGTTTGTGTCATCATTTTGAAATTTTGCTAGATCCAATAAAGTAAAGGTAAGTTAGTGCAATTAACCCTAAATATTTTAATCTATATATTATTAAATTAACAATATTCAAATATAATTTGAAATAAAATTATATGTTTAGAGTTAAGTTTAATGGTCATTGGTTAGGTGAAGGTTACGGGTATTGACCTATAATTTTAACAAAAGTTCGTTCTATCTAGAATTTCACCTAAAGTCATGGTATCTTATAACTACTTTCCGTTACATAAAAGTATATATATTCTGTAAAGAAGGGAAAATTGCACAAACATTCCCGGAATTTAGATGCATTATTGCACATGGCGGCAGTTTTTGTCATATTTGCATAAACATTCTCTAAAAACTGTTGATTGCCGTTAAATTTAACCTTTGACTACTCTTAAAATTTAACCTTTGACTACTCTTAAAATGTGAAATATCTAAATTGCCCATTAATTTGTTATTTTATTATAATAATAATAATAATTTAAAATCATTTTGATTTAAATTTAAAGAAAAATAATAATAATTTGGAGAGGAAATCATTGACCTTTTACATGGAAAGAGATCGTACATCGTAGATTCTCTAGGGGGCGCCCCCCACAATAATAAAAAAAATCTATTGTGAACCAATCTAAAAAAAAAAACCAATGTATATAAAATGTGATATATATACAAAGTAGGTGATCGTATTATCTTGTCCCTCTTTTATTTTAATAATATAAATTAACTAATAATTTTTTGTTTTCATAATTCTATTGACCATGACAATAGGAAACAAAATCAATCCATTTTAATATTTTAATTTCCTATTATTTCATACATTATTACCTAATCTAGTGTGTATTTTACATATAATATATATATATATTTTTAGATTTCACTAAA